>ML661346.1:16525946-16568236 GCA_007570785.1 Antilocapra americana
GTGTGTGTGTGTGTGTGTGTGTGTGTGTGTGTGTGTGTGTGTGTGTGGCGAGGAGGTGACGATCCACACAGCGGCTGCAAGCAACAGCCTTGCCTATCTCTGGCTGCCGCTTCTACAGCTGCTGTTGCTACTACTGCTGTTGGAACTCAGGGAAAATGAGACAGGAGACGGTGCTCTACAGCTATTTAACTGTTGGACCAGTTATAAGACAAGGGAGGAGACTGGACAGGTATGAGTGGCTGTCGTGGAAGCACTGGGCTTGATTCACGGCTTTTACTACCATTCAGAATACAATTCTCCTCCACCAGGAAACCTGATACCTGTCTGCCTCTCCCTTCAGCCAGCAATAGTCCTTGATGGGTCATTGTTCATCAATGACCTACCTAACCCACTTCTAGAAACTGTAGGAGCTGCACACTCTTTCTATATTCGGACTTGGTAACCTGGGAACAGGTGACTGGGGGATGGATGAGGATGAAGAAGGAAAGGATGGGGGAGAGTAGGCAAATATTAAGAGTTGTACATATGTCTAAACAATTAGAGCATAGGTAAAAATGAAAGTTTTGAGCTATGTGTATAAAACAATGCATTGGTGGGGTAATAAAAATGTAAGTCAGTAAAAAAAAACATGCCTGATTTACAAAACGTGTGCAAAGCCAGACATTATTAAGGAGTGCGTTTAACAGCTTAAATGCAGAGAATGTTGATATACATGCCCCTGGGTGTCTCTCAGCTTCTCTGTGATACATCTACTGTGATTTCAATGTGTTAATATCACTATCGGCTACAAATTCTGGTGAAACCTACTGGTTACTGCTGTCTATGAATGCTCCCTTTCTCCTTATTGGCTGCTCATTCTCTGCCCTGTTATATCTCCAGATTATTCTCACATAAGGTGATATGCAGCAGAATTTATAAATTAAAGAGAGTCTCCAAACCCCCCAAGACTAGAATGCTTCTTAATGACTAAATTTATTTGCTATAGTCTGTCTTCACATTCTTGTTCTGAATAGGATGGGAGACTATGAACACACACATGCACGAGCGTGCATGCACCTGCCTTAATTGAATATTACTTTTAATCCTCTTTCAGCATTCAATTTTCTGAACTAAAAATAAACTTAATTATTTTTTATTTTATTACTAATGGACACCTTTAATTATCTCTACCTTGCTCTGAGCAATTTTCATATTTGCCATACATTTTCCCAGTTGTTAGGGATTGTAGAGTCAGGATTAAATTGAACAGATGTTAATGCAAAAAAAAAAGAAAAAGCCCCTGGAAATACAACAGGGAACCCGGAAGGAGGGAAGAAACCCAAAAGGATTAGACAGTAAGTACATCTTTTCCTGATCTGTTTACATTAGAAAAATCACCGCCTTTAGCAAAACGAAGGCCAGTTAATGTTCAAAGCATTTCTCAATTATCCAATAAATATCAGTTTTACTAAACCAACCCAACTACAATTGTAACAGGAAAAAAAAAGTTTTCTTTTAAAAATCATGCAATACATGATTACATCTACAAGTTTTCAAATGTCAAATTCTAATGAAAACTGATGCCAAACAGCCACATATTTTTGCCTCAATTTCTGTTTGTCTATTAAATAAGTATCATACAACATGCAACTGATATTAAAATCTGAAGAGTAGAGTAGCATAAAAACATATACACAACCATATGTAAAATAGATAGCCAATGGGAATTTGCTGTATGACACAGGGAACTCAAATCAGGACCCTGTGACAACCTAAGGGGTGCAATGGGGAGAGAGGTGAGGAGGAGGTTCAAGAGGGAGAGGACATATGTATACCTGTGACTCATTCATGTTGAGGAGTGACAGAAACTAACACAATATTGTAAAGCAATTATTCTTCAATTAAAAATAAACAAATTAAAAACACTCCTGGCCCTGTCTTCAGCATCCAGTACTCGTGCAAGCCATTCATTTATTACAGTCTTTTCTTTCTGCTTTCATCTCTGAGTCTCTGAACTCTTCTCCCAGTTTCTACTTCTGGCCCTTCTGCTGATGACCCAGCGGAACACGCCCTCTGAGCTGACCCACACGCTATTTGACCCAGCTGAGCAGCATAGTCCAGGTCCACATTCTCTCTACTCAGAAAGGTTGTTTCTGCTTCCCTTCCTTCCAGGGAATCCCTTCTGACCTTATCAAGGGAGGGAGATGGGCCACCGTGATCTGAATGAGAAACTAATGGAAGCAACAATATCAGTCCTTTACTTGTAAGACGAATACACTGTCAGTTTTTCAACTACATTTTGACCGGTTGCAGGAAAATAATCTATTCCACATTTTAACATTGTACATTAACCTGTCTACTGTTTGAGATTAATGCTTACCATTGTTAATTTTTACAATAAACTATAAATATGTGTCCTGCAAAAAAAAAAAAACACAGTTAAAAAAATGTGAAGAGTAACTCTACATTTCATACTTATATGCAATGGAACCTAAGGAACTAGGCAAAAGTAGTGTACATCACTTAAAGACACATTTGATACAGAGGCTAACTTTATTCCTAAGTGATGTGATGTGAAAGTTATCCTGTCCTTCAGATCCCACAGTTGAGCAGTATGGGGGGCAGTGCAGGGGTTCAGCTTTACTTTTACTCTCATTTTAAAATTCACATATATTTAGGAAGAGAAGTTACATTTTAAACATTCTTGAGAGAGAAAATTTCTTTGATATCTTCATTACAGACAAACAGGAAACTACAGATCCAACTAGATAGAAAAGGAAGAACTGAAATAATTGATCATGAGCACTTAGTTTGGCTGGCTTTTAAAAAGTTGCTTACAGCATTACTGAAATTTAAAGAAGAAACCACTTTCTTAACAAGACTACCACACAATCCCCAAGGTTTGATAATAGAAGAAAAGTTTTGGTTGGGGATTGATGGCTGAGCCTTATCTCTAGCCCTTGTAACTCAGTATTTTCCATTTTGGAGGAAAACTTAAAAATAACTGCTTTATAACCTCATGCCCATTCCTCAAAGATGCCTCTTGGCCCCCAGCTCTAAATTTTCAGAAATTTCATAAAGATCATGTATACTTACTTAATCTAAAAAGATAGTGATAGAAAAATGAACTTGTCCTAGAAATTCCCATTAGTCCAAAAAATCTACAATTTATGGGAATACAGAAAGATATAATTTCTTAACTTTCAACTAAATCTCTTTTACCATAGAAACATGTATTCTCAAACTAAATTCAATGATTAATAATACTCATTGACTGCAAAGAGAAGCCAAAGGTCAGTAAACCTACAATGGCAGAAGTCCTATTTGTTTAGCTCACTCATGTATCTCTGGAATCCATCAAAGTGCTTAAAATATGTGTATGCATAGTAAACGGTTGCTTTTTTCTTTAATAAATGAGAAAATGAGTCAGTGAATTAGCCCATGAATGTAGGGCATTGGAAAGATAAGTGGACAGGGAATAAAGATGTTTAAATTCACCCAGCCCTTACGCTGCTGGTAAATAGCTGTGGCACTTTAGGGAAGTGACTCATTTCTTGTGGTTTCAAGCATCCTTTCAGGAGTATCACTCAGACCCCACAAAACTGTAATAAATGCCTGTCCCCAGTACTTCTCCAAAATGGTTTTTCTACTATACAAATTCAATCAATAAAATTCCCTAAAATCTCATTTGCTGAGCATTGTACAAACCAGTAACAACAGGACCCATATAATCGCTAAGAAACATGGTTTTTTCCCACTTTTGACTCTTAATTCTGCAAGTGGTCTAGTGAGTACTGGGCCAGATGCTTAAAGAAAATAGGATTTACACACTTATGTGTGTGTTTCTAAAGTAATAGTCCTGCATCAGTGATTACAACCAAGGCCTTTGTTGACCTTCTACAAAAAGAAATAAGGTAAAACTTATACAAACAAAAAAATTATGAGCAGAGCTTAAATAAAGTAATACCATAGATTACTTACAGTAAATATAAGTCCATGTTCAATCACAGACTTTTATGTAAACTGGTATTTAAAAACACCTTGTCATGTTAATTTTATTCAACAAACATTTACTGAACATCCATTTACTGCAAAGCATTGGAAAGACAAACACAGTCCAATTGCATTTAAAGGACATATGGCCCCATTAAAAAATGTATTTCTACTTTGCAACTAAAATTTTTTCATTTAAGTCTATTATGTTTTATAAAATTAAAATAGTTCAAACTTATATCAAACATGATTTAAAACCTAGCCAAATTTGACTTAGATGATGAAAGGAGAGGTACCTCTTAAAGTGAGCAGACTGTCACATGGGGACTATTCCACTGGTTCCAAATCTGTGAATCAGTAGATGTAGGCTGGGAGGTTGGGGAAGACCCAGAAAAGATACAATCTTATGGAACTGACTTTAAAAAGTAATAATCACAACATGCTGGCTATGGACAGGCCCTTTGACCTCATCTAGTTCAATTTTCATATTTTATAGGCTAGAAACTAACATCTTGTTTTATCATGTTTTATTGCTGGGAAGGTTATTTACCAGTTTCTCCACTGTGAAAGAACAGCACAGTGTTAGAGTAGAGACTGGAGTACCAGACCACCTTACCTGCCTCCTGAGAAACCTGTATGCAGGACAAGAAGCAGCAGTTAGAACTGGACATGGAACAACAGACTGGTTCAAAATTGGGAAAGGAGTACATCAAGGCTGTACACTGTCATCCTGTCTAACTTATATGCAGAGTACATCATGCAAAGTACCAGGCTGGATGAAGCACAAGCTGAAATCAAGATTACAGGGAGAAATATCAGTAACCCCAGATATGCAGATGACACCACCCTAATGTCAAGAAAGTGAAGAGAAACTAAAGAGCCACTTGATGAAGGTGAAAGAGGAGAGTGCAAAAGCTAGCTAAAAACACAGCATTAAAAAGATGAAGATCATGGCATATGGTCCCATCACTTCACAGCAAATAGATGGAGAAATAACGGAAACAGTGATAGACTTTATTTGCTTGGGCTCCAAAATCATTGTGGATGGTGACTGCAACGATGAAATTAAAAGAAGCCTGCTCCTTGGAAGAAAAGCTATGACAAACCTAGGCAGCATATTAAAAAACAGAGACATTACTGTGCTGACAAAGTTCTGTCTGGTCAAAGCTATGGTTTTTCCAGTAGTCATGTAAAGACATGAGAGTTGGACTGTAAAGAAGGCTGAGTGCCAAAGAACTAATGCTTTTGAACTGTGGTGTTGGAGAAGACTCTTGAAAGTCCCTTGGACTGCAAGGAGATGAAACCTGACAATCCTAAAGGAAATCAGTCCTGAATTTTCATTGGAAAGGTTGATACTGAAGCGGAAGCTTCAACACTATGCCACCTGATGCAAAGAGCCAACTCACTGGAAAAGAACCAGGTTCTGGGAAAGACTGAGGGCAAGAGGAGAAGGGGGCGACAGAGGATGAGATGGTTGCATGGCATCACTGTCTCAGTGGACATGAGTCTGAGTCAACTCAGGGAGATAGTGAAGAACAGGGAGGCCTGGCATGCTGCAGTTTATGGGTCACAAAGAGTCGGACACAACTTAGCTACTGAACAACATCAACAACATGTACATTATCAGGATCTCAGAAGGAGAAGAGAGAAATGGGAGAAAATGCAACTGATGCAATAATGGATGAAAATATCCCCTCACTGAGGTATAATCAACAAAATTAGAATATATTTAAAGTGTAAAGTGTCATAATTTGAGGTACATATACATTATGAAAGCATTCCCATTACCAACTTAATTAACATACCCATCACTTCATGTATTTGATTTTTTTTCTTATTTTTGTGAAAACACTTGGTGCTTCTACTCTCTTAGCAAATTTCTATTATAAAATATAGTTTTATTGACTACGTCACCATGTTATGTATTAGGTCCTCACAATATATTCATCTTAAAACTGAAAGTGTGTATCCTTTAACCAGCCTCTACCTAATTCTCCCACTACTGTTGATAGTTCAATTTTTTAAATTCCATATATAAATAAAACCATGCAGTAATTTTTTCTCTTACTTCTTTTACATAGTTTAATGCCCTCCAGGATCATCTATATTATTAAAAACCACAGAATTTCCTTCTTTTTAAGGCTGAATATATATATATATATATATTCATATACATATATGTATGTGTGTATGTGTGTGTGTCCTAGGTAATTGCAGAGTGGTGGAGGGCACAAAAAGGAGAACGCTCCTTTTGGATCAACGCTGTGGGCAGGTCATGGGTGGGACTCACAGTGACCTCACTGCTGACTCTTACAGCTAATGCTGCAGCCTGGAGTGAGAGCTACTCCCTGGTTCCCAGAGGGTACCCACCAGAGGATACAGAACCAGGATGTCTAGAATGAAAAATGCAACTTAGGGTGAAGGGCAAGGAGGAGCAGATGCTGTGCGGTGGCCACCAAATGTTCACAGGCTGAGGTGGAGGTGCATCCTGCTATGTGACTGTGGTTGTGGGTATGGGTATAAGGGCTTCCTTGGTGGCCCAGACAGTAGAGAATCTAACCACAATTCAGGAGACCTGAAGTTTGATCCCTGGGTTGGGAAGATCCCCTGGAGAAGGGAATGGCTACCCACTCCAGTGTTCCTCCTTGGAGAAGTCCAAGGGCAGAGGAGAAGCACTTTCTTTATTCATTCATTGGTTCACAGAAACTTAGGTTGTTTCCATACCCTGGCTATTGTGAATAATGCTGTCATAAACAGGGGAGTAGAAATACTTCCTCAAGATCACGATTTCCTTTCCTTTGGCTATACGTATGTATACACACACAGAAGTGAGATCATACAGTATTCTTAATTTTCTGAGGAATCTGCATACTGCTTCATATAGAAGTCGCACTGATTTATTTTCCCACCTACAATTCACAAGTCCCCACTTTTCACATCCTTGCCACCATTTATCTCTTCTCTTTTTGATAACAGACACCCTAACAGGTGTAAGGTAACATATCACTGTGGTTTTGATCTGCTCTGATCTATGTTATTTCCTTCCTTCTACTAATGAGCTTAGTTTGTTCTTTTTTTCCTAGTTCCTTGAGGTCTACAGCCAGGTCATTTATTTGAGATCTTTCCTTTTGCTAAATGCAGACATTTATCACTACCAATTTCTGTCTTCCAACTGATTCTGCTCCATCTCATAAGTTTGGTATGTTGTGTCTCCAGCTTCATTTGTCTCAAGACTTTTTTTTTTTTGATCCATTTGTTAAGAAGCATGCTGCTTAATCTCTACATATTTATGAATTTTCACTTTTTCCTCTTGCAATTGGCTTCCAGTTTTATACTGCTGTGCTTGAAAAAGATGCCTGATATGATTTCAATCTTTTAAAATTTATTAAGACTTGTTTTGTGACCTAACATTTAATCTGTCCCAGAAAATGTTCCATGGGCATTGTTAAGGATGTGTATTCTGTTATTGTTAGAATGAATATTCTGTGTATGCTTGTTACATCTATCATGTAGCCTAAGTTCATTCTTTCTTTATTGACTTTCTCTCTGGATAATCAACCATTATTGAAAATGGGGCATTGAAGTCCCCTATTACTGTACTTCTGTCTATATCTCTCTTCAGATCTGTTAATATTTGCTTTATACAATTATGTACTCTGACATTGGGTGTATAAATATTTATAATTGTTATATAATCTTGATGAATTGACCTCTTTATTATTATACAATGGCGTTCTTTGTCTCTCGTTGCCATCTTGGCTTAAAGTCTATTTTCTTTGATATAAATAGAGCTGCCTCTGCTTTCTTTGGCTTGTCTGCATGAACTCTCCCTTCGGTAAATCACCTATCCCCTTTCACTAAGATCATTTTCTAAAGATTTATCTTGTTCTTTTGTTTGGAACATATTCCCATATTTCTTCCCTTCCCTTGCCTTTCCAAGTCGGTTTCTGAACATCAGGTAAGACAGCCACCTCTCCTAATCTTGACAGACTGCTCTCTTGTAGATGAAGTCTATCAGTCAGTCCAGTTTAGGCTCTGAGTTTTTCTCAATCCTTTGTGATTGTCCAAGCTTCAGTCTTGTTCTCAGTGGCTCCCAGTATTTGAGGGTGTGCCAAGACCTGTCAGTACACCAAACAGAATGCTTGCAGTCGGCACCTAGCAGGGTACCTAGCAGGGTCCTCAAGTATGAGCTAGAAAAACATGCAGTTAAGCCTCCACCCAGGAAAAACTGGAAGATGGGCAATTCTGCCTGTTTCCTCTGTGTTGAGTATGTGTGTATAATCATAGTTTGGGGGTGAGGTACTCCTGCTCCCATTTAAAAATTGCTTCTTTTTAAATTAAATGTATTTATTTTTAATTGAAGGGTGATTGCTTTACAGTATCGTGTTCGTTTCTGCCAAACATCAACATGCTAACAACTGCTTCTTTAGAAGACACAGATACATAGATATCCTGTGCTCATGGATTCTAAGAATTAATGTTTAAAAGTTACCACTCTACCCAAAGCAATCTACTGATTAAAGGCAATCTCTATCAAAAGTCCAATGACACTTTTTACAGAAATAGAAAAGTCATAAAATTTGTGTAAAATCACAGAACACTTCAAACAGCCTAAGCAATCTTGAGAAATAACAAAGCTGGTGACACACTTCCTCATTTCATGCAACGCTGTGCGAAGTTGCTTCAGTCGTGTCCAACTCTTTGCGACCCTGTGGACTGGAGCCCGCCAGGCTCCTCTGTTCATGGGATTCTCCCAGCAAGAACCCTGGAGTGGGTTGCCTTGCCCTCTTTCAGGGGACCTTTCCGATGCAGAGATCAAACCTGTGTCTCTTATATCTCCTATGGGTCACCTGAGAAGTCCAAGTTCCATGACTTTGTTTCTGCCGATACTTTTTTTAGATATAATATCAAAACATAGGAAACCAAAATAAAAAGTAGACTACAAGAAACTAAAAGCTTCTGCACAGCAAAAGAAACCAACAAAATAAAAGGGCAACCTATGCAATGAGAGGGTGTATTTGCAAACCACATATCCAAAAGGGTTAACATCTAAAATATAAATGACATTTACATTACTCAATAACCAAAAAATAATAACTCAATTACAAAATGGGACAAAGATGTGATAGATATTTTTTCAAAGAAGACATACAAATGGTAACATATGTGAAAGAGTGCTCCACATCACCAGTCACTAGGAATATGCAAATTAAAACTACAGGGATGTATTGTCTCTCACCTGTTAGGATGTCTCTCATCAAAAAGAGATTGCAAGTATTGATAAGGATAGAGACAAAAGGGTAGGCTTGTGCCTTGTGGGTAGGAATATAAATGGTAGAGTCAGTGCAGAGAACAGTATGGAAATTTCTCAAAAATTAAAAATAGAATTATCATATGACCCAGAACTTTCATTACTTCATATGTATCCAAGAACTGAGAAGACGATCTCAAAGAGACATCTGCATCCCCAGGTTCATGGCATTATTCACAATAGGAAAAATATGGAAACCTAAGTGCCCACCAAAGAATGCATGGCTAAAGGTGAAATGTGTCTGCACCTATAATACATACACACACAGTGGAATTATATTCAGTGATGAGAAAGATAATACTGCCATGTTCAGCAACACAGAAATCCTTTCATGTGTGTACATGCATCAAATCATTACAATATACACCTTAAACATCTTATAATTTTACCTGCTGATTATACTTCAATAAGGCTGAAACTTTAAAAAATTTAAATAAAGCTATGAACTTATATACAAAACAGAAAAAGACTCACAGACACAAACTCAACCTTATGATTACCAAAGGGGAGAGTAGGGAGAGCAGGGAGGAGTTAATTTAGCAGTTTGAAATTAACATATACACATTTATATATATATTTATATATATATATACACACATTTCAGACTCTTTTGTTGACTGTGATGGCTACTCCATTTCTTCTAAGGGATTCTTGCCCACAGTAGTAGATATAATGGTCATCTGAGTTAAATTCACCCATTCCAGTCCATTTTAGTTCGCTAATTCCTAAAATGTTGATCTTCACTCTTGCCATCTCCTGTTTGACCACTTCCAATTTGCCTTGATCCATGGGCCTAACCTTCCAGGTTCCTATGCAATGTTGCTTTTTGCAGCATCAGACCTTGCTTCTATCACCAGTCTCATCCACAGCTGGGTGTTATTTTTGCTTTAGCTCCGTCTCTTCATTCTTTCTGGAGTTATTTCCCCACTGATCTCCAGTAGCATATTGGGCACCTACTGACCTGGGGAGTTCCTCTTTCAGTGTCCTATCATTTTGCCTTTTCATACTGTTCGTGGGGTTCTCAAGGCAAGAATACTGAAGTGGCCAAAGAAAGGCAATGCCAAAGAATGCTCAAACTACCACACAATTGCACTCATCTCACATACTACTAAAGTAATGCTCAAAATTCTCAATTCAGGCTTCAGAATACATGAACTATGAACTTCCAGATGTTCAAGTTGGTTTTAGAAAAGGCAGAGAAATCAGAGATTAAATTGCCAACATCCACTGGATCATTGAAAAAGCAAGAGAGTTCCAGAAAAATATTTTTCTGCTTTATTGACTGCACCAAAGCTTTAACTGTGTGAATTACAATAAACTGTGGAAAATGCTGAAGGAGAGGGGAATACCAGAGCACCTGACCTGCCTCTTGAGAAACCTATATGCAGGTCAGGAAGCAACAGTTAGAACTGGACATGAAACAACAGACTGGTTCCAAATAGCAAAAGGTCACCCTGCTTATTTAACTTATATGCAGAGTACATCATGAGAAACACTAGGCTGGATAAAGCACAAGCTGGAATCAAGATTGCTATGAGAAATATTGATAACCTCAGATATGCAGATGACACCAGCCTTATGGCAGAAAGTGAAGAAGGACTAAAGAGCCTCTTGACGAAAGTGAAAGAGGAGAGTGAAAAAGCATCATGGGAAGCATGGGAAGCATGTAATAAAATCCCTCCCAAGTAAAGATTGAGAGCAAGGGCATTTTTGACTGCTCCTTCTGTGTTGAGCCCTGGGGTGATAGTGTGGTTAGTTCTTGAGTGCCTGTTAAGAACTGCTTCTTTGTTTTCTGTAGCCCAGAAGGTCTTGTGGGCATAACCCCCTTTGACTTTCAGAGCCGTCCCTCACATGGAAGCCTTAAAAGTTGGTCCATTAGAGGTGTGCGTCAAACCATTCACTCCTCAGAGAGAAGCTAGGAGTTAGGGGTTCCCTCCTAAGTATATGGTTCTGTTCCAGGAGTGGGGTTTCTGGGGAGAGGATGTCTCAGCTTTCTCTACCCACTTAGAGGTTGGTATTTTCTCATTCACTTGAGGTGGAGGAGTCGCTCAGCTAGTTTCTGAGTTTCTCTCAGCTCTGTGTATGTAGCTTTGCAAGTGGTGCAGCCGTGAGCTGCTCCTGCAAGATGTCCAGGAGCCT
Source organism: Antilocapra americana (assembly GCA_007570785.1). Taxonomy (NCBI): domain Eukaryota; kingdom Metazoa; phylum Chordata; class Mammalia; order Artiodactyla; family Antilocapridae; genus Antilocapra; species Antilocapra americana. Next base: position 16,537,369 of record ML661346.1, read on the forward strand.
ATGTTGCCATCTTGGTCCGTCTCAAAATGAAGACAATAACAGCACCAGAGTGTGATTTAGAGAATCAAAGACTTTGGCACATGGAAAGCACACAGCTCACTGCCTGGTAGAGTTCTACATACACTTATGCACACATGTGCCTGTGCGTGTATACACACACATTCACACATGCACATCTATACACACATTCACACGCTTTCACATACACACACACATGCTCAGACTCACATGCACACAAATTCACACACACACACACACACACACACAAGAACTATCAGTTTTATGATTATTACCTCTCCTCCTCACTGAGGTTAAGGTTTAAGTAAATGGCTTTCCTGTTAATTAATTTATTTTAAATGAATAACAATGTAGAATCCGCATGATTCACTTATGGGCAGCAAGCACACTGCTAGTGTGTGTGTCTGACAAAAGACACATTTTATAATCACACAGAACTCCCCCTCTACTTCAAGCAAGGTAAATGGTGTTGTAAAGAGGTCTGACAGAACAGTGATAATATGAATTACCAAAGAAACCGCTCAATAAAAATTTTTAAAACATCCACACTGTGTGAAGTCCTGAGCTACACACATGCTTAAGCATTACAGAAAATGCAGCAAAACATGACTTAAAGCACAAAATAGAAAGCCTATGACAGAGAAATTGGAGTATTGAAATTGAATTTTTACATGGGAAATTAGCAGTCTAGCCATTCATTTGACTGTCTCCATGATAAATGTGGATTACTCTGTAATTGATTTAGCAGTGGTCATCCACAGAGTGAATTGCAAGACAATTCCTGAAAATGGTCATATTTTATATTGTATGGTCCTACTTTAACAATTGGACCAATGACTTAAAAGAAGACAAAGCATACTTATTCTGCAATGACTAGTTTTTTGTTACTAAGAAACCAGATAGGTGGATTTAAATAATTCTCTAATCCTAAAACAACATCCTTGTCATTTTCCCTAACACTCTAGAACTATTTGTTTGTCTTTTCCTAGATTTACAGGTCAAATTGTATTTATATTTGTACATGGCTTACAAACATAAAACACTCATGTATACTTATGGCTGATTCATGTTAGTGTATGGCAATAAACAACACAGTATTGTAAAACAATTATCCTTCAGTTAAACATTTTTAAAAGAGAAAATACTCAAAGATTTTTCAATTGTAATGATATGGAATTGTAATAAATAATCCTTTTAAATGCAATTTTTTGAAAGAGAATACCTAAGTCTTCATTTAATAGCTGAATATTTAAAAGCAAATGTGGGATTCTCTCATAGCTTTGTTGGCAAAGAATGTGCCTGCAAGGCAGGAGATCCAGTTCTGATTCCTGGGTCAGGAAGTTACCCCCTGGAGAAGAAAAGAGCAACCCAATTCAGTATTCTCGCCTGGGAAATCCCATGGATAATTTCAAGCTTATTAGCTTGATAATTTATAGATACTTTAGCTTTAAGCTATTTAACTGGTTAAATATGGTTTACATTACTTAAGTTTAGGAAAGACTGCCGTAAGATGAAATGCAGAGATTTTTGGCTAGAGATAGAGGTTGAAAAGCTTTCTATTGTATGCTTTATGCAATTTAAACTTAAATTTCTATTAAACTGAAACTTACATTTCTGTAACTTCTAGAGTGGCAGGTAACCTGGAAGGAAGAGCCTGTATTAAAATCTGTAACAGCAATTATGCCCACCTGTAGTGGGCTGCTGTCCATAGGGTCGGATAGAATCGGACATGACCCAAGCGACTTAGCATGCATGCATCCATTGGAGAAGGCAATGGCAACCCACTCCAGTGTTCATGCCTGGAGAATCCCAGGGACGGAGGAGCCTGGTGGGCGGCCGTCTTGGGGTCGCACAGAGTCGGACACGACTGAAGCGCCTTAGCAGCAGCAGCAGCAGCACTATGCATTAACAATATATCTACACACACACTGTTTCAGGTGAATTTCACAAAGCACTTTGTTGAAAAGACAAATGCTATACAATCATGAAAATTTTAACAAGATTCATTATCGTTATCTTCAGTACTATGAAATCAGCCATCTGTGTGGTATTTGAATTTAGTTTGAGAAACTTAGAATGTATCTTTTCAATGAAACTTCTCAGTCTCAGTGAGATAAACATTTACCAAGAGACAAATATAAATACGAAAATATTAAGCACATGCACAAAATAGAGAAGCTCATTCTAAGCCTTAAGTAATTTTTTTTTCTTCTTGAACTGAACTCATTTCTTCGTAATGGTTTTCTATCATTTTTTTTGCATCCAGTTTGAAGAGTTTGAAGGAGAGAAAAATAACTCTCCTGGGGTGACCTGTACACCCCAAACAGCTATGTCTATTAAGGCAAATTCATTTCTCCCTAAAATGAGTAATTTCTTCTCTTCAGATTGTAACTACTTTTAAATGTCAGATTCTTGAAAAACTCTGCACATAGAAGTCTCCTGAAAGAGGGGGTGCTTTGGTGTCATGTTATCTTTTTCTAATCACTTTAAACAATTTTTATAATCTTGTTATTCTTCTTATGTATACCAATATCAGGTATACATTGCATTATTGGGATTCAGCCTTGTAGTTCTTCTTAGAGTATTATGAGGAGAAACACAAAGAACAGTATTTTTCATTGTAGATTTACTTAATAATTATAAATATACCCAACCCACTGTTTAAAACTAAAATTTCTTGGTCAATATGAAAAGTTAAATTTGCAAATGTGCTCCACTACATGTCAGCCTACAAATAAACTGCATAATTAAAACAGACAATGACTAAATATATTTTTAAAAATCAGTCACTTTTCCTCAGTTGGCATGACCTGAATTTCAGGCACTGTATTTGTCCTGGATGATTTATCTAAAATTGGTTTTTGAGGTTGAATAGTTCCATGAAATACTGGCTCATAAGCACTTCTATATTGACGGGAATTGACGTCAAATGCTTACGGAAAAGTTTACACCTATTATGATAATCCTGGGAAGCTGTGATGTCGTGATACTTTATACAAAAAAAAATTATGACATTATTTTATTTTGTTTATTTTTTTTTCTTTGTTCAGGTCTTTATTCAAAATTAGCTGTCCAAAATGATTTGGCATTTATGGAATAAACAAATTTAAGTTTATGCAGCAGCCTTCTTTTCCTCTGAAGCGGGTTTCTTTTCTGTGGGCTTCTTTTCAGCTGCTGGTTTCTTGGTCCCTGCAGCCTCTTTTCCCACCACAGGCTTCTTGCCCTGAACCCCCTCCTTCTGATCTGATTTGGCTTCTAGTGCTGCTGCTGCCTTATCCATGTGGATTTTGTGGTTCTTGGCCTGTCGAAGAACGGTGTTCCGGCGCATGGTCTTTGCGTATGGGTTAAGCTTCAACATGATTCTCAGGTTTTTCAGTGGATTCTTCTTCAGGACTCTGCGATGAATCTTCTTGCGTGGTGCTCGGAGTGCCCTTTGATTTCCAGGCTTTTTAAGATTCTGCTAAGGTCTGTGTCGAGCACCTTGTGCATGGGGAGGCTGTAGTTGCTCTTGAGGGAGGCTGCTTTACGCCAAGTGCCATACAGCTCATCTAACTTTCGGAAAGCACTTTCAGTCCAAATGCAGAAACGTCCCACATGACCACCAGGGGCAAGTTTCAAAATGTTCAGCTTGCTTACATTAAGCAGAGTAATTCCAGGGATGTTTCTGAAGGCCTTGATGATACCATTGTCCTCATTATAGATGATGCAGGGTCCCCTGTGCTGGATACGGCGCCGGTTTCTCATTTTGCCTTTGCAAATGAGTAATTTCTTCTCTTCAGATTGTAACTATTTTTAAATGTCAGATTCTTGAAAAACTCAGCACATAGAAGTCTCCTGAAAGAGGGGGTACTCTCATTCGTTGAGAGGCATAGACCTTTTTGATATCATTCCAGGCCTTAAGTTTCTTCAGAAGCAAAACAGCCTCTTTGGTCTTCTTGTAGCCTTCAACTTTATCTTCCACCACCAAAGGGAGTTCAGGAACTTCCTCTATACGATGACCTTTAGACATGACCAGCGCGGGTAAGGCTGAGGCAGCCAGCACAGAGCAGATGGCATATCGCTTCTGCGTCGTATTCACTCTGCAGTGCCAACGTCGCCAGGTCTTGGTTGGTGCAAACATGCGGCCCCCACGACACGTTTCCAAAGGTGCCCTGACCCGAACGGTGGGTCCCGCCACCTCGAACCCTGGGAATTTGAGCCACGGCTCTGCCGGTGCCCCAAGACTCAGCACTGGTTTGATGACCTGCTAATTCACTGACAGCATAGGGCTGTCTGTTGTTTTTGCGCAAGTTGGTGTGAACAAAGTTAACAATATCGGGTTGGATGGGAGCCTTGAACACAGCAGGCAAAGTGACATTTTTGCCAGAGGACTCCCCCTTTTCGGAGTACACTGATATCAGTGGACGAGCACACGCCATGGTGGGGAGAGGAGAAGGCCATGCTCCTCTCAACCCGGCGGCTCCCACAGGAAAAGCTATGACATTATTTTAAAAGCTATAGAAACAAACACCTATAATAAGCAAACTTTTTATTGGAAAGATTTATTCAAAAATATTTTTTTAAAAGCTTGATAGCTTTTCTAAAAAGCTTTCTGTTAACTTTTTGCCCACCAAAATACATTCATGTCCAATAAGAAATCATTGTCTTAACACCAATACAGTATACTAATGCATATATATGGAATTTAGAAAGACGGTAATGATAACCCTATATGTGAGACAGCAAAAGAGACAGAGATGTATAGAACAATCTTTTGGACTCTGTGGGAGAGGGTGAGGGTGGGGTGATTTGGGAGAATGGCTGAAACATGTATATTATTATATGTGAAATGTATCACCAGTCCAGGTTCGATGCATGATACAGGGTGCTCAGGGCTGGTGCACCGGGACGACCCAGAGGGATGGAATCGGGAGGGAGGTGGGAAGGGGGTTCAGGATGGGGAACACATGTACACCCATGGCAGATTCATGTCAATGTATGGTAAAACAAATACAACATTGTAAAATAAAAATAAAATAAAATTTTAAAAAATCATTTTCTTCTAGGAACTAATCTAAAAGTTATATAATACACAATGGTACCTCATTTAACAATCAAAACTATCTCAAAAGGCAGATACTGTTGTGATTTCCAGTTCTCAGATGAAGAAACAAAGCACTGAGTACATAAGTAATGTATCCAAGGACCAAATTCAGTGATGGGCGATGAAGGGCCTAGAACTTTCTAGTGTGGCTCCAAATGTCATATTCTTAACAGCTTTGCATTATCGTTTTCTACTTCTAATAGGAAAGTATTATTTAAGATATGAAATTAGAATACTTAAGACAATATAACAGATAACTGATTAATCTTTGTTTAATCAGTATAAGATGTAACTAACATTTGAAATGTTGATAATTTATATTAACTCTAAATTACTTGGAAGTAGATTTCTTGACAATTTAAAATCTAAATTAAGCTACATTTCTCATCTTATAATTTATTTCAAGCACATGCACAGTTATTGTAACTGATAATTTGTATCTGATATACATCATACCAAATTAAAGATTAACAGAACCATTAATTTATGTGTTTTAATAATCTTGTTAATTTTAATGCAGCATGCAGTGGAACAGGCTACAATAGTCCAGTTACTCTGTGGGCTCACCCTCATTACACAAATAAACTCATGTTTATCCCTCATGTGTGAGGAAAAGACACTCATTTGCCTTTGTAGTTTTAGTTCTTTGAAAAAAAAACTGAAACTAGAAACATGCCATAATTATCACAGTATCAATAAATGTGTCTGTGTGAGGATCTGTCCAAATGCTGAAAATACTTTAAGCAGTTGATTTTACATTATGTAAATGTTATAGCCAGGTGTTGGAAAAAGTGTGTTCCTTTTGAGGGCTTAGGATAATTACTAATTAAATAGTGCATTTGTTGTTTATTTGCTTAATATTTGCCAATGTCACTTGTAAGCTCTATGAGAGGGAGGATTCTAATGTTCCTTTTCTTTTTTTACTACTATAGCTTCAACGTGTAGCTCAACATCTGGCACATAGTCACTAAAGTTTAATGATTTATTAATTACTCACATTGAAACAAATTTAATATATTCAAGAAGAGGTGGTAAGTCTTTTGTTTGTTTTCCTTCAAAAACCACACTGACTTTTCCAAGTCTAAATCATCCAATAAAGATATGTATGATTATCTGAGACTTTCACGAGTGCTATAAAACTGCATTGTAAGCACCTGTGTACCATAAGCCAGAGAAGTTAAGCTGCAGCAATATTGTATTTCATTTAATCTAAGATGGGAGACCAAGGGTGTCGAAGTAAAAGTGTGAGTGGTGGTTGTGGTTTAGTCGCTAAGTCATGTCTGACTCTGCAAGTGATTCAACTGGTGGAACATTTTTCTATTACTTATTTTCTGACTTTATTTATATAACAATATGTTGGAATGTTGTTATTCAGTTGTTCAGTCATGCCCAACTCTTTGTGACCCCATGGACTCAGCACACCAGGCTTCCCTGTCTATCACCATCTCCCAGAGCTTGCTGAAACTCATGTCCATTGAGTCGGTGATGTTATTTATATAACAATATGATGGAATGTTGTATGACACCAAAATAGTATATGGAAGCCATAAAAAAGAAGAGGTTGGATATCAGGCTAAGACCTTTGGATTATAGTCAAAACATATCTGAGTTTTGATTTTTGGACTTGTTTTAGTTTCTGTTTACTCTTACTTAGCTCTACTTCCCTGTCTTCTGGTAACAAACTCTGATTCTCCTTTGGATACAATTTTGTTGGATGGTAAATAAAGATACCTTGTTCCTAATGCCGAGGGAACTAACTTAAGCCAGTAGCACTCTCTCACTAGAAATTTAAGTTTCCAAAACTATATGAAGATATTGCAGTTGATAAACTTTCATAGAAACATCCTCAAATGTTTCTGTCTAGATCATCAAGTTAGGCTCTTTTCTAAACTTTCTTAAGCCTGGTCCTATTATGGTTTATTTAATTTATGAACCATTTTCTACTGGTGGAATGATACTATCTTGCATCAAGTAGCCAGGATCTGTTTCACTTGTCTGCAACAGGAACATTAGCAGTTGATAGAGCAATGTTGAAACACTCAGAATGTGCTTCAGAAGAATGAGTTCATTGGGAAAATAGTCAGGATGATTCACTTGGTGATAATAAGTAGAATGGACTAGAATAAAAGGAGACAAGCACCAGGAGAATAATACAGGAAACTGTTGAAAACTTCACATGCCAGAACTGTGTTAATGAAGCTAAAATGAAAAATATTTAGTGTTATATAGATTCAGGGAAGCCTGGTATGCTGCAGTCCACAGGGTCACAAAGAGTCAGACATGACTGAACAACTGTACAACAATAAATTTCAGTCACAAAATTCATCATTTTTCCCCCTAGATACAAAAGTGAAAGTGATGTCGCTCAGTTGTGTCCGATTCTTTGTGACCCTGGAGACTGTAGCCTAACACGCTCCGCCACTCATGGTATTTTCCAGGCAAGAGTACTGGAATTGGTTGCCGTTTCCTTCTCCAAAGGATCGTGCCAACCCAGGGATTGAACCTGGCTCTCCCGCATTGTAGGCAGATGCTTTACCTAGATACGAAAGTAGAAATAAATAGATGCCAATATCAAAGCTAAGTATTTTAGTGGAAACCTATTATCTGGGGCTTCCCCCAGTGGATCAGCAGTAAAGAATCCTCCTGACAGTGCAAGGAGTAGTAGGAGACATGAGTTTGATCCTTGGATTAAAAAGATCCTCTGAAAGAAGAAATGGCAACCCACTCCAGTATTCTTGCCTGGAGAATCCCCTGGAGAGAGGAACCTTGTGGGTTACAGTTCATGAGGTTGCACAGAGTTGAACGTGACTGAACATTGCCTTGTCTGCTTCCTCACCATTATCACTCTCATGATTCCAATGGTGGCTTCAGGATTATTTCTTTTGTAGAGTGCTAAGTGTCCTATACACATGATGGCCCCATTCTTCTCTATGTCTTCCCTACCTTCAAGCCCTCTCTCACATTGCCTTGTTCCAGAATCTCTTCTCTGTTTCCTTTCAGCTGCCCCTTCTTGTTTTGAACCACTGTCAAAGGTCACTACGCTCATGTCCTTAATACACTAATTCAGACATTAGGGTTCTCCTTGAGACTCCCACCTGACACGCTCCTCTTACTCGGAGCAAATGACCTTGCCTTCCACTTCACCAAGAATGTTGATACTGTCATGCATTCGGCTCAGCTTCAGCCAGTCTTACATATGATCAGCGAGTCTTCACCCCACCATGCTGTCTGTCACATTCATACTCTTGCTCAAGATGTCATCTCCGTTCTTTCAAGATTGGTTCCCCTGGGACTCTTTTCTGTTTTGTTTGATTCAAGCAACTCTTTCATATCAAGCCCAGGTTTCTACTTCTTTAGAATGCATAAAACTTATCCTCTCAAATACAGCACCTGTATATAGCACTTGTATATAGAATGCCTATTAGTTACCCTGTTACTCCAACTAAAACATGTAACTTAAGCGTAGGCATCATATTGATCATAATATTCATTATTCTCACATATGAAAAGTAAGCCCTACATGCTAGATATGGTGCTAGGCATTATAAACACTGAGATGAATGATACACACTTTCCTAACATAGAGAGCCCACCAAGAAATCCAAAGATTACAGATAAAGGTGATAGCATGAGTTAAAGTAGGACAAGGAGAGTAAAGAAGGGTATGAGATGGATCAAATCAAATCAAATAAAAATGGGACGAAAGTGACATGAAAATTTCCATTAGGTACTTGATATTTGAGGAGAATTTTTAAGGATGAAGTGCTGAATGGAAAGAAAACAGATAGTCTCTTGACTCAAAATGTTATCCTTGATATATAAAGAGCTTAAAACTTGCCATTCCCATCCTCACATCAAGACATATCTGAAAAATGGAAATCAATGGCTTTTCTTATAACTGTCAGAGATCTGAGGTCACAAGGCAAAATGTCATCCAAAACTGGAGAGACCAGCAAATATAGAGAATCACAGAGGTAACCAGCTTAGCAGCGGCAGAAGCCATATATTTGAGGCTTTGTTGAGTATATAATCATACATAGTTAAGATCGTATTCTTGGCAGAATGAACCTTTTTGCATTATGTAATGGCTCTTTTAGTATCTAGTAATTTTCTACGTTCTGAAGTCTACTTTATTTGATATTAATATAAGTATTCCTGTAATTTTCTACTAATATCTACAAAGCATATTATTTCATTTTTTTTCACTTTCAACTTGTATATGTTATGATTAAAATAAAATACCTATCGTTGGATTGGATTTATTTTAATCTGTCTTTTAACTGTTGTATTTTGACTACTTATATTTTAGTAATTATTCATATCTTAGATCTTAAGCATGTGATGATAATTTATGTTTTGCATTTTGTTGGTTTTCTCTTTTTCTCTTTTCTTGCATTCCTATAGGTGACTTTAAAAGTTTCTTTTTTAAGACTTCATCTTGATTTATTCGTAGTGCTTTTGAATACTGATACCCTGCATTGTATGTTTTTTAGTGGGTGTTCTAGGTATTACAATCTAGTGCTTCAAGGCAATTTTAAAGTCTCACTTCCCTTTAAAATGCTTTACTTTTAAAAGTGGAATTTTACGTTAATGTTCACTAACAATTCCTTTTTTAGTTTTCTTTTGTCTGAGAATGTCTTTATTTTTTCTCATTCTTGATGTTTATTTTAATCAAGAATTTATGGTTGACATTTTTCTTTCAAAACTTGAAAAAGGTCATGTGCTTCCTTCTGGATTCCATAAATTTCAGATAAGAGGTCTACTATCATTCAAATTGGTGGGTCCTCTGCAATTAATGGCTTGCTTCTTTGTGGTCACTTTTGAGAATTTTTTCTTTGTCTTTAGTTTTCATAAGTCTAGTGATAATGTGTCTTGGATCCCTTTGAGTTTATCCTTTAAAAAATTTAATTCCGCCTTAGCTTTTAGGTTTATAGCTTTAACCAAATTTGTGAAGTTTTCTGCCGTCATTCCTTTGCATACTTTTCTAGTCCCACTTCTGTCTTCTCTGCTTCTGAGACTTGATGAGAGGAATGTTGACTTGAACTGCAAATTTTAAAACTTTATTTTCTGGCTGCTTCAGTTTCCCCACAAAGAGGCTATAATAAGCCCCAGTGTGATAAGGCTTGCTATTGCTGCGAATCACCCCATTCACTTTCCTATGATTGAGACCTAGTGACATTCAAAGGTGCCAATGAAATCCCCTGGCAGCTTCTGTTATTGCGCTCCACCTGACCCCACAAAGGGCATTTGTCCACAGGCCCTTGCTTTCTCAGCTTGCCACTGCTTGGTTGAACCCATTCTCTTAGAACTCCTCCCATCTGGTCATCTGTGGCATGTGTTGACTCTGTCTCTCTAGAACATGTGAATAAGATATCATTAAATTTTTGTGAGAGGGTGTGTGTGTGCGTGTGTGTGTGTGTGCGTGTGTGTGTGTGAGAGAGAGAGATTCTTTTCTCTTTATCAAGCATCAAGTTTTTAATACAGGCAACTCCTTCCTGTTGTTGAAGTTGTTGGGAGATGGATATATCTGTTGGAAGATGGATAATATCTGTTTCAAGATGATTTAGATTTTGTGCATCCTGATTTTATGCAGATGGGGAGGATGGTGGCCTTGTACACAATGAGTGGGACCTAGGCTCTTTCCTTCTCTCTCCTGTATTGCTATTACAAACACATCCCTCGTAGTACTATATCTAGATGAGATGACAAGAGCAAGTAATGGAATTGCTTGGAATTTTGTGAAATCTAATTAAATAAAATTTTATTGCAGAAGTACTTTCAATTTGGCAACAAAAATCTATTTAACGTTAGATTCATATATAAAAGTTAATGAAAATAGATATGCTAAAATATAGAATAAGCCTTTCAAATACTCACTGAGCAACTATTATTTGCAAAGCACTAGTAATCCATGAATGCACATAATTATGGCAACATAAAGATTTATCATATACATAAGAAATGCTAACCATATGAATACCCAGTTATCCTAGCAATACACTAATTATAATCAAGCTTTCCTTAGAATTTTATTGAAATCATTAGCATCTCAAAATAATATGTTCTTTTCTCTACCAGATTATAAAAACCTATTTGATCACACGTATTTCTTTGTCTGTTACTTAATTTCTCTGTTCTTTCACAGCAAACATTTTTTTCAATAGAGATATACACAGGCTGGATTAACATCTTCATCATTTCAACACACTCTTCCCTGTATTCTGTGTTCTATGTGTCATTCAGACTACTTTGAACAATGTCAGCAGGACCTCCCTGCTCCACAAACTGTGGATCATTGGTAAAGAACCTGCCTGCCAATGCAGAAGACATGGGTTTGACCCCTGAGTGGGGAAGATCCCCTGGAGAAAGAAATAACAACTCCCTCCAGTATTCTTGCCTGGGAAATCCCATGGGCAGAGTCTGGCAGGCTAGAGTCCATGGAGGTGCAGAAGAGCAGGACACAACTTAGTGACTCGACAGCAATGATGTCAGCAAGGACTTCTCTTTTATCAAAACCAACTCACATTTTTGTCTTTATTTGAATTACTAGCAGTTTCTCAAATGCATACCACACTTCCAGGTTATCATGCATCTTATTAACCATACAGACAAACTCTGTAACGCACATGACTGGTTATACCACATCCATGGCAAAATCCCCCAATGCTTTTTTAATGGAAGTATAGTCCATCTGAGTGCAGAGTTCCAAAGAATAGCAAGGAGAGATAAGAAAATCTTCCTAAGTGATCAATGCAAAGAAATAGAGGAAAACATTAGAATGGGAAAGACTAGAGATCTCTTCAAGAAAATTAGAGATACCAAAGGAACATTTCATGCAAAGATGGGCTCAATAAGCGGCAGAAAAGGTATGGACCTAATAGAAGCAGAAAATATCAAGAAGTGGTGGTAATAATACAGGGATGAACTATACAAAAAAGGTCTTAGTGCCCCAGATAACCATGATGGTGTGATCACTCACCTAGAGTAAGATCCTGGAATGTGAAGTCAAGTGGGCCTTAGGTAGCATCACTATGAACAAAGCTAGAGGAGGTGATGAAATTCCAGTTGAACTATTTCAAATTCTAAAAGATGCATGCTGTAAAAGCACTGCACTCAATATGTCAGCAAATTTGGAAAACAGCAGTGGCCACAAGACTGAAAGGGTCACTTTTCATTCCCATCTCAAAAAAAGGCAATGCCAAAGAATGTTCAAACAACCACACAATTGCACTCATTTCACAAGCTTGTAAAGTAATGCTCAAAATTCTCCAAGCCAGGCTTCAACAGTACATGAACCCAGAACTACCAGATGTTCAAGCTAAATTTAGGAACGGCATAGGAGCCAGAGATCAAGCAAGAGAATTCCGGAAAAAAACATCCATTTCTGCTTCACTGACTCTGCTAAAGCCTTTGACTGTCGGGATCACTACAAACTGTGGAAAATGTTTCAAGAGATGGGAATACCAGACCACCTTACCTGCCTCCTGAAAGCCTGTATACAGGTCAAGAATCAATGGTTAGAACAGAACATGGAACAATGGACTGGTTCCAAATTGGGAAAGGAGTACTTCAAGGCTGTATATTGTCACCCTGCATATTTAAATTATATGCAGAGTACATCATGTGAAATGCCAGGCTGCATGAAGCACAAGCTGGAATCAAGATTGCTGGGAGAAATATCAATAACCTTAGACGTGCAGATGACACCACCCTTATGGCAGGAAGTGAAGCGGAACTAAAGAGCCTCTTGATGAAGGAGAAACAGGAGAGTGGAAAAGTTGGCTTAAAACTCAGCATTCAAAAAACTAAGATCATGTCATCTGGTCCCATCACTTCATGGCAAATAGATGGGGAAACAGTGGAAACAGTGGCAGACTTTATTTTGGGGGGCTCCAAAATCACTGCAGGTGGTGACTGTCACCATGAAATTAAAAGGTGCTTGCTCTTTGGAAGAAAAGGTACGAGAAACACAGACAGCATATTAAAAAGCAGAGACATTGCTGTGCCAACAAAAGTCAGTATAGTCAAATTTATGGTTTTTCCAGTAGTCATGTACAGATATGAGAGTTGGGCCATAAAGAAGGTTGAGCAAGAAAACACTGATGCTTTTGAACTGTAGTGTTGGAGAAGACTCTTGAGAGCCTCTTGGACTGCAAGGACATCAAACCAGTCAATCCTAAAGGAAATCAACTCTGAATATTCATTGAAAGGACTGATGCTAAAGCTGAAGCTCCAATACTTTGGCCACTTAATATGAAGAGCTGGTTCATTAAAAACAGACCTTGATGCTGGGAAAGATTGAAGGCAGGAGAAGAAGGGGATGACAGAAGATGAGATGGCTGGATGGTTTCACTGACCCAATGGACATGAGTTTGAGCAAACTCCAGGAGATGGTGAAGGACAGGCAAGCCTGGCATGCTGCAGTTCACGGGGTCACAAAGAGCCGTACAGGGGTGAGTGACTGAACAACAACTGTAATGATGACCGAAGGGCTTCCAGGTGGCATGCAGGAACCTGGCTGGGGATTAAGGTGTAAGAAGAGGTGAGGGAATATGGTGGGAACTTTAGGGGCAATTCTGGGGCCACCTTGGAAAGTGCTAAGTGGTTGACTCTAGAAGTATCAAATAGCACAAGAGCTGCAACAGTTTGCTGATGCTAAAAAGATGCAGGTAGAAGCTACAGGGAGAAAGACAATCTCTGTTCTTCTCTAACCTTCCAATAACACACCATCGCTTCCCAGATAGTAAAGAGACTGCAGAAACGGAGTTTGTTGACTCCCATTCCCAATATCATAGAGAATACTATAAAATGGGTGAAGCTGGCATTGAGAAACAATAACCTCCACAGGATATTTCATTTAGGATACACTTTTACTTCCAGATTAATCATCTATTTAAGCATCTCCAGGCTTTGTTGGTGGCTCAGTGGTAAAGAATCTGTTTGCCTAAGCAGGAGACGCAGGTTAGATCCCTGGGTTGGGAAGATCCCCTGGAGAAGGATCTGATTTAGCAACTAAACAACAACAAAGCATCACCACTTACTCTCTCTTAGATTATTCTCTGTCACCTGAATACACTTAAACTTGCCATTATGCACATTACATCATGACAACTTTGTATCCCTGGAGCTGTCTTCCTGTTCTGTCTTTATCACTGGAAATTGTATCAATCAATCCCTTAGTTCCTATCTTAAATTGACTGGCTTATAAAGATTTTCCTTATCCCCAGAGTTAAATTTTTATTCTTCGCACAGTGTTGGCATATAATCTATGGGAACGGTGTGGTGCATGAATCAGTTCCAGCTATATTTATACCTCTCTCAAGGTTACTACATTCTGCCTTTTTATTTAAGTAATTATTGTGCTAATTTTATCATTTCAAAAGTTCCTTCAGGGTAGAAATGATGTCTTACTCATAACTGCAGTCCCCATATGTTAAGTGCTCATCAATTGATGGAATTTCTAAAAGTGATGTATAAAAAGAGAAGAGAAACATTCACATACACAAAAACATTAATTTTAGGAAGATAAAATTTCAACTAGCTTCAGAACTCAATTTTATTTTTCAGTTTTTCTACTTTCTGTTTTTCTGCTCATTAATTATAGTTAATATTTAAGAGAACAAACATACCTCACTTTCAGTGGTCCAGAAGCTTCACTATTCAATTGATGTTTGAAAATTACAAGGTACTGCTTTGTTATTTTCTTTTATCAATTATGGTACAGAAGTGAAGAACTGGGGAAGGCTGTCTCCTTAACAATATTACATCTCAATATATCCTCTCCAGAATCTACACCCTGACTCTGTAGAAAAAGGATGCCCTGTCAGTAGTAATTTTTCTTTGTGGCATCACAAAAAATGACACCCTTTCTGATTACCCTTTCATTGTTTTGTATCTGCAGATGATCAATGTCCTCAGGAAAAAGTGAGCATTTAAAGTACCTGTCAGCTGTAGATTCAATAAGTATGCTTTCAGTGTTTCAACCTCATGAATAATTTCAACTTTCATTTGATCAGCAGAAAAATAATTTGAATTATTTTTCCCTTTTGACGTTTCTAACATTCAAAATTACTAATTTAATACACTCACAGGAGAGGAATAGTAGTTCAGAAAGTTTAAATGGCAAACCTTATTTATCTGTGTGCAAATATGCTACAAGTATATTTTAATATGATAAATAAGCATTTTAATAAGAATAAAAAGTATGTTATTTATAAATACAACTATCTGATAATCTACACATTATCAATTCTTTGAGTGCAGGAGTGCTTGGCATGCTATAAATTATCAATATGATCTCACTGAATTAAAATTTCATTTTCATTTATTTATTAAGAAATAAATAATGAGTAGCTAATGAGAGATTGAGCTACTGCTTTCTGAACGTGCTGATTGAGGACCCCGAAGTAGAGAATTTATAAACAATAGGACATCATTAAATGCTAATTTTAAGAATAATTAAGAGTGAATCTTTTATATATATTCTACCACAATTTGTTCCTATTTATAGCTCTTGAATATAATAAATTTTATCATGTAAAAATAATATGAAAAAATAGGTATGTTTCTGAATGAATACTCACTTAAGCAAATGAAAAATAAAGCCAAACAATTGCAATAAGAAATGTCTGTTTCAATCGGCCCCCTTAACTTGATTTAAAATGCCATGTGGTATATGGATCTGTACTTGACATCTGCCCAATTTTTTTTAATTCAATGATTTTTATCAGTGACTGAAGCAGACAAAAGAAAACCCATACAACTGTATTTCTTTTCTATCATCATTTTCTCTACAGCGTAATGTTACATTTGGAGTCTTGTGGTTCTAAAAGCACTTTACTAATGCTGAGACAAGCCTTAAGCTGCTTTGAGTTTTATTGGACAAGAAGGCATTAGCGTCTTTACTTTGGACATATCAACTGACAGATCAGTGGTGACTAGGTCCTATCTCACTGTGGGCTTTAATGAGCTTGCAAATAGGATACCAATTTAAAGTGGCTTTGGCAGCCTTACCTATATGTGAATTTATGATGTTTTTATAGAAAATCTCCAAAAAGGAAGACAGCCTTTATTGCGAAAATGTGTAAGACAGGTGAGTGTGTCACACTGAGGGTATATTTTTAACCAAGGAGAAAAATAAAATTTCTCTTACATCAACAGCAGGATGAACTCTGTAGGTTTTAAATGAACCTGAAAGAGTCTCACAAAGACTCAGTAACACCTTAAACAAGATAACACCTATCAAGAATTTTTTTCTAAAACTATCCTACCATATAATTCCAGACAAAAAAGAACCTTTGTGTAAAAATAATAAAGCTATTGCATGCATTTTTGACTAAAAGTATTCACCCAAAACACTCACATAAATGTTTATAGTTAGGTTTGATAATCATGAATAAGAGCGATAATTTTATATGAAACAGAAAATGAGGGAGTCAGTGAATTGGACCAGTGTCCAATATGCTCTTTATAAGACCTCTAAAGCATATTACATGCAAAATATTCTTTCTTTATGTAAGGCTTTAAGCAGCTAATCACGCCGTGAATATTTAAGAGGAAAAACGATCGGTAGTCTCTCTTCTGGCTTCTGCTTCCTTTCCTTCCCCTGCCCTTCCCTACTCATCTCTCCCTTCCTTCCTCCTCCTTCCCTCTTTACTTTCCTTCTTCCCTTCTTCCTT
The DNA here is from genome assembly GCA_007570785.1 of Antilocapra americana. Taxonomy (NCBI): domain Eukaryota; kingdom Metazoa; phylum Chordata; class Mammalia; order Artiodactyla; family Antilocapridae; genus Antilocapra; species Antilocapra americana. The sequence continues at coordinate 16,554,148 of ML661346.1, forward strand.
CACCATTCCTGACTGCCTCTCTCCAAAAAGTTTCATGGAACTCGTGTTTGGCAGAAAATGAAGTCGTGTCTGACTCTTTGCAACCCCATGGACTGTCCACCAGCCTTCTCTGTCCAGGGGATTCCCAGGTAAGAACAGTGGACTGGGTTGCCATTCCTTTCTCCAGGGGATCTTGCTGACCCAGGGATTGAGCCTAGGTCTCCTGCATTCCAGGAGGATTCTTTACCACCTGAGCTACCAAAAAAAGGATCTTATTAAGAATGTAGGTTCTAATTCAGTAGGGTCTGAGGATTCTTCAATTCTAGAGTAGCACAGAAACATATGCATTATTATATGTAAAACAGATAGTTGTGGGACGTTACTGCACAACACAGGGAACTCCATCTGGTGCTCAGCGACAAACTAGCGGGGTGGGATGGAAGTTGGGGGAGGGAGCCTCAAGAAGGAGGAGACACATGTATACTTATGGCTGACTCATGGGTGGTACGGCAGAAACCGACACAACACTGTAAAGGAATTATCCACCAATTAAAAGTAAATTTAAAAAACAAACAAACAAAAAATTACCTGATGAGACCTATATAGCTGGTCTTTCAACCACACTTTGAGTAGCAAGACTACAGGATTCATCCTGAGAAATGCTAATCTAGGCAAAAGATAAATGAGCAGCCAGTCAGGAACAGTTGACTATAAAACTGAGAAGAGGGATTTTCAGAGCCAGAGGTTGAGTGATGAGGAGCACCTCCATGAATTATTAATAGGATGATTGATAAGAAAACAAAGGTGATATTCTTGGCAAGAATAGAGGTCACTATTTTCCATGGATTTGACTTGCTGGGAAGAAAGTTCCATTTTGGTACGGTCGAGGCAACAGCAGGATAGTAAGGGAAGACACCTAACCAAAAGTTAGAAATAAAAGTTTTCAGTGGAGAAGTCACACTTATAAATTTAGCTGAGGTCTAAACAGGAAATGTTTAGTGGAATGAAAAAACATGGTTGAAAAACAGCTTAGAAAACACACATATTTGGGAGGTGGGGAAGGTAAGAAATATCACAGAAGAGGCAGAGCAGTAGCTCTCAGAGGTAGGAGGGTAACCACATACAGAGTGCTTGAAAAACAACAGAGAAGAAAGTTTCCATCTGGTGCATGAGAGTAAAAAGGAAGGAAATACACAAAATGATTTTATTTGCTAGTTAACCTTTTTAAAAACAACCTGTGGAGTATTCCGTATCAGACACCAAAGTACAGGTGAAAAATAGGGACAAGAAAACGAACCTAGCAGGTATAGAGTGAAGAAAAGAGACAGAGAGAGAAAGCAAAGGGGAGGAAAAGAGAGAATGATTGAGAGGGTATTAAGATTGAAGGAAAGATTTGTTTTGCTTTTTCTGCAAAGGGCAAGCCCAAGTACACCAGCTGGGAATTGTACAATTGAGAATGAAGGAAACTGATGTAGAACAGTTGCTGTAGAAATTGGCTAAATTGGATCAAAATCACAAGTGAAAGTACTCCACCTGAATGAATACGGACATATTTTAGGAGCAGAATGGAGAGCAGGATGAAGAAAAAGAACATCTTGAGAAGCTTCTCTGTGTTATAACAGTGGGGACCGGGAGAATGGCAGACAAGTATCTCTAGAGGGCACTTTCTGTGCCTTTTCTCAGTCCTTAAATGTCCTGCTTAGCTTTGACTTGTCTATATAGAACATTCTTCTGGAGACCTGGGTTCAATCGCTAGTTTCGGAAGATCCCCCGGAGGAGGAAGGGGCACCCCACCCCAGTACTCTTGCCTGGAAAGTCCCATGGACGGAGGAGCCTGGCAGGCTGCAGTCCAGGGGGTCACAAAGAGTCAGACACGACTGCACAACTTCACTCTGCCCCCTAAAGAAAACATGAAAGGAAGGAGAAGAGGAACTGAGAAGGGAAAGATTACAGTTTAGGGTTGCATGTAGACAAAGGGCAGGCTCATCTGCCTGCTCAGCATCCTTTCCACCCTCTTTTGTGAGCAGATGTAGACTTCCCTTTGGAAAACTCTCCTTCTATCATTCTGTATCATACTGTTCAAATCATTACTCAGGTGTCCAAGTTTCCAGTCCAGTAAAACTCGCCTTTACAGGAATATTCTAGTAGTATTACCCCAGGATAGAGAATGATTAAAGTAAAACCATTCTATTCGTGGGTTTTGTAGAAGCATGCTCAGCCGCTCAGTTGGGTCAAACTCTGTGACCCCATGGACTGAAGCCCATCAGGATCCATTGTCCATGGAATTCTCCAAGCCAGAATACTAGAGTGGGTTGTTGTGCTCCGCTCCAGGGTATCTTCTTAACCCAGGAATCGAACCCGGGTCTCCTGCACTGCAGGCAGATTCTTTACCATCTGAGCCACCAGGGAAGCCCCAGATGACTTCAAACCTTCAAATGTTCTTCTTGCATGCTTTTCTAGCATTCTGTGGGCATATTTTATATCATATGTAATGATATAAAGTCATCTTACTCATCAAATTTTAACTCTTCAAAGCTAGACTACTTCTTCATTAATATTTCTGTTCCATGCATTTTATTCTGTGCCAATCAAGTAGGTGATGAATATATATTTTCCACAATATGAAAGAAATAGTAATAAATCAGATATTTTTCCTGCATGTTACAAAGAGTTAGCCTCAATGTTAAAATAATCACTTGCACTTATTTTGGAAACATAAAGTTAGTGATTTGTGAAATGTCCAAAACTCCCTTAAGTGTTTTATTCTTAACCTTGGTGGTAAAAATGTTTTCCTCCAATTAAAATCTTCCTTATGCAATACTCAAATTCTGAGAAAACTTTAACAGAGCAGAGACTGGCAAGAGTGGCAGCATTCTTTCTTTCATGACATTTAAAAAAATATAATATGTATATTCTATAAAACATCTGATACATGTAACATGTGTTATCTCATTTGTAACTAGGATGATGATTAATACCAACTTCACAGCATTGTTGCAAAAATTAAATGAAATAATACATATGATAGGCCTAGACAGAACCCAAACAAACAAGCCATGAACGAAACATCTGTGCCTTGTCTTTTCTTTCCTCCACTGTTTTCATGGCCTCTGTGCCCAGCTATAGTATGTGTAAACCTACACACAACACACAAGGACCCGAGGAGGCAAATGTGCTTATGCTCACAGATGCAATTAGTGACACAGAAACCCATGGAAGTTCTGCATGTTATCTGTCCCTCTTCAACACACACACAATTTCAAATTGGTTAAAAATATGAATATATTGCCCATTTCCAAAAGTCCCTGAAAGGATTTTTAAATGCAGTTTTAGAAATGACATCCAAGAGAGGAAAAGAGCAAGTAAGAAGAGCCCTAGAGTAAAGACTATTAGGCGTTGGAGTTGGGCTGATTGAAATAGATGAGCAGACAATAAGGCTTGAGTCTCCCTCATAGATAGGCTTCCCTTGTGGCTCAAATGATTAAAAAAAAAAAAACCTGCCTGCAATGCAGGAGACCCCAGTTTGATCCCTGGGTTGGAAAGATCCTCTAGGGTAGGAAATGGCAACCCACCCCAGTATTCTTGCCTGGAGAATTCCATGGACAGAAGAACCTGGCGTTTTATAGTCCATAGGGTGGCAAAGAGTCAGACACGACTGAGCAACAACACTTTTCAGAAGAAATACATAAAACTTGCAGTTGCATTGTTTTTCTTGTCCAATAAAGCAGATCATATCAACAAGTGTATAAAATTAAATATTTTCTTCTGGAACTAAAAAAATATTTTTCTGTAAGGCACATTTGTCTGGGACCATATTTTGCCAAAAGCATCAAAAATCACTATCAAAATTTAACATTTCCTATGTTACCATTTTTTTTAACAACTAAGAACACCGATAAATCTTATTTCAACTCAAATATATATATTTAATCATAGTAAGATGTGATTCTAGGTATTTTACTTCATGGGAACATGAAATTAAAAGGTTTTTAATAATTCCTTAGACTGTTCCTTTCAAGTAACATACGTCCAAAATAAAACTTTGATTGAATATAAATTTATTATTTGAAGTCTCAAAGTGTACAGATCATACCTTTATCTTAGCATTTTTTCCATTGAACTATAGTTGATTTACAGATTATACTTCTTGTAATGGTAAGGATCATGATTTAAATACTAGATGTGAGGAAAGCAGAGTTATATTTTTTCATAAAAATCTATGAGATGAATTACTTATTCTTTCTTGCTCAGAGCAAAGGTCAACTAACTTCAATAGAGCATAGACAGTGGGGATGATCACAAATAGAACTGATATTTTAAGAACTGCATCTGTTCAAACACATATAAAAAATTATTAAATCAGCAGTGTCATATAATGAATAGGAATCTTAATTGGAGATTGTATGGAGGAGGTTTTATGAATTTTATCCATAAAATAATTCAACATGTGATTTTAATGGATGATTTTTTTTACAAAAGATGATTCTTAAAATAGTAATTTAAATCAGAATTCCTATCTTGTATGTGTGTGTGTATGTGTGTGTTCAGTCACTCAGTCATGTCCAATTCTTTGCAACCACATGGGCTGTAGACCATCAGGCTCCTCTGTCCGTGCAATTTTCCAGGCAATAATACTAGAGTGGGTTGCCATTTCCTCCTCCAGAGGATGTTCCCGACACAGGGATTGAGCACACGTCTCCTGCGTCTCCTGTATTGGCAAGCAGATTCCTTACCACTGTACCACCTGGGAAATCCCTGAGGCTTGTAGAATTAAGGAGTGCTTAAATGGATTTTATAGAGAGTGTTCACTGCAGAAAACATGTGCATAATTTATACACGTATACGTTGTTCATGGAGATAGGTGATAGTTAACAAAAATTCTTAAGGTGGTTCTCAGGTAATTAATAATAATGATTTAAATATTGGTGAATAATATCCAGTACTAACTTAAGTTTCTTGTCACTCATTCTGGAAACTCCTCTGGAAGTGACTAACTAGCTAGAAAGGTCAATTCCTAATCACTTACAATAATGATCACAGAAGATTTAAAAAATAATACTAGATTTTAGAAATTGATTATAATGGAAAGATACAAAAATTATACTAAACAGTTTAGATAAAAATTAGCAAAGTGGATGCTTAGAAGCACTATAGATTTAACAAGATATAATTTCACAACTTACTAAATTATTACTTCCAACTCAACTTAAGTAACAGCCAATTTTAGAATCCAATTAGTAATAATTTCTTTGGAGCTATACTCATTTATGTTAATCTAGCTCACAGATTTATCTTTGCTATTGCATGAAAGATTTACCAATTGAAATAAACTGAGGAATATAAAGTGATATATATTGTTTGCCCACTCAATAGCAATTTCCCCCATCTTACCTTCCTTCTTAACAGAATCATAGATTTATTTTTTAAAAATTACATTAGGCAAATAATTTGTTTAGGTAAAATGAGACTTTATCCCCACATTAGATCCTGAATCAAGGATGTCCAAAATAAGGAACTCTGTCTCCTTTGCCAGTGACTAATTTCTACTGGGACCTGATGGAGGTTTTCATATCAGTCAAAAGAGAAAGAGGCATGAGAAAGTGAGACATGCATTGAGAATTGCTTCTCTCTTAGATTGGTCAAAGACATAATACATAGAGGAACAAAAACAATCCTTAGGCCACCAGAGAAAAAGAGTACAAAACTGTATAAAATAAATTTCAGTAGCATTCTGACTTGTTGAGCTTTTGAGTTGCCTAGAATTACCTAACTCTAGCTTCTAGTTCGGGATAAAAATAAATTAATGAATATTCCTACTGTTTAAGACACTTTGAGGAAAAGTTTCTATTACTTGCAGCTCAAAGCATCCCAAATGAGTGCATGGCATACCATCTTCAGGTTGTTTTACATGGAAATATTCATACAGCTGAACTCCAAGTTTTATTCATTATAATGTTTTAAACTACAGATAAGCAATATTTAAATAAGCCTATTATAATTTCAACCACATATGTTGAAAGATCTACTATAATCATGCAAGTTCTAAACTTTTAGACATAGTATTTTAAAAGTATTGCATATAAAATGATGAATCAAAAGTGTGTTAGAGGGCTAGAATAGTGAGTGAATATAAAAATGTCTTTATAATATTTTCAAGTATAAAATTGAGTATAGACTGTAAAAAACATTGAGAAAAGGAAATTTTTCATTACACTTATTTCTTACTCCTAAAAAAGAGCCTGACACTAAAATAATGCATATAAATACTCAGTAAATAAATGAATTAACAAAGCAAATTTCTCCAAAGAAAGGTTACTATAATAAAAATGTACACAGAAGATGGAAATGCAGGTTAATTTAACAGGAATAACACTATGTTCATTCCTGTTCACTTGTATTATTATATTATTAATAATAACAATTTTATTTGAAAGTTCTTTCTCATACATATTTTTTATAAAGGGACAATTGGGGGTCATACTTACCCTGTTTTTGTTTTAATATTGTGATATATCCTAACAAGTCTTAGCAATTATTGATTCAGCCTGTGATTCTGTTACCTCTTCCATTCACTGCTCTCAATATACTCTGCTCTAGCTTGCTTCCCAGGTGGCGCTAGTGGTAAAGAGCCTGCCTGCCAATGAAGGTAGACGCTCGAGGCTCTGGTTCGATCCCTGGAGGAGGGCATGATAACCCAGCTCAGTATTTTTGCCTAGAGAATCTCATGGTCAGAGAAGCCCGGTGGGTTGCAGTCCATGGGGTTGCGGAGAGTCAGACATGACTGAAGCAACCTGGGCCCACACGCAGCTTTCTTCACTTCCCTCTGTCCTTTGAATTCTGCAAACAAGCTTCTGCCTCAGGGCTTTGGCACTTTCCACTCTCTCTACCTGGAATTCTCTTCCAGATAGTCTCGCCCCTAGATATGTGCATGACACAGTTTCTGGTTTTACTTCAGCATCAACTCAAATGTTATCTTTCCTAAGGTCCTTCCTTCATCACTTTAAAATATCTTCTCCATTCCTCTTGCAGTCCTCCTCTTTTCAAAGAACAAACATAAATGAAGCAACATGAAATGAAGGACAAGCCCTGAAATGAGTACAAAGATGTGCTCTATTTTATTCATACCTGGAATAATTTAACAAGCACACTGTAATTGCTCATCAAATATTTACTGGATAACCAACTGACTTATTGAAAAAAGTGTAAGTTTATTTTCTTTATTTTTCTATTTAATATAGAAAAGCTTAAAAAAAATATGTACAGATTCCTTCACTTGAGATATAATGAAAGGTTATTTTCTGTTGTATTGTAACATTATTTTTAGAAGGATGAAAACAGATGTTATTAAAGTTAATGAAGTCTTAGTTTTAGAATGGAAAAAAATCATGTTTATACACATCAATGAATTTCTTTTCTGAATTCTAATGCTATACATAATATGTCATAGGAAAATAAAACCCCACAAAAAAGTCAGATTATTGTAATAAATCAAGTGTAGCCTACGATAGATAAGAATGATTACACCTAGATGGTTATTTTATAGACACATTTTCTGTTCAGGGAATGTATGAATGAATAATCCAGAAGAAATTGTCCACATTATTTTTATTGTTAGGGAATGAAGAAGATGAGTCTTAGGCTGTGGTTTCTAGATAGTGTGATAATATGCAGATATTTTTGACCGGATATTTGCTGAACAGAACTTTGATTGAAATGCCTGTTTTGAGATAACAAAGCACGTGTGCGAGTATTACTCACGCATTTTCACAGTAGTGTTCCTTAGTGGTTCGCAAAAGGCAACTGTACCAATTCCTGAGAGTCAACTGTACTACTGGATTTTAAAAACTCTGGATATTCGATTGTTAAACACAGCTATTGCTAAAACAAACTTACAGCTAAACAAGGTACATTAAAATAAAGTGGATAAATATGCAAACCAATGTCTTCTAATTACTACATTTTACTATTATTAAGTGCATTGCTCTCCTCTCCTGGTCCCCACAATTCTTTCCTTCATAGTGCTGTTTGATTTCTCTTTAGCTATGGATTACTCTTTAGCTATTACCCTACAAAGACTGTCCCTCCTTCTCTCAAGAAATGTGCCCATCACAGGTCACTTTATCACTGCAGCAGGGTTTTTCTGGGGGTCATTTTTAAATAAATTCAGGCTCATTGTCAATGGCATCTAGACAATTATATTTCATTCAATGACCTAATAAATTCATGAGTGTGATGCTTTATTATCCCAATGTTTCACATACTTTACATGGGGAATTGCAGTCAAACCTCAGAATAACCCTACATGCTAATGCCAATATTCTGTACATGGGAGGATTGGGAAAAATAGAGACTCACTAGCTTATCTACTATTACAAGATTTGTAAATGTTAGATTCAGGAAGCCAGCATTATTTGGACCCACTTAATCACAACAGCTTGCATTAGAACTTTTTGGATGCTGCAATTAGCTAATTAAAGAAGAAATCTGTGATACTTGTGAAGAGATGCACTAAGCAATAACTGCTGATAAAATTTGGGGAGAATTTATAATGAGGAGTTTAAAGTTATTCTTCTAGATTTTTTTAATGAGATATTCATGCTACAATTTGATGTAGAGTAAAATTTTTAAAGTATTTGTTTTGGGGGAACTTCCCTGGTGGTCCAGTGGTTAAGAATCTGCCTTCCAATACAGGGGAAAGCAGTTTAATCCCTGGTATGGGAACTAGGATCCTACATGCTTTGGGACAACTTCTGAGCTAGTGGAGGTGATGGAATTCCAGCTGAGCTATTTCAGATCCTAAAAGATGATGCTGTTAAGTGCTGTACTCAGTATGTCAGCAAATTTGGAAAACGCAGCAGTGGCCACAGGACTGGAAAAGTAGTTTTCATTCCAATCCCAAAGAAAGGCAGTGCCAAAGAATGTTCAAACTACCACACAACTGCACTTATTTCACATGCTAGCAAAGTACTGCTCAAAATTCCCCAAGGGCTTCAACAGAACATGAACTCAGAACTTCCAGATGATCAAGCTGGACTTAGAAAAGGCAAAGGAATCAGAGGTCAAATTGCCAGTATCCACTGGATCATATATAAAACAAGAGAATTCCAAGGAAACATCTACTTCTGCTTCATTGACTATGCTAAGGCCTTTGACTGTGTGGGTCACGACAAACTGGAAAATTCTTCAAGTGATGGGAATACCAGACCACCTGACTTGCCTCCTAAGAAATCTGTATGCAGGTCAAGAAGCAACAGTTAGAACTGGACATGGAACAACAGACTGGTTCCAAATTGGGAAAGGAGTACTTCAAGGCTGTGTATTGTCACCCTGCTTATTTAACTTATATGCAGAGTACATCATGTGAAACGCCAGGCAGCATGAAGCACAAGCTGAAATCAAGATTCCCGTGAGAAATATCAATAATCTCAGATACTCAGATGACGTCACCCTTATGGCAGAAAGCGAAGAGGAACTAAAAACCTCTTGATGAAGGAGAAAGAGGAGAGTGAAAAAGCTGGCTTAAAACTCAACATTTAAAAAACTAAGATCATGGCATCTGGTCTCATCACGTCATGGCAAATAGATGGGGAAACAACGAAAACAGTGACAGACATTTTATTTTTGGGCTCCAAAATCACTGCAAGTGGTGATTTCAGTCATGAAATTAAAAGATGCTTACTGCTTGGAAGAAAAGTTATGACAAAACTAAACAGCATATTAAAAAGCAGAGACAGATGAGATGGGAGAAGGGCATTGAAGCATGTTAATTGTCATGTGTCTAATCAATCGCCAGCCCAGGATTGATGCTCGGGACTGGTGCAGCGAGATTTCCCGGGGGGGAGGGAGGAGGGAGGGGGGTTCCGGAGGGGAAGCATATGTAAACCCATGGTGATATCATAACAATGTATGGCTAAAACAATAATTAAAAAAAAAAGAAAAAAAAAATAAATAAAAAGCAGAGACATTGCATTGCCGACAAAGGTCCGTTTAGTCAAAGTTGTGGTTTTTTCAGTAGTCGTGTACAGATGTAAGAGTTGGACCATAAAGAAGGTTGAATGTCTAAGAATTGGTGCTTTTGAACTGTGGTTCTGGAGAAGACTCTTGAGAGTCCTGTGGACTGCAAGGAGATCAAACCAGTCAATTCTAAAGGAAATCAATCCTGAATATTCATTGGAAGGACTGATGCTGAAGCTCCAATACTTTGGACACCTGATGCAAAGATCCGACTCATTGGAAAAGACCCTGATGCTGGGAAAGATTGAAGGCAGGAGGAGAAGGGGATGACAGAGGATGAGATCATTGGATGGCATCACTGACTCAAAGGACATGAGTTTGAGCAAACTCCAAGAGATGGTGAAGGACAGGGAAGCCTGGCATGCTGCAGTCCATGGGGTCGCAAAGAGCTGGACAGGATTGAGCGACTGAATAACAACAACTGAGCCCACACTCCAGAGCTGGAGAGCGCAGGGGCTCTGGAGCCTGCACACCATAACCAGAGAAGCCTAGGCAGATGCAGGGAAGAGCCTGCGAGCTGCAACAAAAGATCCCACACGCTACAGCTTAGACCTGATGCAGCTAAAAAAAAAACATATATATTTTTAAAATATTTGTTTATTAAGTTCTTTTTGTGTGTGCTTTTGGATTTTCATGATCTGCTCATCACCTCCAGTAGAATTTAAGCTTGACCTTTGACAGAAGGTTTTCAGAAAAAAAAAAAAAATCATGCACCAATTCTTGCAGAGAAAAATCAATACAGCGTCTGTTTTCTTAACTATCACATTTTTCTTTAGGCCAGACTCCACTTGCTTTTACACTTGTTTCTTAATCTATTTTTCTCTATTTTAATCATGGTAATCTTTGGTTTAAACTGATTTCACTCCCCTTAAAACACACACACACACATGCTGCATAAAAACAAAAATTCAGGCTTCCCTGGTGGCTCAGTGGTAAGGAACCTACCTGCTAATGCTTCAATCACTAGTCCGGGAAAATCCCACATGCTGTGGAACAGCTAGCCTCGTGTGCCACAACTATCGAGCCTGTGCTCTAGAGCCCAGCAACCACAACTACCGAAGCCCACACACCCCAGAGCCCCATGTTCTGCTACAAAAGAAGGCACTGAAATGAGACGCCTGTGCACTGCAGCTAGAGAGTAGCGCCTGCTCACCACAAATAGAGAAGAGCCCTGGCAGCAGCAAATACTCAGCACAGCCAAAGTAAATAAATAAAATGCAAAAAAACATAAATTAAAAGAAATTTAAATCTACACTTCATAGGTTGTAGTCGATTCTGTATCTTTTTAATGTGATACAGCTCAATGACAGTATCCTCAACTCCCACTTCAAAACTATATGCATGCACATAAACACAAATATCAGGACCCCAAAGTTTCTGACTGTCTTGTACCCAAGGAATCTAAATCATCATGAAAGTGGGGCAGTTGAAAAATTTCAGAAGGAGACATGCCCTGCCCACAATCACATAGCCAATGAGTAATTAAAGAAAGGAAAAAGAAAATTACTCTGTCTTTTGAAATGCCTTTCTCAACACTGTACCTATACCACTCGGCAAGATTCTTCTAACATCTGAATCAAGTTTCTTAATCTCTTGTTGTTATAATTGATTGATTCATCAAAACTAGCCACTTGATATTTTTCATCAGACAGAAAGAGTGGAAAAATGTTTCCAAATAAAATAGTTTGTTTCTAACATGCAAGAAATGATAAGTTACAACCTAAGAGAATATTTAAACAATATTTTATTTTTTAAAAATAAAAAAAAAAATTCACATAGTGAGACTGTTATTAAGGCAAGTGATTAACAAAAAAGGCAGAAAATCTGAAGAATTACCTGTTGTATACAGTTTCAAACTGGGGCTTCCCTGGTAACTCAGACAGCAAGGCATCTTCCTGCAATGTGGGAGACCTGGGTTCAATCCCTGGGTCAGGAAGATCCCCTGGAGAAGGAAAACACTCCAATACTCTTGTCTGGAAAATTCCATGGATAGAGGAGCCTGGTAGGCTACAGTGCATGGGATCACAAAGAGTAGGATATGACTGAGTGACTTCACTGGTTCACTGGTATACAGTTTCAAGAACTAGTAGAAAAACAAAATTCTGAGAAACTAAGATGGCGGAGGAATAGGACGGGGAGAACACTCTCTCCCCAACAAATATACCAAAAGAACTTTTAAAGGCCGAGCAAACTCCAAAAAACAGGAACTGAATGCTGGCAGAGGACATCGGGCATCTGGAGAGGCGACCCAGTGCCGACGTGAGGAGTAACAGTGAGGAAACCTAGACTCACCCACCAGAAAACCACACAAGCCTTTCCACCCAGGAAACTTCGACAAACCACACATCCAACCCCTCCCATAGAGAGGAATCCCCACAATAAAGGGACAACACAGCAAGATAAACAAGATGAAAAGGCAGAGAAATACCCAGCAAGTAAAGGAACAGGATAAATACCCCTTAGACCAAACAAAAGACGAAGAGATAGGAAGTCTACCTGACAAAGAATTCCGAATAATGATAGTGAAAATGATCCAAAACCTGGAAAATAAGTTGGAGTTACAGCTCAATAACCTGCAGGCAAGGATTGAGAAGATGCAGGTAAGCTTTAACAAAGATTTAGAAGAAATGAAAAAGAGACAAAATACAATGAATAATGCAATAAATGAGATCAAAAACACTCTGGAGGGAACCAACAGTAGAATAACAGAGATAGAAGACAGAATAAGTGAGATAGAAGACAGAATGACAGAAATAAATGAAACAGAAAGGAAAAATGAAAAAAGAATTAAAAGAAATGAAGACAACCTTAGAGACCTCTGGGACAATATTAAACGCACCAATATTCGAATCATAGGAGTCCCAGAAGAAGAAGACAAAAAGAAAGACCATCAGAAAATTCTTGAAGAGATAATTGTAGAAAACTTCCCTAAATTGGGGAAGCAAATAGCCACTCAGGTCCAAGAAACACAGAGAATCCCAAATAGAATGAACCCCAAGCGGGACACCCCAAGACACATATTAATCAAATTGGCAAATATCAAATACAAAGACCAAATATTAAAAGCAGCAAGGGAGAAGCAAAAGATAACTCACAAGGGGAATCCCATAAGGATAACAGCTGATCTCTCATCAGAAACGCTTCAGGCCAGAAGGGAATGGCAAAACATACTTAAAGTCATGGAAGAAAACAATCTACAACCCCGACTACTCTACCCAGCAAGGATCTCATTCAAATTTGAAGGAGAATTCAAAACTTTCTCAGACAAGCAGAAACTGAGAGAATTCAGTAATACCAAACCAGCCCTCCAACGAATGCTAAAGGATCTTTCCTAGATAGGAAACACCGATGGGATAGATAATCTGGAGCCCAAAACAATAAAATAAATGGCAGCGGGATCATACTTATCAATAATTACCTTAAATGTAAACGGGCTGAATGCCCCAACCAAAAGGCAAAGATTGGCCGATTGGATACAGAAACAAGACCCCTATATATGTTGTCTACAAGAGACCCACCTCAAACCTAGGGACACATATAGACTGAAAGTTAAAGGCTGGAAAAAGATATTCCATGCAAATAAAGACCAAAAGAAAGCAGGAGTGGCAATACTCATATCTGATAAAGTAGACTTTAAAATAAAGGCAGTGAAAAGAGATAAAGATGGACATTACATAATGATCAAAGGATCAATCGAGGAAGAAGAAATAACAATTATAAATATTTATGCACCTAACATAGGAGCTCCACAATATGTAAGGCAAATGCTAACAAATATGAAAGGGGAAATCAACAACAACACAATAATAGCAGGAGACTTTAATACACCACTCACACCAATGGATAGATCAACTAGACAGAAAAGTAACAAGGAAATTCAAACTTTAAATGAAACAATAGACCAACTAGACCTAATTGATATCTATAGGTCATTCCACCCCAAAACAAGGAATTTCACCTTTTTCTCAAGTGCACACGGGACCTTCTCCAGGATAGATCACATCCTGGGCCATAAATCTAACCTTGATAAATTCAAAAATATTGAAATCATCCCAAGCATCTTTTCTGACCACAATGCAGTGAGATTAGATATCAA
>ML661346.1:16573236-16685593 GCA_007570785.1 Antilocapra americana
CAACCTAGATGCCCATCAACTGATGAATGGATAAGAAAGCTGTGGTACATATACACACTGGAATATTACTCAGCATTAAAATTAAATTCATTTGAAGCAATTCTACTCAGATGGACGAAACTGGAGCCCATTATCCAGAGTGAAGTAAGCCAGAAGCAAAAACAACAATACAGTATATTAACGCATATATATGGAATTTAGAAAGACAGTAAGGAGAACCCAACATGGGAGACAACAAAAGGAACGCAGATGTATAGAATAGACTCGTGGACTTTGTGGATGAGGGTAAGGGTGGGATGATATGGGAGAAGGGCATTGAAGCATGTTAATTGTCATGTGTCTAATCAATCGCCAGCCCAGGATTGATGCTCGGGACTGGTGCAGCGAGATTTCCCGGGGGGGAGGGAGGAGGGAGGGGGGTTCCGGAGGGGAAGCATATGTAAACCCATGGTGATATCATGACATTGTATGGCAAAAACAATTTAAAAAAAAATAAAAGATAAAATTAAAAAAAAAAAGAAAAGCAAAATTCTAATTTTTGTAGTGAGTCATCTTCTTATTTTTACTAAGCATCTTTATCATGTTTCAGTTTGTTATGCTTAAACCTAAAAAGTATAAGGTCTGTTTAGGGATCTAAGAGCCTAGCAACAAGAATATTGTTTTAAGCCATTTGTCATTTTGCTTGTAAAACAAATTCCTTTACAAAAACAAAACTGTTCTCTTATGACTCTTTTAATTTATGTTTCTGTCATTCCACTTATTTCTAGGTGAATTACTGTTCAAATGTAAATTTCTACCTAATAATTAAGTTTTGCACCTTTAACTTTTTGAAACAGAAAATATGTATACATATATTTAACTGCTATTTTTTTTTATTAATGAGATTTATTCTGAACACACTGGAGTCAGGTTAATGTAATTATATGATCATACAATAGTATATCCTGAATAATGTCCACATAAGAAAACACTCTTCTTGGTTTATATACATGAAGCACTTTATATACATGAATCAAACAAATCTGAAAATATATGTGATTATCTTAATTTGTATCATAAATAGTTTATCATGTATCTTCAAATAGAAGTTTGTGAAAAGCAAATGCTGCAAGAGATTTATTAGACATAGCTGAATGTACTCAGTTCCAATATTTTTGTCCAATCACTTTTTTTAATATGGAACACTTCATAAATTTGCTTGTCATTCTTGAGCAGGGGCCATGCAATTTTCGTATATGTGCTGCTGAAGCAAGCACTATCCACGCATCTCTCATTTTTTCTTTATTTCAGTGGGTTCAATAACCCCCATCAGTCCATTACCATTCATCTACTGCTTTCACCACACAACTTTCCACATTAATCCTTAATCTTTCCCAATCACTGGCTTCCACATAAAACCAGCATATTATGAAGACCCAAAGCAAAATATACTCCTCCCAAGGTCAAAATAATAAAGGGTAAAAAGTCATTTGTCCAGCCAACACACCTGGAGCAATGGTCTCTATTAATAGGCAGTTTACAAATCTAAGTACAACATATTGACAATTGTATTTTCCTATCTGAAGAGAAACTTGTCAACAGAAGAAAAATAATTCTTGAAGTCTAGAAAATGAGATTCAGTCGGAAGACTGCATCAGAGTATCCAAAATAGATTAATTCCGAGATTACAAACATCCTAATGTTACCCTCTCCTATCTCCACTGGTTTTTTTCTTAAAAGGACTAAAAGATGATTTACTTTAAATCTAGTCATTATGAAAATTCATAACAACTCTCCCCTCTTATGTTTTTACTGAAGTTTTACTTTTTAACTTCAAACTCCTCAGCATGGCATTTAAAACAGTGGCTTGGCAGACCAATCCTCTAGAAACCTACCCTCCATCCCACTGAAATATGCTAAGTCTCTGTATTAACTAAAACATACAAAAATTTAACACTTTACTGGGTTAATTAGAATGTGGAGGACATTTCCAAATTGTAAATTTACAACAACAAACGTGGTGTTTAACTTTCAGCAGAGATAAGAAATAAGACACAAAAAAACTTAAAGTGTTTTATCTTAAGATATTAGCAATCAGAGATCAGGTTGTTATTATAGGTCCCCCAAGTACCTGAAGAATCTGACGCTTGCCACCGTCAGCTCAGGACCCATAGGAAGGTCCCAGAAATGTTTATCTAACTGACTTAGGATGTGGTACAGGAATCAGTGTTAAAAAAAAAAAAAAAAAAAACTCCACCTGGTATTCCTACCCTGCAGCTAAGACTGTGAACTTCTTAGCAGAGCAAGGCTTCTTAAAGTGTGGTCCCTGGACCTGAAGCATCAACAGCACCTGGGGACTTGCTGGAAACATGGATTTCAGCCCTTCATATCAGCCTTACTGAGTAAGAGACTCCGGGGGTGGAACTCAGATATTTGTGATTTAATAAGCCCTGCAGATGATTCTGATGCTGCTCTAATGTGAGAAGCACTCTATCAGGGGATCAAAGCAGGCTTTTCTAAAGAAGTTTCATCTATTTGGGGAATCTCAGATTTAAGTATGCATGAAGAGAGAAAATGATGTAGATCTGCTTGTTCAAGTAAAAAACCTGGATGTCATCTCTGACTCTTCGACTTCCACATTAAATTGCTATGTGCTGAGATGCTGCACTTCTACTAAAGTGACAACTGATGTCCACGGTCATGGCCATAACAAACAGTCTTTTAGTCATGGATAGAGAGCACTTCGGAGAGATGAGCACTGAAGATGAGTTTGGAGAAATACATTAAATATTAGGTAGAGAGTTATGAGATAAGGCTGAAAAATAAAAAGTTATGCAAAGCCTTGCAAGGAGCACCAAGGTTTTGAATTTTATCATATTACAGTAAGCCATTAATTGATTTAATCAGGGAGATTTGCATATAAAATAATCACTCAAGCCACAGAATTGAGAATAAACTGCAAGAACAGAGAGAGCGAAACTTACAAGGTTAATAGGAGGTTCCTAGAGTTATTCTGGTAAGCGTGGTGATTTTTTTGGATTACAGAGCTGGTGTCAAGATAAGTAAACTCTTCACCCCAAATAAACACATGCATTCTTGATTATCCTCCTGTTTTTCTTTCTTCTGTGATTGGCATGAACTTCAACAAAGTTGCTCAAGTCAGAAACTTGGGAATTATCTTTGACTTTCTAGTCTTTACCATGACTAAGTACAGTCATTCATACATCCTGTTGATTTCTGCCTCCCTTATCACTCTATCAAGTACTCTATACATATGTCAGCCTTTTTTTCAATCCTTTTTAAAAATATTTTTTCAATTTACCTGCGTTTGGTTTTTCCAATCCACAGTGTTCTTTCTCTCACAATTTATTCTCCAAATTAAACATATTCCATGAATCAAATTTGATCATCTTATTTCCCTTTCTTGAAATATTTTAGGGTTCCTCCTTGTAACCAGAAGTCTATAGTTTCTTAGCAAAATGTACAATTTGTAAAATATCACTATTTGACAGTCTAGTGAAATCACATCCTACCACTTTCACTGTCATGCCCAATTCTTAAACCATAAAGCATATAGTTCCCCAAAGCCCTGTATTATTTCTGTTTGCTCTCACATGAACCCTTTATCTTTAAAACTCTATCTTTTGGGGACACCATCAGAAATTACTTCCTACTCATCTTTCAAAACTCAACTTAGGTATCTGACTCTCGACTCCTTGTCACTCACTCATGTCTGACTCTTTGCAACCCCATGGATTGTTGTCCACCAGGTTCCTATGTCCTCGGAATTCTTCAGGCAAGAATACTGGAGTGGATTGCCATTTCCTTCTCCAGGGGCTCCTCCTGACCCAGTAATTGAACCCAGGTCTCCTGTATAGCAGGCAGATTCTTTATGGCCTGAGCCACCAGGGAAGCAGGTATAGTTACCCATATTAACTGGGTTTTTAGCCCATTCCCCTTCCAACCTCTGCTGTTGGGTATCTTTCCCAGGCTTGCATTGCTTCTATTATACACCTTTTGCAAACTGTAATTGTGCGTTAACTTGTCCCCTTGACCAGGCTGTGAGCTCCTTTTTTCTGTGGCACTAGTACTTGTCATATAGGAGTAATTCTGTTAATGCTTGGAAAGGAAATGGGTGAATACTACATGTGACAAAAATGGTTGTTTTGCGATTGTATTAAGAGTCAAAAAGAATGCTGTTGGAATTAGACAATTATAGAGTTACAAAGACCTTAAAAATTGTTTTCAAAGTGGGGTGAAATTATTCAGCCATATACAATGGTTTAAAACAAGAAATGATAGTTGGAGATAGACGGTTTTGATTCAGAATCCAACTATAATGTAATAGTCAATGTCCTAGGAGAATCATTTAACCTAAGTCTGTCACTTAAGAGATTTAATGACCCTATAGGATGGTGTTACAGACTAAATGTGTCCTCCTCAAATTCCTATCATGAAGCCATAAGCCCCCACCTCCAGTGTGGTGATATTTGGAGGAGGGACTTTGGGGAGGTAATTAGACATAGAAGAGGTCATGTGGGCAGTGTCCCATGATGGGATCAGTGTACTTATAAGAAGAGGAAGAGACAGCACTTGCTGTCTGTCTCTCTCCATTAGAGGATATAAGAAGAAGGTGGCTGATTTCAAGGCAGGAAGAGAGTCTTCATTAAGAAACCTAGGTGTTTGCACTGAGATCATGTACCTTTCCAGCCTCTAGAAGAGTCAGAAATATTTATTGATTAAGCTGCCCAGGTTCTGAGATTCTGATATAGAAGCCTGAATGAATGAAGACAATGACCAACATCCTAGGATAGCCAGGTTTTAAATAAGATACTGCATAAGAAAATGAGTTATGTTCTGCATTGCTTTCAGCAAATACTGGCTACAATTTTGAAGACCTAGTTCATGCAGCTATTGAAGAGGCAGATCAAAGACCAGAAATCTAGGTTTATTTACTCTTAGTTCAATGGGTTTGGTTTGCACATAGCACTGCTTGGATCTCCTAACCTTCCAGTGGGGCCCAGAGTGGTCACAGGGCATCTCCTCTGACTGTAACTGGTCTTTTCCATTTTCCCAATGTACTAGACAAACTGTAATGTTTTGTAATTGTGCAGTGACTGCATCAAAATTAGATATCACTAGCATACAAAACCAGTCTACCTCCCCCATACCTACTACTGATGGTCTGTCCCGCTTGTCAGGCTCTGAGTGGTTTTAAAGTAGAACACAAACAGGATTTTGGACCAGAGGCTGTAACCCTGATGCTAATGGCAAGAGGCAGAGCTTCAGTGTCCTTTGGAACCAAAGAGGGCCTCTTCATGGCTATGAAAATGTCTTTCCAATGACTCCTGCATCAGCTGCATGGTACTTCAATGATACTGTCTGAATTATGGACACAAGGGACAAATCTCTGAGTTTCCCTTGAAAATTTTGTTTTATGCTGCTTTGATTACTTGCATAGTAAAATGCTGACATACTTTGAGGGACAATGACCTACCCAAAGGATTTGCTGCCTGAAGGGTAGAGTTTCTTAAAGTCATTAGGAGGAAAAAACTCATTACATACACCTTCAATGCCCTTGAGCCATCTGCAGTGGAGGCTAGTCCTCTGATGCCACAAACCCCTCTATTTGGCAAAATTTAATGTTAATATTGAAAAGGTCCAACTTTGCACTGGGGGATAGAGTCAACCTTCTTGGCTGAGAACAGAAAAGCCAATCCTATAAAAAGCCAGTCCTATAAACTTTTACTTCATGGGCTGATGATGACTTATCTTGAAGGACAGTCAAGTTCGCTCAAAGACCCAGCAGAATCACTCCAGTTCAAAGTGACTGACTTCAAAAAACACCCGAAAGTCATCTCCGAAGACTGCAAAGCATCAGAAGGAGGAGAGAGACATTTAATGATATTCATGTGAACATGTAGCTTCAGGAAAACCTAGAACTGCTTGTCCATGAAGACGCCAGCTGGAAACAAAGAGTTCAGGAGCTGGGACAGAAAGACATGCTTTAAAACTTCAACACCCAGTGGAAGTGGGATGGCAGTGATAAAGAGAACAGGATAAAATGTCTGACTGAAACTGTGCTAAGATGATAGTCACAGATGATACACAGGATCATGAATATACAGGTAATAACCATGTAAGTATTTGCTGTACAAGCACTATAATCAGAAGGCATATCTGAAGGTGGGCATCTCTTCTTTTGACGTCAGGCCTTTAGAATGTAATTCTTTAGAAAGAGTGATCAGAAGTTCCACTGATGTAGCCAGTATGAGATATATATCTTCTGGGGGACAGTAATATCTATAACATGGAAAAAGTGATCATTTTAAGAGAGATATTAAAACTAACATTGGCAAAGCTCAAGTGATGGCAAAATGTAGCCAAAAATTGCAATTCAAAGTATGTTAAGATCCATATCAAGGAACTTTTTAAGAAACATGATTGCTTTGACAGAAGTGCAAAATCGGATATTGAGAAAGTAACTAGAATAGTTGCCTTTGCCACTCACAGTGTAGGCTACTTGACACTTTTCAAAGAATTTCGAATACAGTGATTTATGTAGACAAATCTTCCCCAAATCAAAACTAGTTTTGCCTCCTCACAATGACTCTGATGCCCACATAGTAAAGGACTCTAAATTTGTTAAAAGGCTGAATACTGTTATTGTAAAGTTGATTATCACGAATATGCTGTTATTTCATTAGTTTCATTCAATATCTGGTAAAGATTTTATGATGCCTTTCTTGAAATTCAAAATCTGCTGCCAAGTAGTAACATATTCATTGTTGTTGTTTAGTCACTCCTTTATGTCTGACTCTTCTGCAACCCCATGAACTGTACCCCACTAGGCACTTCCCAGGCAAGAATACTGGAAAGGGTAGCCATTTCCTTCTCCAGGGGATTTTCCCAATCCATGGATCTAACCCAAGTCTCCTGCATTGGCAGGCAGATTCTTCACCATTGAGCCATCAGGGAAACCCAGTAATATACTACAGAAGCCCACATTTTTATGGGGTGTTAAAGTGTGCTGCTAATTAATTCTATTTATCCAAAAATTAATATGTATTCTATCTGTACCAGAGAGGCTATGTGAATGAGTATGAGAGCTTCTCAGCTTTTAATTAGAACCTCTTGGCTTCTAACAACATTGCAGTGTCTATACAAGAAATATTATTATAGCATCACCAACCAACTTAACTGCATAAAAAATATGGGCTCTTAGAGAAGAAAAAGATAAATATACCCATGTGTTCAGCACAGCAGATGTTAAGTTGAAGTTTTGGTTGTATACGAAGCATGAGACTTTGCTTTGGTGGGAAAAAATAAAAGAGAGAGAGAAAAGGCATTTCATTAAAAAAAATGGCAAATGAGCAGAGAACAACGTTAAAACATTCATGTATCATCATGTATTCATTCATTCCTTCTTGTTTCTCACTCCCTGGCTTCTCTAAATCACCCTTCACAATTCCATTGTAAAAGGAATGGTCTCTCTAACCTGTAGCAGGCCAATCATATGCTAACATCAAAACTGAATTTGTGAGCCTCTTAGTTTTCTCGTTTCATGGCTCAAATTTCATATTTTTAAACATATTATCTTCTTAAATATTTTGCTTCATTTTTAAAAACAAAGATGGCATAAAAACCATTAAAAAAACTCTAAGAATGTTTCAATGCCACCAAAAATTAGTTCTCAGACAATCTTTGAAAATTGCTGATCCTCCTCTTTTTTTTTTTTTTTTTCCTTACTATATTATTTCTGAAGCTTTCTGGAAATGTTGTAAGAAGAAATGTGTGAAAGCTGCTTTGACCCATTTAAAGAGTTATTTATCCTGTGATACATTTGGGATGGATAAAATAAATAATACTGCCTACTACTGGAGATATTTTCTTATATTACAAACTGAAATATAAAACAGAATATGTTAAAAGTAGGGATTGGGAAGCAAAAGAACATGAGAAGGAAATAGAGAGATTAATTACAACCAAGGAAGACTGAGAAATATTACAGACGTGTATTCAAGAATGGGAAGGGTTATGGATGTATTTTCTTTCATTCTTTTTCTTTCTTTTGGTTATTTTATTTATTTTCTTTACATTATTGTGTTGGTTTTGCCATACACTGATTGACATGAATCCGCCCTGGGTATACATGTGTTCCTCTTCCAAAACCCCTCTCCCACCTCCTTCTCAATTCCATTTCTCTGGGTCATCCCAGTGCTTCAGCCCCGAGCACCCTGTATGAAGCATCAAAGCTGGGCTGGTGATTGATTTCACATATGATAATTAATTTCCATGTTTCAGTGCCGTTCTCCCATATCATCCCACCCTTGCCCTCTCCCATAGAGTCCAAAAGACTGTTCTATACATCTGCGTTTCTTTTTCTGTCTCGCATACAAGGTTATCATTACCATCTTTCTAAATTCCATATATATGCATTAGTATACTGTATTTTTGTTTTTCCCTCTGGCATACTTCACTCTGTATAATAGGCTCAGGTTTCATCCACCTGAGTAGAACTGGTTCAAATGTATTCTTTTTAATGGCTGAGTAATATTCCATTGTGTATATGTACCACTGCTTTCTTATCCATTCATCAGCTGATGGACATCTAGGTTGCTTCCATGTCCTGGCTATTGTAAACAACGTGGCAATGAACATTGGGGTACACGTGTCTCTTTCAATTCTGGTTTCCTCGGTGTGTATGCCCAGCAGTGGGATTGCTGGGTCATATGGCAGGTCTATTTGCAATTTTTTAAGGAATCTCCACACTGTTCTCCATAGTGGCTGTACTAGTTTGCAATCCCACCAAAAGTGTAAGAGGGTTCCCTTTTCTCCACATCCTCTCCAGCATTTATTGCTTGTAGACTTTTGGATGGCAGCCATTCTGACTGGTGTAAAGTGGTACCTCATTGTGGTTTTGATTTGCATTTCTCTTATAATGAGTGATGTTGAGCATCTTTTCATGTGTTTGTTAGCCATTTTTATGTCTTCTTTGGAGAAATGTCTGTTTAGTTCTTTGACCCACTTTTTGATTGGGTCATTTATTTTTCTGGAATGGAGCTGCAGGAGTTGCTTGTATATTTTTGAGATTAATTGTTTGTCCATTGCTTCATTTGCTATTATTTTCTCCCATTCTGAAGGCTGCCTTTTCACTTTGCTTTTAGTTTCCTTTGTTGTGCAGAAGCTTTTAATTTTAATAAGGTCCCATTTGTTTATTTTTGCTTTTATTTCCAATATTCTGGGAGGTAGGTCACAGAGGATCCTGCTTTGGTTTATGTCAGAGAGTGTTTTGCCTATGTTATCCTCTAGGACTTTTATAGTTTCTGGTCTTATGCTTAGATCTTTGATCCATTTTGAGTTTATCTTTGTGTATGGTGTTAGAAAGTGATCTAGTTTCATTCTTTTACAAGTGGCTGTCCAGTTTTCCCAGCACCACTTGTTAAAGAGATTGTCTTTTCTCCATTGTATATTCTTTCCTCCTTTGTCAAAGATAAAGTGTCCATAGGTGCGTGGATTTATCTCTGAGCTTTATATTTTGTTCCATTGATCTATATTTCTGTCTTTGTGCCACTACCATACTGTCTTGATGACTGTGGCTTTGTAGGATAGCCTAAAGTCAGGCAGGTTGATTCCGCCAGTTCCATTCTTCTTTCTCAAGATTGCTTTGGCTATTCGAGGTTTTTTGTATTTCCATACAAATTGTGAAACTATTTGTTTTAGTTCTCTGAAAAAGACCTCTGGTAGCTTGATAGGAATTGCAATGAATCTATAGGTTGCTCTGGGTAGTATATTCATTTTCACTATATTGATTCTACTGATCCATGAACACGGTGTATTTTTCCATCTATTTGTGTCCTCTTTGATTTCTTTCATCAGTGTTTTATAGTTTTCTATATATAGGTCTTTTGTTTCTTTAGGTAGATATACTCCTAAGTATTTTATTCTTTTTTTTTTTGATGTTGAATGGAATTGTTTCCTTAATTTCTCTTTCTGTTTTCTCATTGTTAGTGTATAGGAACGCAAGGGATTTCTGTGTGTTGATTTTATATCCTGCAACTTTACTATATTCACTGATCAGGTCTAGCAATTTTATGGTAGAGTCTTTAGGGTTTTCTATGTAGAGGATCATGTCGTCTGCAAACAGTGAGAGTTTTACTTCTTTTCCAATCTGGATTCCTTTTATTTCTTTTTCTGTTCTGATTGCTGTGGCCAAGAGTTCCAAAACTATGTTGAATAGTAGTGGTGAGAGTGGGCACCCTTGTCTTATTCCTGACTTCAGGGGAAATGCTTTCTGTTTTTCACCATTGAGGATAATGTTTGCTGTGGGTTTATCATATATAGCTTTTATTATGTTGAGGTATGTTCCTTCTATTCCTGCTTTTTGGAGGGTTTTCTTCATAAACGGATGTTGAATTTTGTCAAAGGCTTTCTCTGCATCTATTGAGATAATTATGTGGTTTTTATTTTTCAATTTGTTAATGTGGTGTATTATATTGATTGATTTGTGGATATTGAAGAATCCTTGCATCCCTGGGATAAAGCCTACTTGGTCATGATGTATGATCTTTTTAATGTGTTGTTGGATTCTTTTGCTAGAATTTTGTTAAGGATTTTTGCCTCTATGTTCATTAGTGATATTGGCCTGTAGTTTTCTTTTTTTGTGGCATCTTTGTTGGGTTTTGGTATTAGGGTGATGGTGGCATCATAGGATGCGTTTGGAAGTCTACCTTCCTCTGCAATTTTCTGGAAGAGTTTGAGTAGAATAGGTGTTAGCTCTTCTCAAAATTTTTGGTAGAATTCAGCTGTAATGCCATCTGGTCCTGGGCTTTTGTTTGTTGGAAGATTTCTGATTACAGCTTCAATTTCCGTGCTTGTGATGGATCTGTTAAGATTATCTATCTCTTCCTGGTTTAGTTTTGGAAAGTTGTACTTTTCTAAGAATTTGTCCATTTCTTCCAAGTTGTCCAGTTTATTTGCATATAGTTGCTGATAATAGTTTCTTATGATCCTTTGTATTTCTGTGTTTTCTGTTGTGATTTCTCCTTTTTCATTTCTAATTCTGTTGATTTGGTTTCTCTCCCTTTGTTTCTTCTGGCTAATGGTTTGTCAATTTTATTTATCTTCTCAAAGAACTTTGGCTTTGTTGATTTTTGCTATGGTCTCTTTTGTTTCTTTTGCATTTATTTCTGCCCTGATCTTTAAGATTTCTTTCCTTCTACTAACCCTGGTGTTCTGCATTTCTTCCTTTTCTAGTTGCTTTAGGTGTAAGGTAAGGTTATTTATTTGATTTTTTTCCCTTGTTTCCTGAGGTAAGCCTGTATTGCTATGAACCTTCCCCTTAGCACTTCTTTTACAGTGTCCCATAGGTTTTGGGTTGTTGTGTTTTCATTTTCATTAATTTCTATGCATATTTTGATTTCTTCTGTGATTTGTTGGTTATTCAACAGCGTGTTGTAGAGCCTCCGTATGTTGGAATTTTTAAATGTTTTTCTCCTGTAATTGATATCTAATCTCACTGCACTGTGGTCAGAAAAGATGCTTTGAATGATTTCAGTTTTTTTGAATTTACCAAGGCTAGATTTATGGCCCAGGATGTGATCTATTCTGGAGAAGGTCCCGTGTGCACTTGAGAAAAAGGTGAAATTCATTGTTTTGGGGTGGAGTGACCTATAGATATCAATTAGGTCTAACTGTTCTATTGTATCATTTAAAGTTTGAGTTTCCTTGTTAATTTTCTGTTTAGTTGATCTATCCATTGGTGTGAGTGGAGTATTAAAGTCTCCCACTATTATTGTGTTGTTGTTGATTTCCCCTTTCATACTTTTTAGTATTTGCCTTACATATTGTGGAGCTCCTATGTTGGGTGCATATATATTTATAATTGTTATATCTTCTTCTTGGATTGATCCTCTGATCATTATGTAATGTCCATCTTTATCTCTTTTCACAGCCTTTATTTTAAAGTCTACTTTATCTGATATGAGTATTGCCACTCCTGCTTTCTTTTGGTCTCTATTTGCATGGAATATCTTTTTCGAGCCCTTAACTTTCAGTCTATATGTGTCCCTAGGTTTGAGGTGGGTCTCTTATAGACAACATATATAGGGGTCTTGTTTTTGTATCCAATCGGGCAATCTTTGTGTTTTGGTTGGGGCATTCAACCCGTTTACATTTAAGGTAATTATTGATAAGTATGATCCCATTGCCATTTACTTTATTGTTTTGAGTTCGAGATTATATGCCTTATCCGTGTTTCCTGTCTAGGGAAGATCCTTTAGCATTTGTTGGAGAACTGGTTTGGTGTTGCTGAATTCTCTCAGTTTTTGCTTCTCTGTAAATCTTTGATTTCTCCTTCAAATTTGGCTGGGTGCAGTAATCGGGGTTGTAGATTATTTTCTTTCATGACTTTAAGTATGTCCTGCCATTCCCTTCTGGCCTGACGCATTTCTATTGAGAGATCAGCTGTTATTCTTATGGGATTCCCCTTGTGTGTTATTTGTTGTTTTTCTCTTGCTACTTTTAATATCTGTTCTTTGTGTTTGATCTTTGTTAATTTGATTAATATGTGTCTTGGGATTTTCCACCTTGGGTTCATTCTGTTTGGGACTCTCTGGGTTTCATGGACTTGGGTGATTATTTCCTTTCCCATTTTAGGGAAGTTTTCAACTATTATCTCCTCAAGTATTTTCTGATGGTCTTTCTTTTTGTCTTCTTCTTCTGGGACCCCTATGATTCGAATGTTGGTGTGTTTAACAGTGTCCCAGAGGTCTCTGAGACTTTCCTCATTTCTTTTAATTTTTTTTTCATTTTTCCTATTTCATTTATTTCTACCATTCTGTCTTCTACCTCACTTATCCTGTCTTCTATCTCTGTTATTCTACTGTTAGTTCCCTCCAGGGTGTTTTTGATCTCATTTATTGCATTATTCATTGTATTTTGACTCTTTTTCATTTCTTCTAAGTCCTTGTTAAACCTTTCTTGCATCTTCTCAATCCTTGTCTCCAGGTTATTTAACTGTAACTCCAATTTGTTTTCAAGATTTTGGATCATTTTCACTATCATTATTCGGAATTCTTTATCAGGTAGATTTCCTATCTCCTCCTCTTTTGTTTGGTTTGGAGGGCATTTATCCTGTTCCTTTACCTGCTGGGTATTTCTCTGCCTTTTCATCTTGTTTATATTGCTGTGTTACTTCTTTACTGTGGAGGTTCCTCACTGTGGGTGGGGTTGGACGGGTGGTTTGTCAAAGTTTCCTGCTTGGGAAAGCTTGTGTCAGCATTCTGGTGGGTGGATCTGGATTTCTTCTCTCTGGTGAGCAATGAAGTGTCCAGTAAAGAGTTGTGAGATGTCAGTGGGCTTGGTGTGACTTTGGGCAGCCTGTGTATTGAAGCTCCAGGCTATGTTCCTGTGTTGCTGGAGAATTTGTGTTGTATATCTTACTCTGGAACTTGTTGGCCCTTAGGAGGTACTTGGTTTTAGTGTAGGTATAGAGGCATTTGATGAGCTCCTATCGATTAACTCCTGGATTCAGGAGTTCTCTTGTATTCTCAGGATTTGGGCTTAGGCCTCCTGTCTGTGGTTTTCAGCCTTATTCTTACAGCAGCGTCAGGACTCCTCCATCTATATAGCACTGATGGTAGAACATCTTGGTTAATGATGAAAAGTTTCTCCACAGTGAGGGACACCCAGAGAGGTACACTGAGTTACATGGCATGGAGAAGAGGAAGGAGAGAGATAGAGGTGACCAGAAGGAGAAGAGAGGAATCAAATGGTGAGAGAGTGAGGTAGCCAGTGATCACTTCCCTATGTGCTCTACACAGTCTGGATCCTTCAGAGATGTTCACAGAGTTATACTGAAAAGAGAAGAGGTAGGAAGGAGACAGAAGTGGCCAGGGGGAGAAAAGAGGGAATCAGATGGAGAGAGACAGATCCAGCCAGTAATCAGTTATCTAAGTGTTCTTCACAACTCGTAACACTCAAAGAGATTCACGTTGTTGGGTAGAGAAGAAAAGGGGGAGGGGGTTGATAGAGGTGACCTGGTGGAAAAAAAGGAGAGTCAAAAATGGGGAGAGAGCAATCAAGCCAGTGATCTCACTCCCAAGTAAAAATGGGTACTGAAGATTGGGTTCTTAAAGATACAAAGCTGATAACAAATACTAAAAAGCAAAGATTAAAAATCTAGAGTAAAGGTTAGATTCTCAAAAAGACAATTACAAAAAAAAAGAAAAGAAAAAGAAGAAAAGGAAAAAAGAGGAGGAAAAAAAATAAGTGAACAATAACAGAGTCCGCTGAAATTCTTACATATATATATATGAAGCTTACTTAAAAAATAGGGTCTTTTTTTTCCTTTTGCTAGGTAATAGATGGTTGTAAAAATGAAAATTGAAGGAGTTATAGGGGACTTAAAAATAAAAAACATAAAAATTAAAAAAATAGCAATAAAAAAGTTTTAAAAATTTAAAAGATGATCATAGTAAAAATATATCTAGGGCTTTCTCTGGAGCTGTTGCGTACAGTGTGGGGTCAGTTCATTTTCAGATAGTTCCTTGGTCCAGCTTGTACTTCTCAAGGTCTGTAGGCTCCTTATGTAGTCAGTGCTAACTGCAGGGATTTAATCTGTTACTCCTGTCAGTTCCAAAGCGGTTCCCTCTGCTTATTTTAGTGTCTTCTGTTTGCTGGTCTCTTCAGTGTCTATTTCTGCCCTGACTCAAGGGGGGCGGTGGTGGTCGCTTTTTTAGGCTCACTTGTTCAGCCGTGCTGTGGGGAGGGAGGAACACTGCAAACAGATATCACTAGTGTGCACTCACAGTGATCAGCCACTCTGGGGTTTGTCTCCATTCCTGGCAAGTGGGCTTTCCCCGTCCCCTCTGCTCAGGCTCTCAGTAGCTCACCAGGAGCATCCTGAGGTGGCTGATGGGGCCGCCTGCACTTCCCAGGTCCAAGCCGCCCAGCACGGTTGGGGGCTGCAACTTCTCCCCTCCCCCGTCCCAGCCACTCAGTTTTCCCAGTGTGCAGCTGGGCGCGCTTTCTCAGGTGTGTGGAGAGCCGATCTCTGGCGGCGACTGTCCAGAATCCCGAGAAGTCTTGGATAGCAACTAATTCTGTCCACGGTTGGTAGAGCCTGGCTCACTGGGGCCGCGATTGTGCCTGCCGGTCTCCGGCGGGGGCTGGGCTGCTCCGCAGCCCACAGCAGCCCAACTCCCGCGCAGCCAACTAGCTCTGCGCAGCCCTTTGTTCTGTGTGCGGCTCTGGCGGTGGCTATATGCAGGAAAGCCACGGGGCAGTCTAGGTTGCAGTCTCAGGCTAGTTCCCTTGGGCTGCCCTCGGGCATTCAGTCCCAGTCCTCACCCAAAGCTCATAAAGACCTAAATAATATAATTGGACAATAAGGCAAATAGACTCATTTATAGAGTTTTGCATGAATGAGTGAATATATAGTGAAATTTCAAAATTAAGTTCACACTTGTATAGTTGCACAGAATCTGTTATACTGAAGACTCTATTATACTGTACATGTACAATTTAAATGCACTGTTTTGAAACCCTTATACAACTTCTAAATCATTATATTATTCAAATCACTTTTACAAGAATTAAATCAACATCCAGTCAACCTGGCACCCATATAACTGCATCTTTCAGCATCCCCAACTGCTGTGATAGGCATTTGTTTCCCTTCCATCTGCAAAGTTTTCCACGATGTAGCTAAGAGGGCTTCCAGGTGGTTCTAGTGACCTCATGAGGATGGGATCTTCAGCAGAGGAACCCTTACATGACAGAAGATATTTTAGTAGATGGCAGATGGTAAACATGCAAAAAGGAATTGGGTAGTTTCCTAACTTGTTAAGCAACCTGTTAAAAGATAAACTGAGGCACCTTTAAATTTTCAAGAGTTGATTTGAGCATCTATCAATTTGAATTGGGTAGCAGGAAACCCAACACAGTGAGGAGGGCTATACTGACAGGAATTAGGGGAGACCTTTTTATAGAGAAGACGAGGAAGCAAAGCAAGGACATTGACTGGCTACAGTTTAGACAGTTGCCTTAAACAGGAAAGCCTAGTTGGCTATACAATGGGTTGTTCTTGGGTTTTATCTCCTCAGACTCAGCGGCTGCGTTGACTCTGACTCAGATTTTGGTTTGCTTCCATTCACTTCCGAAGCCAGAGAGCCATCTCAGTTTAGCAGCCCTCATGTTTAATTATGTTAACACCACCCTCCACCAATCCCTCTACATATACACACCTCTTCCAGAAAATATTACTTAAATAGCAAATAGAGAGAGAGAAAGGAGGAAGAGAGGGAGCGAGCAAGAAAGTCAAAGTTTCAGGAAATGTGTTCAATACTTTTAAGCCCAAACTACCTGATTTTCTTCTTTAGTGATTGGTTTTATGACCATAGTTCCCAAAGATACCATTTCTATTTCTTAAAGTAACTGATGTTTTCATTACTTCAGGGTTTTCAACTCCAGCCTCTTTGTTGATCATCTCCACACAGGTACTGTGCAGATTCTTAGCCAATTTTTAAATCATCTCCTCATGTCCTTACATCTTCTCTTTTCACAGTGATTCCTATGAAAGAGACCACACCATGGTCTCTTGGTCGTCCATGGGAACTTCTCTTGAGAAGGAACTTTTAGGTGTTCTAAAACTCTAGGCATAAGGAAACGTCCCAGTTCATAGCTAAATAAATAGTTTTATTCTTACATCAAAAGCCAAGAAAGAACCTAGCTATGTAATTCCAAAGTTTCATTGTGGACATTGTTTTTGAAATTAACTTCTTTTTGTGGAAAAATCACTGATGCTGATTATTTTACTTGGTATTTTGTTTGGGATTGCACTGAGTTATAAATCAATAGGAAGGGAGGTTAGAAGAAACCTGACATCATCACAAATATGTATTCACATTTAGAAATAGTGAACTTGCTTCCACTTGCTCAGATCTCTCACACATTTTTAGTAAAATGCTGTAAATTTCTTGATAAAATAACTGCACCTTTATTGATAGATATTTATAGTTTTATCAGTTACACTGTGTAATTGCCTATAATTCTGACAGAATGATTTTTATACCTGGCTAATGACTCTCTTGTTTGCCAGCACAGGAGGGAGATCTTTTTGAAAAATGCATTTTTCATCCTTTTAGGGTATTTCAGATAAACAAGCGTTACATTCACTCAATCTGCCATCATGATCCAGTTTCTTGAATTTAATATTTTTAAATTTGAGGGAGGAAACTAAATCGGGTATTCACAGTCCTACAGTCCACTAAAGGAAGGCACAACTCATTTGTAACCTAGTAACCATTTTTGTTACTAAATTACATATTGTGGTGCTAGCTCACTAAGTAACTGTTCCAATGTGCCAACCTGAAAGAGGTCACTGGAAATCTCAGTAATTTAAACATTTTAGTTCTATTCTTCCAGCCCTTGCTGTCAAGAAATGAAAAGCTCTAAACATTAGATTTTATTACTGAAAGTAAAAAAGAAAAAATGCAAATACAAACTTGTTTATAATTTGAGGAAATTTAATTTCTAAATATCACTGTATATAATAGAGCAAATCTAGCCAAGGAGTGAAAATGAGAGTGACAGCTGTGATTTCCTCCAAAACCTATATTGATACTGACTAGCGTGACTCTGCTGTCAGTGTTCCCAGCAGATCCTTTTTATTCATTCTAAAGTTGATGTGAGTACTGTATGCTCAGGACTAAGAATCCACTTATCTTTTCTATCCAGATTTTGAAAGTTTTAATAACAAATACTTCTTGTGCTGTCAAATAAAATAAAGTAAAAGCCACTGGTAAATTTTTCATTACTCAGGATCTCAGGCGGAAGGGCTCAGGCACCAGAGAACATGACATCCAAACTTACAGATTTATTACATGTTTTAATTCCACATACTCACTTGCACATCTGGCAAACTCATTCTTGGAGGTGATAGTTATTTCAGAGGTGGTATGGTTTATTTAATGTGTGTTCCAGTTTAAAAAAGATTTTTTTTAGGTCCTTCCTTTATTCCATTTTCTTTGGCATGACTGTACTTATACTCATCTTCTATTTCCTTTTACCCTTGAATTTTTATTCTATTTTGAAAATGGCTTTGTGTTTCATTTCTTTCGAAGATTTGTATGCATGCAGGTTAACTGCTTATTTTTAAATTTTATTGAACAGAATATTGACTTTATTTCCATGTCTCTCCTTCCATTTGCCACTTGAGCATGTTCTGCTGGTAACCACTAGATACTTCAGTAAGCAAAACCTAATTTAAAAATGCACTTAGAATTCTGGTCAATGGTCCCGTTTCTCAAAGAACTGTGCTTACTAATTTGATTAAAATACACCTTTCTTATTAGTCTATGGATCTCCAATGTGCCCAGATGGCTCAATGGTAAATAATCCTCCTGCAATGCAGGAGACACAAGAGACTCAGGTTCAATCCCCAGGTTGGGAAGATCCCATGGAGGAGGAAATGGCACTCCATTTCCTTCAATATTCTTGCCTGGAAAATCCCCAGGGACAGAGAAGCCTAGTGGGCTACAGTCTGTAGAGTCGCTCAGAGTCAGGCGTGACTGAACATCACAGGGATGTGCCATGCTCGTTCAAGGAGAGCATCCTTGACCAGCTCTGCAGAGTGTGGTTCAGATGGCTTCCATTTACGAGGTCTTCTTATTCATTAAAAATTTTGAGCCAAGGCCACTCTTTGGATGCAGCAGGTAGCTGAGTAAACTATGGTAGACAAGTTGGGTCATTCCTGCTTAACAAAGGACTCTTCTAATGAGTAACCTTTCTTTCAGACTTCTCTGTTGGATTGGCAGAATTTAACAAGTTCAAACCTTGGCCTGAAAGTTTCTCCTGCAGAATCCTGCTGATTCCTCCTCGCCTACTTTTCTTTCTTTTTTTTTTTTTTTAACAAGAATTTTGTTTTTTATTTTACTTCACAATAAACCTTCACAGCCCTTCTGAGTAGATAAATCTTCAGCAACTACTTCTCAGAGGATCCAAATTGCATATAATACAAAAAATATAATAACATGAAGACACGTAGGGCAGGCTGCTTCATTATGACATCTATCCACTGGGTAGACACACTTCCCCTCTTAGCCTTGATATCACGTGGGATGACATATTTATGACTCCTTGATAAGCATAGTCTCACCAATCACACAACCATTTGTCTAGAATTGTGCAAAAAACACTTGTCAGTATGAACACTGTACGAGAAAGTTTATAATCATCAATAATCATCAGTTTGACTTATTACTGATTATGTAATGGTTTATGTGTTTTTATGAGGTACTTCAGACTCTCCAACTTGAGAAATAAATTACACATCCATATTATAAGCTTCCTATTTCTCCAATTTCAGAAATGAATAAGGTATTTCCCAATTTGAAAGGAGTTGTTTTAAATGACATTCTTCACTTTAGCTGCAGAACTATAGAGGACATCACATTTTTACTTGAAAATAACAGCAGCAACCACAGCAAAAGCATGGCATCGCCTTTTTTTAAGAATCAGTTTAGCATTTTATGTTTTGAATAAAATGATTTCTTCTGGGGTAGACAGTCCATGGTCACATTAGAAAAAATGAGCTTTTCATCACAATCCTGGCAAATCAAGATTTTTGACGCAACTCATTCAAAGTACAGTGAAACGTCTCCCTTTGCCTCCTTAGAACACATTAACGTTTATGGAGTTCTTTGTAAATAGATATAGGTGTAGTGTGTGTGTGTGTGTGTGTGTGTGTGCGCGCACGTGCGCGCGCACATACAAAACAAGACAGTACTAGTAGCAAAGCTAATAAATGCTCCTACGGTTATTTCAAGTGGTAGTTTTCATTTTCCATCTTGCTTTCAACAAATATACAAAACCTTGCAGCTGTTAATATAAATATACATATATATGTGTGTATGTATATATATACACACACACTCAATTTTATTATTTAGGATTCCATTGGTTTCAAGTGACAGAAACGCATGTAAAATGAGCTTAGGCCAGATATGGACCACAGGTTCTAAGGAAGGCCACCAGAAGTGACAGCCTGTGAGCCACTCGTGTTCTCTGCCCCTATGTCTATCTGTCTCTCTCTCTCCGTTACTCTACTTTGTCTCTCTTGGCCTACTTGTTTGTTTGTTTTAAATAAATTCACATTGGATTAGGGGTGGGTGGGATATCTGCCCTTGAGAATCAGTTACCTTACTAAAATCCAAAGACAATTGTTTGATATGCAAGGGAGTGATGGAGCAAGGTTTGATGGGCAAATAAGCTTGTTCTAGAGCTCCTGGGGTTAAACATGAGCTATATACCCACTCCACAGCTAACATGTATCAAAAGTTCTTTATTCTTCCTTTCAGTAGGTAGAAGATTTATTCTAACTCAACTAATATTAATAACAATCTACCATACTGCAGACACTGCATTAAGCAATGGAAATATGTAGATAAATATAGAATAGACCTTTCCCTAAGGTAGTATACAATGCAACAAAAAAGAAAAATGTATACATAAAATTTGAAATATAAATATATGATATTTACCCTAAGGAATTTACATATAAAACTTTACGTTAGTAAATTTGATTCTCTTTAGGGAAAAAGGTAGAAATATAGGAGTAAGGAAAGACTTTACATTGGAGGTGATGCCTGATAAAAATCTGGAGGAACTGATATGTTTAATAGTTGAATTTTATAAATAAGAATATAAAGTGCTACATCATAGAGTCACAGAATAACATAGCACTCTGAATAACTGTAAATATTTCAGATAAATGGCAAGGAAAGAATGTAAGTAGACAAATTAGATGGATAATAAAAGCCAGAAAAAGAAAGATCTTATAGATTATCAAAAGAACACTGGAATTTATTCTAACATAATTAAAAAATTTTAAATAGAATTTGGGTGATCTGAGGGCAATTTTAAATTTTAAATTTTCATTTTAAAGAGATCTTGCTGACAATAGTGAGGAGAAAAGACTGATGAGTACTGACTGTTGGCCATTAAATGAGATAGGGGGCAAGAAGTATAATTTCCTTAACCAAATCAGTGACACTCAAGATGGCAGAATGATGATAGAAACTGGAGTGCCGTTTATAGCAAGATTTGTAAGAAAAAAAATGCAATCTACATTGTAGAAGAGACATTAAATTAAACAAAACAAAACCAAAACACTTGTCTCTGAATTGTGGTTTAGTGATGATTTGTATTTATTACATACATAGACCACTTTGTTATCATTAGGAAATATAGATTTAATTCAAAATATAGAAAAAGAGAACAGAACAGAGTAATAATAGCATATTAACACCACCATCCATACCCTATTAAATCTGGATAGGCCTACCATCAAAAGAACATAAAATATTATGAAAAAAATTTCTGATCAGTTCTCCAATCATATATTTGACTTTTCAATGCTCTCCATTATTTGGCAGCACTCCCATATATTTAAGATCATTTTCAGGAAGGGGAGGGTGAGATGAATTGGGAGAGTAAGATTGACATATAAAATAGCTAGCTAGCGGGAAGCTGCTGTCTAATACAGGGAGCCCCGCTCAGAGGTAATATAGAGAGGTGGATATGGGGCAGGATGGGGGAGAAGTACTTGAAGCGGGGATGTATTGTATACATGTAGCTGATTCACTTGGTTGTACAGCAGAAAGTAACCAACATTTTAAAGCAATTACACTCCAATCTAACAAAGTCCCAACTCATACATAGCAAGCACAATCCAAAATGGCCACTCCCTCCTCCCTCTTAAATACGCTATTTTCTTCCTGATGCATATATTTAATTATATGTTTTCCCATCATAACCTATCTTTCCTTCTTTGTGTCAACAAAACTATAACCTCCCAAATTCTCAAGGCCTGACTCCAGTCTTCTTCTTCTTTGGTGATTTTATAATAACCGCCCATGCTAATCATTTCCTTCTCTCATTTCCTAGGAGTGAAGGAAAAAGATACAAGTTAGCTTTTCAATGTATCTCCCTAGTTAAGACACATAGTGTCTTGATGGAAGGACTAAGGCTTAAAAGGCTTTTTTATGTCTCATATTCTACAGCATTAAAAGTGTAGTAAAATTTTGCTAAATAACCTTTTAGTGATTCATGCTGGTGATATCAGAATGGGTTGGCACCATTTTCCTTGTTCAAGGGAAAAAATCCTAATTAGATAGCAATGGGAGAAGTTTGTAAAAGGATGTTTAATCAGTGTTGCATATTCCCAAAGTCTTTGCTGCCTCTATTAAACTGACTGGCCAGATGAGGAATCGAGTTGGATTTTTCCCTTGGCCCCACTCCACAATAACCTCAGGAGGTCTAATTAATTTTTAATTTTCTTTTGTGGTTAACTCAAGCACAGGGATATTGTAAAGACAAACAACTGAGAATCAAAGAAGGAAATACTTCCATTGGATTACTAACACAATTTTGTTAAAATATACCACATAAAATCTATATTATAGATCATTATATAAAAATAAGATGATGGAAAATTCTTCACAGCCAAAGCCCTTTAAAATTCCGTCTTAAAGACATAATATGCATAAACTGTACATTTTTACAACAGATTCTGACATGTTTTATTCATACTACATGTAATGGAAATTTTGTAAGAGCCAGTTACAAAGTTTCTCTTTTTTAATATTTATTTATTATTTATTTATTTGGCCTCACTGGGTCTTCATTGAACATGCAGGATCTTTAGTTCAAGCATGTGAACTCTTACTTGAGGCATGGGGGATCTAGTTATCTGACCGGGGTCAAACGCGGACCCCCCTGCACTGGGAGCTTGGCGTCTCAGCCACTGGTCGATCAAGGAAGTCCTCTAGGAGCTAGCTATTTGAAATGAATGCATTTAATGATATGCCTCAAAATAGTTATTGGTTTAGTTACACTACTGAATTAAAACTAAGTTTCAGACTGAAACATCAGCTGGTTATCTACAGAATATTTTTTTTACATGAAAGATGAAAGCAATTTTAAATGAAAACTTTAATCCAAGCGTGGTAAGGAAAATTTAAGAGGATTTTTAAACTCCCAAATAAATAAAAACAAATGATTTTAATCACAGCATACCCTAAATAAGAAGAGCTTGCTAACTTTAAACGATGTGATTGACACTTTAGGTGGATGGCTGTTATAATGAAAGAAAACTATAAAAAACTACTTTGATGTGACATACTTTCACACTTGACTTTGGGGCAACATGTAATTGTAGAGTTGAAAAGACTTGAATTATCTTTGCTGATGAACAATATTGTTTAAAATATAAAAATTACCAAAGTATGTAAAACTAATAAATTGGAGAATGTTAGCCAGAAAAATAATTTAGAGCTCAAGTGTTTGAGAAACTGAGAGACAGGGAGAAAGACAGATAGGCAGACAGGTTTAAGTTTAAAAGAAAGAATCGACTCTAATAGTTGCTGGGGTCTTTCTGGCAAACAAATAGAGAGAACCGTGCAGTAACCCATGAAGCCATATTCTATGTATCAGAGAAATGTGGAACAGAAATAATGGTGACAGTGGCAGACAATTCATGAACGCTTCTATTATCCTCAGACCTGTAAATCTCAGATAAATTTGATCTTTTTGCTTCCTTCTTTCCCACCAAACACTAAAATGCATATCACAATAACAAAAGCAAGCTTCCCTTGACTTTCTCTCAGATTAGTCAAGAAACACTAAACAGAACAAGCCTGCCCCTAGTTGATAAGCAACTAGAATGTGAATGAGTCAAAAAGAAAATGAGCTCCTAACTTGAGGCTTTAGAAAATTTTAGTATCTGCGTGTATGGCTAACTGAATCAAAATATATGTAACAGTGCTGTTTTCACGGTGTAAATTAAAATATTTGTGATAATAAATTACCCATTTGTAGCTCTTAATACAGAAGGTGAAACTAAAATCATACATTCTCAAGAGAGCTCTTTCGAAAAACAAATTAATATATCCCCTATATTTCCATTTTGATGAATGGAAACAAGAAATTCTGTCTCTTCCCATTTCTTTCTGGGGATTTTGTTGTTGTTACTACTTGAGTTTTTTGTTTGTTTGCTTTTTAGTCTTGATTACTTAGCCAATAGTCAAATTTCAGTCTTGTAAAAGACTTGAATATCATACACTCCTTTCTACTATCCATTACCCAAATTCTCCCTGTAACTTGACTGAGAGACAATTATTCATTCTTACCCCAAAGATCTCCTTGGGGTGAGGGTCAGGTTTCTTGCTCCAGAAGAGCATGGACTAAATTAAATCATCCCGGTTGAAATAGAAGTAAAATTTTAATATCCGCCTTATAAATGCAATGCATGATATCCCTTATTTGAGCATATATTTTTATCAAAGAACATGAAATTTCATGCTTTTAGCATATTCACTATACATTTGCATCATTCAAAGAATGTGGTATGTTTTGTTCTCACACTAATATTCTGGGCATTTTCTTATTATGCATTGTTGGCTATTTTTTTTAACTTAAGTACAAGAATTTCCATTAATTTTTGTAAAACACTAGCTCTTTATTTTGACATGTTTTCCACATGTCAAAATTATTTTCATTGTTCATTGCACCCCTAAACTTTCATTGTCCTGTCCTGCATCATGCCATTTGTAAGGGACCTGTGGTCCAGTGGTTAAGTATCTGTCTGCCAATGCAGAACACACAGATTCCATCCCTGGTCTGGAAGGCTCCCACACGCCTTGGAGCAATAAGCCCATGCATCGCACCTACTGAGCAACACGCTGCAACTACTGAGCCCACATCCTGGAGCCTGTACTCTAAAAGAGAAAATCCCAACTCTAGTTCTCTCTCTCTGAAAATGGCATTTCCATACAAATCTATTCTGTTCATTAAAAGTCATCATTATTCTGAAGTGTCACCAATCCATGAGTTTAGCCAGTATGGAGGGATCTATTTATTTCAGTTCTACAGCAATATCTTGAAAAGTCTGATGGTGGGTGGTGTGGGAATACCCAAAACTAACCATTTAGTCCACGCACTTCAACAAAGAGCAGACCCTGCTCACCACAACTAGAGAAAGCCTGCGTGCAGCAATGAAGACATAGCACAATCGGAAGAAATCAATATTAAAATAATAATCAAAATCAACAAAAACTCTGATAACAACACCTGTGCCAGAGGCAGAGGATGTTGGAATCAAAGCAAGGATACACTCTTGCTATTACCATCGGTCTTCTTTCAGGATTTTTTTCCCCTCTTTTATTTTTCTTTACATTATCATGTTGGTTTTGCCATACATTGACATGAATCCACCATGGGTATACATGTATTCCCCTTCCAGAACCCTCCTCCCACCTCCCTCCCGATTCCATCCCTCTGGGTCATCCCAGTGCACCAGCCCTGAGCACCTTGTATAAAGCATCAAACCTGGGCTGGCCATTCATTCCACATGTGATAATTTACATGTTTCAATAAACAATGTAAAGACAATCAGGGGCTTGGCCTCAAGTGATGGTTTCTT
Source organism: Antilocapra americana (assembly GCA_007570785.1). NCBI lineage: Eukaryota > Metazoa > Chordata > Mammalia > Artiodactyla > Antilocapridae > Antilocapra > Antilocapra americana. The sequence continues at coordinate 16,598,699 of ML661346.1, forward strand.
TGATACATTATTAATCTCTCACACACAAAAAGTAATCTAATCTAAATCTAATCTAAAATCTAATACCTGTCGAATACCACTGGCTGGAAAGATGATGAAAAGGAGAGATTGCAGAAACCCTCTGACTATAGGTTATCTGAAAGTGAAAATGTATGGGATCAATTGGTCATTAGGTGCATTAACATGATTTGGGCCTTATTAATGCCAATGATTCCTCTAGTATGACTTCCTTTGTTCATGCTTTCATTTTTGAACAAACATTTAAAAATTTTAGCAAAAGATAACTGCTTAATTATTATTATTGTTATTTAGTATCAACAGTACTTTCCCTAGATGCCAGGCCACCCACTAGACCTGGGAGAGTCAGCACTGAACAACATGGAGAATTTTTTTTTTTCACAAGGTACAAATTTTGAGAGGGAAATAGATAATGTAGCAAACATTTGTTTGGATGGTATCAAGTAGTGAAGAAATACTATATGGTAATAGGAAAATGCAAGCTCTCATATTAGGAACAAATTTGGCAAATAAAGTGGCTTACAATGCTCAAATGCTTAGTACATACTAGTTGAGGGAATAAGTTAAAAAATGAATGACAAGGGAAAAAGGAAATGAATGAATGAGGAGAAAAAGACAAAGAGGATAGAAATCAACCTCAAAATGCTTCCCTCATCAACCTCAAAGAGAATGCAAATAATGTTGCCCCTCAGAATGTCCTGCCCATTCCCCAAAGTTGCCTTTTTGGTGATTTTTCTTCTGGAAAAGCTATCCTTGTTTAAACAGGGAAACAAATCTTAATGAGAACATACTGTGCAGTAGACCTTAGACTCTCTTCCGAAAGATGGCCCTGAACTCCTGTCGTAGAAACCATTTATAGATCTCTCTGTGGAGTGCAAATCAGCTGTAAAGACTAGGTTGGCACAGAACACAGGGCCAGAGGGTGGAGGTGTCACAGAGCTCTTAAGCCATTTTTGTGCTCAGTCCCAAAGTGAAATTTCAAATGCAAATCTGAGTGGAAAATAATTGGCATTTTCTTTCCATCCCAGTGAGTCAGATCAAGTAAACTATTATATCAGAATGAAAAAAAAAAATTCCTCTGCTCCCTAAATGACAATTTCAATTGTTGGAATTGATTTCTCAGTTGAACAACATCTGCACATCAGATCATTCTTTTTGCTGCCTCTATTCAACTCAAAATATTTTCTGATAGATGGTGATACAGCAAGTAAATAGGGCCTCTGTATTTCAGAGCCTGAAACATGCCTGGGCTCACAAAATAAATATCATAAATAAATATATTTTATGGTATCCCTATGCACACTGAGCTCTGAGATGGTAGAGGAAAAAAAATCTCATTTATATTGCAGAAAATAAAGCTTCCTATCTTCTTTTGCATAATACTAACAAAAGACTCATGGTATATTCATAGCAGAAAAGTCTGGTCAAAGGATATCTCATTTGTGGACAGTAAATACAGTATTTTTTAAATAGTTATTTGATTTAAAATTTGTAGGTGAGTAAAAATATCTATCCGATTTTCCATTTCCTAACTACAAGACAAAAAAACTGAATTTAAAACAAGCTTTGTGAAACCAATTAGGTTTATACAAGAAAAAAAGAAAGGAAAAATAATTAGATATATTAGCATTAAGCTTGTGAAATACAATACTGTATGTGGAAAAATCTCTGGATTCATGAAAGCCTTTTACTGTTTTTTAATATCTGATCATGCCTAAACCAGCTTATAAAAGAACACTGAATGTAACTTTAAGCTAAATCAAGTTGATACTGTTTTAGGAAAGTAATGACAGACTACTTTGCCTCAGGAACTGGATGAGGTAAAAATCAGTGTCTGGGATCTTTGCCGTACTAGTCACAAATGCCATTTTTACCACACATTGCACAGAAACTAAGGCTTGATATATACTCTAACATACATACTAGAAAAAAGTGTCCATTTTAAATTCAATACTTTTTTAAACGTTAGGATTCCCTGTGTGCCGTAAAAGCTATTTGATGTAATTTAAATAGGCAATCTGCAATAACTCAGAGTCTATGTATAACACAGAGATTATGCTGTCCTTTCGCTCTAAATTAATAAGCAGTAAGTTTTATTTATCTCCAGAGCAATTAACTAAAACACTTGCTTTTTAAATCTTAAAGAAAGAAAAAGAAGAGTACTTTGCTGTCTTCTATTTCTGATGTACTATAAAATCACAGAACTTAAATTTAAAACACTAGGTGAGGGAGTAGTCATCATGTTAAAGCAATTAATTTAGTAGGACTAATATCCTATTAGATCTAAACTATATTCCTTATGATTTGAACTCCTTTATGATTCTGATCCCCTAGCTCTCTCAGAGCTTACCATAAAATCTATGGCTGCTTAAATCTTCAAATAAAATTTGTTCTCAGGGAACTGAGTTTTAAGTTTGTTTACTTTTGCAAGAATTTTAAAGGACAGACAAAAAAATAACATTATTGTAAACCATATCAGATGGGTTACAGAGAAGAGGAAACATAAAAGCCTGTAAGTGTATGTTTGTGTCTGTGTGTATGGGAAAAGGCTGTAGAAATTAGGTTAACTTTATATAGGATACAGGAAATCTAATGTTTGTGTTATTACATGACAAAAATAGGTTAGATGAATGATACTGAGCAGATTTTTTTAGTTATACACAATATGCTCTGCTAAAGGCTTACTTTAAAATAGAAACTACAATTTGCAGGGTAATTATGCCTCATGGAAACAAATTCCTTAAAGCTATCAATTTGAAGTTGTTGTTGTTTTTTTCCCACTAAAAATACAAGTCTGAAATTCTCTCTTAAGTTTCTGCATATCCAACAGACTTTTGATTAATTTTTCTTCTCTTCATATCTATGCTTATCTGTGTTTAATTTTTGCTTAAGATGCCATTGAAATATTTTCAAAACACCTTCTATTGAAATATTTCTTTTCTTCCTTGTCTACTAGATGGTGTTTAATACAGCTATCATATGTAGAATTTGGAAAACAAAAGATGTTTGATTTTAAAAATAACAGCATAATCAGGGAAGGAGGAAAAAAATAGTGTAATTAGAATATGTACATTTGTGTTCTAAGACAGAGACTTATACCAAAACATATACATATTGAATGTTGAGTTAATCATATCACTTCTCAGAAAAACTTCAGGATGTTTACAGATAAATATTCTCCATGCTCAATTTTTTGTTGCAATGTCAAAAATGTTTATTTTCCCTTCAGTGTGTTTAGCACCAAATGATGCAACATACATTTACAGTTAAGAAATGTCTTTCAATCATGTTCATTAAGGATTTTGTAATTAAGGGAACACACTGACTATTTCTATGACTGTGGCTCCTGTTTCTATGTGATAGCCATCATATTATCTTAACTCTCAAAATGAAAGGTAGACTTTCAAAATCAAGATAGGTTATATCTTTGCTTTCCTTTTTATAGGTCAACCAAGTCTTATAAAGAAGGAGTTCCTCTAAAGAGTTTCTATTTGGCTCAGATCAAATAAAAAGGCAAACACTCCTGGCAAGATTGCCATTTTGTCAACTGTTTCACATCATGTTGTGTGGTGATAAAGTTCTCTGAGCAACAAATGTCAGAATGCTGACACTCTACTGTACAAACCAAAACAAGTACAAAATTGAGCATAAATAATCTAAAAATATTGGCAGCAGAGTGTGTTTATGGGGACTAATATTTTCTCTCTGTACAGCACACCTTTGTTTATTTTCTATAGGACATCCCTGTTGGGAGGGGAGCAGAGACCACACGAGAGTCAACTTATTTTTAAAGTTAACAATGAAAACATGGTTTTGAATCCTTGCTTAATTAAAAATGGAACAGTACAAGAGGGTGACTCACTTCTATTACAAGAAGCTGAAAGTTAAAAATTATGCAAAATCCTAAAGGCATAAAGACTGATTCAAATACTGCTTCACAGAGCAAACTTCAAATGGATCCCAAAGCTTACTTATTTATTCAGACCCTTTGTTGATATCACAGCCCTGTGCTTCCTTAAATGCAAAACAAACGAAACAAAAAAGCAGATAAAGAGAAGAGTACTTATTGCCTTCAGTAGTTCCTTATAATGATAAAACAATTGATTCCTTTCTAACCTCCTGAAAAGTTATAGTATAGAGTCCTCAGAAAGTCAGATCTTACCTTTAGAGAAACAAACGTGAATGGGTTCTTCGTCCAATTGTGATTCAGCGCTCCCTAGCCATGAAGGCACTAATTTAAGCAGGAAAATAGAGGTTCTAACGTGTGTTACATTTTATTCGCAAATACAGATGACAATTCCCTTTACTAGGTAGCTGAGAGTGACTAGCTCTTGTCATAAAGTTGTCATAGTGATAGTGACATCAATGTACTTCATGGTAATAAGAGCAGCGATTTATCGGAGAAAATATCAGTGCTCACTCCTGATGCATTTTACATTTTAAAATGTTGAAAAATGGGCTATCTAATATATTACAGGCAAATGTGTTTTCCTTAAGCAAAGCAGATTGAAACTCTAGACTAACTGATGGATATATAAACATATCCATATATATATATGAAATATACAAAAAAAAAAACAAGCATCTGAATGGATGACGGGGATATGGGTGAACAACCCACGAGATCATGATTAAGTGGTTGCTAAGGAAGAGCCTGCTCTCGAGTGCCTTTGCCAAATGCAAAAGCTCCTCTAGTCATGAGCCTGGTTTAATTATTTTGTTAAATCCTTTTTAATATTTTTGGACTCCAAGAGTGATATGGTGATGATAGTCCCGAATTCTGGATTCCATCCCTCACAATCTTGGCAAAACACTTTCAGTCCTCACCTTTCACGCCAAAGGGTTGTCATTGAAACTTCATGTTGCACTTAGTGGTTTAATTACCTCTTACTCCAACACTTTGCAGATGGATGTCATGATAAGCAAGGAGAACACTGGCAGAACCTTCAGAGATAGAGAGAAATCCTATTTTTAGGTCACCAGCATATTAAAAATGAAAACCATATATATATAGTTTTCATATATATACATTTGTATAAATATATATTTAAATATACACATATATTTAAATATATATTTATATATATACACAAAAAGGATTATAATTGTCTATATTTAAAATGCCTTTTTCGAAACTAACATCAAACGATGATACAATAATTCAGCTTTTCACACAAAATTATAGAATTTGTTTTTAAAAATAGTAATTCCTAATGAACCATGGATATTAATCACTAAAGGATCCCAGGCTGAAATTTGGAAGAACGTCACCTTCTTTTTCAATCTGGGCAACATGCATCTGTGACTGATTGTGCAGCCTCATTTTGAGATCTTAATGCCCTTCATGCATGTGTGAATATGGCCAGTCATAATTCCTGATCTATGAGTAATCAATCCTAATTAAAATAAAGGAATATAAGCGGCTCTCAGGGCAAAGGAGACCTCACCATACCCAAATTCCAAACTCAAAAGCTTTGTTGTTGTTGTTTTTTAAATTTACATTTTCTGATTTGTGTGGTGGTTTAGTCGCTAAGTCATGTCCAACTCTTGCAAGGCACTTCTGTCCTTGGAATTCTCCAGGCAAGAATGCTGGAGTGGGTTGCCCACTCCCTTCTCCAGGGGATCTTCTCAACCTAGGGATCAAACCCAGGTCTACTGTATTGCAGGCAGACTTGTCACTGACTGTGCCACCAGGGTAAGATCTTTCATTTTGTGGAGGATAAACTATAAACTATAATCATTCTCATTGGCTGGACTCTGAAAAGCAGCATTGTCTCTTCACCAGCCTTGTAATTTCACTTCAAAAACAGTGACTTAGATATGGCCAAACATAATAATTTCTCTGCACTAAAAGGACTATCTTTTAGTTGAGTAAAAAAATGATGTGTTTACTCAGGGCTCTGTTAATAAAGATAGATTACACAGAGGTGATTTTGATTTGGTATTATTAATCAAGGGTTTTATTTCCACTTATGCAATTTGTACAAGCCACAGATTTGATATTTGCGGATTTGCGGATTTACCTTAAACCATAGCATCTCAGACTGGTTTAGCGCAGAGGAATTGGAGGCCAAAAGCAATAGTGAATATCTGCTGTCAGTAGCATGTTCATGTGCTATATTTACATTTATAGAGACATACACACGAACATATTCATAATTCTGAGAAATGATCATAGAACAGAGCTTCCCAAATACAGGCCACTTTGCCACCCAGGAGACATATGCCAACATTTGGAAACTTTTTTGTCACAACTGGGTATGAGGGGGCGCTACCAGCATCTATTAGGTAGAGGATGTGGATGCTGCTAAACATTCTGCAGTGCATAGACACTGACTCAATGTCAACAGTGCCAAGGTCTGCAAACACTGCCATGCACACACACACACTCACACACATGTGAACACACACACACAAGCATACACACAGGATATATAAAATGAGCTGATGATCATGGCCACAAACTGCTGCTCAAAAAAGCAGATCAACTAATATGCATTTTATAAAATGTGAATTTATCAAAGTTTAATCTTAGGCATGATATGTGGGGAACCATCCCAGTTTTTAGACATGGCGCTCAGGCTATTTCAAAACCAGTACCAGTGCCGGACAACATTTCGTATATGTTGTCAGTGAGCACGCGGCTTGCTGAACTGAGATGAATATAAGTTGCTACAATGCCTATCTAATTGGGAAAGTCACCATGCTTCCCCTTAGCAAGACTTGGCAAGACTTAATCGATAGTACAACCCAAAAGGATTCACATCATGCCCACACTCTGTCTGGATAGCTAACCATACTATCAGGAGCATATTTTCAGACCCATTCAGGAAAGTCTTCTGGAAGTTGCATAAGAGCAAATGCTTTGCTCTGTTTTTGTTTTGTATTACTCTATGTGTGCCCAGAAACACATTTACCACCCAGAAGAGTAGAGATCAAATCCAAGATAATACACAATCTGTGGTAGAGGAAAAAAAAAAAAACTAATCCAAAAGGATTAGAGATACCAGGATTGATTGCACAGAATCTTTTATCATAATTGGTATATCTGTCTTCTTTAGGTTAAAAATGATTTTTTTCCCTGAAGTGCATGCTTTCTTTCTTTTCATCACTTTTTCTCCTAGGTTGTTTTATCTTATCCTTCAGTTAGCAAACATTCACCTAAAATACCTGATATATTCCATAAGACGATGTCTACAAATAATACTGGAGGTAGTGGAAGGAATTAGCAGGCACTGGTATTCCAGAAGACAGCTGTTCAATGGGACTTTCTGCTATGCAAGAAATGCCTTTTTACACCCACCAATATAGTCGCAACTAGTAGCATGTGCCTACCGAGACCTGGAAACATGGTTAGTGTAACTTAGGTGAAAAAAGATTCTATTGTATTTTATTTAACTTTGACTAATAGCTAGTGTATTAAAGAGTGCTATTCTAGAATACCAATGAATCAAAAAACCTGAGATTAGAGGAAACAGATAAAACTGATTTGAACAGAATGACAGGAGAAGTACAAAGACAAAAAAGGACAGTGATTATGATGAATCAATGCCTGTAAGAGTTTCATCTTCTTCTGACATTTAGAATCTTTTGACATTTAGGTCACAAGGCTTTACTGGAGGTGGAAATGTATTATCTAAATTTTCGGTAACTTAAGGTGACTTATTTTTGCTTTGGGGCAATTCTAAGAATTTAGAAACTTCAGATTTGGGTGAAACATTCCTGTTATTGCTTTATAGTCAAAGAAAATAAACTACATGTTTCATGAGATTTAAAGATGTTTTTGATAGAGGAACAAAACACACGGACATTTAGATAGATGAAAAGGAGCACTCCCTGTCATTTAGAGCTCCAAAGAAGAGATGGCCACCAGATAGGGACATGCAAGAATCCCTCTCCCCACCACCTCATCAGGTACCAGCAAGCTATAGCTATAGCGTGTAAAGGAGACAGGATCAGCTAGGCTCAGAGGGATCCCTGTGGACTGGCTAATTTGGATGCTTTTTCTGGCTCGGGTCATAGGAGCAGTCCTGCTTCCTGACCCTGAGGCAGTTAACATGGAGGCACAATGGTTCTGAAGTGGGGAGCCTGATAAGGGACATGGTTGCCCAAGAAGGGGACTGATCACCTATTAGTTAGGTCCTCAAAACTGAGTCTAGACAGCACAAAACCAAAACTATATTACAGTTGACCTTTTGTCGTCTTGGCATCAGTTCTCAGCTCAATTATCTAAAGAATTCTAGTAGGCTAGGTAGTAGAGGAAATATTAGAGAGTAGCATATATGTTCCCCTAAACTGCCTAGGAAAATATTTTATTATGAGAGTCAGAAGGAGGAAAACAAGTAGAAGTATTAAGTAGGTCAACCTGTAACCAAGTTTCCTATTTGTAAGGCAAAAACGGATCTGAAACTTGGGAGTCTCTAACAATATCATGATGGACTTGTAAGGTGTGTTAAAGCCCAAATTATTTATTTTTGATAATATTATCTTGTATGCCCTGAGTCAAGGTGGTAGGTGCAGCAGTTTTGTAGATGGATAGTATGAACTGCTTAGGGCTTCCCAGGTGGAGCAGTGGGGAAGAATCACCTGCCAATGCAAGAGACCCAGGAGATGCAGGCTCCATCCCTGGGTTGGGAACATCCCCTGAAGAAATGGCAACCCACTCCAGGATTCTTGCCTGAAAAATCCCCTGGGCAGTGAAACCTGGTGGGCTCTGGCCCATGGGGTCACAAAAGATCACACATGACTGAGCATGCACATACACACACACACACACACGTATTGCTAGTTCAGTGAGGTATATGTAAAGGTTAGTGGTATCTGTTCATAGCCAAGGGGAAGGGGTAGTTATGGTGGTCATACCTACAGGGTGGGTGGTTGTGGTGGCAAGCTGGAGGGAGAGAGGAAGCAGGAGAAGGCTCTAGAGAGTAGGAGGTACCACTAAAGGGTGGACCAGTGTGATGCAGTTACCTATTTGGGGAAGAAATAATTTCTATTAATTTTTAGAATGGCACAGAGAGCAGTAACCTTTATAAGATTTCCCTTTAGGTCTGTTAAGTGTAGATATAGAGCAAGGGGCATACCACAGGCTAAGTAAACAGCAAAACTGAGAAACACACAGAATTCCAAAACTCAAAATAAATAAATAAAATAAAGCGTTCAGGTCCAGCTGGTTGGCCTCTTAGGAGAGTCAATCAGAGTGTTGCTGGTATGGTGGGCTCAGTGTTCGGGAGGAGCTGTCTCTGTCACTGGGTGCGAAGTCATTTCCAAGTCTTAGGCCCAGGTAGTATTATCTAACGTGGTATCTTTTCCAAGAACAAACTCCTAGTCCAGGGCAAAGCAATTTGGGATACGGGACTGAAGTATCTTTATAAATGGATACCCACTCAAGTTAATAAGGGTCTTGTTTTTGTGGCTCTATAGTGTTATAACAAGACTGAGCCTCTTGTAAAATATGAAGACAATTTTGATCCTGGGAGCTTGACTTGAAAACATTTTTTAAATTAAGGCTTTGTAGATGCACAGCTAACAAAGAAGATGTTTGCCTCAATGAAATTGCCGTAACTGAACCAAAGCACCAGAACCCAACTGACATAATTAAATGCCTAACGAAGGGTGGCCAAATCTCAAAGGGCCCACTGTCCAAGAGATTGTCTAGATGGATGATGAATGGGATTCTATTGCAGACAGGTTTTAAATCACATGACCTATTTCGGGTGCATCTTGTTAATGGGATGTCATGTTTGTAAATTAAAATATCTGGCTGAGTGTGGAGCTCCAGCATTACCCCATAGGCAAGCCCTCCAATTTAGCCAATTACCATGGGCCCTTTACCTTAACCGTTGGTTTGGTGCGAAATGGGCAAGCCAGTGAAGAAATCAGGTTGTAGGGATGTGGGTTTCAGAATCTGCCAAATTTGGTTGAAACAGTAACTTAGCTGGAGGATTGGAGCCTCTGAATTGCAAACCAATGAAAGCATCCAGACCAACAGCAATAAGATCAAGTTCCTTAGTCACTCAGTCATGTCTGACTCTTTTGCAACCCCATGAACTGTAGTTTGCCAGGCTTTTCTGTCCTTGGGAGTTTTACAGGTAAGAATATTGGACTGGGTTGCCATTCTCTTCTCCAGGTCAACAGAATAGTATGTGACTTCACTTGAAAGACTTCTTGTTTGATGTAGATTTTCCTCTGGCATGTATAATTACCAATAAGGGGTTGTCTGACTTCATCGTTAGTTTCCCTGGTGGCTCAGACGGTAAAGCGTCAGCCTACAATGTGAGAGACCTAGGTTCAGTCCCTGTGTTGGGAAGATCTTCTGGAGAAGGAAATGGCAACCCACTCCAGTATTCTTGCCTGGAAAATACCATGGATGGAGGAACCTGGTAGGTTACAGTCCATGGGGTTGCAAAGAGTCAGACATGACTGAGTGAATTCATCATTATGGGATATGATGTTGGTTTTATTATTATCTCCTCATATTGTCTTCATTTTATTTACTAAGTCCAGTTCTCTCCCTTTTGGTAGCCTACACTGTCTAAGGGAATGTTTCCAGGGAAGTAATTATAATTTTCTGGAAGCAATCAGCTGGAGAGCCAAGATTAATTATCCTGAATATTGATGAAGATTCTTGGACTGGTGGAAGTTTGAGCTCAAAGGAGTCCCATGTCAGACAGGCAGGTTCCTGGCCCATGAGACAATCTATGGTGAATGGGTCTATGGAAGAGGAACAGAGCTGAAATCTATAACAGCAGGAAAAGACATTATTAAAGGACCTCATATATAATGCGTCTTTATATACAAGTAGCCAGACATTTTTCCCTTTAAATAAAGCAAATGTCTAAAGGAAAGATTTTCTGAAGGCTGGTGTGTGGTGTGAGCTGGCTAAGAAGCCTTGACTTAAGAAGGATTAATGCCTGGGGGCAAGATAGACACTGTGCAGTGGTTTGTCATCTTTTGACTGAACAGAGAGTTCTTTGAGGGGCCCATTAGGCCTCTCAATTAGACCAGCTGTCTGGGACCTACTGGAGAATTGAGTTGTATTGGCCGCCAGTCCAGCAGCCCAGCACCGTGTATTCTGAGAAGTGAAATATGTGTCTTGATCACTGTCAGCAGTGTCTGGAGTGCCCAAAGGCATAAGGGGGGACCTGCTGGGGCCTTATATTGTGACCTTAATCCACGCAGAGATATGTGTGACCTTGATTTCTATTCTGGGCTGTGAGCAAAGAGGTTCACAGAGTTCTTTATCCTGAACAGAGGGAACAACTTTTAGGCAATGACTCAAGAATATGTCTATGTAAAAAGAAAAGAAAAAGTATACAGAGTAATTCACTGATGAGGGCGTCCAGTGCTAAAATGGTTGTCTGAAGTATGGCAAATTTTCTGACTCTTGGGCCCTGTCCTTTATAACAGACATACCACCTGGGAGATGGGAAGCCCTGCTATACCACTGAAGTGAAGCAAAGTGAAAGTCAGAGTCGCTCAGTCGTGTCTGACTCTGCGACCCCATAGACTATTCAGTCCATGAAATTCTCCAGGCCAGAATACTGGAGTGGGTAGCCATTCCCTTCTCCAGGGGATCTTCCTGACCTGAGGACTGAACCCAGTCTCCTGCACTACAGGCAGATTCTTTACCATCTGAGCACCCTACCTGATAGATACACCATGGAGCTTCATCATTTATGACGGTGGCAATGCCACCCAATAGTCGACAAAATTGCATTTCTCTTCCATCAGCTGATCCCAAGGGACTCCCTTGGTAGCTAAGGTAACTGGGAGAAAGACAACCTTATTAAGCAGCCTGTCATCTGGCAAGAGACTGAGGACAGGAGAGACCAACTGCACCTCAGGTGGAACATCCCAGAAGGCTCAGGTTTGGTTTAAGAAGAAGGCCTAAGCAGAGGTGCTAAGTTTGAGGGGTGCTGCGTTTATAAACCAAGGCATAACTGGCGACTGGGGATAGAAGTCACATGCTTAGGGATCTGTGAGAGCCACCATTTCTAGGAAAGGCCAGTATGTGTCAATTGATCTTCGGCCTAGTGGTGTTCAGTGCTGAGCCAACCTCAGTCTACAATGTCAAAAACCCAAGGGCAACCTATGGGCCCCATAAGCATCCTGAAATTCCTGCAGATATGCGAAGAGGTTGATAAAACCTTTGTAGTGAAGGAGCCACTAACAGGAGTGCTTGTCAATTTTTTTTTTTCTAAATCAGTGTTTTTAATAAAGAGAAATATGTTTCTGAGAGAAAATAACTAAGCTTGTTGGTTTGCAGTCCTTTCAACAATACAGTCTGATATGTAGCTGAGAATAATTACTACAACTTTTGAGATCAATACAACTTAGTGACTCTGTGTTAAGGCAGAGATAAGCCTCACTGGTGAAGAGATGTAAGTCCCAACTCAATTTTTCATAAGATGCTATTACTTCAAATTTCATTTTCTGCCCATCGGTATCATGCACAATGGTGTTCCCTGTGAGACTATGCTTTACTGCAAACCTTTAGCACCAGCTAGCATGTCTGCACATAGATGGGTGATTTTCCTCGAGCAAGGAAAAAATATGACTCTCAAGACCAAGCACAGCTGTGTGGCTTCTAACAGTTTTGTCTCAGACACGGACGCACACTGGGATGTGCAATTTTGTACATTGCTTTCTGTCACCTCTGTGTTTGAATGTTTCCTGGCATACTTCATTCCATTGTTTCATTTTTTGTGGTTTCTTTCCCATGTTATTGCCACAGTGGACATCCCTTCTGACATAAGTAGCCTTAATGCAGTGATCCCCTGTGAGGCATTGTTCTTTCTTTCCTTCAATTATAAGAGGTTTAAGTATAGGTGCTTCCCTGGTGGCTCAGATGGCCTGCAGTGCAGGAGACTGGGGTTCGATCTCTGGGTGGGGAAGATCCCCTGGAGAAAGAAATGGCAACCCACTCCAGTACTCTTGCCTGGAAAATTCCATGGATGGAGGAGCCTGGTAGGCTATAGTCCATGGGGTCGCAGAGTCAGACATGACTAAGCGACTTCACTAAGTATAGATAAAATTTGACTATTAAATAGAGAGGTGGTGGACATAATCACCTAATTAATATAGCACCTATATTAAGTCTTATATAAAGCTTGCATTTTTTTAAGGCCTTGTTTTAACTCACTGGGCCATCTTAACTATTTTCACTGGGAGGTACATGGAGTTCTTTTATATCAAGTCAATTTCTAAGTGTCAGAAACATTACTTAGCTTCAACTTATTACTCATTGCTTCAGAGTGTCCATAACCAATACAAAATATTTTAGGGCAACAGATATTATGACTATGGGAAACCTAGGCAGGGCCATAACTTAAAATTAAGAATATCTATTTTTCCTCTTTTATAGTTACTTACTCTCCTAAAGTTAGAGGGGGTTCCATATTTAAATTTAGTAGGATCTTCTGACAAAACTGTAATATAAGATCCAGTACAATTAAGTATATGAAGCTTTGTCAACTGGTGCACTTTAGAAATTGTTAAAGTAAACTTAGAACCTATGTTGCAGAGGCACAAAAGGTAATCAGCGGCTTCTGAATCCTTTTGTTAAAGAAATTATTCTAGTAAATTTTGGATTTTCAATTGTTTTAAGTCGTGGACCTTTGTTTAAAAATATATGCAGTATATTATACACATGTACGGGCTTCCCAGGTGGCATTAGTGGTAAATAACCCATCTGGGCAATGCAGGAGACATAAGAGACACTGGTTCCATTCCTGGGTCAGGTAGATCTCCTGGAGAAGGAAATGGCAAGCCACTCCAGTATTCTTGCCTGGAGAATCCCATGAACAAAGAGCCTGGCAGGCTACCATCCATGAGGTCGCAAAGAGTCGGACGTGACTGAGCAACTAACAGCCTCTCAGCAGGTCCCTGAAGGTGCAGCCTATGACATTCCTGAGAATCTACAGAGTATAAAGTGTCAATAAGACACACAGCAGCAAAGTAGGAGTTTCTACTCCTACTTGAGCAACACCAAAATGAGACCCAGCTGTCATTTCTCTCTCATGGGGTGGTCTCTCCTATGGGTGAGCCCAACCAATGTCTCCCTGCACAGGGGCCCCATAAAACACACAGATCAACCAGAGTTCTGCTCCAGACAATAACAAAGAAACTACCACCACCACCACCAAGAAGAATCCCCTGGAAGAGGCCTCTGGCAAACACAGAGTGTGACTAAAAGCATACCGGCAGAATCTTCTGGCCTGGAAAGCAAAGCTCAAGGGGCCTCAGGCTTCCAGACTAAAGCTCAAGCTCAAACTCCATTCCCAAACTGCTCTCTCCATGGTATGGAGCCAATCAGCGGGCTAGGAGTAGTCTCCCAAGAAGTTATCCAGAAGTCAGTGGTTTTGACCACAGAGCCAATTGTGTTATAAGACTTGAAGAATTCTTTTGATGGTGGCATACAGCACGCTGATTCACGCAGATGAAAGGCTGAACACTTTGTTACTTAATGCAGCTGAGGAGAGATGGCTGCTGGGCAGGGCCACTCAGGGAGCTGCAACCGGGGAGGGGGTGGCAGCCATAGAGAGAGCTTTGGCAGGCAAGGTGGAGTCAGGTTTATTAGGCTTGTGAGGATGGGCTGATTTGAATCATGAGCATAGGGGTTATCCTTTGTGGTCTGGTTGTTGTTTAGTCGCTAAGCTGTGCCTGACTCTTTTGTAACCCATACACTGTAGCCAACCAGGCTCCTCTGTCCATGGGATTTCCCAGGCAAGAATACTGGAGTGGGTTGCCATTTCCTTCTCTAGGGGATCTTCCCGACCCAGGGATAGAACTCACATCTCCTGCATTGCAGGCAGATTGTTTATCACCTGAGCCATGAGGGAAGCCCAAATGGCTGGTTGTTGCTGTTCAATCACTCAGTCGTGTTCAACTCTTTGCAACCCCATGGACTGCTGCATGCCAGGCTTCCCTGTCCTTCACCATCTCCCAGAGCTTGCTCAAACTCATGTCCATTGAGTTGGTGATGCCATCTAACCATCTCACCCTCTGTCATGACCTTCTCCTACTGTCTTCAATCTTTCCCAGCATCAGGGTCTTTTCAAATGAGTTGGCTCTTTGCATCAGGTGGCCAAAATATTGGAGTTTCAGCTTTAACATCAGTCCTTCTAATGAATATTCAGGGTTGATTTCCTTTAGGATGGACTGGTTCGATCTCCTTACAGTCCAAGGGACTCTCAAGAGTCTTCACCTATACCACAGTTCAAAAGCATCAATTCTTTGGCACTCAGCTTTCTTTATGGTCCAAATCTCACATCCACACGACTAATGGAAAAACCATAGCTTTGACTATATGGACCTTTGTTGGCAAAGTAATGCCTCTGCTTTTTAATATACTGTTTAGGTTTGTCATAGCTTTTCTTCCATGGAGCAAGTTGGTACTTGCCATTGTTAGAGTGATGCAATGTGGCCCAGACTGTGAGAGCCTGGAAAGTAAAGTTAACTTTCCAGGGTAAGATGGTGGGCTCCAGCAAAATGAATCTTACACCCAGAAGCTGACAGTAGCCAGATTACAAGGCTGAAAAAACTTGACCTTGGATAAATATCCAAGTCCCTTCATAATTTATAGGCAGATTCCATTAAAAAAAATGTCTAATGATTGACAAAGGCCTTTTTTTTCCCCACTTCTTGGCACATAAATGGGATGTGTAAATGAGGCACTCAATTTTCTTAGTTACTTTTTTATAAACATGAAATACTGGTTTATTTGATGAGATTCTTTTCAGAATTTTCTAAAATTCCAATAAAATATGGATAAATGATGTCAACTATTAAAAACCTTCTATCTGAGTGCTCATTTTGAAGTCTTGAGAGAGTTACTGAATTTCACAAAGTTCTATATTTGTAAGAAGCCTGCTGACTAAGGAATTCTTACCACAATTAATTAAGCAGTGTTAGGCAAAAAAGAAAAAAAATCATAATTTTCCTACCGTTGGTCAGTTTTTTTAACGTTTTTAAAAAATTAACAGACACTCCAATAAATGTAAGTTTTAGGCCTGATAGCATCCAAATTAATATAGCAATGCAATATAACATTAACAGGCTATTACAATGATTTTGTGTAGATTTGTGCAAAGTAACTTCAATCAGGTCTTTCATACGGCTCAGCAATCCATCTGTGTTACTCTAGAAACTTCCCCTCTCAGTTTCCCCAATGATTGATTCAAATTTTCTTCTCTTCCTAGGTATGTCTCTATGTTTCCTATTACATTAGAAGGAAATTTTCTTTTCCTATCTAAGGCGTCTCCTCCCATCTGTGTTTTTAGACCCCATTATAATTTCTCAGGATTAGCTAACTTCCCTTTCCTTAATATTTAACCATACCTTCTCAACTAGACCTTTTCCATCAGTATGGAGTCATCCTAGGCTTCTATCATATATCATCCTTATTCACATTCCTATCTCTCTGCCACTCCATAGTTGGTCTTTAAAAGAAATTATGGGTTTTGCTGTTTTCATTTTCTCATCTCATATGCATCTATCTACTAGTATACTTTACGCCAACATAGGTATGTACCATTTATTTATGGAACAATCCTTCCTAAGGTCATCAAGGACTTCCATTTTTCCAAATCTAGGGGATATTTTTAGTGTTTGTTTCATTGATTTCTCAGCAGCATCTGGCATTTTTTAACTGCTTACTCTTTCTTTAATTACCCTCTTACTTTAGCTCCCATGATGCAATACTCCTGTACAATGCCAGAATTAAAGTATCTGAGTAAAAGAAACATCAATAGGAATGTAAGATAAAAAAAAAGAGAGAAAACACATCACCAGTAAACCCGATTGTCCAAAAATAATTATGTGATTGTTGCCAAGACCAACCACCAAAATCTCTTCTACCTTCTTTGATAGCAACTGGATATGAGATGCCTAGTTATATTACAGTTGTCAGCCTCTCTTAAAACTGGCTGTGACCACTTGCTGAAATTCCTCGAAAGGTAAGTAAGAAGCACTACAGTGGTCCAATGAATGAATGGCACATCACCTCACTCTGGTCAGAATGGCCATCATCACAAAATTTACAATCAATAAATGCTGGGGTGGGTGTGGAGAAAATGGAACCCTCTTGCAATGGTGGGAATATGAATTGATAAAGCCACGATGGAGAAGTATGCATGCATGGGTGCTAAGTTGTTTCAGTTGTGTCTGACTCTTTGGAACCCTATGAACTGTAGTCCACCAGGCTCCTGTGTCCATAGGATTCTCCAGGCAAGAATACTAGAGTGGGTTTCCACAACCTCCTCCAGGGGATCGTGCTGAGCCACAGATCGAACCTGTGTCTCCTGCATCTCCTGCATTGCAGGTGGATTCTTTACCACCAAGCCACCAAGGAAGCCTGGAGAATAGTGCAGAGGTTCCTTAAAAAACTAAAAATAGAGCTAACATGAGACCCAGCAATCTCACTGCTAGGCATATACTCAGAGAAAACCACAATTCAAAAAGACACACGTGCTCCAATGTTCATTTCAGCACTATTTACAATAGCCAGGATATGAAAACAACCTAAATGTGCATCAACAGAGGAATGGATAAATAAGATGTGGTACATATACACAATGGAATACTACTCAGCCATAAAAGGGATGAAATTGGGTCATTTGTAGAGATGTGGATGCATCTAGAGACTCTCAAACAGAGCGCAGTAAGTCAGAAAGACAAAAACAAATATCATATATCAGCATATATATGTAGAATCTGAAAAATTAGTATAAACTATCTTATTTACAATGCAGAAATAGAGAAGAAGCATATGGATACTAAGTGGGGAAGGAGGAGGTGGGATAAATTGGGAGATCGGGATTGACATATATATGTTATCGATATAATATATAAAATAAATAACTAAGGATAGTATGCTATATAGCACAGGAATCTCTGTGCTGTGGCGATCTAAAGGAGAAAGAAATCCAAAAGAGGGGATACATATATACATGTAGCTGATTCAATTTTCTCTACAGTAGAAACTAGCATAACACTGTACAGTAACTATGTGTGTGGGTGTGTTCAGCTGCTCAGTCATGTCCAACTCTTTTGCGACCCCATGGATTGTAGCCTTCCAGGCTCCTCTGTCCATGGAATTTTCCAGGCAAGAACAAAAAGACAAGTTGCCATTTCCTACTCCAAGGGATCTACCCATTAGAAGGATCCAACCATGTCTCTTGTGTCTCCTGTAATGGCAGGAAGACTTACCACTGCGCCATCTGGGAAGGCAAAGCAACTAAACTCCAATAAAAATTTTAAAAAGATGACACCTAAAACAAGAGAGAAAGAAAGAAACTTCCCACATACCCTGCTCTGTGCTCTTATCTGTTTCATGAGGGCAAGTTGAAGATGGCAGAGATATAATCAACTTGGGTCTCTGAATGACTTAGTAAGGCAGAGATAGACCCTTTCACTATCATAAACATATACCTCCCTGGGTTGGAAAATTGTCCCACAGACTTTAATGTACATCAGAAATATCTGGAAAATTTATATACATTGCTGGCCCTCTAGACGAGAGTTTCTGATTCAGTACATCTAGAGTGGGGCTTCCCAGTGGTAAGGAACCCACCTGCTATTGTAGGATACATAAGAGACACAGGCTTGATCCCTGGGTTGGGAAGATCCCCTGGAGGAGGGCCTGGCAACCCAACTCCAGTATTCTTGCCTAAAGAATTCCATGGACAGAGGAGCCTGGCAGGCTACATTCCATGGGGTCCGAAGAGTCAGACACAACTGAAGCAATAGCATGCAGAAGGGGTTCAAGAATCTACTTCCCTTATAGTTCTCCTACTTTGAGAAATGCTGTCCTAGACTATTGTGTAGAAAAAAAACTAATTCTTTTATTTCTCTTTTTTCAGCCATTACATTCAGAGTCTATTGTTAAAGCACTGTAGCCTCCCCTATCTAATTCAGAAGTGATTATGGAATCATGGTCAGAATCATCATATTTTCATACTGGTACAAATAGCTAATCTGACACAAACTACAACACAACCTTGTAAGCATACTGCGTGATTGGGAAATGGGTCAAACTATGTTCTAGTTTGTCATCTTGCTATAGATTGTCCCATTTCTCCTAAAATTGACCCCAGCTTCTAGGCCACAGTATTGTCCATAGATGCTCAATGTGTGAATAACTCAGGAGTTAAGGCTTAGAGCAGAAGAAATGCAGAGACAAAAAAAAAAAAAAAATGGAACGGGAAAGGTACTTCACATAGCAACACAACTGTGGACTTTGAAAAATAGATAAAATTATTCCAAAATATTTTGTATTTTGGGGTGAGGGGTCTGGAGTAGGGGAAAGAATGTGTATGCTATTTGAAGCCAAATGAAAAAGGACAAATGCTCTCCAGAGAGAATGGGTGTACTGGATAAGAGTCAGCAGAAAGGGTCACTGAGTCAAATTCTGTAACTTATCAGGTGAGAAATTTTGGACGATAGAATTCAACCATGAAGGGAGTGATCTAGATGAGCCCTAAGATCCC
Organism: Antilocapra americana; assembly: GCA_007570785.1. Classification (NCBI taxonomy): domain Eukaryota; kingdom Metazoa; phylum Chordata; class Mammalia; order Artiodactyla; family Antilocapridae; genus Antilocapra; species Antilocapra americana. Next base: position 16,618,207 of record ML661346.1, read on the forward strand.
AACCAGATGTGACAACCTGACTCTTGCTGAATGGTTTATTTTATAACAGGGAAAAGAATAGACCTTTATCATTCTGTAATGACACATATATAGTACGCTCAAAAAATTTTGATAGACAAATATGCTTTTCACGACATTTAACTAGAGAGAGAATTCCATCCTTAAATCTGACATATCTCAATTTAAACACCTTGGATTTTTTTTTTTTTTTTTTGGTGAGGGAATAAGATTTAAAGCAAGAATGAAAAGCTGAGACATGCTGACTCTTAAAATTTCCAAATAATACAGGATAAGGAAGAGAGCTTTCCTTATTAAAAGCCAGTTTGTATAATAGCTTTACTAAGATTTAGTGTTTAGGTTTGTCTCAGATTTAGGGGATGATTTTATTTATCTTCTAAATGTCCTTAGGCCACGCAATGACTAAACATAGGCTTTACCTTCCCCAATATTATTTTCTATCTATTTCATATAACCATGATTAATTTAAATTGACAGTCTCTTTACTTGTTGACATTCAAGACAACTTAAATTTTTCAAGAAGCCATTTAGAAAAGAATGTTTCCTTTACTTCTTCTCTCCTTCAATTAGAAGCATAAACCCTAAAGAAACACAAATATTGTCTTTGTGTTTTCAAAGATACTCCAAATTTTGCTCCTGGAAATACATTTTGTAATTTCTCATCATCCCTTGTCTCTCTCCTACTTTATTATTGCATGAAAGGATGGAAAAGTTTCCAGGCAAGAACAAAGTGTGGCAACTTACGCAAACCAGAAACTAAAACAATAAAATGAAAAGAAAACACCTACCAAGGACGTCTAAAGTTAATCTGATTCTGTAAGGCAGGAACAGAATTGAACGATGATCACTAATATCTCCGTGCGCTAAGCCTCTTCAGTCATGTCTGACTCTTTGTGGCCCCTATGGACTGCAGTCCACCTGGCCCCTCTGCATGAGATTCTGAACTAAACTGAACTGTGGCTCAGCTGGTAAGGAATCCACCTGCAATGTGGGAGACTGGCGTTCGATCCTTGGGTTGGGAAAATCCCCTGCAGAAGGGAATGGAAACCCACTTCCAGTATTCTTGCCTGGAGCATCCTCATGGACAGAGGATCCTTGCAGGCCACAGTCCATGGGGTCACAAAGAGTTGGACACGACTGAGCAACTAACACATACCACCTGGGAAGCCCCAAATCACCACATTTTATAATATATTATAGAGGCACATTCAATGGAAAGACATGAGAGACTAAATTCTCACGTTAGGGTGATTTCTAAGGATTTTAGACACCAGGTTATATATGCTATGATGTGAAAACCTGAAAGTAAGATCAGAGGTCTGCTCTCAAGCCCTAACTATCCCACCCTACATCCTTTGAAGTTAACTGGTTTATTGAGTGAACTAAATTCACCGGAAATGTGTTCTGGAAGTCTATTTTTAACCAACTATTCCACTTATCATTCCTTTTTGATCAACCTTCCCTGCTCCCTGAGAGCACATTATGCAAATCTCGTAACTTCCAAGTCACTTCTATTTCCTCCTCAGTTATTATGACTCACTCAGTCAACTTTCTTCAAAAGTTCAATCTAGTCTAAACCACAGTTCCAATCTCAAATTCCATTCAGAGCTTCTTTCTTCTCCACAATTCAAGACTGGCCCATGGCTCAGAGTCTTCCTATGAGAAAGGGGATTTTTACTTATCTTTCACTTACCCTCATCCTTCTCCTCCTTTCTTTCCTGCATTCCTGCTTCTCTCCTCCTTTTCTTCCTCTTGGACTGAGTTGAGAAAGGAGGAACTGAATGAAGAAGGGCAAAAGTCTTTTCTCCTATTTCTGTAGTCTGGCCTTTGTTTTCTTTTTTGACAGCATTCCTATAGGTTCGCTGTCTTCAGGTACCTTGTGTGGATTTTTTCAGAGGGCTTGGAGCGGGGTATGCATCTCCATAATGCACAGGATTGTATTGTGGGTGCTGGGCTCTGGGCATCTCTTCTCGGCAGCTCTCCTCTTTCATCTGCTTGTGCTGTGTTTAGTCGCTCAGACATGTCTGACTCTTTGCGACCCCATGGACTGCAGCCCACCAGGTTCCTCTGTCCACAGGCAAGAATACTGGAGTGGGTTGCCATTTCCTCCTCCAGCCGATCTTTCCAACCCAGGGATCAAACCTGGGTCTCTTGCATCACAGGCAGATTTTCTACCACTGAGCCACCAGGGAAGCCCAAAGCTTTCACTATATTCATGCATATACCCTGCAGGGATTCAATTAGGCAGTGTCTTGTGTTCTGCTCCACGGAAGCCTACAAGATGAGCCTGTGAGGTTCTGTGACTTCTAAGCATTCAACCATAGTGTAGCACAGTCTGCTTTGCTTTAAGGCACTGCCAGTCTCTATAAGCTTTGCATGGGTCACCTTATCTTGGAGGGAAAAAGCCTCCATGCCCCAGTACTCTCTTCTGAGCTCACGGCTCAGCAACCCAGATGAATTATCTGTTTCTAGATCTTATTTAGACTGAACGAGGTGTGAGTGTGAGGGTCAAGAGAACCGCATTAAGTGACTATGAAGGAGGAGATGGTACACCTCCTCCTGTCATACTTTATCAAAGCAATAAGGGTGGCTCAGAGAAGGTAAGTCCACTGAAGACAAGGGATCTGACTGGAAGGTAACACACCAAATATAAGCCACACGGACCATGGTCCTCACTTACCTCCAGAATAGAAGACCGGTTGCTGTACATCAGTTTGATGGCCTTCTTCTTAAGAATTACTGTCACAGACTTTTCAGCTACCTCCCCCCGCTGATACTGATAATCATTCTAAGCACTGGACTTTGTAAAGATCTTACACCCCAATAAGCATTGCCACTGCTGCGCAATCATGGTAGGATGACCCTGTTGAAAGCGCTGGGTTCATCTGGCAGAGATGGAAGCAGGGCACTTCAGGGTTGAAGAGTGTGGCTGAATGTCTAATTCATAAAGGGCTGCTGTTTTGTTGGAGCAGGTGGCCTCTGGAAGACCTGTATTTGACGCTGAGCTTGTGAAAACCTAAAATGAATAAATATTTTCCCATCAGAAACCCCCAGCAAAACAAAACCAGACACGTGCCATGCCATCTTTTTGTAAGTGCTTTTTGAATTACTTGTAGCCATTTGACACTCTGAAACATGGAAATGATTTCTGCCTATTATGATAAACTTCAGAGTACAAGAGCACAGACACAGAACACTGAACTATCTTTTACCAAGGTGTTGTGATACTGAACAAGATTCTCTACCTGAGTTCCCCAGATGGACTGCTGTATTAATGTCCTATGAACATTATAACAACCTACCACAAATCTGATGGCTTAAAACAATGTAAATTTATTCTCTTGAAAAGTTTTGGAGACTAGAAGTTTCAAACCAATTTTATTGGGCTAAAGCCTTGGTGTTGACATGGCTTATTCTTTCTAGAGGCTCCAAGGGATTGTCCATTTGTTTATCTTTTCTAGCTTCTAAAGGCTACCTGCATTCATTGGCTCATAGCTCTTCCTTACATCACCTCAACCTCATTTCCAAATTAAACATCTGCTTTCTCTCAGATCTCCTGCCTTCTTCTTATCAGACCCCTGTGATTACAGCCCATCTGGATGATTCAACATGGTCTTCCCAAGGTCCTTAGCTAAATCACATCTATAGGATCTCTTTTTGTTATCAGGCGTCCTTTATAAGTCCTGGGGATTAGGATGTAGATCCTTTGGAGGCTAACATTCAGCCTATCACAGTTGCTTTAAGGATTATATTAGATCATAGACTTAGATAAGTACCTATTGTAATATCTGGCACATATTAACACTCAGCACGTGTTCATTTCCTTCCTTCTACCACCTCATTCTATTTACTAGGTTGTAGGATTTGGGTTAAGACACCTGATAACTTAAGAGTCCTTGCTACCTCATCTAGAGAACTGGATACATTTATAATATTCCCTTTAGAAATGTAATGATGGATAAGACTGACTTAGCATCTGTTACCCTTAAGTTTTGAGATTCACATTCTATTCAATGGAGCAGACAATAAAATCATCTTATATGTGATATTATGATATATATAGTTATATGATATTAATTAGTGCCATACAAGACTTTAGTCAGGGGAGAAGAGATAATGAGGGAAGGGCAGGATCACACAGAGTCTACTCTCTGTATTTATTTAGCCCTGTTAAACGTCACCTCCCTAGAAAGGACCTGATTGACCATGTGAACTATAAGAGTATCCTTGCCCCCTCTACCTATCTTTCTCCTTTTCCTTGAATTAAATTTTAGGGCACTAATTACTATTCAAAATTGTATGTTCTTATTTTATTTACTAATATAACGTCTCTCCCTCTAGTACAATGTGAGCTTCTGGACAATGGGGGTTCATGCATCTTGTTCATCATTACACTCATAGAAGAGTCTGACAAGAGTGGGAGCTCAGATAATGTTTATCAAGTGAATCGAGAAGCTGTTTAAATCTCATTAACTACTACAGTCCAGGGTGTTGTGGGGTCAGACACAACTGAGCAACTAACACATTTACATGTGGCTGTATATCATCAAAACAATCCAATTAAAAAAATGGGCAGATTTAAACAGACATTTCTCCAAAGAAGACATAGAGATGGCCAAGAAGCACAGGAAGAAGTGTTTAACATCACTAATTATTGTTGTTCAATCGCTCAGTCGTGTCCGACTCCTTGCGACCCCATGAACTGCAGCAGGCCAGACCTCCTTGTACTTCACCATCTCCCAGAGCTTGCTCAAACTCTTGTCCATTGAGTTGGTGATGTCATCCTACCATCTCGTCCTCTGTCATTCAGCTTCTCCCCTGCCTTCAATCTTTCCCAGCATCAGGGTCTTTTTTAATGAGTCAGCTTTTCTAATTAGGTGGCCAAAGTATTGGAGCTTCAGCATCAGTCCTTCTAATGAATATTCAGCATTGATTTTATTTAGAATTGACTAATTTGATCTTCCAGTCCAAGGGACTCTCAAGAGTCTTCTTCAGCACCACAGTTCAAAAGCATCAATTCTTTGGTGCTCAACATTCTTTATGGTCCAACACTCACATCCATACAAGACTACTGGAAAAACTATAGCTTTGACTAGATAGACATTTGTCAGCAAAGTAATGTCTCTTCTTTGTAATACACTGTCTGGATTTCTCATGGCTTTTCTTTCAAGGAGCAAGCATCTTTTAATTTCATGGCTTTTGCAGTCACTGTCCTCAGTAATTTTGGAGCCTAAGAAAATAAAGTCTGTTACTGTTTCCATTGTTTCCCCATCTATTTGCCATGAAGTGAAGGGACTGGATGCCATGATCATTGGTTTTTGAATGTTGAGTTTTAAGTCAGCTTTTTCATTCTCTTCTTTCACCTTCATCAAGAGCATCTTTAGTTCCTCTTTGCTTTCTGCTGAAAGGGTGGTGTCATCTGTGTATCTGAGGTTATTGATATTTCTCTCAGCAATCTTGATTCCAGCTAGTGATTCATCCAACTCGGCATTTCACATGATGTAGTCTGCAGAGAAGTTAAATAAACAGGGTGACAATATACAGCCTTGACACACTCCTTTCACAATTTGGAACCAGTCTGTTGTTCCATGCTAGGTTCTAACTATTGCTTCTTGACCTGCACATAGGTTTCTCAGGAGGCAAATAAGGTGGTCTGGTATTTCCATCTATTTAAAAAGTTTCCACAGTTTGTTGTGACCCACACAAAGGCTTTGGTATAGTCAATGAAGCAGAAGTAGATGTTTTTCTGAAATTCTCTTGCTTTTTCTATGATCCAACGGGTGTTGAAATTTGATCTCTTGTTCCTCTGCCTTTTCTAAATCCAGCTTGAACACTGGAAGTTCTTGCTTCATGTATTATTGAAGCCTAGCTTGGAGGATTTTGAGCATGACCTTGCTAGCATATGAAGTGAGAGTAACTGACTGGCAGTTTGATCATTCTTTGGCATTGTCCTCCTTTTGTATTGGAATGAAATTGACCTTTTCCAGTCCTGTGACCACTGCTGAGTTTTCCAAATTTGCTGGCATATTGAGTACAGCATTTTCACAGCATCATCTTTTAGGATTGGATATAGCTCAGCTGGAATTCCATCTTCTCCACTATTGTTGTTCGTAGCATTGCTTCCTAAGGTCCATTTGACTTCAAACTCCAGGATGTCTGAGTGCAAGTGAGTAATCACACTATCATGGTTATCCAGGTCATTAAGACTTTTTTTGTATGGTTCTTCTGTATATTCTTGCCACCTCTCCTCTGTATCTTCTGTTAAGTCCATATCATTTCCATCATTTATTGTGTCTATCTTTGCATGAAATGTTCCCTTGGTATCTCTAATTTTCTTGAAGAGATCTCTAGTCTTTCCCATTCTATTGTTTTCCTCTATTATTATTAGAGAAATGCAAATAAAATTACAATGAGATATCACCTTATACCAGTCAAAATTGCCATCATCAAAAAATCCACAAACAATAAATTCTGGAGAGAATTTAGAGAAAGGGAACTCTCCTACACTACTGGGAATGTAAACTTATATAGCCACTATAGAAAACAGTATTGAGGTTCCTTATAAAAATAAAAATAGAGTTACTATATGATCATGCAATCCTACTCAGGCATATATTTGGAAAAAAACATGGTCGAAGAGGATAAATGAACCCCAATATTCATTGCAACAGTGTTTATAATAACCAAGACATGGAAGCAACCTAAATGTCTATCAAAAGAGGAATAGAAAAAGAAATTGTGGTACATGTATACAAGGGAATGTTATTCAGTCATTAAAAGAATAAAATAATGCCATTCATACCAACATGAATGGACCTAGAGACTGTCATACTAAATGAAATGTTAGAGAAAGAGAAACACAGTATGATATTGCTTATATGTGAAATCTAAAAAAAAAAAATTGATACAAACAAACTCATTTACAAAACAGAAACAGACTCACAGATTTAGAGAACTCACCTGAGGGGGGATAGTTAAGGGTTTGAGATGGACATATACACATTGGTTTATTTAAAAGTAAATAACCAATAAAACCTACCGCATTTAAAAAAAATGGAGAGGGAAAAGAGACACATAGATGAGATGAGACTGTTCATGTGTTGATAATTCTTGAAGCTAATTAATGGACTCATGGGGATTTATTACACTACTCCTTTCACTTTTGTGTATGTTTGAAATTTTCCACAATAAAATAGGTTTTGAAAAAAGATGTTCATCATTTACACTGATTTCCTCATTAATGAATTATTGATTAAAAATTAGAACACATAGGATTTATTGCTTATTTCAACTAGTCATTATATATGTATTATAAATATAATTTTGTGTAAATAAGTGCATTGGTCAATAATAAGACTCTAGGTTTGGACACATCTTTAAGTTAAAAAAAATATGTAAAAGAAAACATGTTGCTTGTCTTAAAAAATCTCATTTGAGAATCCAATTTCTTTTCAGAATTGAAATTGGTAAAGCTTATCTTCATAAAATTAAAATATATATGTTAGCTGATCTACAAAATTTAAAAGCAGAGTTCATGTACCATTTAAATATATACTGCTATCCTAGACATTCCCACTAGTTTCAACCATCTACATTACCGTCAGTTTGGTTGTTCTGAGAGTTGGCAAATATGAGCACTCTAAAATTGCTTACAAGCTACATTTCTTAATAAGCTCAAACAACATATTTTCAGCAAAAAATACTAGCGGCTTCTTGATGGGTACCACTCAGTGTGTATGGTCTTTCCAGTATCCTTGTTTCCCTCAGGGTTGATGTGTCAGAAGGTAGTAAACAGATCGATTCTACTTGTGCAGGGAGAGGTCCTGCCAGATTTGAGACAGCAGTGAGTGGAGGCTTCACCCAACTTCTCACTCTCCCATCACAAACTAAATATAACCACAAATGCTTTAGCCCTCTCCCCATTAAGAATCAGGGTCTCACGGCTCTGCCCCATAATTTGGGCTGGCTGATGACAACTGACAAATAGAATTTGGCACAAGTGAAACTATGTGGGCTCAGCTTTTAAGACTGTGGGCAGCTTCCACTGTGGTCTCTGGGAGCCCCATGCATCCACGAAAGTAGTCTAACTACCTGGTAGAGACACAGAGATAGCACATGGTGAGGCCCTAAAACTACATAGCAAAAGAAAGGAAGAGAAACCCAGCTAAACCCAGCACTCCAGCAATCCCCACCAAGAAATAAGGCATTTAAGTCTAACAGTCTCAGACCTTCCAGTTGGGATCAGCCAGCTGGACACCGACCAGTGATCCAAACCACTTCCATGGGGAGCAGGACCGTCCCAGATGAGGCCTACCTGAATTGTTAACCCCCAAAGCAGGAGATATATTAAAGTGGCTGTTATTTTAATTCACTAAGCTGTAGGGGAGTTTATCAGGGCAACAGGTAACCATAACAGCTCCTAAGTCAGTTATCCTGACTTTAGCAAAATTAACCTTATATGTTTGAAAACAGTCTTTGTCAAGCTGTGTTACCAGATTAAGCTCCAGAACTGGACACACTGTCTTTACATCACCCATGCAGTGACCACAGTAATGAATAGAGGAGAGGACTGTCTCATACTTGCACAGTAAATCAAAACTATGCAATGTTATAACAAGCATGCAAAATCACTCATGTTCTGCTTGACAAGGTCTAGGAGAAAGTGAGAAGGGCAGAAATGTCATCCTTTAACTTCAGCGGCTCTAAAGCAGATCAGTTTGACTTCCCTCTTTGCAAAAGAGCTAACACTGATTGTTCAGTCAGATTCAAGACATAAGAACCATTTTCCACTATTCTATTGCTCAAATAAAATTAATATCAGAGCTCTGTAACATCAAACATTTAAAAAATGTATTGTAATACATAGGCCTTAGCCCCATTTATGGGTTTGAGGTCTTTTCCTTTACATCGTTTCCCAAATTCATTCCACTAGTATTTTTATGATTTCATTTAAAATTGACAGCAATTCCTAAATATTTTGCTATTTTTCAGTTGATCAATCATGTCCAACTCTGCGACCCTATAGACTGCAGGACTCCCGGCTTCCCTATCCTTCACCATCTCCCACAGCTTGCTCAAAATTATGTCGATTGAGTTGGTGATGACATCCAACCATCTGGTCCTCTGTCATCACCTTCTCTTCCTGTCTTCGGTCTTTCCCAGCATCAGGGTTTCTTTCTAATGAATCAGCTCTTGGCATCAGGTGGCCAAAGTACTGGAGCTTCAACTTCAGCAATAGTCCTTCCAATGAATGAAAATGAAATGAAAGTGAAAGCTGCTCAGTCGTGTCTGACTCTTTGCGACCCCATGAACTAAATGGAATTCTCTAGGCCAGAATACTGGAGTGGGTACCCTTTCCCTTTTCCAAGAGATCTTCCCAACCCAGGAATTGAACCAGAGTCTCCTTCATTGCAGGTGGATTCTTTACCAACTGAGCTATCAGGGAAGCAATATTCAGGGTTTATTTCCTTTATGATGGACTGGTTTGATCTCCTTGCAGTCCAAGGGACTCTCAAGAGTCTTCTCCAACACTACTGTTTGAAAGCATCAATTTTTCAGTGCTCAGCATTCTTTATGGTCCAACTCTCACATCCATATATGACTACTGGAAAAACCATAGCTTTGACTAAATGGACCTTTGCTGGCAAAGTAATTCCTAACTATATGTGATATTAAAAATCAACTTCTCATTCTTGTTTTCTTGTCTTTCCACAGTTCTAGAGCATTTTCTGCTGTCTAATCCTAAAATTACTTTTAAAAAACACTCCGCTGATCAGTATATCTAACTGTAGAAAATCATATCCAATTCTGAGAAGGAAAAAGTTACATTCTTATCTTGCTAAAGAGAAAACTGAGGTGAGGCTCACATCAATAAACGTTATACATTATTTTAAATTAAATTTTAAGTGTTAAAGAAAATGTTTTATTCCACCCATATTCTAGAATTTTTGCCCAGACTGAAGGCAGCATGATGGAGCTGAATAGATAAAATGGGCTCATGCCCACTGGTGGCTTTCAGATGGTGGCTATGGGGTTTAGGTCAAATGAGAAGCTGCATGATGGGCCCTATAAAGGGCATTAACTCATATGTCACAATCATAGACTTAGATCAAAGAAAACTAGAGGTAACATTTCCCTGTGGTTAATAGTGGCTCAAATGGTAAAGAATCTGCCTGCAGTATGGGAGACCTGGGTTCGATCCCTGGGTTGGGAAGATCCCCTGGAGGAGGGCAAGGCAACTCACTCTGGTATTCTTGCCTGGAGAATCCCCATGGACAGAGGAGTCTGCCAGGGATCCATGGGGTCACAAAGAGTCAGACATGACTACACGCCTAAGCACATACACTAAGAGCCCATAACGAATCAGTAAATACCTCCTGCTTCTCTCACTCTACCAATCTTAACTGATAATCTGTTTTGTACAACTCATCTCGAAATCACTCAAACCAATCTCCAGTACCCTATAAAAGCTTCTCACTATTTCCTCAGATTGAGAAAGTCCCAAGGCTGGCCTGTGGAGTGTTCTCCCTTGCTACACCAAGCTAAGTAAACTTGACATTGTACGACTGTAGATGTGTCCTTGGTAGCCTTTGGCCAATGGCCTTCAGAATTAGCACTAATGAAACATGCAATTATGGCCTGGTTACTTAAAAGTCATGAAACTCACATCTTTTTCTTTGTATAACACTGATAATACTTAATCTGTAGTTTGCTGTGAGGTTTGGACTTCCCTGGAGGCGCTAGTGGTAAGGAACTCACCTGCCAATGCAGAACATGTAAGAAACATGGGTTTGATCCCTAGGTTGGGAAGATCCCTGGGAGGAGGGCATGCCAACCCACTTTAGTATGGAGTCTCCACACTGGAGATTCCCATGGACAGAGGAGCCTCTGGCCTACAGTCCATGGAGTCTCAAAAGAGTCAGACATGACTAAAGCAACTTAGCACATGTTCACACGTGGTGAGGTTTAGGGACAACATGAGAAAAGTTTTTAGCATTATAAATACTAGATAGTAAGCATTAGTAGATAGTGGATAATTATTGGTATTTTTAAGTTGTTTTTTAAAATATAAATTGCACCTAATAGAATTGGCAGTGCTCCTGATAGAACTCCTGGTTCATTTCTTTTAAACTTAATTTTCATAGTAGCCTATGTCTGGGAATATAAATCTGCATGAACTGTCAGATGGGGACATTTTGAACAGGGATGACTAATGCTAATTTGGAAGACTGAATAAAATGTTCATAGTCTATTGGCTTTTGAAAACTAGAACTACAACTGGATTCAATGACCTTTCAATATTTTCTGTCCTTATTAAATCATGCATCTAGAAAAGAAAAAGTTGGTGTTCTGCACTCTTGATGTGATCAAAATTTGATCAAGATTGCTAAAGAGGAGAAAGAGGGAAGTGGTATAATACTTTTTGAGACAATGAGCAAAGTAATTTAATAAAATGATGGTAAAGTAATGAGAAAATGCAGATATTTCCCAATTTCCTGTTAGAGTGTATGCATTTTCAAACTGCAATTAATTAGAGAGGAGACCAATGCCAAAGTCAGTGCCCTAGGAGGCAGACTCTGAGACTGACATTTGTCTGCACATGGTATATTGGTTAGCACTCTTCAGAAAGACACCAGAAAGAGAGTTAAGGAGGCAGGATTGGGCATAAGGAAAAGTTAGACTATGAAAGGGTGACCCCAGAGGACTGATCTGATTCCCTGGGGAGTTCTGGGGTTGGCATTCCACCTAAGAAACTTCCCAAATTGAGGCAACGGGGCTCAGGTTTTGTTCTCTTTTACTCTTCCACCTGTTCTGGAAAGAAAGTTCCCTTAGCAGAAGACAATTCTTGGGGAGGGTTGTGAGACAGGAACATCCCTAACTATAGAAGAAACTTGTACATTGCTTCTAAATGGGTGGTCTATCTGGTATACCTCAACATCTAATACAGTAGAGGCAGAAGAAGCTGCGAATTTATCTACTTTTGTGCTTTAGAACATGTTATCTAGTTATCTTCTATTTGTCCTTTGAAGAAATAAATATTAAGATTCATTAAGACAACAAGTTTGATTAAGTCTATATTAATAAATCCAATAATGAGACATTCTTAAAATAACCACCCGCTCACCCTTTTAGCACATAGATTGTTGTACTGCTGTTTGACAACTATTTTCACCTCATTCTCTATTTTTAAAGATTTTTTTGATGTGGACCATTTTTAAAGTCTTTACTGAGTTAGTTGCAATACTGATTCTGTTTTATTTTTTGCTTTTTTGGTCACAAAGCATACAGAATCTTAACTCCCCAAAAAGGCACTGAACCCACACTCTCTACATTGGAAAGCAAAGTCTTAACCACTGGACCACCAGGGAAACCCCCACTTCATTCTCTTCTCTGTATTTATTCTTTGAAATATTAAACTAGGCTTATCTCTGGTGGAGATGAATGTCTTCAGAAGTGAGATGATCACAGCCTTTGTTCGTTAATCACATTTTTGGTGGGTCTCTACTTATTATTTTGTCAATGGCATAATAGTTGAGTTCCAATTTTGCTTTTCCTTTTACACAAAAATGATGGAGGGCTGCATGAGACAAAATGGTTTGCCAAGTGCAGCCACTGAGCATTTAATCATTAGTGCATGGGAGAAAGAAAAAATGGCTTCAAAGTGTTGCTATGAGACGTACATCTCATATCAATTTATGAGCTGAAACTTTCCCCAAAAACATTTACTTGGTTTTCATATGAGACTGTTTCCATTTGATTAGTTTATTTACACAGTGATGTAAAGTAATACAATCATTTGTGATACTTGTATCTGGTTTTGTTTTTCCTTCATTCAGTTTCTGAACGTCAACTCAAATGCTGACCTATGCTAATCTATTTCCCATGGCAGTTCCCAGATCCATAATATGTCTAGTACTTCATCAAGCAAACAAGAACATTTAATAAATTATTTTCAAGTGTGGACCACATGACCAAGTACCAACTTATTTTAAAATAAGAAACACGAGTTAATAATGTGGTCCATCACATTTAGATATTTTTTTCCTTCTTCTTTCAGGCACCAGTGTCTGAATACTGAAGAACTGATGAGAAGAGTTGACTCACTGGAAAAGACCCTGATGCTGGGAAAGATTGAGCGCAAAAGGAGAAAGGGACAGCAGAGGATGAGATAGTTAGATAGCGTCACCAACTCCAATTGGACATGAATTTGAGCAAACTCTAGGATAGTGAAGGACAGGGAAGCCTGGCGTGCTGCAGTCCATGAGATCACAAAGAATCGGACATAGTGACTGAACAGCAACAACAAATATTTATGAGGAATGCTAAATAGGTAAACATAAAATGCTTCCCTGCAAACATTTAAAGTAGATTTTCTAAAATAAAACACTTTCCCTGGTCAGACCGCAGAACAGGGACATACTTGAAGACAGAGAGAATAAAATATGAGGCTAACATTCAACGAATGATGGCTTGCTCTGCTTGAGATGACTGATATGCTCTTAGTATGTAACCTATGCTTCATTCTGCCCTGGGCGCTGCCATTATTTTATTCTGTCCCTTAGAGTCTTTAAATTTACTCTGGAAATTTCAAAGACCACTCTAACGTTTTGGTAGGGATAGTGTTGTTCATTTTCCATCCTCTGTTGAGACTCTCAATTTCTCTCAATGGGCACTTTATTTTATGATCTCACCGAGCCTAATACATCCTGATGAGTAATCAGTAGTACCTGCGGAACACCTTTGTCACCTTTTGTAAATCTCTGAAGGGTAAAATCACACTTAGAAATGAGAAGAATGTCCCCATAAGTGGTTTGTACTATTTGGAATGCATAAGACTCTCACTATAAAATGAATTATCCTTGCTCATCCTCTTTCAGATAAACAGAGGTAAATACATTTTCTTTTCTGTCACACTCTGTTTTGAGTGTGCTGTTCAGATCTGTCAGTCAGAAGTTAAAGATAATAGAAGTAAATTGATATGTTTTGGGAACTTCTCTGATTCAATATGCTTGATGAATAAAAAGATGTGATGATTAAAATTTTCAAGTTAATTCAAAGCTATTTATCTTCTCATTCTCTATAATGTGTATGTAGTACGTTACAAATGTACAACAAATTTGGTTGCTATTATTTAAACTAAGAATTAGTGTTTTAAACATTAGCATGTCAGCATGCCCTTTTAGAGGTGAGAATAACAGGATACATCATTTCACTAGAATCTTAAGAAAACCTCAAGAGCCATCCAACTTACTCAGGAGGCTGCAGCTCAGACAAGGTGAGTAAACTGCTTGAGTCCGCAGTACATGACGGCCGGAGCTGAAACTTTTGATTCCCAACCCAGTTTCTTCACTCTTAACCACAGTACCTCAATTTACTGGAATGTACACAGTCCACTGTCCTACATGAAAGATCCTTGTTGATGAAAAATTAATTAAAAATTTTAGCTTGTATAGCAATGCTAAGGGCTAAAGAAGGAAAAATGGTAAGCAGGAGTCAATAATTGGATTTAAACACAGGAGGCAGCAAAATCTGTTTAAGAATTACATTTCTAAACACCTGCAGACAGTCTTACACCCTAGTTTCTCCAAAGATAGTTTACTTGACATGGAGAAAGTGAACATGAAATAGACTACCGCAATGTTTCCAAGGCCTAAGGACTTTGTTTGTGATTCTATCCCTCATACATAAAATAGTGCTTGCACATAGTATACTGAATGAATGAAAGAATGAATAGTTTGTAAGCAGCCAATCTAGGGAATAACTTATAAAAAATAGTTCCTTAGCAAATATGTGACTAGATCCTTGGGCAGGAGGATAAAACAACTCTACTATTTTGAGATTACTCATTGAAGGCTGAATTTGATCATAAAATGCATCCTTTTGTTCAGAAATTTTAACTCTTTGATTGATGTTTCATAAATAAATATTACAGAACTAAATTAATAAACTGCAAACTGGAGAATCTATCAATGAATATGGAATGATTTCTTTTCATCTCTTAGTCAGAAACAGTACAAAACTAATGCCTCTGATTTTAAATTAATATTTCTTCTTTATGGTTTATAATTAGGCTAAAGAGGCCACCAGGAAAGTCCTTTTTTGGGGGAAGCAAACACTGCAATTTATTCAAACAAAAACACATTATTGATGTTATCTTCTTTGTAAATAGTTATTTCTGAGGCATAAAATTCTGACCTTTAAAATAATTTTACTTTCATTTCTGAACTATTTCCCAAACTCACTTTGACAGAAAGCCATTTGATAACCTTCTGTGTGACATTTTTACCATTAGCTTCAATTACATTTGAAGAGTGAGTTGTCTGCCTCATCAGGTAACAGGCACAAAGAATTATAGAATGTTGAGCTGAGGTGGACCTCAGATAACCTGACAAAGTCATTTTGCTTTCGCAAATGAAACAGAACGAGATCCAGAAAGACAATGTGACCTGCCTGAGGTCACAAAGTGAGACATTATCAGCACCACAATTGACAGGCAGAAGCCCAGCCCATTTTGCCACAGGGGACCCCGCTGCTACAGAAACATGGCCCTTAAAAAGCCGTGGAATGTTTTTTATCTGGATTTAACCCATTTTTGACAATTTACAGGTAGCCCTGTGCCACTAAGTGCCATCTAGCCGTCAGCAAGAAAGCATGAAACCCTGTTTTCTCTAAGCCAAGTATGCTCTGCAGTTGTCTCTGGCTCCTCTTTCTTTCAAGTACTACACTCCTCCTGTCACCGCCTCCTTTGGGGCTCCTTTCTTGGGCTTCCCAGAATCCATTTTCTTTCAAGACTCACCCACCTGGATCCAGACAGCAGTTGGCATCCACCTATCTATTACACTAGTCCTCCTCCAGCTGGTCTCCTCACCTGGAATCCTACCTCCTTATGTCCAGGATCTAAAAGAAGGGAAGTCAAGAGGGTTGTACCAGCCTGAAAACCTTTCTCTGATTCTCCACCTTTCTCTGAATCTAACCCAAAGTCCCTCCTGTAACCTCAGGGCTCCATGTTAATATTCCCTGAAAATTTAAGTCAAAGAGAGATCCATCTTTCTGTGTGTGATGTGTGTGTGTGTTTATGCGCCTACACATGCTCAGGGAGTTGCCAAACTCTACAGTCTCAATAGAACAGCCGGGACATGTAACCAAATTCATTACCTGCAAAAGAAGTACCATGGAGTACTTCTTCCTAGTGTTTAGCAAGTCATAGCCTAAATATAGCTCAAGGAAAAGTTTCGGATCCTTAGTGGCCAGAAGTAGGTATTCAAGCCAGTGAACTGAGGTGGGTCTATTCTGAACTAACTGTTACTTACCTCTCAATTCTGTGTCTCCAACGAGGGCAGCAGGTTTTTCCATGAAATTTAATCATTTAATATCCCATTCAAGAATGTAATCTAAAGTTAAGGGTGAAAGCAACCTACAAAATGGTAGAAAACATTTGCAAATCAAATATCTGATAGGGGTTAATACCCAAAATATATATAAAGAATTCACACAGTTCAATAGCAAAAAAAAAAGAAAAAAAAGCAAACAAACAAAAATGATTCAAAACTGGGCAGAGGAATTGAATAGACATTTTCCAAAAAAAGACACACAAATAGCCAACAGGTATATGAAAAGGTACTCAACATCACTCATCATCAGGAAAATGCAAATTAAAACCACAGTGAGGTATCACTTCACAACTATTAGGATAACTATCATCTAAAAGACAAGAAATAACAAGTGCTGGCAAGGATGTGGAAAAAAATGGAACACTTGTCCACTATAGGTGGAAATGTAAGTTAGTGCAGTCACTACGGGAAGCATTATGGAGGCATCTCCAAAATTAAAAATAAAATGATCAAGTGATCCAGCAATCCCACTTCCAGGTATATAACCTAAGGCAATGTAATCAGAATCTTGAGCTACCTGTATTCCTATACTCACTGCAGCATTATTTACAACAGCCAAGATATGAGAACAGCCTAAGTGCTAAGTGTCTGTCAGTGGATGAATTCAGATGATGTGACACACACATACATATACATTGGAATATCATTTGGCCACGAAAAGGACATCCTTACATTTGTGACAACATGAGTAGAACTTTAGAGCATTAAGTGAAATAAGTCACAGAGAAAGACAAGTATTATATGATATCATTTATATATGAAATATGAAACAGCTGCATTCATAGGGGCTGGGCATGGGAAAGAAGAGATGTTGGTCAAAGAGTATAAACATCCAGTTAAGAGGAGGCTCTAGGGATCTAAACTACAACATGGTGGTTATACTAAATAATACTGAATTAAGTACTTCAAAGTTGCTAAGAGAGTAGATCTTAAATATTTTCATCATGCATGTGCACATGCCAAGTCACTTCAGTCATATCTGACTCTTTGTGACTCTACAGACTGTAGAGTCCACAGTCTGTCCATAGGATTCTCCAGGCAAGACTATTAGATGGTATAATGCAGGTGTTAGCTAACACTATGGTGGTGATCACTATGCAATATATCAGTGTATTATTTTAATCTCAATTATAGCTCAATAAAGCTGGAGAAGTTAAATGGGCAGTCTTTCTTTTTTCCCATAAAACAGCCGCTGGAGGGAAAAACCAGCTGAAAAACGTGAGGTCAGATTTGGGTCGTATCACCCATGTTAGCCAAGACTTAGCACACTTATGGGGAGGCTGGGCAGGGATGCAAAGCATTCTCTGAAGTCTCTCACTTCTTTTCTGTCATTTCTACATATCTGTATGTGCTATATATGTGACTAACACGGAGAAAGCTATAGTGAAGCCTTAAAGTAGAAAATGCAAATGATAAATAGAGGTGCCTATCAGGGCAAAGTTGCTGGGAGGAACTCATTCCCACAATATTTAACAATTATGAGTGTCTTTGGTTTAAGTGTTTCTATTTCTAGTTGAGTTCTATTGTAGTGTCAATACTCCTGGAAAGGCACTGCAGGACTAAAATGTTACCTGAATGTCTTTATCCAGACTTTTCTTCTTCATCAAGAAAGAAGAAAGTATCCAAAATATGGGGGTAGGGAGGTACTGGATGAGTGGGATGAGAACCGAAAGAAAACTGGGTAGTTTGGAAGGGAGGTAGCTATTAATTCAACCTACTGTACACATCTGTATACTGAGGCCGAGAAGCCATCCTGCCAGGTGGCTAAGTGGTGAAGTCTAGACATGCACTTATCTATTTGTTGCTGTTTAGTCGCTAAGTAGTGACCCCTGACTATAGCCTGCCAGGCTCCTCTGTCCATGGGACGTCCCAGGCAAGAACACTGAAGTGGGTAACCATGCCCTCCCTCCAGGGGAGCTTCCTGACCCAGGGATAGAACCCGTGTCTCCTGCACTGGCAGGCAGATTCTTTACCACCTGACCCCAGAACTCCATGATGATTCGCTAGACCAAAGTGGACCAGAGGGTTAATTATGTTTAATGTTATCAAGCCACCTACTTTTCCTTTGCTCTTTCTCGTCTACAGGAACAATGTTAGAAACAAATCACAGCAGGTAACTGTGAAAATGAAAGGCAGTATGGGCTGGTCGCTTACAGCGCTAAGTTATCTTGGGCAAGTTGTCTCTGTTCCTCAGTTCCCCCATCTGACAAAAATGAGACAAAAATACTTGCATCCCAGGGTGGTTGTGAGAATCAAAGGGCTTAGAATCCTGCCTGGCACGCAGAAAACATTCAGGGAAGGTTTTGCTATTATTGGAGTTATTGGCTTCATTTCGAATCTACATCTTACTTTTTTTTTTTTTTTCAACTGATCAGAATGTCTTTAGTTTTAAAGGAATTTTAGGTTGGGGGTAGTTTTGTACTTTTAAAAATACTACATATTTGCTTAATAAAAGGCAAAACTGTTTAAATCAGAAAATTAAAGTGCCTACGTGCTTCCTCGATACCACTTCTCAGTCAGATATTACTGTTTATATGCATATATAATATATACAGCTTTTTAAAGTCATTCTCATTTCTTTTCCTGAGTTGTGACTGCTCTTCACAATTTACAGCTATCAATGGCCATGAAAATGAACTCCAAATGTTGCTCATCTTACAACAAACTAGCTAATGGCAGGTTTAAATGTGTAAAGATGCACTTGGAGCAGATAAGGAAGTGCTTGGTGTACTGCTCTGCAGCTGCAAACTCCCATGTCGTGATGAAAAGAAAGGTGTTTTTCATGCCAGCCGAGGGTCACAAAAGGGGGTAAAATAATCCCAGACTATGAATCCACCACTGAAGACCTCATCTGCAAACCCCAGGTCCTCGCTCTCCGCATCCATTTTGCCCTTCTTCCACCCCCAGACACGTGCTAACCCAGGTGCAACCTGATTAAACTCAGTTCCAAGGGCAGAGGCAGTAAGTGAGAAGTGGGGGGTAGGGGGAGTG
This sequence comes from Antilocapra americana, assembly GCA_007570785.1. Lineage (NCBI taxonomy): Eukaryota > Metazoa > Chordata > Mammalia > Artiodactyla > Antilocapridae > Antilocapra > Antilocapra americana. Next base: position 16,637,607 of record ML661346.1, read on the forward strand.
GGTGGAAACTGGGGCTGTTGGGATGGAGAGGGGGTGGGAAAGGAGGAGGCTGTCTGGGTTGCCTTGGCAATACACAGAAGAAAGTCAAGAGGGAGGGATTTATCTGCCGATGCTAATTGCTTTTGCTAATTGCATCTATTGTGCTGACCTGCCCACTTCCCCAGTGCTGCTTTCTGAGTCATTCATTGAAGCCTCTTTCCCCAGAGCTTCCCTAAGCAAAGTGTCTCCTTCCCGTCTATGTCGTCCCTCTCCCAGGCCCCAAACTGGGTAATCAGAGTGCTACCTTTGGCAACGCGCTGGGGAAGGTTCTGTTGACTCTGCAAGGTTTTAGAAATCCTGCAGGAAAATACCTCCCTGCTGGAGTGTGCTGGGAACTCCAGCAAAGCAGTTGCTGCTCAACCGTAGCATGGATTTACAACTAAAAAAAGCAGCTGGGGGGAAAAAAAAAAAAAAAAAACAGAGAAAATAAATCTGAAAGAAACTTCCCACAGTAAAATGCAGGCTGCAAATGATTCGCTGGGGTGGGGGTCTGGGGGGAATACTGAGCAGTTCCCTCTGGAATCGAGTGTACCTTCTGTTGGAAAGTCGCCTGGACAGGGCTTTGAGACGTGTTCGCTTGCTCCCCCTTGTGGGAGTTGCATTTAATTACAACAAGAATCTGAGAAGTTAAGCACGCTGAATACACCAGTAGCTACTCCTGAATAATGCTTTCTTATGCCCCCTCATCACTGAATGGAAGTATTAACTTTTATCACTTCGTGCAGGTGGTAAAAATCACAAAAACATGACAAAGCATGAAGTTTCAATGGCTATGTGAACACATTCAAAATCATGCAATATATTTAAATATTTCAAAAGTAATACGTATGTGATCAGGGCTACCCAGGTTGTGTTACTGACAAAGAACCACCTGCCAGTGCAGAAGACATGAGATGTGGTTTCAGTTCCCTGGGTTGGGAAAATCCCCTGAAGGAAGGCATGGCAACCCACTCCAGTATTCTTGCCTGGAGGATCCCATGGACAGAGGAACCTGGCAGGCTACAGTCCATGGGGTTACACAGAGTCAGACACGACCTATGCATTTCAGCACGCATGCACATATGAGATCTAGGTTAAAGTAAGTTGTTTTTCGTTTCTAATCATATTCACTTTTCCCTTTGATCTTTATTTACAAGCAGAGCCTAAGAATCGGCAAGGTCTTTCTTTAGTCTATTTGTTTCCCTTAATTATTTTTATCTCCCTTGATTTAAACATTTGCCCTCCCAGTCTGTCCCATCTCTACTAATTTTCTAAGAGTAAGATTTTGCTATTTTGTTCCAACTCCTTCATTTTAACAGCAGACCTCTGAATCCTCACCTGGTGTTTCTGTATTTCTCAGGCATTGAGACTCTTCACTGCTCAGAGCTCAATTGACTCTTGCAAGGATGTAAAAGGCAGGTCAGGCCTTCTCTAGGCTGTTCATTCTCTATCATCCTGTTTTGCATTTGGTCATAAAGTATGGCAGATTTATCTGAGTGGAAAATTTTTTCTATGGAAAAGTTTAGTCACTGTACATGCTGAAAAAACATTGCCTGCTGAAGAGCAGACACCATGCCATTCTGAGTCCTTGGTCTCACACCAGTGTTTTCCCCTTTTATAAGCCTATGAAATTTCTTGCAATCATCAGCAATGATATGGGGAAAAGGAGGAAGAAGGGGACTTTGGCTGGGATCCCTGATCACTTTGATGGGTTTGCTACACCTATATCTGAAACCTAGGCCCATTGCAGGCTCTGTGGTCCTGAAATCTCATTCATTAGTTTTCTTTCGTATGGTGTCACAATAGATAACAAGCAGGGGTTTGTCATGCTGAAATTGTTAAGGGGAGCAGAATTTATCACCCCAAACTATGACTTCTTGAAATAAAAGTTAGTCTAGCCTGATTATTTTTAAGAAACAGCAGACACAGGACAAGCTCTGAAAAAAATGAGTGGAAATCACCCTTTCATAAGAGAACTTTACATTTATAAGGGAAATCTCTAAATCTGAAGCAATTCTTATCGATGAAGAAGGCAGTGATTTAAACCTGCTGAACTACCATTCCCTTCATAGCCTTGTTTGCTGTGTTTTTCCCGGTTACCTCCAGTAACTGGTCTCCCCGCTCCCAATATCTTTTTTTTGCCTTTAGTTAGAGAAAGTATTTAATGTACTGACCTTGGCCATTCTGAACACTCAGTTTTCCCAGTTATTTCCCATGTGTACAGGAGATATATATGGTATAAATTTTTGTTTTGCTCCTGTTGAACCTTTTATTTTGGAAGGGATGTTCCAACCATGAACTTAGAAGCATAGATGGAAAATTATTCTTCCTACAATTGCCATTTTCTATTAGATTTTTAAGACAGGATCTGAATCTGCCTGGATGCCATGTTTGTTTGTTTTCTTTCTGACACAAAATTTGGTGGGTGGGGAATATCTCAACGGTATTCTAAGCTTGGGAAATGGATGAAACATGTTCTCCCAACCGCATCAAAGCCTCAGGTGAAAGAAAAGTAACGTGATTTTGAGAAAAGCAAGAAACAGTCACTAAGTCTGTATCTCACTCAGGATTTGTGCTTGACTCCTAAAAGGGATGAGCATAAATTTTTAAAGTATCAGGAAATAAATAATTTCTTCTTTAAAAAAATCTGCAGAGGGCTGGAATACAAGATGTTATTGTTGTTACAAGGTATACTTCAGGAGAGAGTAAGGAGCCTTTTCTCTTTCTCTGTATATTATTCAATGGAGTGAGTCCACACAGACTGTTTTAAAGCACTCAGCACTTTCAGAGCAGCCGCAGCACATACGGTGGCAGAGACCAGCAATGGTGCCTGGTAAGTCGCTTCAGTTATGTCTGACTCTTTACGACCCCCTGGACTGTAGCCCACCAGGCTACTCTGCGCATGGGATTTCCCAGGCAAGAATACTGGAGTGGGTTGCCAATCCCTTCTCCAGGAGATCCTCCTGATGCAGGGATCGAATCTGTATCTCTTACATCTCCTGCACTGGTAGGCACCTTCTTTCCCAGGTTCTTTACCAGCTGGGAAGCAATGGTGCCTGAAAGGAAAAAAATGAAATTTGACTTTCTGAGAGCTTGGAGCACAGGGGCAGAGTCCCTTCACATGGGTCCTTTACTGGCAAATATCCACAGAGGAGAGAGGCAGAGAGGAGAGGGAAGAGCAGACTTATGGTAACTGACAGGAGTGGTTCATGAGCACATGTGCAAATCCCTTAAGATCTCCCAAAAATAATAGAGGAAGACCGTTTTAGGGAATGAAGGTCCTATATTAGTAATTTAGGATGACATGTTAACTAATTTCTATTAATGGTAATTAATTTGTACTCCCCAGGGAACTGGAATAGCAGGAAAGTGAGTTCCCTATTTTCAAATATAAAGTAACAAATGTTTGTTAACGAACATTTATTTAGTTTCAACTCTGTTGTAGGAAGCTTGTAATGTTGCAGTTAACAAGACAGACTTGGTCCTTACAGATGGTAAACAAATTTTAACAGAAAATAGGTTAACTATAACTGGGATAAGGGCTATAAATAAAAAGGACATAAAAATATATATCTGGGGGAAACCAATGCAGGTCTCAGGGGCCTCCCTCGTGGCTCAAAGGTAAAGAATCTGCCTGCAATGAGGGAGTCGTGGGTTCAATTCCTGAGTCAGGAAGATCCCCTGGAGAAGGAAATGACTACCCACTCCAGTACTCTTGCCTGGAGAATTCCATGGAGAGAGGAGCCTGGCAGACTATAGTTCAAGGGGTTGCAGAGTCAAACATGATTGAGTGACTAACACACACAACGTCAAGGATGAAAAGGGAAAAGAACAGAAGCAGCGAGACAACATCAAGGTTATCACATTGGTCTAGCAAAGTGGAATTGAGCAAAAATTAAGGCTGATGGTGAATATGGAGAGAAGCACATGTGTTCAAGCTAAATTACGGAGATTAGAAATGGCCTAACTTATTGATATATTGGGTTACAGGAAGGGATACAAAGAAGATGATGACGATAGATGGCTAAACTGATAATGATGCCATTTGCAGAGATAGGAAAATTTAGGGGGGCATACAAAGAGCTCTGATTGGACCTGTTAAGCAGGATGACTCTTAGACATTTGATGAAGGTGTCGTAGGAGTAGCTGGATATAAATCTAAAGCTCAGGAAGAAGATAACCGTCAAGAGTCAAGAAGAAGTTTAAAGACCAGTGGTCCATGGGCAAAATCTGGTCCAAAGATATGTTTTATTGATCTATATATAATTTTATTTTGTTTGAAAATGGTCATCAACATTTAAAAATCCAGGGAATTCACGTAAAACTGGATCTGGTAATAACAGCTCTGCATTCTCACAAGACTCCAGTGACCTGGAGACGAGTAATGCCTGTGACTCTCCTATAAGGCTTTTGTCCTTCCATTTGCCACACTCCCCACCACTCCCCATTGTCTCCTACACAATGAGCCTGAGTGTCAGTTTTCACTGATAAAATTTTCATAGTAGAAAAGTATTTATATTATACAAAAGTATTTCCATTTACTCATGTCTGAACCAACCAGATAGAAAACAGATAATCCTGAAGACCCTGTTTTCTTTCTATCCAGCCTGCATGATTCATCTTATTCATCTATGTTTCCTGTGAGGTACTTACTGGTACTGAAGGCTGTGACCCCTCACATAGACCAGATTCCACAGCATGCGAGAGAATGGGAATGTCGACACAGGGAAGAAGAGGGCCCCATCACAGACTTCAAGGTCCTGCCCTTTCCAAACGATGTGAATCTCCCTTCCAGTCCTATCAGGAAGGGAACAGTGGAAGATGAGAAGAGAATGCCAGAGAGAGCAGACATCAAGAAGGCAAGGGGGAAAAACAGCAGAGGAAGAGCAGTATTGGAATTTCCCCAGAATGAATAGAAAAGGATGAGGTCTTTCTCTCTCTCACGCGCACACATATACACACAAACACACATCACACACCACACACACAGTAAATGGTCCCTCAATGTCTACTTGAGATTACTGAAGGAGAGCCACAGTAAGACTATGTCATGGTTACTAAGATCATTGTAGAGCTCGTGCTATTATAGCTGTGAGTATTAATAGAAAATTTATGACAGTTTTAGAAAAATAAATCTTCTCCCTTCTGACATAATGAAGAAATGTGGTGTTTCGGTTAGTCAACTACCCTAAGGAATAAAGAGGGCATTTTACCCACACTGATACATCACATATATATACCACAGATGTATTTCCACACTGCAAAGTTATGAAAACGAGGACTAGTCTTATGCAGAGGAGGAGGCTGCCTCCATTGTATCCATGTCTTAAAATATTTTCATCACCAGGCTGTCTTAGGCATCAAAAGTCTATTATTCCTTAGACTTAAAGTAGCCTAGCCAAAATAAAGTGTAAATATTCTACACTGACGTTTCACACACTTTCAATATCGTACAACTATCAACTGTCATAGTAAATGTGCAGTGATTGGATATTTCCAGATGGTAAGAAAGCAGGCGATAGATGCCTTTGTCTATACTGTTTTGTGAGCCTGCATGCTTTGTGTATTATGTAAGAAGCTAGAAGCGTTCATTTATTAAATGCCTATCAGAAAAAAATTAACTCAAGCAGCAGAAGATAATGGGTCAGATCTGACTCAAAGCCCAGCTGACCTGACCACCACCCTATCAAGAGACAGAGTCTGCTTCTCCCCCCCTTTGCCCCTGTGCAATCCTTAAGATGGCTTTGACCAGGAGCACACCCTGGGGTGGATTCTGTGTCCCTTCTAGACACAACCCTGAGCTGGCGTTGACAGCTCCTCTTTCATGGAAGTCAGCCACCACATAAGAAGAGTGAGTGCCCTGAGATCACCACGATGCAAGATGTCAAAGCCTCACTGTGATGCCAGATGGAGACAGGGGAGCCAAAGGGCACCCAGAGAGCAGACTGGTGAATGAAGACATCAGGCGGGAAGTGGATCCCCTGGTCCCAGCTGCTCTGTCTGATACCAAGAGGGTCAGAGTCACACCTCTCAGCTGAGACTTCCCAAATTCCTGATGCACACAATTATGGGAAGTGCTACACATATGACACCTCATATGCCCTTAATAGGGCTTCCCTGGTGGCTCAGATGGTAAAGAACCTGCCTGCAATGCAGGAGACCCAGGTTCAATTCTTGGGTCAGGAAGATCCCCTGGAGAATGAAATGGCAACTCACTCCAGTATTCCAGTATTCCAGGATTTCCAGTATTGGGAAATCCTACAGACAGAGGAGCCTGTAGGACTATAGTCCGTGGGGTCACAAAGAGCTGGATGTGACTGAAGCGACTTAGCACACACAGAGGTGGCACTAGTGGTAAATAATCTTACCTGCCAATGCAGGAGATACAAGAGATGTGGGTTCGATCCCTGGGTCAGGAAGATCCCCTGGAGAAGGAAATGTCAACCTATTCCAGTATTCCTGCCTGAAGAATCCCATGGACAGAGGAGCCTGGGGACTACAGTTCACAGTGTCACAAAGAGTCGGACATGACTGAAATGACTTTGCACGCATGCGTGCTCTTAATAAACTGTAATAACCATAGAAGAAAACAATTATTTCCATAGTTCATCACAGTTTATAAAGGCTTTAAATTTAATCCTTAAAATTTCTGAGAAAAAACTGCCACTTTTGTTTTATCAATCAGAGTTTAGAGTCAGAGAAAATAAATCATAGCCCCAAGGTATCACAGAGCTGTGCCAGAAATGACACCTGGTCTTCTAATCCTAAGCCAGATGCCTAGCCACAGCTGTCTTCTGCAAAAGAATTATTTTCTCTTTGAGGCATTGATTAGACTATGGGATCATCTACACTAGGAGGAAAAAAGTTAATCATCTCTCTTCCCTTTTGCACAGTATCTGATTTTATACTGTAGGGAAAGGATTTCTGAGAATCATCCATATGATTAATCCATGAAGCCCTGAACTAGCATTTATTTCCATAATAAATAGAAAGTGAATCAAGGACAATTTCATCTGTGCAGTAAAGCACTTTGTGGTATGATTTAAACCAAGTCAGGTTTCTAATTAGGACCTGATAGTAAGATAAAATGGATTTATAAACATATATATTCACATACATATTCATTTAAAGTTTTCAAAAACAAACTATGCTTTTTCTCATTATGCATTTATTTAATTTCAGCTTGATTCTAAAACCTCTTAAAAATTTGCTTGGTCATCATTTGAGATTCAAAGACCATGCATGTACAGTAAGTCGCTTCAGTTGTGTACAACTTTTTGCAACCCTATTGACCATAGTCCGCCAGGCTCCTCCATCCACAGGGATTCTCCAGGAAAGAATACTGGAGTGGGTTGCCATGCCCTCCTCCAGGGGATCTTCCCGACCCAGGGATCGAACCCACATCCCTTAGGTCTCCTGCTTGGCAGGCAGATTCCTTACCACTGAACCACCTGGGAAGCATATATATATGCTTCACAAACATTTATGAAATATATAGGAAGCTTTCTAGTTCATGCATAAAAACTGAATACCTACTAGCCAAATTTCCCCTCTGAATTATATTTCAAGATAGGACAGGTATTATAAATGATCATGAGTGGTTTTTTTTTTTAAAAGACATCTTTATGTGACTAAAGCAGTTGGTTTCCTTTCAAGTATCAAAAGGAAACTTCACATCTCCCTGGCATGAAGTATGACGCAATTAGGGAAAAGAGACAGAGGAAGGAGTGATTAAGCATTAGTGAGCTCTCTAAAAATAATCTCAGTTTGAAAAGATTGCAATATTTTGTTCTAAGGCTACATGAGTAATAGTTATTTGATCATTGTATTTAACCAAACAAAATTATGTATTTTACAACCTCACTGTATTAAATAGGGCTAATACAACTAATAAGCCACCCTCTAAATAATTATATTTGACCCAATACTTTTAAAAAATATATTACCTTTTTAACAAAATATTTTCCTTTTCTGGGAGAGCTTTCTTTTTTAAAATCCACCTCCCTCCTCCTCACTTTCCAGCCCACACACATGCATATGCCAAATGGGAACTGAGATACTTTACCACCCCTTGCCTTTGCAATTGCTTTCTTATCCTTTTCTTTAGTGTTTTTTTCTCCCATTTTTCCAGTTTCTAATATTCTTTAAATCTCAAAACCTCAGATTTGTTTGCTCAGTTGTGAGCTCATTTTCTGTAATTCCTACACAGGTATCAGTTCAGTTCAGTTCAGTTCAGTTGCTCAGTTCTGTCTGACTGTGACCCCATGGACTGCAGCACGCCAGGCCTCCCCGTCCATCACCAACTCCTGGAGTTTACTCAAACTCATGTCCATTGAGTCGGTGAGGCCATCCAACCATCTCATCTCCTGTTGTCCCCTTCTCCTCCTGCCCTAAATCTTTCCCCAAATCAGGGTCTTCTCAAATGAATCAGTTCTTTGCATCAGGTGGCCAAAGCATCGGAGTTTTAGCTTCAGCATCAGTCCTTCCAATGAGTATTCAGGACTGATTCCTTTAGGATGGACTGGTTGGATCTCCTTGCTATCCAAGGGACTTTCAAGAGTCTTCTCCAACACCACAGTTCAAAAGCACCAATTCTTCGGTGCTCAGCTTTCTTTATAGTCTAACTCTCACATCCATACATGACCACTGGAAAAACCATAGTTTTGACTAGATGGACCTTTGTTGGCAAAGTAATGTCTCTGCTTTTTAATATGCTGTCTAGGTTGGCCATAACTTTCCTTCCAAGGAGTAAGCGCCTTTTAATTTCATGGCTGCAGTCACCATCTGCAGTTATTTTGGAGCCCCGAAAAATAAAGTCTGTCACTGTGTCCACTGTTACCCAGTCTATTTGCCATGAAGGGATGGAACCAGATGCCATGCTCTTAGTTTTCTGAATGTTGAGTTTTAAGCCAACCTTTTCACTTGAATCAAGAGGCTCTTTAGGAGCCCTTTTAAAAAAATAACCTATGTGAAAAAAGGGCATCTCTTTGGTTCTTCTCCTATATACATATATAGGATATATATATGTATGTAGGATATACATATGTATATGACCCAAACTAAGATTCTTATGCCCAAAGTACTCATGCTCACAATAGCTGGTAGCAACACTATCCTTAAAAGAGGACAAAGATGGTTTAAATCCTTATTTTTGTATTCCTATTCCCGTTTTTGTCATAGTGGAATGAGTACTAGAGACCAAAACCATCAAACCCAACCTACTACTTACCTACAGAAAAGCGAGCCAAATCCCGTTATATAAATACAGTGAATGCATATCACATTTGGATGTTAAACGTAACAAAAAGGAAGTAATTCCAAGCCAAATAATGGAAGTCAGTTATTTTTCTACTATGTGCATGGCTATGAGATTGACTTCATCTTGCGTGTACTTTTCTGAGAACTCGTTGGAAAGAGAACACAAGTGAGTCCCAGCTTGGGCCATTAGTCGGCGTCTTGCCTCCGCCTCGGCTGATAAAGACCTATGACCGCTGAGGCTGTGGCAGAGGGCTTTAACCTTGGCTCGAAATGAGTCACCTGAGGGTCCTTTAACATTTACTGGTGACGGAGGCCCTCCCTAGATGCGCTAAAGCAGAAACTCTGGTGGCAAGATCTGACCTTAAGTATAGTGAAGAAACTTCCCAGGGCTAGATCTGCTGTAGCATTCTCATTCCATTACTGGGGGTGGGTGGGAAGCAAAAATGATTATTGCCGAGGCCACACACTTTGACATACTAGGCCTCTGGAGTCAATATTTAAAACCTGGTGATTTGTCCCACAGCTGTTATAGTGAATGCTCTATAGTCTGGTAGGGATCATAAACTTGAAACCACACCATGGTGCAAAGATAATCCTTTTGAGACTCTTACGCCATGAAACCCATGTCTAGATATCAGCTATCAGTCTGTTTCAAGCTGGTATGAAGATGTCAAAGGTTAAGCAGCCCTGAGGAACAGCTCTCACCTCATGTATAGGTTCAACAGAATAAGCACAATGAACAGAACTCAAGTGGAAAATGAAGTCTCTCAATCAATAGATGGTACTTTCAGATAACATCATCATAGCCTGAATGGATTTTGAAGGTCAGCTAGACTGCAAATATACGGGTCCTGGAATATGTAAAGAGCTGGGCAAGGGAACCCAGAAGAGAGAGACTGGGGTTCCACTACAATGATTTCCCTACATTAACAGTTTTTTTCTAAGCCTACTTTTATATTCTGGAAAGAAAAACCATTAATCATTCTGAAGTAGGACTAAAGATCTCTGATTTGTCAGGTTATGGATACTTAAAATGTTCAGCTTTTGACCTAATTATAAGTGTCTAAAATCAGTCTTTCAGCTCAGAAAGAAAAATATAACCTTATATAAAAATGTAGTCAGTCAAACTTAAAACACTTAATTTGCCTATTTCAAAATTCTTTTTCTAGCAGGCATAATAATATTTGGTTCCAATAAGAATCAACTGTGAAAAAAATTTTTGCCATAGTTACAAATGTTCTAAATGGCATGGAACAACCGATCCTTCTATTTTTGGTTCAGTAAATGAACCTTCTCAAAGGAAATGATGGCAGTGAATTAAAAGAAATCAAGTAAAATGTCTTTCTTGAATCAAATTAAGCATAATCTGTTGGAGTTTTAATAAATTTGTGATAGAATGAATAGTTCATATATACCAAAATGCAATAAGCATTTTTCTCTCTGGACTTTGCTACAAATTTCTTACTACTTGCATCCTCACTAGGAACAGTGAGTCAAGGATGTGTCTTGATGTACTGGAGAATGTCCTGCTTTAGAAACCAGGACATTTGGATCCTGGTTCTGCTTGTGCTCTAATATATTCTATGACTTCCAGTAAGCCACAAAACAACTACTCTTTAAATTTCTCCATCTCTTAAAAGGGAGCAATATACTTTATTTCTTCTGAAGACTTCCCTGAGGCTAGTAAACTTCAACAAGATAAAAAACACAAAGCATCTTAAATATTTGTAAAACTACATTATGTTTAGCAGCTTTTGGCATAGTGTGGATATACAGTTTGTGAAAGCAACTAATATGGGTACAAAGATGCATTAATTCCTTAATATGTGAATTATTCACCTTTGAATAGATAGACAAGCTTAACCAAAATGTATGGCTATGAAGGGAAGAGGAAGGGAGGATATAAAAGCTTGTAAAGTGGTAAGTGTTTGGTTTCACAAAGAGAAAATAGATGGAGGAATAATGATGAAGCTCCCCATTGTCCAAGGGTAGACAGAATCATGGAGGTAGACAGAATCAGAAAGACGCACCCACAACATCAGGCTTATGGCAAAAGTGATTCTGTAGAAAGCATGAGAATAGCTATTGAAATGGGTCAGCTCTTAGGGTTTTCCCCAAGGATAAGATTTTCCTTCCTCCCAGTTGTTGAGCTAATGTTTTCTTCTTTAATTAGTGTTACTGGAAGGCTTGTAAACAATATTTGATGCAGTCAAATAAGCAATTGTAACAGATTGTCCTCACTCAGTTGGGAAACAAACCATATTTTTAGACTGCACGAGGTTTAGTTTGAAAAACATTAAGAAATTAAAACTTCTGTAAGAGGAAAAATATATTACTTACTTAAAAACTATTTATATTTTGTATGAAGTGGCATGTTTAATCAAATTTTCGTTAAAATTTTTCCATCTATGTATTTCTAGCTATCTATTCATGTGTTCTTTCTCTTAAAGCATATGAGAGGGATACATGGAACTATGTTAATCTAACTTTTTATAGTATTTGCTTGCACATATCAGGTGATCTTTTACATTTTTCTTCTGGATTTAATGCACCCTTAAAAACAGCAAGCATGCACTGTTTTTAGAAAATAAGAAATTCATTTTTTAAACATTATTCAAATATTTAAATATAGGCATAACAGTTACAGGGGAAATTCTCAAGAATCTATTAATGTGTGGTAGTTTTGTTTGTTTCAATCACAGTGAGAAAAATGTAAAAAGTCAGATTTTATCACTGACAATAAATTATGGTCTGTTGTGATCACCTCCACATTTGTATGCAAATTTATTATCTGGGACAGTGATGGAAACTTTGAATGAAATATACTCACAAATAAGAACATGACTGGCTAACAAATTCAAGATAGTAGAACAAATTCTGTAACTGCTGATTTGAAGCTATATCTATTTTTTCATTATTTTAGTTGGCATTTAAAAAAATTTGGTATTATTATCACACTATCCAATTACTAAAACAATGTGGTTTTTTTTTTTTTTTTTTCCAATTTCTGTAATTCACTCTGCCTAAAAAGGTTGGAGAAAGACTCTTGAGAGTCCCTTGGACAGCAAGAAGATCCAACCAGTCCATCCTAAAGGAAATCAGTCTTGAATATTCATTGGAAGGACTGATACTGAAGCTAAAACTCCAGTACTTTGGCCACCTGATGTGAAGAACTGACTCATCTGAAAAGACCCTGATTTGGGGAAAGATTGAAGGCAGGAGGAGAAGGGGACAACAGAGGATGAGATGATTGGATGGCCTCACTGACTCAATGGACATGAGTTTGAGTAAACTCAGGGAGTTGGTGATGGACAGGGAGGCCTGGCGTGCTGCACTCCATGGGGTCACAAAGAGTTGGACACGACTGAGTGACTGAACTGAACTGAAGCAGTTTAAGTTGCAAAAAGATTAAACTACAAGGTACTTAAGAGTGGGTATCATGTCTCATTCAACTTTATCTTTTCTCGTAACAGAGAGATGAGACCCTGCAAAGCATGGCAGGACATCAATGAATGTCTGAAGAATGAAAGGGAGAAGCATGGCTCCTGCCTTCTAGAATTTCTACTAGGATGAGAATAGCAAAATGGACTCTACTGACCTCCTATGTGATAGAGAGAGCGTGATTTCTGAATCAGACAATCCTGGACTTGAATCTTGATTTTCTCATTTAATAATACTACTGAGTTTCTCTAAGCTCATGTTTCTCAGCCTACCAAGCAGCCAGTAACCTTCTTTTTGTGTAGGATTGTGTGAAGATAAAATGAAATTGAGATGCAAATCCCAAATAGCTCTTGGCACAAAAATTGCCAGATGGAATAATTTTTTTTTTCTCTTTGTTAAGCCATTGAAACAAAGAATGACTGTCTGAATGATCTGGTTTGCAAAGCTAGATGAATGTGGACGATATAACTAAAACCAAGAGTAAACAGGGGGATTCAGGTTTGAAGGGGGGGAGGGGGAGGAATGGTAGATAGACAGGGAGTTCAGACTGGGACGACTTGAATTTAACACGTCCATGAGACTTCTGGATGGTCTAGTTCATGAAAGAAGTCTTTATTAAAGATACAGATTCAAAGATTACTAGACTCCAGATGACTAGTGAAGTCGTGGAAGTGATGCGCTCATCCATGGAAAGACTAAACTTTCTTCACCTTTTCTGTGTTATTCACTTCTTTGACAGACTGGTAAATCTATGAAAGCCTTAAACAATCTTTTTAAATGTGTAGAATTAAATACATAGGGTCACAAAGAAAACCATTTATTAAAGCAAAACTCCTAAAATATTGACAAAACACATTTGAATGATCATACATCCACCTCTTCACTAAAAAATCAATAACAAGATCCTGTGGAAAACTAAGAGCTACCATAATTTCAAAGTATGAAATTTATTGTGAGCATAAGTGATATATTGGGTATCTATAATAACTGTCATGTGATATAAAACGATTCAATGTCTATGGCAGTCACAAAGCTACAGGTACTGTTAACTACTACTGTGGGTTTCATCTACATTCAAATTTTAAATTAAAGATTAATGAGTCTAATTGTAATTCTTTTTCTTATCCAAGTTCATAGATCCCCCTTGAATTATAACAACAACTTTGAGGTCTGTGAACTTCAAATTAAGAATACCTACCTGACTTGCACTGACAGAACTCTGGGGGAGAACTGATCCTTGAAGGGGACACCAAGGAGAAGCAGCTGCCAGCTAAAGAATATAAGGAAAAGGAGTTAAGAGGGGAAAAAAATAATCAAGAAAGAGTGGTCATCTTGAAGTCAAGGTAGAATGCAGTTTAACTACCAACAGGCGGTGGTCAATGCAATGTAATGCCTGAAGGAGGTCAAAACAAGTCTGAAAAACAAACAAGATTAATAAATAAGAAGTCACTGGTATTCCAATGTTCCAGCCTCTATTACCTATGCTGACACTGAAGAACTCAGTGCCTATTCTGAACACAAACTAGAACTTGAGATACCTAATAAAACAATAACTCAGGTAATTTTGACCACACACCTTAGATATTGCAGATATTTCAGAATAAACTAAAATTAAAATAATTCAGAAGTTAGCAGATGGATATTTATAGGTTATTGTGTTCTATATTAGGTCATACCACCTCTACATTACAGTTGCTTTGCATTTTTAACTAAATTAATTGAATATATAATACAGGACCATGAAAAAAATAAATCCACCACTGAAAAAGAGGTCAAACATAAGGATCTCTTCCAAGGTAATAAATTCTCCTCACAAAGGCTATGTCAGTTAACCATCTGTGTACTATTCAAGAAATTTTCTATGCATATAAACGCATATATATTATATATCACTACACATATAAACCTTTTTAATACTAAGAGGCTACCTTATAAAAATTTTTCCACCTTTCACTTTTTACTTAAGAATATATCTTAGAGATAAATTGTTTACTTTTAAAAAAGCTATTGCATAGTAATGTATTAAATGGATAACACAGAATAATGATTTATTCAACCTATGACCTACAGGAAGTTGTCAGTTTCAATGTTTCATTATCATTAAAACAAAAAGCAACAATATATATGCATGAAGCATATCTGAAAAAATCTATCTCTGGGTTAAATTTTGAACAGTAATATTTCTAGTTAAAAGTTAGATATGAATTTCTAATTTTTATGCATAGAAAATATCACCCCTTTCTTGTGGTCCTACCAAGCTACACTCCCCCACATTTCTACAGTGTATGAAAAATTCTGCCTTCCCAAGCCCTTATCTCTCTGTCTACTATCAAAATGTGATTTGCAAAAATAAAAAGAAGAAAGAAAATGTTATTTTGCCAAAGTAATAGGCTAAATATGTCTTGTTGCCTTTATTTAACTGTGATTGGGATTGAGCATATTTTCAGTAGTTCAGAATACTATCTAGATGGCTAGATTTCCCATTTCTAGATGGCTGAAGTAATCCCAATGAATGCAGTTGATCTAATTATTTAGGCTATTTCCACAACAGGTTCAGACACACAATCCTGTTAAGGCTGCTTCAACAGAGTGTCAAGACACATAAAATGACAAGATGAAGTCAATCTTGAGTTCCCTCTTTCTTTCACACCCTGCATTCTTTCCATCAACAGACCCTTAATCCAGAATCTGAACACTTCTCATCACCTTCATAGCTATACTTTAGTCCCATAATCAACTCCTCCTTGGGTTATTGTTTTCCTATTAATAGGTCCCACCTACTCCATCTTTTCAAATCTGCATTCTGTTCTCAACACTCATGAGAGGGAATCTGCTAAAATTTAAACCACATAAAATCAACTCAAGTAAAAGCAACAGTTCTTATCATGCCCTAAAACCCCTCCATGAGCAGGGCCCCTGAAGGCCTTGGACCTTCGTCTGTTGCTATGTCTGCTGCTTTTCTGCTAAGGTTAGGCCCAGCCACACTGACCGTCTGGCTGTGCAGTAAACATGCGCATCACGCTCAGAAATTTAACACTTCTCAAGTTTCTTTTCTCAGGCAACTTGAAAAATAAAAATAAACAGCATGGAAAAGACTGAGAGAGGAGAATGTTATCATTAGTGGTGGGGGTTTCATTTAGAAGTCTGATTTTGCAACCAGAAGTTTAGAACACCTATCCATTCATAGTAACACCATGTTGGTATATGATAGACGTGGAAATCTCATCCTGATTTTATAAAATATGGTTCCAAGAATAAGTAAATTATAGCTTACTATAATTCGGGGTGTTCATTGGAAGGACTGATAATGAAGCTGAAACTCCAATACTTTGCCCACCTCATGCAAAGAGTTGGCTCATTGGAAAAGGGTCAACTCATTGGAAAAGATCCTGATGCTGGGAAGGATTGGGGGCAGGAGGAGAAGGGGATGACAAAGGATGAGATGGTTGGATGGCATCACTGACTCGATGGACATGAGTTCGGGTGGACTCCGGGAGTTGGTGATGGACAGGGAGGCCTGGCGTGCTGTGATTCATGAGGTTGCAAAGAGTTGGACATGACTGAGTGACTGAACTGAACTGAACTGAGTTATGTCATTTCTAAAGATGGTATAGCTTTCTTTAACAAGTATGGCCATGTCACGTGATTCTCAGATCCAGTTTGCAAAATTCTGGTAAGAGAAGCATGTATAGTTCTGAGAAGGAGGTATTAAGAAAGGACACTCTGATAGATATTATATAGAGACAGCCTGTTACATGTGTCCCAAAGATTGTCAAGAGAACCGTAAACAATTAAAATGGTTTTCTTTCATGACCCACTGAGCTGCCCAAGGGCAGAACACTCTGAACATCTTTGTTGGCTGCCGGCCAATCTAAAAGGGAAAAAATTACTTTTACCAAAATCATATGTATTTGTTTTCTTTTCACTCTCATCTTTGATATAAATCATTCTGCTCTTTCTCCTTTGATGGATAAGAACAATCTATTGATTGCTATACTTTATATACAGGTGAAAGCATTTCCAAAAATTAACTATATGCCTGAATTATTCTTCGGAAGTGTTTATAATAACAAAAACTTTAATCTCCAGAGGAAAAACTTGGATTTACTTCTCAAAAGACTTCTTTATATGTACCTGTCCATTTAATGTTTTGTCTTCACAATATCCAAAACCATTCTGCAAGGCTAACAGGCACAGAGCTCTGCAGGTCATTGTGATATATCATGTTTCCTAGTTTGCTCTCTTACAGGAGTTTGTAGTCCAGTGGGAAGTAGATGAAACTAAAATCTTTATCTAGTTTTATTGAAGTTCGATTCCTGCCTGCATTAAGGAGGAACCCTCATTGTCCCTTTTCCACTACTGTCCCACTTTGAACTGTTTGTGGGATAGGAGAATAGACAAACAGAGAGGATACGGTGTATGTTCTTAAGCTCTGTTTCTGCAAGATGAAAGACCTGAAATTAATGGAACTATTTTTTCATGGGAGACTTAGCAAGGTTCTCAACAATGGACCAAAGGACTGCAGGCACACACGAGGCAATGGTACGAAGATATGCAGCTACAGCTGGAGGGGAATGTGAGCCCACCCACTTTTGTGACGGCAAATGTGAACAACTAGTCCTGCAGTAGGCATTTCTGATGTGGAGCTACTGTATTATATGCATAGGATTGTGAGGGTTATTTTTTCTTTTAATCTTCCTAAACTTTCAATGTGCTTGAGGTTCTATGTTGAAGAGTTCAAAGGTTGAACTTCCAGGAGAAATTTTACCTTTCATGTATAATAGAACACTTGAAGTAAAAAATGAACGGACATAAAACACTGGGATAATCAGCCAGCATAATGTAACTGCCAATCTAAAAATTCTGGGTAATTTTTAAATGAGTGGGGAATCTAAGTACCAGTAGAAGCTGGGAAAAATAGTGAAAAAGAAGGGAGAGGGATAAAAGGGACAGAGGAGGAGAACAAGGAGGAGACAGATAACTTGGTAATTGTTAGCAAAGGTGGCTGACGGGGTGAAATGAAACAGAAAAGCACAGAAGAGAGAAAATATACTCATCATATTATTATTAAATTTGCTTTTAGTACCAACATATCTGGAAGCACTAAATGATGATATAATAACTAAGTAGGCCAATGTTTACATTGTCCATTAAAATACATAAAAGTTTGTTAAAATATAATTGTATTATAATAATTCTAATAACTATATGCTCAGGAAATTAAGTCTCTTGGGACAACTTAACTCAAATTTTTTTTTGGTGTGCTTTAAACTTTAGTGAAGTAAGTTGTACAACCATCTACTTAAAATAAGAAATTAATCATAGGTGGGAGGGAGGTTGCAGAGGGAGGGGACAAATGTATACCTATGGTTGATTCATGGTGATGTATGGCAGAAGCTAACATAATACAGCAAAGCAATTATCCTCCAATTAAAAACTAAAAACTTATAAAAAATAAATTATTCATAAATGATATGTAAATAATGTCAATTTCCTTAACATTCAATGGATAAATTACAAAATATTTCCTCACTTTCATTTTCAGTGCTCACTAGGAGATAACTATTATTCTTTTTATGATTTTTTCCCATGAGTAGGCCTCAGAATTTTTATAAAAAGTTTTGAAATCTATATTAAATCTCCCATAGCTGACTGTTCTAGGAAAATAAAGAAAAAAAGAGATGGAATTTCAAGATACTTTCAAAGGTCTCTTTAACTCCGTTTTAAAAAATGCATTCTCCTTTTTGTTTCTACCACAAGTTTCTTAAATAAATGGCATATTCCCAAAGCAACTAATTTTGAAATGAATTATTCAGTGATGAGTTTGGAAATGTGCTGTTTACTGTCCATTCATATTTCAGTCATCATACAGTCCTAAATGATGTTGGAATGTAAGTATCACTGAGAGGCTTGAATTAAGATATGTATGTGCCATCCTCATAATTAAAAATCCTAGTGAGTACCAGAGAGCTATTTTCTATATAACACAGAAAGGATCTATCCCCTGATTATTTTGACTTACGAATGATTTAGCCAAGGAAACAGAAAAATAAACAAATGCATAATGACAAAAGAATTTAGATCTTACAGAGTATTACATGATTTCAACAATACATGCTAAGAAAATATAGGATATCCACAGGTGAAAGTTAAGAAAGATTTACATAACCATGTATTTCAGCAGTTCTTTGTAATGTAGTGGACTGCTTTGCAAGTGTTAATGAGGAAACTAAATTAAGTCTTAGAGGAAAATCCACAGTGACTAGAATAAATGAAGATGAGAGTGTAAAATCCGTAGCCTAAAGATAAAATATGAAAGGATTATTAGGAAGAACAAAAGGAAATTAAAAGAGGAATTGAGTTTGATATAAGGATGCAGGGGCAGTTTTGAGATATAAAATGAGCTGACATCGGCATCTTCTATAATAAAACGGATAGGTAAAGCTGATAAATATATGTGAAAATTGCAATAGGCCTCCCTTTCCCTTCCCAATTTTTATTTTAAGAGAATCAAGACCAAATAATATATTTTTACTTCCCTTCCTTCTTTCCTTTATACCATCTTTTTCAATCTTCTCATACATTTTATGATGTGTTCAGAATTTAATCATCAGTTTCTGAAATTCTCCCCACTTATTTACTGTAGTTGTAACCAATAAATGATAAAACTGCCATTTACCCAGCTAACACTTTAAAGACTGCTTTATCATTTTTTCTATGTATGAGTGAATGTTAAATTTAAGTATTTAATTATAAAGTATACACTAAAAACAATCAGAAAGATTAAATAAAGGAAACAATTCTCTTTACCATCACATCAAAAAGAATAAAATTCTTAGGAATAAACACCCCAGGAAGCAAAAGACCCAAACTTTGAAACTGTAAGACACTGATGAAAGAAAATGAAGATGACATAAACATATGGAAGGATATAGCATACTCTTGGATTGGAAGAATCAATATTGTTAGAATGACCACACTACCCAAGGCAATCTACAGATCCAATCCCTATCAAATATTAATGGCATTTTTCACAGAACTAGAACAAAAAAGTCTATAAATTTTTATGGAAACACAAAAGACCTCAAATAGCCAAAATAATCTTGAGAAAGAAGAACAGAACTGGTGGAATCATGCTCCCCGGCTTCAGATTGTATTACAAAACTATAGTAATTAAAACAGTACGGTGCTGGCACAAAAACAGACACATAGATAAACAGAACCGAACAGAACAGAGAGCCCAGAAGTCAAACCATGCACTATGATTAATTAATGTATGACAAAGGAAGCAAGAATATATCATAGAGAAAAGAAAATCATTTCAATTAGTGGTGCTGAGAAAACTGGATAGCTACATGTAAACAATAAAATTAGAACATTCTCTAATACCATATACAAAAATAAACTCAAAATGGATTAAAGTCTTAAATGTAAGACCAAATACTATAAAAGTGTTTGAGGGAAACATAAAACACTCTTTGACATAAACTGCAGCAATATTTTTTGGATCCATCTCCTAAAGTAAAGAAAATAAAGCAAAAATAATCAAATGTGACTTAATTAAAAGGCTATCTTAAAAAGCCTTGTACTGCAAAGGAAACCATTAACAAAATGAAAAGATAACTTATCAGATGGGAGAAAATATTTGCAAATTATATGACTCAAGGGATTAACACCTAACATAAACAGTTTGCACAATTCAACATCCAAAAAAAATGTTTAAAAATGGGCATAAGAACTGAATAGACATTTTACAAAGAGAAATTTTTATATGGAAGCATGTGAAAAGATGCTCAAAATAGCTAATCATCAAGGGAATGCAAACCAAAACCCATAATGAGATATCACCTCATACCTGTGAGATTGGCTAATACATAGAAAACAAAATGTTGTCAAGAATGTAGAGAAAATGGAATCCTTGTACACTGCTGATGGGGATGTAAATTGGTATAGTCACTGTGGAAATCAAGATGGAGTTTCCTGAAACAAACAAACAAAAAAGTCTAAAAATAGAACCACCACATGATCCATCAATTCTACTTCTGGGTATGTATCCAGGAAAAAAAAAAAAAGCCGCTAATGAAAAAAGATACATTCCCCACAATGTATATAGAATTATTTATAATTGCCAAGATATCAAGATATGCAAACCATCTAAGAGCCCATGAACAGATGAATGGATAAAGAAAATGTACACACATATACACACACACACATAGACATGGGCTTCCAAGGGGGCTCAGTGTTAAAGAACCCACCTGCCAAGCAGGAGTTGTGGGCTCAATCCCTGGATCAAGAACCTCCCCTGAAGGAGGAGATGGCAACCCACTCCAGTATTCTTGCCTGGGAAATCCCATGGACAGAGGAGCCTGGCAGACTACGGTCCTTGGAGTTGTAGAGAGTTGGACATGACTTAATAACTCAACCACAACATACAAGCAGTGAAATACTACTCAGCCATTAAAGAGATGAAACGTTGCTATCTGCAGCAACATGTGTAGACTTGGAGGGCATTAATGCTAAGTGAAATAAGTCAGATAAGGATGGGAAAATACTCTAATATTACTTACATGGAATCTAAAAGATACAAGAAACTAGTAAATGTAACAAAAAAGAAGCAGAGTCACAGATACAAAGAATAAACTAGTGGTTACCAGTGGTATGGGGGCAGTAGAGGAACTGGGGACTGCAAAGTACAAACTATTGGATGAAAGATAGGCTCAAGGGTGGGTTGTACAACATGTGGAATATAGCCAATATTTTTTAATAACTGTTAATGAAAAATAATCTTTCAAAACTGTATAAAAAATAAAAAGATACCACAAAAGACTGCTCCATCATTTTTCTATCTATGTCTGATTGAATGTTAAATTTAAGCATTAAATTCTAAAATTTATCTTAGCACATTAGAGACAATTCAATTAGCTAAGGAAAAACTGGTTAAAAAATAAGTGCAAAATAACAAGAACATCATAGGATATTTGAGAAATGAGGAAATTTTAAAAACTCACTCACAATCTACCTGTAGTTAATAACTCAATAAAATTATTGACTGCCTTTTTAAAAAAATCATTGACTATTTTTAAATTAAAAGTTTTTTTTTTAATGTAAAATACATCAGTCTGTACTGACCAGTCATTGTTCAAAGGATAAAATGTAAGTCTCATGTTACTGCAAGCAGTTTTAGAAATACAGCTCTAGGGGCTGTCTAAAGTTGATTGCAAAAACAAACCAACTAAAGAACAGTCCACAAGAGGGAGCAGACAGCAAAGCATGTAGTTGAGGAAACCATGAGGTAATCCTATTGTGAAGACAGAAGTGAGTGAGCCAGAAGGAAAAAGTGTGTGCCTTCTACCCAATGGATGGTAAAGGAGGTCATCTAAAGACACGAAAATGACTCCCAATATATGTGTTCTTGAAAAATGTGTGCATGTTATATATTCCTATTTTCCAGGATAATATTCTGGAGATTTTTTAAGATCTCTTCAAGAGTAGAAAATAGTATGAATAATCATCAAGCCTCAAAACACCATTTTTTGGCTATATAAATGAACTATATATGTGAAAAGAACTTTTGAGTTTGTGTATGAAGTCCTTTAAGTTACTGAAAATCATCACAAACTTTAAATAAACTTGTCGGCTTTGAAGAAGTGTGATCTCAGCTCAAAAGCGGAGGCTGGCCTGAAGGAGTTAGCAATGAGACTATCAACTAACCACAGTGTTTGCAACTGGTCAAAGAGTCCTTTCTTGAAGAAGATCTGCGTGGCACATCTCCAAATCTGCCACCATCCTTCCTACACGTCACATGAGTCCACTTACCCACATTAGGGAGCCCTCATCCAGAATTTGAGTGCCCCTGCTTTAATGAGGGGGCATTTAGAAGGAGGATGTTAATGTGGATAAAATATAGTCCTTTTCACAGTTGTATCTCTCAGGTCTTCCCAGAAATGTAATCTTTTGCTAGAACATCAGGCTTCACCCAGAATATCCACTCTTTCATGCTCACTTCCCTGAGCCTTTTAATTTATTTCTCAACTGTCTGCCAAAGGAATTCTGGCATTTCACATTTGTGTCCAGCAAAGTCATCACTTTCTTACAGGTTTCAAGTACCACCCCACAGTAAATTTTAGGGTTCTTTATGGGGCATTAAATCCAGTATATCAAAAAAAGTTACAAGTCAAAAAAGGCTTTTTTTTATCTAGTCTTATGGGTTGGGAAGATCCCCCAGAAAAGGAAACGGCCACCCACTCCAAGATTCTTACATGGGAAATCCCACGCAGAGGAGCCTGGCGGGCTACAGTCCATGGGTCACAAAGAGGCAAACACAACTTAGTGACTAAACAATAACAACAAATTCAGTCTTATATGACCCTCTTGATCAAGCACCCTTAAAATCGAGTCCTACCTGTGCCACCCCAGTTCCTGCCAATATCCAGCAGATAATGCTGTAGCTCTTTTGACATAAAGTCTTTCTCCCTTAAGATAAGTGACCTGACTAAGATAAGCTGTTACTTATCCCTTGCTAATGGCTTGAAGACAGGAGAGAAAGTAAGGGTAGAATCTCATGATGGACCCCTGTTGCCCTGGTTGAGAGAGGCTTTGCAGTGTCTTCCCTTGCAGGGAGACCATAAGCTCTTAACAGGGAGAATTGGCCATCTACGTGTACTCTGAAGCTTCAGAGAAATCTGAGGGGTGGAATGTTCAGATTTTGTTCACCAAGATCCCATGTGTCAGGGTCCCAGGTTCTCCCACTTGCATATTAAAAATGTCATTGAAATTCTAAAACTCTATTAAATCCCTTAGTTTATTATTTTCTTCTCTCCCCCTGCAGGAGATAAAACCCTCTGGCTTTCACAATTAGTTTTCAATTATTTGTTAAAAGCTTTTAGGCTTTCAACATCTTTCAGTTAGAGTATGAATGGAATTTAATTTCAGTCAACAGAGTCTATTGACTTGCACGCATAGTTTTCTCTGTGTTTGCTATCAGTGACAAGGTGAAATTTTAGTAACTGGACTGCCATCTTGAGCTAGGCACAGTCCTCTTGGTATGTGGTTATCATTTCCAACTAGGCAGGAAGTGATCCCATTCTAAAACTTCAGTTCTGGCATCATTTTGTCCTCTGAGAATCAGATGGAGTTAGGAGTACAAAAGCTGCATTTGGGAGACATATCTGGGAAAGGAAATTGGAAAAAGCAGGATTGGAAAGGGATGGTCATCAAACCTTGGTGCATGTCAGTCTGCAAAACCTGTAATGAATTTCAGAAGCCCCCCTCTGAGCAGTGATGTCTGTGTCCTGATGCCGTAGCCTGACTCAGTCATTGGCTGGGGCCTTTCTGTGCAAAGCATGTCTGTCCTCAGTTCCAAAGCTGAGGTGGACTTGATGGAGTTTAAGCTGTAAAGCTTTCCAGAGTCCTTGCTTGAAGGGGGATCTCGAGGCACTCCTATGTCCACCATAGGGTGTTAGTTGCTCAACTGTGTCCAACGCTTTGCAACCCCATGGAACACAGCCCACCAAACTGCCCATGGAATTCTCCAGGCAAGAATACTGGATCCTGACTCAGGGATTGAACTTGGGTCTCCTGCATTGCAGGCAGATTCTTTACCATCTGAGCCACCAGGTAGCTCAATAACCAACCAATTGAATGAATGAAGGAACAAATGAAATAAATACTCTGGCAGCAGTAATTTCACTAGTAAAGCAGGATGTCCTGGGTAAGTCCAGGACATATGATAATCAAAGGTCAATTCAGGTTTATCTTCCAGGTCATGATATGAAGACTTTGAACAATGATCTGTAGCAGATCTCCCAATGTTAATTTGTGGAACCTGGGTTGTACTGTGAATCAGAAGCCAGTTTCAGAGTGATCCATTAAGGACAAACACACCATTGAACTGTCGGACATGAATAACCCATTTGTAATTCAATATCACAAATGCTTTTTCCAGCTGCACTTTATTCAAAATACCAGCCTTTGCACAAATGCCATTGTCTTCTGTGGGGAGCATTTATTATGTTATATGTATATAAACCAAATTCACTTCAATTTTTCACAAAGTCATAGGACACCATAACAGGGGATATAAGTAAACATAATAAATTCATCCAGACAGGATGAACCAGAAACATGTAGGAAGAACAGTTTTAAAGTAGAGCTGACAGTGAGAAGACTAGTGAGAGTTTGGTAAAATAATACAACTGGGGTTGGTGGAGAAAAAATGACAACTATCATTCAGAGTGTATGAAATCCATTTGCAGAGACTAAACCTGGAA
This sequence comes from Antilocapra americana, assembly GCA_007570785.1. Taxonomy (NCBI): domain Eukaryota; kingdom Metazoa; phylum Chordata; class Mammalia; order Artiodactyla; family Antilocapridae; genus Antilocapra; species Antilocapra americana. Next base: position 16,662,596 of record ML661346.1, read on the forward strand.
ACATAGAGTGTCACAGACTGGGGAAAAAAACATTTAGAAAAACACATCAATTAGGTGTTAGAGGATATTAATTAGGTATTAATTAGAGATTTAGAGAAGAAAGAAGGAGTTTCTGATTAAAATCTTATATTGCATTTGCTAAGGCAGATCTACTGCAAAGTAATGAAGAGCATGCAATTATTTAAAGGAGAGAGACAAGCCATTTTCTGAATCTTTTTTCATTTCTTTTCCCAGGGGCATGGATCTGAGGGAAGGATAATGGAAAGCCTGAGAAATCATGTTCTTAACTAGATAATTGGAAAGCATGTTTGTATTTATTTATGCATATACTTTAGGGAAGGCAAAATAATTTGCACAAAAATTTGGAGCTACACACTTTATAGAAAGCTACTATTAGCAGATTTTGAAAAATATGATATTGCAAATATCTGAAACTTCTCTTCAGTTCCCATGTTGTAATTTTATGCTCTCCAAGCAATCTTCTGATTATAGCTTTTGTCCACAGAGAAAGAATGCATACAGGAGCTTAGTCCCTATACGGCATCCTTTACTATCTTTAATGCAAACCAGTAAATCAGTGATTTTATCATAGACACTGGTGTCAATGAGTTTAACTGAATTCCACCTGTGAGAGATTTATGAAGCACCATTTGGTCTACAAAACATTGGGTTTCTGTAGCTATGTGTTTGAAGGCTGGCCTATGAAATGAACTGATTTCACTAACATAAGAGCCAATTTTTAGGGACCTATATAATGGGCTTCCATGGTAGCTTAGACAGTAAAGAATCCACCTGCAATGCAAGAGACCCAGGTTCGATCCCTGGGTCAGGAAGATTCCCTAGAGAAGGGAATGGCTACCCAGTCCAGTATTCTTCCCTGGGAAATCCCATGGACAGAGGAGCCTGGCAGGCTACAGTCCACCAGGTCGCCAAGTCAGAAATGACTGAGCGACTAACACTTTTCAATAGGCACATGGTCCCAGATCCCTCATTTACTGTGAGATATCTTTGAAGTTTTTCAACTATGAGTATAAATAATTATTAGAATCTTTTAGAACTTAAGCTCTATGAGTACAAGCAACTTTGCTTTATTCACTGATGTATCCCAAGTGCCTAGAACAATGCCAAGCATAGACTTAGCACTCAATTAATACCTGTTGTTAACAACTCACTCTCATTAAATAACATTGTTTCTATGTATATTCTTAGTGTAAGTTTTAGATAAATTTAGATTTCTATAAGTAATTTAGGATTATGGATTTATTAATATTTTGTGACGTATAGAGCAAAACACCACTCCCTATTCTAGAATTTATTATAATAAGCAACATATTGGGTTGGCCAAAAAATTCATTCAGGTTTTTCTATAACCTTTTGGCCAACCCAATATACTGTCAGCTCTTGAAATAACAGTTAGCATAGTAACTTATCTAAAATTATCTAATTTAAACTATTTTCTCCATTTGTATTTTTATCCAGATTAGAATTTGTTTAGGGTGATGAATTATTTCCATATTTGATAGACTGTTTTCTTTAGAGAGGAATTTACCATGTATTGAGAGACTTCATGGGTGAAATTGTAAATTTCAATATAAATGGAAAAGTTAGTACAAATCAATTCTTGTCCTGTGAGTGCAGACAAGGGTTTGGCACTTATAAAAGCTGGGAAAGTTGGCTTCCAATTTTCTGTTTTTCTTGCAGTGACAAACTACTTCTGAATTCTAATGATTTCAGGTATTCCACTGTAACATGCTTGAAATCAAGTAAAAGAATGTTTACACTAGCCACACTGTAAATGGATTCTTAGAGTTTCTCTAAGTATGTTGTTTTTCTAAATATTTAAAGATGACGGAACTATCTTTCAAAGTGGAACCACCTCTCAAAGAAATGACTAAAGTACAGAGCCAAAAAGTGGTGGAGGGCAGAAACTCGAGCACAGCGCTGGGCTGTCATGATAGTTGCTTTTGATTGCCTGGCATGGTTCTCGCCTGACCTTTCTTCTAGTCATGACTCTGACCTTGGTGACAGCTGAGCCCGGCACACTTCACAGTAACGTCTAGGCACATGACCCAGCAGGACCAATCAGTACCCTTCTCTGGAATGTTATATGGATGTGTGTATGCCAGTTGCTTAGTCGTGTCTGATTTTTTGTGATCCCAAGGACTATAGCCCACTGGCCTCCTCTGTCCATGGAATTCTCCAGGCAAGAATATTGCAATGGGTAACCTCCAGAGGATCTTCCTGACCCAGGGACTGCACCTGGGTCTCTCAAATTGCAGGCAGATTCTTTACTGTCTGAGCCAACAGGGAAGCCTCTTTTATATGAACAGTGGGGAGTTATTCCTGCTCTAGAAGTTGATCTACATAAAATAAACTTGGAACCTGGGGCCGCATTTTCCCAAACCATGAAACAAAAGTTTGTCAACGGAAGGAAGAAACACACCAAGGAAAGCTGAACTGAGATCAAGAGAAGGGCAGTTGTAATGGAATTGGTCTGATGTGGTTGTTTAGTTGCTCAGTCATGTCCGACTCTTTGTGACCCCGCAGACTATCAGGCTCCTCTGTCCATGGATTCTCCAGGCGAGAATACTGGAATGGGCTCCCATGCCCTCCTCCAGGAGATCTTCCCAAACCAGGGATTGAACCCAGGTCTCCTGGATCACAGGCGGATTCTTTACCATCTGAGCCACCAGAGCAGCCCTTAGTTTGCTTGGGCTATCATAATGACATATCATTAGTAATATTTATAGGCATTTATTTCTCACAGTTGCAGAAGTTTGGAAGCCCAAGATCAAGTGCTGGCAGATCCAGTTTCTGGTGCATGCTCTCTTCCTGGCTTGTAGACAGCCACCTTCTTGCTATGTCCTCTCCTGACCTTTCTCTTCCTCTTCTTTTAAGTACCCCAGTCGACCTGATTAGAACCTCACCTTTCTGATCTCATTTAACCATAATTACCTCCTAAAAGACCCATCTCCAAATGTCATCACACTGGGCAGTACAGCTTCAACATTTGTATTCTCTAAGGACACAAGTCAGTCCACAGCAATCATGGAGTGAAATGCTATTTCTTCACTTTTGCTTGATCTCTCCCACAGCAGTGCCTTTATGCAGTGTCTCCTCCACTTGGCCTAATTAATAGTTACTCATCCACAGCTCAGCTAATCATCATTTCTTCATGGGAACTTTCTCTGACCTCCATGATTAGGTGAAATATCTTTATTACACTCTTATTTTATGTTCTCATATTGCTCCATGCTTTTCTTTTGCAGCACTTTCATAACTGTCAGGATATTTGTGCAACAATTTGCTCTAGGTCTGCTTTCCTAGTTTGACTTTTATTTCCTTGGGGCCAACAACTGTGTCTTTTGGGCTCACCCATGTATCTGCAATGTTATCATAGCACCTGGTATGTTGTAACTAATAAGAGCAGTTTCTTGACCAAAATGATAAAATATAAATATATGAGTCATTTCATTATAAAATAAAAGACCAAGTATTTTCCAAGCAGAGGTAACAGCTTATGCAAACTCTGAAATAATTAGGATCATCTCTCATTGAAAAGTGAAAGTGTTAGTCCCTCAATCAGGTTCAACCCTTTGCAACCCCATGAACTGTAGCTTTCCAGGCTCCTCTGTCAATGGAATTCTCCAGGCAAGAATACTGGAGTGGATTTTCATTCTCTTTTCCAGGGGATCTTCCCAACTTAGGGATCGAACCTGGGTCTCCCACATTGCAGGGAGATTCTTCACCGTCTGAGACACCAGGGAAGCCATTATCTCAGTGAAGGAGCTATGTAAAACAAAACTACATTGAGTGAAACACAGAGGGTGAAGATGGTAGACAGCTTAGAAGGAATAAGATTCTACACGTTCTTATTTTTCCTGTGAGGGAATTTTGTCTTTTTTCCTAAGAGAAATGAGCAAATATTGAAGAATTTTAAGCAAGAAAATGGCATGCTCTGTTTTGCACATTATTAGAATCTCTCTGACTCCTAAGCAGGAAATAATTGGACAAGAGTAAGATGGATGTAGGCCAACAGAGGGAAGAATCTAGAAAGGAGATAAACTGAACTGAGGTAGTGATATGGAGATGGGAAACCAAGAATATTAACAGGTGCTTGAATGAGGCCATACAATAGTTTGCAATTGACCTATAGTAAAGCAGTCCAATACTTCTATTATAACCAGCTAATTCTCTGCTTTGCAAATAATATGTCAATTTTCCACTTATGTCAAGACTACTCAATATATCCTGTTATGGTTAAGGTTATTTAGTGCCAAGAAAATAGAAATGAGGAGTAGTAGTAATAAATGAATGGAAAGTCAATGATCTGCTATTAAAATCCTTCAGGCATTCAATTTTATGGAGGCTCTGCAACCAGCTAAGAAAGAAACCAATTCATAAAAATGCATAAATGCACTTCATAACGTTCAGGGTATGCTCACTTATATTTAGTTGTATTCATAATAAATTCCAGAGCTTAAATCAATAGGTATATGAATTAAGAGATTTTTTACTGAGGACTTTGTTTTATAATCTTTTGGTAAAGTATGAGATGCTTAATTTCATTAAACAAAGAAAAAATTTAGAGTGAAGTTTATAAAAATTCTCAATAATCAGAAAACATCAGTAAAGTTTTTGAAGGATATAAGCTCCTTTGTTCTTTATTTTGTTTTTCCATTGACTTTCAGTCAACAGTTAGGAGTCAGGAATTTGCTTATTATTTTAAAACTAATTTAGTAACTAGTTAAATTGTAATTAAATACTGGAAGAAAATATCTGCATAATGATATATTTAGGTCAAGATGGGTCACTGAAAACTCAGGTTTTCTTCTATTCCTTTTGGAAAACACATTGAAATGACAAAAATAAATACTAATAAAATAATACCTATGCCAGTGACCTCAGAAGACTGCAGGCACTTACCTAAAAGAAAACTGAAGGGTTAACAGAATTGCCTGAGATCTAAAAGGGGTCACTGTGATTGTGAAACTTAGGATAACTGAAGAGTTGGTAAGCTCCCACCACTCAAAGACATAAACCAGCTTTAAAGGTGAGTTTTCATAACAGAATCTTGGAATCAGCATGAGAAGGGGACTGAGGACTGATTTACTAGTCTGCCAAAGGGTGGCAAAACAACTATTCTTATTTTCTTTCTCTAAATGCTGCTGCCTCCGGTGTTAGACCTGGTTTCACCAATGGAGGCAAGTTCCTCAAATGGAAATGTGGATGTTTTGATGTAGGAAACCCTAAAAAAGAGCACTGGGGTTGAGGAAGTAGAGTATTACCATAGGTAATTTTATCAAGAGTTTGTTCTGTGTCATTTACTAAAAATATATAAGTCTCTTTACATCCTACTAATATATAAAGTATATTAATTTTTTACTTTAAACCTGCTTTGTATATCTAAAATGAATCCAATTCAGTTTTGATGTGTTATGTCTTTTATATTTTATACTTGTTTGTTGCTGTTGATTTATTTATATTTTAACATCTATGTTCACTAGAAAGATGAGCCTGCAGATTTCCTTTAGGTCTTTGTCAGATTTTGATATAATTATGCTGGCCATATAAAATAAATTGGTAAGTATTACTTTCTTTTCTGCCTTGTGTAAATTTTATAGAAATTAGTTCTTAAATTCACCAATGAAGTTCTCTAGTCTGTTTTCTTTGTATCATGCCTTTAAAAAAAAAATAAAGTAGCTTCATCACAGCATAACTCATTCTACTCTTCACCCATATAAAGTTTACAATTCAACATTTTTCATTTTTTATTTTTAATTGCTTTACATTGCTGTGTTGCTTTCTGCCACACAACATGAAACAGCCAAAGTATATATATGTCCTCCCAACCGTTGAACCTCCTTCCCAGTCCCCAAACCATGCCACCCCTCTCGGTTGTCACAGAGCACCAAGCTGAGCACCCTGTGCTATGCAGCATCTTCCTATTAGCTATCTATTTTACATATGGCAGTGCTTATGTTTTCATGATACTCTCTCAATTCATTCCACATTTTACTTCCCCTGCTTTGTCAATGTCTGCATCTCTAAACAATTTTCTTATTTTCAAAGAATGGTACAATAATCACTACAATCAATTTTGGAACATACAGTTTATTCTTAAAATAAATCCCATATCCTTTAGCAGCCACTTTCCATTTATTCTCAACCCCTACAAACCTAAGCAAGCACTAATCTACTTTCCAACTACATAGACTTGCCTAATATAGACTTTTCATACAAATGAAATTATAAAAAATGTGATCTTTCGGGACTCGCGTCTTACACTTAGTATAATATTTTCAACATTATGCAAAAATGTCACGTGCGTCAGTATTTTATTACACTGTTAGAGATTGGTAAACAATGTCTACAGGCCATGCAACTCTAAAATTATTCAATCCCATCATCACTCTTTTCATCTTTTTAATACAACAATAAAGTGTCTATCACATGTACCATTCTCCCCTTTATTTTATGATCAGTAATAGAACAACTTGCCTTTTCTGGTGGCTCAGTTATTAAAAAATCCACCTGTAATGTAAGAAACCTGGGTTCGATCTCTGGGTCAGGAAGATCCCCTGGAGAAGGAAATGGCACCCCACTCCAGTACTCTTGCCTGGGAAATCCCATGGATGGAGGAGCCTGGCGGGCTGCAGTCCAGGGGGTCACAAGAGTCAGACACGACCTAGTGACTAAAGTACCACTACCAACGGAGCAACTCCTAAGTGGCAAGTGCTAGTGTTACAAAACAGTCTGGTCAAGGAGACACGCAAGTTAAGAGACGGCTCCAATATACTGCGAGAAGTAAAATTAGAGAAGCTAGTACAAGCCTAGTGAGACGCACTGAAAGCTCATTATCAATGAGAATTACAATCAAGTGAATTTGGAAAGAGAAGTGGAAATTAGTTAACGTCAGTGTAGAGACCAGAGAATAGAATTTTCAAAGTAAAAGGGACAGTACAACAAGGAGAGTAAAGAAAATTAATCTGTGACTTTCAAAACCACAGATGGCTTTATAGTTGAAGCACTGGGCCTGACAGCTGTAGTGACAGGGTATCGTCTGAGCACGCCATCACAGGGAAGTTCCTGTAAAGTTCTGGGGAAGACTTCAAATTTTCCATTCTATATGTAAGGTGCTTGTAAATCATCACTCCAGTCCACATACCAAAAAAAAAAAAAACGGTGATAAAACTGAAAAAGTATGTTTTGAAATACACCGAGCACTCCCTGTGCTTTTGCACAAGACAACTGCCTCAAGAGAATGTATTTCATCAGAGCCTAACTGCCTGGGGTTTTACCAAAGCCCAAACTCACCAGGAGAAAGGGAAATAGGAAAATATAGCCTTCTCCAGTCTTTGATGTGGGAAAAGAGAAATACCCAACTCAGGCTTCCTGGAAGACTGAGACCTAACATAGAGAATGCTTCTCCTTTTCCCATACCTCACTAGGGTTGTGGTACAATCACAACTAAAAGACACTGTGACATCAAGGCTTAGATCCTATTGAAGGACTCTCTAGACCCAGAGACAGCACTGGAGATAAAACGAGGGTATTTCAGGAAATTTAGCCTCTGATACAACAGCTACAGCTGTGGACTAAAGCCTGACTCCCAGCCAGCTAAACATAAAGCTTCACACTAACAGCCTGTCCTCCTCAGTTCCTTTACCTTCATACAGCATGTCTGACTTTTACAAACATTAACAAGATGTGCTGAAGGCCAAAAAACACAGTCTAAAGAGACAGAACAGGGATTAAAACCAGATTCAGTTATGGCAGAGCTGTTGGAGCTATAAGACTGGAAATGTAAAGCACCTAGGACTAATATGCTAAGGGATATAATTTAAAAAGTGGACGATATGCCAGGCCAGATAGGTAATAAAAGCATCTCAAATGTTAAGAATTAAAAACAAATGTCAAGAAGATACAAATTACAGATAAAAAAATTAAAGATTAGTCATCATTACCAATACCATGTTCTTTAAATGGATAATAAGGGATTATTATAAAAAACACTATGTTCACAAATTTGATTACTTAGAAGAAACAGATTTATTTCTTGAAAGATGAGATCTACCAAAAGTCACACAAGGAGAAACAGACAATCTCAATAGGCCTAAAGGCATGAGAGAAATTGAATGATGAATTAATAACTTACCAAAGATAATGTACCATGCATAGACGGGTTAACTGGTAAATCTACAGAACATTTAATAAGAAATGATATCATTTCTCTACCATCTGTTTCAGAAAATAGCAAAAGGAATATAATTCCTAATTCATCCTATGAAGCCAAACCAGGCAAAGACATTTCAAGAAAGGAAACTGCAAATCGATATTTCTTATGATCATAGATACCAAAATCCTTAACAAAACATTAGCAAATCAAAACCAACAATATATACAAAGAATTATACAGCATGACCAAGTGGAATTTAATTCTAAGCACTCAAGATTTACTCAACATTTAAAAATATTTATGTACTCTGAGGCTATTTTTCTATGTGCACATACATCTAAAATTGTCATGAATTTCACTTTATCATTACAAAGTGTTCCTCTTATGATCTACAAATGACTAGAGTGGAAAATATGGTGTGGCTTAAAGTAGGGAGAATTTTTTTTCCACACGTGTAGCTTGAAATACAGTTGAGCCATCTGCAATGAATTCTTCACTTTTGCCTGTTATATACCAGAAGTCTTGATTGTGCATATTTATTGATATAGCTGAAATCTTCAAGTCATTCTATAATTAACAGTTTATCTTTCAATTTTAGAAAGAGAAACATGCAATCTAAGTGGGGGAGTTTACTAATATCAAACCAATTTTCTTGTCAAGGACAATAAACAAAGCAGATAAAAGAGAAATAAAATCCTATTTTTAAGGCATCAGATAGTTACCACGTTTCCAAGGCAAACCATTCAATATCATAGTAATCCAAGCCTATGCCCCAAGCAGTAATGCAGAAGAAGCTGAGGTTGAATGGTTCTATGAAAACCTACAAGATCTTCTAGAATTAACACCCAAAAAAGATGTCCTTTTCACTATAGGGGAATGGAGTGCAAAAGTAGGAAGTCAAGAGATACCTGGAGTAAGAGGCAAATTTGGCCTTGGAGTATAGAATGAAGCAGGGCAAAGGCTAATAGAGTTTTGCCAAGAGAACACACTGGTCGTAGCAAACACCCTCTACCAACAACACAAGAGAAGGCTCTACACATGGACATCACCAGATGGTCAATAACAAAATCAGACTGATTATATTGTGTGCAGCCAAAGATGGAGAAGCTCTATACAGTTAGCAAAAACAAGACCAGGAGCTGACTGTGGCAAGGATCATGAACTCCTTATTGCAAAATTCAGACTTAAATTGAAGAAAGTACAGAAGACCACTAGGCCATTTAGGTATGACCCAAATCAAATCCCTTACATTATACAGTGGAAGTGACAAACAGATTCAAGGGATTAGAATTGATAGATAGAGTACCTGAAGATCTATGAACAGAACTTCATAACATTGTACAGGAGGCCATGATCAAAAATATCTCCAAGAAGAAGGCGTACAAAAAAGCAAAATGGTTAGCTGAGGAAATCTTACAAATAGCTATGAAAAGAAGAGAAGCGAAAAGCAAAAGAGAAAAGGAAAGATATACCCATTTGAATGCAGAGTTCCAAAGAATAGTAAGGAGAGATAAGAAAGTCTTCCTCAGTGATCAATGCAAAGAAATAGAGGAAAACAACAGAATGGGAAAGACTAGAGATTTCTTCAAGAAAGTTAGAGACACCACAGGAATATTTCATATAAAGATGGGCACAATAAAGGACAGAAATGGTATGGACCTAACAGAAGCAAAAGATATTAAGAAGAGGAGACAAGTATACACAGAAGAACTATACAAAAAAGATCTTCATGACTCAGATAACCAAGATGGTGTGAACACTCACTTAGAGCCAGACATCCAGGAATGCAAAGTCAAGTGGGCCTGAGGAAGCATCACTAAGAAAAAAGCGAGTGAAGGTGATGAAATTCCAGTTGAGCTATTTCAAATTGTGAAAGATGATGCTGTGAAAGTGCAGTACTCAATACGCCAGCAAATTTGAAAAATTCAGCAGTGGCCACAAGACTGGAAAAGGTCAGTTTTCATTCCAATCCCAATGAAAGGCAATGCCAAAGAATGCTCAAAGTACTGCACAATTGCACTCATCTCACACACTAGCAAAGTAATGCTCAAAAATCTCCAAGGCAGGCTTCAATAGTACATGAACCATGAACTTCCAGATGTTCAAGATGGATTTAGAAAAGACAGAGGAACCAGAGATCAAATTGCCAACATCCGTTGGATTACAGAAAAAGCAAGAGAGTTCCAGAAAAAACATCTACTTCTGCTTTATTGACTATGCCAAAGCCTTTGACTGTGTGGATCAAAACAAACTGAGGAAAATTCTGAAAGAGATGGGAATACCAGACCACCTGACCTGCCTCTTGAGAAACCTATATGCAGGTCAAGAAGCAACAGTTAGAACTGGACACTGTGTTGGGTATGGAGCTAGAGAAAGCGAGGTTCAGAAAAAGAACGAGACTGGCACTTTACAGGAACAGATCACCTTTAATGAGGCGAGAAGTGGCAGCAATCAGATTAGAGAGCTGCTGCACTAACCCAAGAAAAGAGTAAGTATATATGGGCATATATGGGGAAATCTATTGTCTTAAGGGGGCCTGTTCTTCTCCAAGGTTGTTCCTAGGAGTTATCTCTTAAATGGCTGGAGCACGGAATTCTGGAGATCAGTCAGAGGATGGACCGGCTGGGAGCTGGGCAAATCAACCTTAATGTCCATTTTTTCCCCTTAGGTTGAGAGAGTTTCTTTGTTTTGCATAGAATGGTAGGGAAGACCCGTAGGGGAGTTTAACTCTAGGCTATTTTGAGCCATGTAACTTTCCTTCACATGGAACAACAGATCGGTTCAAATCAGGAAAGGAGTACGTCAAGGCTGTATATTGTCACCCTGTTTATTTAACTTATATGCAGAGTGCATCATGAGAAATGCTGGACTGGATGAAGCACAGCTGGAATCAAGATTGCCAGCAGAAGTATCAATAACCTCAAATATGTAGATGATACCACCCTTATGGCAGAAAGTGAGGAAGAACTAAAGAGCCTCTTGATGAAAGTGAAAGATGAGAGTGAAAACGTTGGCTTAAAGCTCAACATTCAGAAAACTAAGACCATGGCATCCAGTCCCATTACTTCATGGCAGATAGATAGGGAAACAGTGGAAACGGTGGCTGACTTTATTTTTTTGGGCTCAAAAATCACTGCAGATGGTGATTGCAGCCATGAAATTAAAAGACACTTACTCCTTGGAAGGAAAGTTATGACCAACCTAGGCAGCATATTAAAAAGCAGAGACATTACTTTGTCAACAAAGGTCCGTTTAGTCAAGGCTATGGTTTTTCCAGTAGTCATGTGTGTATGTGAGAGGTGGACTGAGCACCAAAGGATTGATACTTTTGAACTGTGGTGTTGTAGAAGACTCTTTAGAGTCCCTTGGACTGCAAGGAGATCCATCCAGTCCATCCTAAAGGAAATCAGTCCTGAATATTCATTGGAAGGACTGAGGCTGAAGCTGAAACTCCAATACTTTAGCCACCTGATGCAAAGATCTGACTCATTTGAAAAGACCCTGATGCTAGGAAAGATTGAAGGTGGAGGAAAAGGGGACGACAAAGGATGAGACGGTTGGATGGTATCATAAACTTGATGGACATAGTTTGAGCAAGCTCCAGTAGTTGGTGATGGACAGGGAAGACTGGCATGCTGCAGTCCATGGGGTTGCAAAGGGTTGGACACGACTGAGTGACTGAATCTAACTGAACTGAGAGTACTACCAAGACTAGTAAGGACTTGAGGAAATACTTGAGTGGTAAGAACCCTTCTACTTTCCCCTCAGATGGTATAATTTTTGGAATTTTTAAACAACATAACAAATCTACTTAAATGTTTGGTTTATTCTGTAACATATTCTCAAGAGTTCAAAACTATTTCAATATTTCTTTATATTTCTTGAAATATTTTTCAAAAATTCTACACTTGTGTCCTTAAATGTTAGTTTTGGTAACAGTCTCTAAGAAACCTAAAGTCTGGCAATGTACACTGCAAATGTACATTCAAACAATAGGAATTTTTAACTGATACAAGGGGTATATAATCTTTTCTACATACTGGCCTCACTTAAAGCAAAAATCTAATCAGAGACAAAGCTTCTTAGTTAGACAGACTAGAAATTAAGGCAAATAAATTGTCATCATGTCTAACTCTCCTGTGATTGCAAGCTTATACATTTCCTCATTGGCTTCAGATGGAACTGCTCTGCACTGCAAAGGCAGGCAGGATTAACTTGCTGTGAAGCAAGGAATCAAAACTAATCCTTGTTGACAAGGTATATCTGTTCTGAAGAAGTGATGACACTTTCTTCTAAACACTCAATTTTCTCAATGTTCCCTACCAAAATTTGGATTTTTCAAGGAAAAAGTTTCATGCAGGCAATTTTCAGTAAGGAATGTTTTAAAAAGCCTGATAAAGACATGCTAATATAATGCCTAAATTTACATATGATTTACTTATATACTTAGAGCATATTGATTATTTTCTACTGAAAAAAAATGCAAGTGAGGAAATTTTAGATATGCACATCTGTATCTTTTTTAAGACATGCTTTCTTCTAAGTTTTGGAAGATTACTACAGTAGATCCCTTCTATCTGATAGAAATATATTCCAGGACCCACAGTGGATGCCAAAAGTGAGAATAATACAAAATCCTATATATATTATGTTTTCTCTTACACATATATACCTATGGTAAAGTTTAGTGCATAAATTAGGCACAGTAAGAGGTTAAAAACAAAAATTACCAATAAAATAGAACAATTATAATAATACATTGCAATAAAAGTTATGTGAATGTGGTCTCCCCCTCTCTCAAAATATCTTATTGCGTAAGTGTAATGTCTTTTCCATCTTAACTGAGCATTTATGTACTGTGGCTATTACTCTGTAGTTTGAGGTGCATGGATTTCTTTTTTCTTCATCACAATTTCACAGATGGAAGATCTGTCCTTATTGAACATTTTAGCAATTTCAGCATGCGACTTTTTTTTTTTTAATCTCATTAAGTCAAGAATTTTCATTTAAAGGAAACACTTGATGGCTTCTCTTTGCCATAAATTGCCCGTATCACTGCTTTTGTGCACTGGGGCCATTAAGTAAAATAAGCGTGACTTGGACACAAGGCCTGTGATGCCAAGCAGTAGATCTGAAAATGAAGATACTACTAAGTGACTAGTGAGCAGGACATGTGAGACAAAAGGATGATTCGCATCTGGTGGACCAGCATGGGATTGCATCATGATATTCACTGCTCAGTCAGTCACTCATGTCTGACTTTTTGCAGCCCCATGGACTGTTGCCTGCCAGGTTCCCCTACCCATGGAATTTTCCAGGCTAGAATATTGGAGTGAAGTGCCATTTTCTCTCCCAGAGGATCTCGCCAAGTCTCCTGCATTGGCAGGTAGATTCTTTTCCACTAGCACCACCTGGGAAGCTCCATGCTACTAAGAATGATGTGCAATTTAAAATATATGAAATATTATTTCTGGAATTTTCCATTTCATATTTGTGGGACTCAGCTGATCCTGGGTTAACTGAAATCATGGATGAAACCTCAGATAAGGGGAGTCTACTGTACTTCATAATAATGTATCTTTCTCAGTATGTTTTATTACATGATATAACTCAATTTGATATATCATAGTAATAATAGTTCAGTTCATCACTCAATTGTGTCTGACTCTTTGCGACCCCATGAATTGCAGCAAGCCAGGCCTCCCTGTCCATCACCAACTCCCGGAGTCTACCCAAACTCATGTCCATCGAGTCGATGATGCCATCCAGCCATCTTATCCTCTATTGTCCCGTTTTCTCCTGCCCTCAATCCTTTGCAGCATCAGGGTCTTTTCCAATGAGTCAACTCTTCGCATGAGGTGGCCAAAGTATTGGAGTTTCAGCTTTAGCATCAGTCCTTCCAATGAACACCCAGGACTGATCTCCTTTAGGATGGACTTGTTAGATCTCCTTGCAGTCCAAGGGACTCTCAAGACTCTTTTCCAACACCACAGTTCAAAAACATCAATTCTTCGGCACTCAGCCTTTTTCACTGTCCAACTCTCATATCCATACATGACCATTGGAAAAACCATAGCCTTGACTAGACAGACCTTTGTTGGCTAAGTATGTCTCTGCTTTTCAATATGCTATCTAGGTTGGCCATAACTTTCCTTCCAAGGAGTAAGTGTCTTTTGATTTCATGGCTGCAATCACCATCTACAGTGATTTTGGAGCCCCCCAAAATAAAGTCTGACACTGTTTCCACTGTTTCCCCATCTATTTCCCATGAAGTGATGGGACCACATGCCATGATCTTAGTTTTCTGAATGTTGAGCCTTAAGCCAACTTTTTCACTCTCCTCTTTCACTTTCATCAAGAGGCTTTTTAGTTCCTCTTCACTTTCTGCCATAAGAGTAGTGTCGTCTGCGTATCTGAGGTTATTGATATTTCTCCCAGCAATCTTGATTCCAGCTTGTGCTTCTTCCAGCCCAGCATTTCTTATGGTGTACTCTGCATATAAGTTAAATAAGCATGGTGACAATATACAGCCTTGATGTACTCCTTTTCCTATTTGGAACCAGTCTGCTGTTCCATGTCTAATTCTAACTGTTGCTTCCTGACCTGTATACACGTTTCTCAAGAGACAGGTCAGATGGTCTGGTATTCCCATGTCTTTCAGAATTTTCCACAGTTTATTGTGATCCACACAGTTAAAGGCTTTGGCATAGTCAATAAAGTAGATGTTTTTCTGGAACTCTCTTGCTTTTTTAATAATCCAGCAGATGTTGGCAATTTGATCTCTGGTTCTTCTGTCTTTTCTAAAACCAGCTTGAACATCTGGAATTTCACAGTTCATGTATTGCTGAAGCCTGGCTTGGAGAATTTTGAGCATTACTTTACTAGTGTGTGAGATGAGTGCAATTGTACAGTAGTTTGAGCATTCTTTGGCATTGCCTCTCTTTGGGATAGGAAAGAAAACTGATCTTTTCCAGGCTGAGGACATTTTGAAAAGAAACATTCTTATTCAAAACACTAGCAATTCAAGATGCTAAAAATACTTTGCAAGATCTGGGGAATTTTTAATCTCAAATTTACAGAAGTCAGTAACTCTGCCATATTAGCTTTTCCTAAATAAATGATTTATCCTATTTAATGTTGGGAAGTAGTTTTTGTAGAGAAGGTCAACATTGATTTTTATAATAATTACATTAATTTAAAGATGTCCTTCAGTATATATAGGTGCTGTGATTATATAAATGCTTTTTCTCCCTTTGAGGCCTTCTCTCTAAACTGAAGGTTTATCATTTTATCAAGTACACTTTAGCTATTTATTTGCATAATAGAACATACAGAAATAAAGAGTTAGCCATGACTGGAAGCTCTTTGTTGACAAATAAGATCCATCATTTTGTTGCTAAGTTCAATTCCGTAACAGAGAATAGAAACAACCAGTTCCTAGAGCAGAATAACTGGCTGGAGTGGATTTGAAGAAACATTTAGTTGAACAGTTCTTCATTTCAATGTGTGGGAAACTGGACCAGAGTAACTGACTCTTGTCCAAATTCTCCATATCAGTGAGAAAACATCAAATCTGAAATTTGAACTTCTATGGGTTTATACACAGAGCATCAAGTAGGTCAATGTCCTCTCTACTGGGGAACAAAGGTGCCAGAGAGAGTGAAGAAAAGTGGCCCCAGGCAACCACCAACAGTTTCATTTCCGGTATAATCAATGTATTTCTGAAAAAAGAATTTAAGTTATCATGAAAAAAGATCTGAGCTTGGAGTCAAAGTCAAAAGGAAATCCACAGACACTTGTTACTCTGTTTTGGCCCCAGACAAGTCACTTTACAACCATGAATCTGTTTCTGTTTCTGCCTCCTTTCTTTCATAACGGTGTATGAGTCAAATGAGTTATTGAATTTGAAAGCTCCTTGAAATCCGTAGAGCGCTAAAAAGTAAAGGCATTAAAGAATTGTATGAAGCATTCTTAAAGCTGGTTGCAGCCAATTTAGCAAGTGTGGAGCCAAGACATAGGCCTAGCAATTTATCTCAATTTCCAATATGTAAAATATGTAGAAATTAAAAATTTTATTAATGATATTTTAGTTATACATGATATTATATATATATTAAAGATGATTTTATTTTCTCTCCTTAAAGCCTCTTACAGGGACTTGCACATAGCAGGCTCATTAAAACATTTTGTTTATACTATGTAAAATATTAATTATATATTCATACACAAATAGAGTTGAATACTTTTTTAGTTCTATTTTATAGAATCACTCTTAAACAGAAAAATGGAACAAATAATGCCTGAAGAAGAAAATGAAAATATACAGAGTACATTTTAGACGCTTTAAGGAGATAACTATAGACACCGTTAAGATATTAAATTATATTTGTATTCACCTGTACATACCATAATAGCATCCAAAACTCAGAATATCTATACTTTAAGAGTTGTGCTTTGTCTTCTAAAAATAAGGTATTTGTGAGCCTTAAACACATAAAAATACAATAATAATAAATATATTTAGATCATAACAGACAACATGGAAAGCAATATTAATAAAATATAGAAAGAAAACATGAAGTTTCAGCTCAACAAAACACAATGCTCAAATAAAATATAGTTTATTTTAACATATTTGTCAGTGAGAAATAGTTCAGTTAATTCATTTAGGGGTAAATGAGCATACTGATACTCATCAAATATTTGATAGTAAGTTCTAGGCTCCCAGATACAAATGATTAGGGTATTTTTTTGTGAAATATATCAAGTTATAAATTTGTTACACTGTATGCGATGCATTGTGAGATAGCTGGTTTTTAATTTCAAGGGAAAATATAGACACTTTCATATGTTTGATTTTTACTAATAAAATATTAAACCATAACATCCTAAAATATATCGTGTAAAGTTAATAATACTAAATATCAAAAAAGCTTGAGTTATGCATTATATTTAGATGCAGCAGTGTACCCATTTTGGGTGAGAGCAGAGAGGGAATACACCTAACAGGTAAACTTAAAAAATTGAATAGTGTATATTAGCTTATATGGAAAACTTTGGAGACTTCCTTGAGGGAAATGACTTCTAAGCAAGTCCATAACTGACATTAGGATATATACAGATATATTTGGTAGATTTGGAAGAACAAATGGAAATGAAACTGTAGGGAACCAATGAGATGCATAACAGATTTCCTCATAATGGAAAACGTCTGGTTTAGAAAGACCAATTTCGTATCAGGATATACCTCTTAAACTGGGATTGGCAGTACTAAGAACCAGAATCAGACTAACTCAGCAATTCAGTGAGTAAAAAGATGTCTGAAAAAAATTATTAATTTGAATTGAAAGAATCAACCTAATAAATTCTATAACATGGAAAAATGTGTGCATATTTTAGGAGAGTTTACAAAATGTCAGTCACCTAGCAGCCTACAGATTTTAAGAATATTAGCAGATAAACTCTATAAATATAAATAAAGTGTGGAAATTTAAAACTTTAAGAAACATTTTTCTTTTATAGATTAAAAGAGCAGAAAAAATGTATTATTTTCAATATACTGTTTTCCTACAGATTAAAATTATTTCTAGAGATTACAAAAGAAGAAAACTGCAATAAACCTATAATGAATTTCTTAGAGATGATGATATATATTTAGTTCTACTTGCTGCTGAGGTTTTACAACATGAAGTAATTTTTTTTCCGTTTCCCTTTCTATTCTCCTTCTACTCCTCTACTGCAGACCCTTTTCTGCCACTCACAACTTGCTTATCCATTTCAAGAATTTCTAGCTAAATCATAACATTACTGCTAGCCTCATGCTTTCCCCTAGGGGGAAACTAAATAAAATGCATAGAACCTTTGTAGAGAATAAAACAGTCTCTCTAGACATATCTTCTCTTTGTGGAGAAAGGAAACTAAAGAAAAAGCTAGTGAATATACGTGATTACTGAGAAACCAGCTGAACAGAAGTACTTGTCATTTTCATACAAAATGGTAAACACAATAAACATGGTTCAAAGACTCATATTCACAAACCATTTACTCGCTGACCACTGAGACATACACCTCAACTAAAAAATAACACAAAACGGAGAAACATATCTCTCATTATACTATTAATTAAAAATTTAGACATATTTATGTTCTAAAATTATTTCTCTTTAAGATTAAAAGTATTGAGGATCTAAATTTTTACTGTTTATATGATGTAATAATATAATGAACAAGCATATTAGGATAAGATGGAAAATATGTACAATCATTTGGCCATATTTTTTTAGTTAATTTATTTGGCTGTGCCTGGTCTTAGCTGCACACACAAGCTCTTCCATCTTCCTTGCAGCATGCAGGATCTTTTACTTGCTGCACATGGGATCTAGTTCCCCAACCAGGGTCTGACTCCAGGCTCCCTGCACTGGGAGTGCAGAGTCTTAGCAACTGAACCACTAGAAAAGTCCCCATTTGGCCATATTAATGAACTAAGTATGAAATAGGCAGTTATATCCTACCATGAAAAGTTTGAAGCTTTTAAACTATATAAGATCCCATACAAAGTTCCCAAGCATAATTATATATTTATGAAAAAAAAAATCTATGGACCAAATAGTAATCTCTGGCACTTGAAATTATAAAGTACCAAGGAATAATACACAAATTTGCAAAGAGGAAAAGAAAAATCACAACAAAATGGAATATAGCATGTCCTCTTAATGTCATCATGTACCTTTTCTAGTAAGAATCTTTTCATTTTCTGGACCCAAGAGAGTGTATCTGTTTGTTTTTTTTCTTTCTATTTATTATTTAATTGTATTTATTAATAGAATTGTTATTTCTGTTTATTATTTAATTAATTTAATTTTACTTTCTATTTATTATTTAATACATGTAAATGCATTATTTTAATTGTGAAATTAATTCACAAAATGTGATGTTGCTATTAACTTGTAACTTTCTGTCTGGTAGACAAAGCTAGCCCAAAGGTATGGATTTATTGCCTTGTAAGACATTAAACAGGATTGTATGTAATTAACAATCTTATCCTTCCAACACTATTCTCTTCCTCCTACTCCTCCTTTAACTTCGTATATACCAATAAATTCTCAACTTCTTCAATGTTCTTGAAATAAGCTTTACTGTTTCTAGTTGAGTGAGTTCTTCATTAATGGGTATTAAATCTTTGACATTTTACTGAGATGTAGAATGGATCTTTAGCATTATTTCCAAGTGCCAAAATGCTGACAATACTTTAATCTATCCCCCCACCCCCTTGTTTCCATTTTGTTTCATGTTATTGATCAACTATGGTTCTGATTCTACTTTATGTATGACCAATAACTTATTTCTTACTCAGTTGCAGCAACGATTAGGATTCTAGTTCTATGATCTGAACATTTGATAATCTTTTCTGAGATGATGGAGATCTTTTTCAGTCAGGTGAGAGATGATATAAATCTGTCTATTTAGTTTTTTATTTTGTTCACTTGCATTCTTTGTGAACTTAATGAAGAAAATAGCTCTTGCCCACTAGAAAGGATAGCCCTTTGAGACTTGCAGCATTGATTATTTTTGTTGTTGTTATTGTTTTGTGCTTATTTTTGTGACTGATGTTGTAAAAACAAACCTGCATGCTCTATGTACCTATCTGTGTATTTATAAGTAGGAAATATCTGTACCTCTTGATGTGAGTTTTGAAGTTGTTTCTTCTTTCATGTTATACCAACATATTGAACTATAAAATCTCTTAAGGGGCACTGTTTAATTAGCTTATAGAGACTAAGAAAGGTCACATAAACCAAATATTAGGGAACCCATGGCAACCCACTCCAGTATGGGAAATCCCATGGACAGAGGAGCCTGGTGGGCCAGAGTCCAGGGGCTCACTAAGAGTTGGACATGACTGAGCAACTAAACGAAGTTTCAGGAAACCTGGGGTGGGGGTGGAACTTCTAAAACTTTATGCTAATATAAGTATTACTTAAGAATGAATAAGTATTCAGTTTCATTTTTGTCTATAAGCTTAACAAAATGTTCAATATCCTTACTTATTTAAGGACAAGGATAGCCGAAAGGTATGGATTTATTTCAAGTATTATTGTTGTTGTTGTTGTTCAGTCACCCAGAGTGTCCAACCCTTTGCAACCCCCATGGACTGAAGCACACCAGGCTTCCTCGACCCTCATCTTCTGGCAGAGCTTGCCCAAGTTCACATCCACTGCACTGGTGATGCCATCCAACCATCTCATCCTCTGATTACCTCTTCTCCTGCCTTCACTCTTTCCCAGAATCAAGATCTTTTCCAATGAGTTTTCTGTTTGCATCAGGTAACCAAAATATTGGAGCTTCAGCTACTGCATCAGTCCTTCCAATGAGTATTCAGCATTGATTTCCTTTAAGATTTACTGGCTGGATCTCTGCTGTCCATGGGACTCTCAAGAGTCTTCACCAGCATCACAGTTTGAAGGTATCAGTTATTCAGCACTCTGCCTTCTTTATGGTCCAGCACTCACAACCACATGTAACTACTGGAAAGACTATAGCCTTGACTGTACTAAATATTTATTGGAAGGACTGATGTTGAAGCTGAAACTCCAATACTTCGGCTACCTGATGGGAAGAACTGAATCCTTGGTAAAGACCCTGATCCTGCAAAAGACTGAAGGCAGGAGGAGAAGGGGACAACAGAAGATGAGATGGTTGGATGGCATCACTGACTCAGTGGACATGAGCTTGAGCAAGCTCCAGGAGTTGGTGATAGACAGGGAAGGTTGGTGTGCTGCAGTCCATGGGGTTGCAAAGAGCCAGACATGACTGAGTGACTGAACTCAACTAAACTGATACAGACTGTCTAAGTTTGTCATAGCTTTCCTGCCAAGAAGTAATCATCCATCCACCATTATTTTAGAGCCCAAGAAGAGGAAATCTGTCATTACTTCCACCTTTTCCCCTTCTATCTGCCATGAAGTGAAATCAAATAATTAATAAACAATATTTTGTTGTTGCTATTGTTTAGAGATTCCCTGGTGGTTTAAATAGAATCTGCTTGCAATGCAGGAGACCTGGGTTCAGTCCCTGGGTTGGGAAGATCCTCTGGAGAAGGGAACAGCTACCCATTCCAGAATTCCTACCTGAAGAATTCCATGGACAGAGGAACCTGGAAGGCTACAATCCATGGAGTCGCAGAGTCAGACATGATGTCACTAAGTTGTGTCCAACTCTTTGAGACCCCATGGGCTGTAGCCTGCCAGGCTCCTCTGTCCATGAGATTCTTCAGACAAGAATATTGGAGTGGGCTGTCCTCTTTCAGTAGATATTCCTAACGCAGAGATTGAATCCATGTCTCCTGCATTAGCAGGTAGATACTTTACTGCTGAGCCTTCAGGGAAGGCTCCAAATAATATTTAGATACTTTGTAAAGTATTACAAAGTCTGAATTTTAATTTACCTGTTTTGTTACTTTAGCATGTTACAGAGTGGCTATACTTGGGGGTCGAGTTAATGAACATGTCCATTTAGTCAATTAAGAATGGGTAAAAGTGTATGGAGGCTCAACAACACACTGCTGAATAACCAACAAATCACAGAAGAAATCAAAAATGAAATTCAGTTATGCATGGAAACGAATGAAAATGAAAACACAACAGCCCAAAACCTATGGGACACTGTGAAAGCAGTGCTAAGGGGAAAGCTCATAGCAATACAAGCTCACCTCAGGAAACAAGAAAAAAATCAAATAAATGACCTTACTTTACACCTAAAGCAACTAGAAAGGGAAGAGATGCAGAAGCCCAGGTCTAGTAGAAGGAAAGAAATCTTAAAGATCAGGGCAGAAATAAATGCAAAGGAAACAAAAGAGACCATAGCAAAAATCAACCAAGCCAAAAGCTGGTTCTTTGAGAAGATAAATAAAATTGACAAACCATTAGCCAGACTCATTAAGAAACAAAGGGAGAGAAACCAAATCAATAGAATAAGAAATGAAAACAGAGAGATCACAACAGAAAACACAGAAATACAAAGGATCATAAGAGACTATTATCAGCAACTATATGCAAATAAACTGGACAACCTGGATGAAATGGACAGATTCCTAGAAAAGTACAACTTTCCAAGACTAAACCAGAAAGAGATAGATAATATTAATAGACCCATCACAAGCACGGAAATTGAAGCTGTAATCAGAAATCTTCCAAAAAACAAAAGCCCAGGACCAGATGGCTTCACAGATGAATTCTACCAAAAATTTAGAGAAGAGTTAACACCTATTCTACTCAAACTCTTCCAGAAAATTGCAGAGGAAGGTAAACTTCCAAACTCATTCTATGAGCCCACCATCACCCTAATTCCAAAACCCGACAAAGATGCCACACAAAAAAGAAAACTACAGGCCAATATCACTGATGAACTTAGATGCAAAAATCCTTAACAAGCAAATAGAATCCAACAACACATTAAAAAAAATCATACATCATGATCAAGTAGGCTTTATCCCAGGGATGCAAGGATTCTTCAATATTCGCAAATCAATCAATGTAATACACCACATTAACAAATAGAAAAATAAAAATCACATGATTATCTCAATAGATGCAGAGAAAGCCTTTGACAAAATTCAACATCCATTTATGATAAAAACGCTCCAAAAAGCAGGAATAAAACGAACATACCTCAACATAATAAAAGCTATATATGACAAACCCACAGCAAACATTATCTTCAGTGGTGAAAAAGTGGAAGCATTCCCTCTGAAATCAGGAACAAGACAAGGGTGCCCACTCTCACCACTACTTTTCAACATAGGTTTGGAAGTCTTGGCCACA
>ML661346.1:16691000-16731336 GCA_007570785.1 Antilocapra americana
AAAAGATGCTCAACATCACTCATTATCAGAGAAATGCAAATCAAAACCACAATGAGGTACCACTTTACACCAGTCAGAATGGCTGCCATCCAAAAGTCTACAAGCAATAAATGCTGGAGAGGATGTGGAGAAAAGGGAACCCTCTTACACTGTTGGTGGGAATGCAAACTAGTACAGCCACTATGGAAAACAGTGTGGAGGTTCCTTAAAAAGCTGCAAATAGACCTGCCATATGACCCGGCAATCCCACTGCTGGGCATATACACCGAGGAAACCAGAATTGAAAGAGCCACGTGCACCCCAATGTTCATCGCTGCATTGTTTACAATAGCCAGGACATGGAAGCAACCTAGATGCCCATCAACTGACGAATGGATAAGAAAGCTGTGGTATATATACACAATGGAATATTACTCAGCATTAAAAAAAAATTCATTTGAAGCAATTCTACTCAGATGGACGAAACTGGAGCCCATTATCCAGAGTGAAGTAAGCCAGAAGCAAAAACAACAATACAGTATATTAACACATATATATGGAATTTAGAAAGACAGTAATGAGAACCCAACATGGGAGACAACAAAAGGAACGCAGATGTATAGAATAGACTTGTGGACTTTGTGGACGAGGGTAAGGGTGGGATGAGATGGGAGAAGGGCACTGAAGCATGTTAATTGTCATGTGTCTAATCAATCGCCAGCCCAGGATTGATGCTCGGGACTGGTGCAGCGAGATTTCCCGGGGGGGAGGGAGGAGGGAGGGGGGACCCGGAGGGGAAGCATATGTAAACCCATGGTGATATCATAACAATGTATGGCTAAAACAATAATTAAAAAAAAAAAAAGTATTTAAGAACAAATAGCTCTATTTGGCCTTTCCCACACTTTTCCAATATATTTCGTCAAAGGGAAGAAGTTAAAAGTCTTCAGATCAATACTTTGCTTAGAGGAAATTTAACATCTTTATATTTGAATCCTGTAGGCTTGTTGCAAATCATAGTAATAAATGCTGTAGTTTATTTACAATAAACTTGTAATTGAATGTTTTTCAGGCCTAAAATATTATTTGTGTCTTATCCTCTAGTAAGTCACTATTTTCACCTCTGTCATTTCATCACACACACACATATGTATATATGCATTCATCTATAAAAAGACAGAACTGTCAATTAATCTACTAAAAACAAGGTAAGAGGAGATAATTATAATAATTTGCTTATTCCTTGAGTAAACTGACGTTTAATTTGACGTAAAAATGATTTACTTGAAATGCTGACACTCAGGCATTGGTTGGTAGCATTAATGATTCCACTGTCAACAATATGCTGGTTTACTAGAAATGAATATATCTGAACCTTAAACTATTTGGTAAAATCACTTAGTACATTAATGGTCCCCCTTTAGGCAAGGAGTCTGATAATTCATTCAGATAATGGAGAATCAATGCTGAAAAAGCTATTTATTCACATATTGGTAAAAAGAATATATTAGTTCTTAAATATATCAAGAGATAAAAACCAGCTTTTTTAAGAAAATAAATAGGGAAGGATAGAATACATTCAAATAAATTTTTTAGAACTCTTCTCTTAATAAAACTTTTATTACCATCTTAATATTTGGCAAAGGATACCACAACCCACAGAGTGGAAAAAAAACATTTGCAGTATATATATCTAACAAAAGTTATATCTAAAATAAATAATTTTAGGAGAAAGACAAAAATCTAACAAAAGAATGTACAAAAGACTTGAACAGATATTTGCAAAATGAACTAGATATTTAAAAGCCAATAAGTATTTGAAAAGGTATCCCTTACTGTAACCTATACAGTTTTAGGTTGCCTAAAATGGAACATCCTTACAAAAAATACTACACAGTAATAGGAATGAATAATTTGCAACTAAAGGCAAAAGCATGGATAAATCTCACAAGCAAAATGTTGTGACAAAGAAGTCAGAAACAAAAGTGCACATAATGTATGATTCCATTTATATTAATAGCAAAAAAAGCAGAACTAATCTAAGCTCTTAGAAGTCAGGACAGCAGTTACCTTTATCGTGAAGGCTATTAAGTGAAACAGGGTACTCAAGAAAGATTTCTGGTATCTTAATAATGCCCTACCTCTCAATCTGGGGGGCAGTCCCATTACTGTGTTCAGCTTGGTGAATGCTCATTGAGCTTGACCCTTGAGATATGGTCTTTGTTTGACAAAATTTCAAAAATGAAAGTTTATTTCCTGAACACTCCCATGAGAAGAAAGAAAGATAAAATACTGTGGAGGAAATTATATTTATAAAAAATAATATATATAATAATATATGAAACTATTCATCTATAACTCTTAATGTTTTAAAGGTATATGTATGACAAGCTTCTTTGAACCATAAGTTTCTTTCCAAATAATTACCATTCAAAATTAAAACAAAAATTGAGTTTTATTATACCTGTATTTGATTTTAGTTTAAAAATATATCAATATATAATATAGCAATTAGCAATGTATCTACAGAAAAAAAAAGTGAAGGATTCACTATGATTGGCCCCCATTATATCCTCTTCGGGGCTTCCCTGCTGGCTTAGATGTTAAAGAATCTGCCTACAATGCAGGAGACCTGGGTTCAATCCCTGGGTCAGGAAGATCCCCTGGAGGAGGATACAGCAACCCACTCCAGTATTCCTGTCTGGAAAATTCCATAAACAGAGGAGCCTGGTGGGCTACAGCTCATGGGGTTGCAAAGAGTTGGACAGGACTGAGCAACTAACACGGACAGACACAGACATATCCCCTTCAGTTCACTCATATTGCCTCTGGTTAGAACCATATGGATCACAGTAAAGGATGACGTAAAGGGCTATAGTGTTATCAATATGGTAATCTTAATTAAAACTGTCATGTCGCATATGGAATGACTCATTTTCACATTCTTTGGCACTTATTCTGTAGCAATTGATTTGACAAAAATTTTCCTCTTTGAAGCTTCCACAAGCCTCTTATCCTTATCCATCAGAGGGCAGACAGAATGAAAACCACAATTACAGAAAACTAACCAAACTAATCACTTGGATCACAGCCTTGTCTAACTCAATGAAACTAAGAGCCATGCTGTGTAGGGCCATCCAAGATGAGACATGGTGAGACATGGTGGAGAGTTCTGACAAAACATGGTCCATTAGAGAAAGGAATGGCAAACCACTTCAGTATTCTTCCCTTGAGAACCCTATGAATAGTATGAAAAGGTAAAAAGATATGACATTGAAAGATGAACTACCCAGGTTAGTAGGTGCCCACTACTTGGAGAAGGCAATGGCAACCCACTCTAGTACTCTTGCCTGGAAAATGCCATGGACGGAGGAGCGTGCTAGGCTGCAGTCCATGGGGTCACTAGGAGTTGGACACGACCGAGCAACTTCACTTTCACTTTTCACTTTCATGCATTGGAGAAAAAAATGGCAACCCACTCCAGTATTCTTGCCTGAAGAATCCCAGGGACAGGGGAGCCTGGTGGGCGGCCATCTGCGGGGTCGCACAGAGCTGGACATGACTGAAGCGACTTACCAGGAGCAGCAGCAATATGCTACTGGTGAAGAGTGGAGAAACAGCTCCAGAAAGAATGAAGAGCCTGAGCCAAAGCAAGAATGACTGGTGATAGAAATAAAGTCCAATGCCATAAAGAACAGTATTGCATTGGAATCTGGAATGTTGGGTTCACAAATCAAGGTAAGTTGGAAGTGGTCAAATAGGAGATGGTAAGAGTGAACAGTGACATATTAGGAATAAGTGAACTAAAAGGGACCAGAATGGGTGAATTTAATTCAGATGACCATTATATCTACTACTTTGGGCAAGAATCCCTTATAGGAAATGGAGTTGCCCTCACAGTCAACAGAAGAGTCCAAAATGCAATACTTGGGTGCAATCTCAAAAACAACAGAATGATCTCTGTTCATTTCCAAGGCAAATCATTTAATATCATAGTAATCGAAGTTAATGACCCAAGTACTAATGCTGAAAAACGTGAAGTTGAACAGTTCTATGAAGACTAACAATTCTTTTTAGAACTAACACTAATAAAAGATGTCCTTTTTGTCATAGGGGACTGGAATGCAAAAGCAGGAAGTCAAGGGATACCTGGAGTAAAAAGGAAAGTTTTGCCTTATAGTACAAAATGAAGCAGGGCAAAGACTAATAGAGTTTTGCAAAGAGAACACAATGGTCATAGTAAACAGCCTTGTCTAACAACATAAGAGATGACTCTACACATGGACATCACCAGATAGTCAATAACAAAATCAGATTGATTATATTCATTGCAGTCAAAGACGGAGAAGCTCCATACAGTCAGCAAAAACAAGACCAGGAGCTGACTGTAGCTCAGATCATGAACTCCTTATTGCAAAATTCAGACTTAAATTGAAGAAAGTAGGGAAACCACTAGACCATTCAGGTATGACCTAAATCAAATCCCTTACATTATACAATGGAAGTGACAAATAGATTCAAGGGATAAGAACTGATAGATAGAATGCCTGAATATCTATGGATGGAACTTCATCACATTGTACAGGAGGCTGTGATCAAAACTATCACCAAGAAGAAATGCAAAAAGGCAAAATGATTGTCTGAGGAGGCCTTACAAACAGGTGAAAAAAGAAGAGAAGCAAAAGGCAAAGGAGAAAAGAACAGATATATCCATTTGAATGCAGCGTTCTAAAGAAAGTCTTCCTAAGTGATCAGTGCAAAGAAATAGAGGAAAACAATAGGATGGGAAAGACTAGAGATCTCTTCAAGAAAGTTAGAGAAACCAACATTTCATGTAAAGATGGGTACAATAAAGGACAGAAACGGTATGGACCTAAGAGAAGCAGAAGATATTAAGAAGAGGTGGGAAAAATACACAGAATAACTATACCAAAAAAATCTTAATGACCCAGATAACCAGCATGGTGTGATCACTCACATAGAGCCAGACATCATGGAGTATAAAGTCAAGTGGGCCTTATGAAGCATCACCATGAACAGAGTTAGAGGAGGTGATAGAATTCCAGCTGAGCTATTTCTATTTCTAAAAGATGATGCTGTGAAAGTACAGTACTCAATATGCCAGCAAATTTGGAAAACTCAGCAGTGGCCACAGAACTGGAAGAGGTCTGTTTTC
Organism: Antilocapra americana; assembly: GCA_007570785.1. Classification (NCBI taxonomy): domain Eukaryota; kingdom Metazoa; phylum Chordata; class Mammalia; order Artiodactyla; family Antilocapridae; genus Antilocapra; species Antilocapra americana. The sequence goes on from ML661346.1 coordinate 16,696,156, forward strand.
AGTTCAATCCCAAAGAACAATAATGACAAAGAACATTCAAACTATCGCACAATTCCACTCTTCTCACACACTAGCAAGATAATATTCAAAATTCTCCAAGCTAGGCTTCAACAGTACATGAACAAAGAACTTCCATATGGTCAAGCTGGATTTAGAAAAGGCAGAGGAACTGGAGATCAAATTGCCAAGGTCTTTTGGATCATATAAAAAGCAAAAGAATTCCAGAAAAACATTTGCTTCTGCTTCATTGACTATGTTAAAGCCTTTGACTGTGTGTATCACAATAAATTGTGGAAAATTCTTAAAGAAATGGGAATACCAGACCACCTATGCAGGTCAAGAAGCAACAGTTAGAACCGGACATGGAACAATGGACTGGTTCCAAATTTGGAAAAGAGTATACAAGGCTATATATTGTCACCTTGCTTATTTAACTTATATGCAGAGTATATCATGCAAAATCCTGGACTGGATGAAGCACAAACCAGAATCAAGTTTGCCAGGAGAAATATCAATGACCTCAGATATACAGATGACACCACCCTTATGGTAGAAAGTGAAGTGGAACTAAAGAGTCTCTTGATGAAAGTGAAAGAGGAGAGTGTAAAAGCTGGCTTAAAACTCAACATTCAAAAAGTAAGATCATGGCATCCAGCCCCATCACTTAATGGCAAACAGATGGGGAAACAATGGAAATAAGTGACAGATTTTACTTTCTTGGGCTCCACAATCACTGTAGATGATGACTAATCATGAAATTAAAAGACGCTTGCTCCTTGGAAGAAAAACTATGACAAATCTAGACAGCATATTAAAAAGCAGAGACATTACTATGCCAACAAAGGTCCAACTAGTCAAAGCTATGGTTTTTCCAGTAGTCATGTATGGATGTCAGACTTGTGCCAAAGAGAAAGCTGAGCACCAAAGACTTGATGTTTTTTGAACTGTGGTGTTGGAGAAGACTCTTGAAAGTCTATTGGATTGCAAGGAGACAGATCCAGTCAATCCTAAAGAAAATCAGTCTTGAATATTCATTGGAAGGACTGATGCTGAAGCTCAAGTTCCAATACTTTGCCACCTGTTGCTAAGAACTGACTCACTGGAAAAGACCCTGATGCTGGGGAAAGAAAGGCTGAAGGCAGGAAGAGAGGGGGACAACAGAGGATGAGATGGAATCACCAACTCGATGAACGTGAGTTTGAACCAGCTCAGGGAGTTGGTGATGGACAGGGAAGACTGGAGTGCTATAGTCTATGCAGTTGCAAAGAGTCGAACATGACTGAGTGACTGAACTGAACTTTCTTCTTGAGCTCCATGATAGGGAGCCCAAAAGAAACTTAGTTGTATATGTTAAAGCCAACAGTGCAACTTCAATGTAGAACTCAGATGAATTCTCTTCTTCTATCATAATACATACACATAGGCCTTGATTTTCTTTGATATGCCATATAAAATTACACATGATGTTCTTACATGTGGTCTATAGAACATCATACACAATCTACTGTATTGGAGCAGGACCCTATGGGGCTCTCCTGGGACAGGCCTTCTCCCCTAATCTGCTTTAGCTCCTCTCAGAAGTACTTAGACAACAGTATTTGATGCAAATTTCCTGAGCTGTTTTGCAGATGTGAAAACCCCCTACCAAAAGGAATATGTTAACTACTTGATGAGTGAACACATAGCCCCAGGCACCCTAGAGCCTAAGGACTGATAATTTAACCCCTGTGATACCACCATTTTCCCTCATCATCAATCAACCAGAGAACTTCGCACAATCTGATCGTGAACCCTGCGACTTCTTTCTCCCTCATCTGGCTTTTAAAAAATGCTTTACCAACCCCCTTGGGAGAATTCAAGGCCTTTTAGTGCAGGAGCCACCTCAGCTCCTTGTATGGCCTTGAAATAAACTTTTCTCCACTCCAGACACCGATGTTTAAGTTTGGTTGGCCTCACTGTGTTGTTGGGCACACAACTTGTGTTAACAAAACCATTTACCTCAGACTGGGACTTGAGCTCATGCGCTGGGACTCAAACCCAGCCAACATGCAGGTTGGAACTCAAACCCACGTGATCAGGACTTGAACCCAGCAAAGACCCACGGTACCTGGTTTCTGGACCTAATGGAACTCAGGTTCATGATTTCACATCACAGAAGGTACTCAGTGAGAGATAAAGTGGATTTATTCAAAGAGAAGCATACCCCACAGACAGAGTGTGGACCATTGCAGAGGGCCAGTCCGGCAGCCTCAAAATGTGGCATCGTTAGCTTTTATGGGCTGAGTAATTTTGGGCTAATGAATGGGAGGATTATTCCAATTACTTTGTCTAAGGGGTGGAGATTTCCAGGAGTTGGGCCACCACCAATTTTTGGTCTTTTGATGGTGTCTTGGAACTGTCATGGGCTTCCCTTGTGGCTCAGCTGGTAAAGAATTTGCCTACAATGTGAGAGACCTGGGTTCAATTCCTGGGTTGGGAAGATCCCCTGGAGAAGGGAAAGCCTACCCATTCCAGTATTCTGGCCTGGAGAATTCCATGGGTTGTATAGTCCATGGGATCACAAAGAGTGGGACACGACTGACTGACTTTCACTCACTGGAACTGTCATAGTGCTCCTGGGTGTGTCATATACCTTGCTGACTGAGGATCAAGACAAGCTGACTTGCCTTCCATCTTGGACTCACTTGATTCTAATCAGTTTATGCTGTGTTACTGGGCCATACCATTCTTTCAAAAGTTGAGCCCTGCTTAACATTTTGTTGTTGTTGTTGTCCAACTCTTTGTGACCCCATGGACTGCAGCATGCCAGGCTTCCCTGTCCATCACTATCTCCCAGAGCTTGCTCAAACTCATGTCCATTGAGTTAGTGACATCATCCATCCACCTCATCCTCTGTTGTCCCCTTCCCCTCCTATTGTAGCTACATGCTCCGGCAAGCAAAGTCACTCAGAAGGACAATGCAGATAGTGAAGTGCAGTTTATTACACCGGTGGGCCCAAAGCAGTCTCCTCTTAGCCAAGGACCCCGACCAGCATTTGTGAGGATCTTTTATACCCATATGTACATGTCCGAACCCACCACCACATCCAAATTACCCAAAACTTACATAAACAAAGGAAAAGTAAATATAATCACAATAATGCCATCATTCAAGCATCATGTGTTTGAACAGTCAATAATCAATAAACCCAAGGTTGCATTCTAAATAGTTAAAAATCAATAAGGCCAAGGTTACTATCAGAAAAATTTATGACCTGTCCGGAGCCAGGGGTGACTGGTGCATATTTTCTCTTAGGTGATGAGTAACCTGGATACAGTCTTCAAGATTCTCCTGTCAGGAGTCTTATCCTTCCATTATAATTTCCACAGGCACTAAGCACAGAGTTCAGAGTCCACTGGAGAGGTGGCCAAGCATGATCAGCATGAACAGGCCTGAGATGGAGATCAGGCCCTGTGAATTCCTTCTTCACTTCTGCCTTCAATCTTTCCCAGCATCAGGATCTTTTCCCATTAGTCAGCTCTTCACATCAAGTGGCCAAAGTACTGGAGCTTCAGTTTCAGCACCAGTCTTTCTAATGAATATTCAGGGTTGATTTCCTTTAAGATTGTCTGGTTTGATCTTCTTGCAGTCCAAGGGACTCTCAAGAGTCTTCTCTAACACCATAGTTCAAAAGCATCAATTCTTTGGCACTCAGCCTTCTTCATGACTACTGATGAGCAGAATGCTGTATGTATTCTAGATAATCTAGTAATTGATTATCAGAATATAAAAGAGATTTCATGCAGCTGTTCTGTAACAGCTTTTGAGATCCAAATGTGTGCATCTCTTCACAAGTATGGATTCTGAAATGTCACTTTGATAATTTGAAATAAGCCATGGTGATGATGCTGAGTAGGGCTCTGTGGGACATAGAAATCTTTTTGTTCCCCATCCTTTCAGGCAACACTCCAGCCTCCATGACCTTCTCTGAGTTCCAAAGTGCAGAACAGCCACTAATCAAAGGAGAAGCAGCAAGGAAACCATCTAAGGCAAGGCAAAGTGACCAGAGAAGCACATCAAGATTAGGAGACAACCTAAGAACCTGCATAGACCATAATCTTGTCAGCAACCCTACCCTTTCAAAATTTTGCAGAAAAGAAATGATTATTACTGCCTTGACCCTTATCACATACCCCTGTTAGGGGAAGCACACTGACAGAAACCACCCACCCTGGTGAGGCGCCATAGTAACCATGTGCATGAGTTGTTTTATGACAGGAGGTCCTAGTGGCAGAGCAATTCTCCCAGGTTCCCTTATGCTACTGCTCCAGGGTGCTCCTTGGCAATAAAACCTCTTCCTTTGTCAGCATGTAGGGCTCCTTGGACAATTCATTTCCAAGCTTTAGACAAGAACACTCTCAGGCCCTGAAGGGGTCTCTCTTCCTGCAACACTCCTACCTGACTGGATAACGTCTCCCTATTCACCAACTTTTTGAGGTGCTAGCACCCTTTGCCTGGCAAATTAATGAAGCCAGTCTTTCCTTCTCCTCCATAAATCTCTGTATTTCAGTTTGGCATTGGTGTACAGAGAGCCAAATTTTGGCAACTGTGAAAGTAGTTCTATGAAAAAATTTACATATCTAAAAAAGAGCATTTTTTTTTTTCTTTGCTAGAGAGCTGATAAACATTTCAGTTCAGTTTGGTCGCTCAGTCATGTCCCATTGTTTGTGACCCCAAGAACTACAGCATGCCAAGCCTCCCTGTCCATCACCAACTCCTGGAATTCACCCAAACTCATGTTCATTGAGTCAGTGATGTCATCCAACCATCTCATCCTCTGTTGTCCGCTTCTCCTCCTGCCCTCAATCTTTCCCAGCATCAGGATCTTTTCCAATGAGTCAGTTCTTTGCATCAGGAGGCCAAAGTTATTGGAGATTCAGCTTCAGCATCAGTCCTCCCAATGAATATGCAGGACTGATTTCCTTTAGGATGGACTGGTTGGATCTCCTTGCAGTCCAAAGGACTCTCAAGAGTCTTCCCCAACACCACAGTTCAAAAGCATCCATTCTTCAGTGCTCAGCTTTCTTCATAGTCCAACTCTCACATCCATACATGACTACTGGAAAAACCATAGCCTTGACTAGACAGACCTTTGTTGGCAAGATAATGTCTCTGCTTTTTAATATGCTATCTATGTTGGTCATAACTTTTCTTCCAAGGAGTAAGCGTCTTTTAATTTCACGGCTGAAGTCACCATCTGCAGTGATTTTGGAGCCCAGAAAAATAGTCTGTCACTGTTTCTACTGTTTCCCCATCTATCTGCCATGAAGTGATGGGACTGGATGCCATGATCTTAGTTTTCTGAATGATGAGTTTTAAGCCAGCCTTTTCACTCTCTTTCACTTTCATCAAGAGACTCTTTAGTTCTTCACTTTCTGCCATAAGGGTGATGCTATCTGCATACCTGAGGTTATTGTATTTCTCCCAGCAGTCTTGATTCCAGCTTGTGCTTCATCCAGCCCAGCATTTCTCATGATTTACTCTGCATATAAGTTAAATAAGCATGGTGACAATATACAGCCTTGACTTACTCCTTTCCTGATTTGGAACCAGTCTGTTTTTCCATGTCCAGTTCTAACTGTTAAATATTTACCAGCACACTATTGGAGAAACTCTATAGATATTGAGGGGTCTGGATGACAACTGTCTGTGATGTTCTTGGATATTTAAGATAAAAAGAAAGTTTTTACATTGTATTGTACTTCCTGACACTAACAACTAAAACAACAGCTCTAGGTCTTCTGAGATTTCAGAAGTAGCACACAATACACTTGAGAATAATATCCCAACTCATTTATTATAAGTTGTGAATAGTTGCTAGCTGTGAGTAGATCCCAGTGGAAAAGGGTTCTGAAGCAAGTTCAAAACTGCCATCCATAATCTACATGTTACTGTGTTACTAAGTCATGAAAACATTGTTTATTTAAGAAAATCATCATGCAGTGGAGATCATCTAATCAGGACAGAACTAACAACATTCTAAAAAACACAAGAAAATTACATGAACAGCCAGTTTCACAAACAGACACATCCACTAATTCAGCCAAACAGGATACAAATACTATCTTTCAGCAAAGTATGGAAAGTATGGAAAGAGTAATTTAACTTATTTGCATATCTATCATTCTGGAGAAGGGAATGGCAACCCATTCCAGTATTCTTGCCTGGAGAATCCCCATGGACGGAGGAGCCTGGTGGGCTACAGTCCATGGAGTTGCAGAGTCAGACATGACTGAAAGACTAACACTACTATATCTATCATATCGCTCTCCCACACCTGTCTCCACCTCCGATGTTGGTCCAATTCAAATTTCATGACAAGAGGAGCTAATATCCCTGATTTCAGGTGTATTACCTGGTCGTTCACCAGCAACTGCAGAAGTCAATTCCTAGAGGAGGGAATGGCAAACCACTCCAGTATTCTTGACTCAAGAACCCCATGAACAGTATGGAAAGGCAAAAAGATATGACGTTGGAAGATGAGCCTCCCAGGTCAGAAGGTGTCCAAAATGCTACTGAGAAAGAGCTGAGAAATAGCTCCAGAAAGAATGAAGAGGCTGGCTGAGCCGATGTGGAAACAACACCCTGGTGTGGATGTGTCTGTTGGTGAAACTGAAGTCCGGTGCTGTAAACAACAACACTGCACAGGAACTTGGAATGTTAGGTCCATGAGTTAAGGCAAACTGGACATGATTAAGCAGGAGATGGCAAGGTTAAACATCAATATCTTAGAAAATCAGTGAACTAAAGTGAATGGAAATGGGCAAATTTAATTCAGATGACCATTACATCTACTACTGTGGGCAAGAATCCTTAGATGAAGTGCAGTAGCCCTCGTGGTCAACAAGAGAGTCTGAAATGCAGTACTTGAGTACAATCTCAAAAATGACAGAATGATCTTGGTTCATTTTCAAGGTAAACCATTCGACATCACAGTAATCCAAGTCTACGCCCCAACCACTGATGCTGAAGAAGCTGAAGTGGACCTGTCCTACAAATACCTCCAAGACCTTCTAGAACTAACACCAAAAAATATGTCCATTTCATCATACAGGATTGGAATGCAAAAGTAGGAAGCCGAGAGATACCTGGAGTAACAGGCAAGTTTGACTTTGGAGTACATCTGTCAGTAGTGGGAAGATTATGAGACTTTGGGCTTCAATCTCAAATGGGTGGAAGACCAAGGGCACAGGGGCTAGTTGTCATGGTAGCAGCTGATGGAGCAAGGGAACAGACCAGGAGGCAGGTAAGGATGAAGGAATCTGACATCCACCATGATTGACATATGCCCAGTGTATATACATTACAAAAACTGATAGTTTCACACAGAATTTAAATATATAGATAAATTTTGCTTACTTGAAACAAAATACTCTCATCAAATAATTATATCAAGTACTCTTCTAAGTGATTTACATATATTAAGTAATTTACTCTGCATCAAACCTTATGTCATGAACACTATTGACCTAGAAACTTAAAATAAAAAAAACTACATAAGAAAATCATGAAAAATAAAGAGATGAATTATAATTTTCAAGCAAAATAGCACACATAGCAGAAAACAATAAATGTGGAAAGAAGTCACACTATAATATAAGCAAGTATGTATATTGCAAAGGCATAAGGATTAAAAACATATGCCAGCAATGAAGGCAAATGATGAAAAGCAGTACTGCAGATAGAAGAAGGAGCCTAAGCTATTTGTGTTATAATTGCTTTTTAAAAGGAATTTAAATTTTTTCCCTTACTGCTAGTGCTTTGAAATGATTTACAGAGCAATGAGATTATCTAGTTTGAAGGACTGGTAGAGTTCCTTTGTGAAATCATTTGAGCCTGGCACTTACATGATAGTTCCTTAATCATTTTCTTGATTAGGGAACTGCCCTGTTGAAGCTGTCTAACTCGACTGGGGTTACTTTTGTAAATGTGTACTTCCCTAAGAAATTATCCATGTCATTGAGGTCTTCAAATTTATTTCAATTGAAAATATACAAATTTATTTAAATTTAAATTTCTTATGTTTCAGTGGTGATCTCTCCTTATTATTTCTTATTTTGAATATTTATGCCATCTTCTGTTTTTTCTTCATCAATTTAACAGCTAATGGTAGGTTTGTTTTAATATAATATACTCATCATGAATGAAAAATGTACTGTATTTGCCTTATGATAATTTTTTCCTTCTTTAATCTAGAAATTCATGAACACCTATCAGGAAATCTATGAATATGTTTCACTGCTTAATGGTTCAAAGAAGGAAAAATATATGAATTAAAGAAATCTCAAGTTTTATAAAATAAATTACCATCCATTTATTTATAAAACAAATAAAACCCTTAGCAAAATATCAATAGATATTTCTATTAACTGAAAAATACTGTAATATTAATAACTACTGTTAGGCAATATAACTATTTTCATTTACCTGAAGATGTTACCTAATATTCTGGTGGCTCAGATGGTAAAGAATCTGCCTGCCAACGCAGGAGATGCGGGTTCAATCCCCAGGTTGGGGAGATCCCCTGAAATAGGAAGTGGTAACCCACTCCAGTATTCTTGCCTGGAGAATCCCATGGACATGGAGCCTGGTAGGGCTCCATGGGATTGCAAAGAGTTGGACGCGACTGAGCAACTAACACTTTCACTTTCAGGATTGCTTTTATTTACCTGAAAATGTTAGCTAATATTAAAAGTGCATGAAAGTCGCTCAGTCGCGTCCAACTCTTTGCTGTATAGTCCATGGAATTCTCCAGTCCAGAATACTGGAGTGGGTAGCCTTTCCCTTCTCCAGCAGATCTTCTGAACACAGGAATCGAACCAGGGTCTCCTGAATTGCAGGCAGATTCTTTACCAACTGAACTATGAGGGAAGCCCTTAGCTAATATAGATTAGAGGAAAAATAAGAGCTAAAATATTTAATCAATGGCGAAATAATTAAAGTCTCACAAAGCAAATCAGTGATTCTAAAAATTTTGTGCAACAGTATCCCTTCCTGGGTAAAAATGTCATATAACTGTCAAAGTTAAAAAAATTTTGCATGAAACATATTTTATACCTTTAAATTCAGTTATTATCTACATATAATATACACACAATATTATGAAGACATATTTCTCCTTTTTTTTAATCAAAAATTTGATTACCACTTCAGAAAAAAAAGGAAATTAATACAAGCTATACAATAAAGCAAAAGCAAAATTTAATTGGGCTTCCTTGGTGGCTCGACAGTAAAGAATCTGCATGCAATTTGGCAGACCCGGGTTTGACCCCTGCATTGGGAAGATCCCCTGGAGAAAGCAATGGCAACTCACTCCAGTACTCTTTGTCTGGAGAATTCCATGGACAGAGGAGGTCGACGAGCTACAGTCCATGGGGTCACAAAGAGTCAGACACGACTGAGCAACTAACACATACACACACAAAATTTAATTACAGTCAAAAGTGATTTTCAAAATGAATATGCTAAAATGAAGTTTAAATAAATATTTGAAAACACAGAAAAGGTTGAAAAATAACAATGCACACATAATTATTTCTATTTAACCAGTTTTATTTATTTTTTTTTAATGGCCATAGAAGAAAAAAGACCAACGTTCTCTTTGCCAAATAGACCTAAACTAAGAAATATCATAATTCTCAGAGTCTTCAAGGTGAATTTATGCTGTAATTGCCTTTTGTATGTATGCCAATTAAATGATATCTATCTGAGTTTGAAAAGTGCTATACTTAATCTGCAAAGAAACAGCTGCAAAACCAACTTCCAGTTTAAAGTAATCTGAGCAGGTAACCTTCAAAAGAGTTTTGCAGTGTTGCCAGGTGACTGAATATTTTAACTTTCAGAAACAATGAAAATCATTGTCATTCTACATCCCCTACATCCTTTAACACTCCTTTAGCTTTCAAGAGTTTACATGGTTAAACATTTCCAATATATTTAAAGGAGATTCAGGATATTTTAAGAAAATACCATGCCCACAAATAGGCCAATTAATTTGAAATCTCATTAAGCTAAATGGTTTTTCTAAACATATGTAAAGACAAAACTGACTGGGTAAACAGAAAAATGAATATATCAATAACTTGGGAAAATTTTGAAAAATTAAAAAAATTAAATCCAAATAAAGCTCTGGGATAATATAACTCACCAGCGATTTTTTTTTAAGCTTTAAAAGTATAGCTAATTGCACATTTTATAATTCATACAAGCATTTTAAAATTTCTTTAGATGAACAGTATGTGTAAAACCTAATTTTAGGTTTTAAAGAAGGTAAAAAAGGTATACATAAAGAAGGTAAAAAACTGAAACAGCTGAATAATCAAACTTCACAAAATAAGAACTGGTAGACTACTCAGCATAAAATTGGCCAGTATATCTTATCCTATCCTTGGCAGATGTTTATTTTTTCTATATAATTTCGCTTATCATCTGAGCCATCAGGGAAGCCCAATCTAGCATCTCTTATTTACACAAATCACTTTTGGTTTTTTAAATCTACTTTTATTTTAATGACTTATTTTCTTTTTGCAAAGCTTTGAATTCAAATGTCTTGTGGGTAGAGAGGACAAAAAATGTGCTGTTTGCTAAGTCAGCATCCGTTAGTGCTCATCTTGTTTTGTTCAGCCACTATGTCATGTCCGACTCCTTGAGACCCCATGGACTGCAGCACACTGCAGGACAGGGACTGTGGATTTCCTTTCCTTCATTATCTCCCAAAGTTTGCTCAAACTCATGTCCACTGTGTCAAAGATACCATCCAACCATCTCATCCTCTGTTGGCCCCTTCTCCTGCCCTCACTCTTTCCCAGCATCAGGTCTTTCCCAATGAGTCCGCTCTTTGCATTAGGTGGCTAAAGTAGTAGAGCCTCAGGATCAGTCCTTCCAACAAATAACTCAGGGTTGATTTCCTTCAGGATTGACTGGTTTGATCTCCTGGCTGTCCAAGGGACTCTCAACAGTCTTCAACATCACAATTTGAAGGCCTCATTTCTTCAGTGCTCAGCTATTTCTGGTCCAACTCTCACATCTGTACATGACTACCAGAAAAACCATAGCTTTGACTATATGGTCTTTTTTCAGCAAAGTGATGTCTTTGCTTTTGAATATGCTGTCTAGGTTTGTCATAGCTTTGCCTTCAAGGAGCAAGCATCTTTTAATTTCATGGCTGCAGTCACCATCCGCAGTGATTTTGAAGCTCAAGAAAATGAAATCTGTCACTATTTCCACTTTTACCCCATCAATTTGCCTAGGTTGAATAAAATGTTTTTCATATGGGCTCTTTTTTTCATATAGGCTCCATATGCATGAAGTGGGGATTCAATTAAAATTACATATGTGTTTTAAAAAGATTATGTAAGAATATTAAAATAAATATATGTTAAAATCCTACTTAAATTCCTGGCAACTGAAATCAAACACCATGATTAACTGAGATTTAGCCTATCAAGTAAATAATAACATTATATTATCATCACATTATATCCTAGGTTGCTAGGGAAAAATAATCATGACTACCTTAATAGATGTCTGTTTCTATGGAATTCAATAACTGTACTTAAAGTTAAAAAAAATCACTTGGAAAATTAAGAAATCCTCTTTAAGAGCTAATATGATACTAGAATCACTCACATTAACATTAGAATATTGCTGTCAATAGTATTAAGTCCTTCATTTGAAACATCTGGCCAAAAAATTATTTTTCAAAGAATGTTGCAGCAATGAAAAGAAAGAATCTATGTTTTTGTGCTGTTTTGTTTATGCAAATCTATATCTGAATGATTTCGTCTAGAAAATTCAGAGCAATGATTTGGAAAATTATAAAAATTAAAATTGATGATTTCAGTAAAGCAGATCAAGATCAGAGTTGGCAAACAATTTTCTGCAGTCCAAATCAGCCTACTGACCATATCTGAAAATAATGTTTTCTTAGAACATAGCCATGCCCAATCCTTTAGGTGTTATCTATGGAAAAGGAAATGGCAACCCACTCCAGTGTTCTTGCCTAGAGAGTCCTGTGGATGGAGGAGCCTGGTGGGTGGCCGTCTATGGAGTCGCACAGAGTCGGACACGACTGAAGAGACTTAGCATGCATGCATACTTTGGATAAGGAAATGGCAACTCACTCCCATATTCTTGCCTGGAGAATCCCAGGGACAGGGGAGCCTGGTGGGCTGCCATCTGTGGGGTGGCACAGAGTCGGACACGGCTGAAGTGACTTGGCAGCGGCAGCACGACTGCTTTTACCAGGCAGAGTCAGAGCAGTTGTGACAGAGACGCTATGGCCTTCCAAAGTCTAAGATATTAATTTTTAGCCCTTTATAGAAACATTTGATAACCCTGATGAAGATAAATATTTGATAATCAAAACATTTAACCAGCAATTAGTAGTTCCAGAAACAGATAACAAAGAAAGATACGGGGAGGGAGATTTCTTGGACTTGACTCCTATGGGTTTTCAGATTATATATAAGGACTGTCTGATGACTCCATAGGAAGAAAAACATCACAGTGAGCCAGGCAAGATCATAATGATACTTCAGACCTATATTCAGATCTTCTTTCCAGAGAAGGAAAACAGTTACATACAAAGTTTGCTGGGTATTTCAACCTACAGGTATTTAGGGTATTTCTAGATCAATCTAGAAAATTAAAAGTCAATGAAATAATTCCAGCCTACAATTTAAAGTCAAGTCATGATTACACATATGAGGTCTTTAAATGCTTTACTCCTGGTCTCTTAGAAAATACTCCACCTAAATTAGGAAGTAAATGCCAAAATAGAACACATGAAATCCAATAGAGAAGTCAGAGGAAGAAAATTTTCAGGATGATAAAAAAAATGGTAATATTCAAAGCCATATGTGCAGTGGGTTTTGTGAATAAACAGGTCAGATGGGAGCAAGGGAAACAGAGAGATCCAGGAAAGACATATCAAGGGAAAAATAGTAAAACTTACAGATGTATATTAAGTATTAGACCATATTGAAAATAATTTTACAGTTCTTTGAAAGCATTTGGGTGCTGAGTTAGTGTTAAGTAGATAGAAAAAAGCAAAGAAGTGAATGAGGTAACTCCAAGATAAAGAAAAACTCATACAAGAAATGAAGTGTTAGTGTCTTTAGTATAGAAATGAAGTGTGAGACTTCTGACAATGACTCAACTGAGAGCAATATTTGCAAAACCATAAAAATGTAAACACTGAAACCTGACTTAACCAGGAAGTTGGATATTAGTATTTTAGGAGAATGGCTATAGAAGTGGAGTCCCAAAGGGAAGAAGAACTCTACGAGGTAAATCCTCTTCTATAATGTAAGTCCATAAGTAAAGTTTAACAGTGAATTATAAAGACATGGTTCTGTAAGCTATATTAGTCAGAAATGTGGAGACAGTTTTTGAAAGAGGAAGATGGAGAGCATAAAGGAAATGATAATGGGTGATGGAAAAAAAGGGGGCGTTGTTATCACTAGCTGGTACTACTATTAGAGATTTAGAAACAGAACAGAATTTGTCAATTATGATTCAATAAAGCTAGAGAAAAGTAATATAAAATAAAATAAATAAAGCCCAAACAGATTATTGCTTAAGAATGTAAGTTCTATATTTAAAAGGCCTATGTATAAACTGAACTTGGCCAAATACTAACTGCAACTCTGAGTGACTAACTCTGTCTCAATTTTTTTCCTTTTTAATATAGGTATAATAAAAGGAATTATACAAGAGATATAACAGACAGTATATGAGCTAATACAGGTAAGACTTTTATTTTAAAAACAGATTTTATTTTGCTAAAATAGCAATTATGATTTTAAAGTAATAAGTATAAATGAGAAAACAGTGTCTTTACAGTAGATCTACAAAAGAATAATCTGTATTAGTAATATCTAAGATCTATACAAAGTATTAGCAAACTGAAAGAGAGAAAAATTTTGAAAAATCCTGAGTATGAAATCAGTCTATTTAAAATTGCTGTTAATTCTAATAATAAAGCTATATTTTCTTGTTGTTGAATCAGCCTATTTTATTTGAGGGCAACTGTATACAACGTTTATGAAAAAGGTGAACAGAATTATTTTCATAAAATTTTATAGACATTTAGAAGACTACTGGCCCTTAGAAATTTTTTCCTAGTAAGAAAATCTTAAACTTATATATAAAAGTTAGAGATTCTATGAACATCAACAATTTAGGTAATTTTAGAAATGTTTCTAAGAACCTAGTTTTTTTCAATTTGGTCTCTTAAATAGATTTCATAATTTATTATATTATTATATTTACCATTGCATATTCACAGCTCTTTTAAAGCTGTCAGATATTATTCCCATTATACCAATAATATTTGTAAATTAACCAATAACTATAATTCCTGGTTAATAACAAATATTACTATCCTTTTGAAGAGATGGGGAGAAGTGCTTAAAAAATGTATATACATAATCTAAAAGCTTGGTCCAGAGATAAACACTTAAAACTCTGTGAAACAGTTCTGAACTCAAAGGAAAGTAAAATAGTTCAAAGACTTTTCCTCTCTCCAAATAGAATAATTATTTTGAATAGAGACTGACCTCATAGCAACCATTAACTTTCACTAAAAACTGAAGAATTTAACCACCCAGTGTGTGTGACATCAACAGGATTTCCAGTCTCAAAGTAGTCTGCCTAAACACATCTAGAAATACACACCTGCACTTAAGAAAATGCCCCGGCATCATGGGAAAAAAGTCAGATCATGCAATCTCCTCTGCCAGTTCAGTCCTGCCTTCATCATTATTATATGCATGTCCAGTTAGTTATGATCCTCTCCCTGGCTTACCTGCAAAAGCATCCCCTTTTTTCAAAGGGCTAGACACATTTTAGGATTTTCTAGAGGAAATAATATAAAATTCCACACTTTCTCCTAACTAGCTAATCTTTTAAAGGGACAGTATGGACCCACTTATATGGCATTTTAAAAGCATTTCCAAAACTTTTTCTTTCAAAAGACTTTCGGAGAAGAAAAAGAGTTGCATACTAGGGATAAATGAGTAGTTCCCTACCAGAGACAAGAGAGTAACTGGACATAAAACAAGCTTCCTAGATAAAACTTAGCAGAAATGTATAGACAGTTAACTGCTGGGGTGGACAAAATGTAGTGGGACAATCTTGACTGGCAAGACACAAAATGGGGCAGCAGACATCTCACAGGTGGTGGAGACAGCATATCAGAATGATTACCCGCCTTGATGGCTCAGGGGGTAAAATATTCGCCTGCAATGCAGGAGACACAGGAGACGTGGGTTGGATCCCTATGTCCAGAAGATCCCCTGGGGAAGGAAATGGCAATTCACTCCAGTGTTCTTGCCTGGAGAATCCCATGGACAGAGGAGCCAGGCTACACTCCAAAGGGTCACAGAGAGTCAGGGATGACTGAGCGATTAAGTCCACGGCAGACCAGTCTGGAGCCCTGCTAAATGGATTTGTGCTGGGAGCCGTCAGGATGCCCCCTTGCTCGGATGACAAGGTCACTACACTAAGAAAGAAATTGCAAAGCTGACTTTCTTTATCGGGGCATCCCGGGCTAGGCACCCCCTGGTATTTTTCTTGGGAGTTCTGTCCATGCTTGGAACATTGGCTCATCTCAGTAGGTCAGTCCCAGTTGGAAAGAATTTGTCCTGAGATAATCCCCCCAGACCTTATCGACCAGAGGATCTGGGAAGGCAGATCACCTTCCCCTGGGGCTAAGGAGGAATGAAGAGGACATTTAAATAGATTACTACTCCTCCTACTAATTACTGGGGAGTTTACCAAGAGTTCTCTGAGGGTCATGGCAAGGCCACCACCAGAAAGGCTCCTACTTGGGTCACCTTTCCACCTCCCACTCTCCCGACCACTCCGCAGAGGAGGCTCTCTTCCTTGAAGAAATCAGGCTGGATTGGGACTTAGGAATGCTCAAAACTGTGGCCAGCATAGTTGGAGATATTGATTGCTTTAGGATAGAGTAGACATAGGAATTCATTATAGTAGTTATAAGGTTAATAGGGTTTTATTGCTGAAGCAGTGCTGCTTGACTGTCTCTGAGTCCTCTTTCCTCTTTCTAAACTGTCTCTTTCCTCTTTCTAAACTGTCTCTTTGTCCTCTTTCCTCTTTCCCCTAAGAACTGAAGTAGGTTACTAGAATAAACAGTCTCAAGCTTAAGCCCGTCCCTCTAGCTTCTACATAGTCGTACCCAATAAGAGAAATGTAACCTTTCTACTTGGATTGATGTACTTATCATGACTGAATGAAGTATACTGAAGACATTCAAATGGTAAACATACTATTATTAAATCTAATTACATAAAAATCTGACTTCTGTAAGGGGAATGTTTCATGATAGATTGGGGAATGACCTCTATGATAAGGTTGCTATGGAAGGTAGAAAACAAAAATTGTATAGAATGATAGGTGATGTAGTGATGTAATGGGGATGTCTTTTGGCTATAAAACTGTAAACCAACAACAATAAACGGAGAGACTTCATCACCCCACAAAACCAACAACAATAAACGAGAGACTGCTCCATCACCACACATTGACTCAGCTCAGTAAGACCCCCGGACCCCGCCGAGGCTGGACCCCAGCAGATTTGAATTCCAGCTCTGCCACTTACTAGCCATGTTCTGTACAACTGATTTACCCATTGTGTGCCTTAGTTTAATCATCTATATAATAAACACAACACTAACACCAACTTCTAAGGACTGCAGCAAAGAATAAATTGACTCTTGCTTGTGTTTAGATCATAGCAAACACTCTCTTCCAACAACACCAGAGAAGGCTCTACACATAGATATCACCAGATGGTCAATAACAAAATCAGACTGATTATATGTTTTGCAGCCAAAGATGGAGAAGCTCTATACAGTCAGCAAAAACAAGACCAGGAGCTGACTGTGGCAAGGATCATGAACTCCTTATTGCCAACTTTAGACTTAAATTGAAGAAAGTACGGAAAACCACTAGACCATTTAGGTATGACCTAAATCAAACCCTTTACAATTATAAAAAGGAAGTAAGAAATAGATTTAAGGGACTAGATCTAATTGAGTGCCTGAGGAACTATGGATGGAGGTTCGTGACACTGTACAGCAGACAGGGATCAAGACCATCCCCAAGAAACAGAAATGTAAAAAAGCAAAATGGCTGTCTGAGGAGGCCTTACAAATAGCTGTGAAAAGAAGAGAAGCGAAAAGCAAAGGAGAAAAGGAAAGATATACCCATTTGAATGCAGAGTTCCAAAGAATAGTAAGGAGAGATAAGAAAGCCTTCCTTAGTGATCAATGCAAAGAAACAGAGGAAAAGAATACAATGGGAAAGACTAGAGATCTCCTCCAGAACATTAGAGATACCAAGGGAACATTTCATGCAAAGATGGGCTCGACAAAGGACAGAAATGGTATGGACCTAACAGAAGCAGAAGATATTAAGAAGTGGTGGCAAGAATACACCGAAGAACTGTACAAAAAAGATCTTCATGACCCAGATAATCACGATGGTGTGATCACTCACCGAGAGCCAGACATCCGGGAATGCAAAGTCAAGTGGGCCTGAGGAAGCATCACTACGAACAAAGGTGGTGAAGGTGATGGAATTCCAGTTGAGCTATTTCAAATCCTAAAAGATGATGATGTGAAAGTGCTGTATTCAATATGCTAGCAAATTTGGAAAACTCAGCAATGGCCACAGGACTGGCAACGGTCAGTTTTCAATCCTATTCCAAAGAAAGGCAATGCCAAAGAATGCTCAAAGTACCTCACAATTGCACTCACTTCACACACTAGTAAAGTAATGCTCAAAATTCTCCAAGCCAGGCTTCAATAATATGTGAACCGTGAACTACCAGATGTCCAAGCTGGTTTTACAAAAGGCAGAGGAACCAGACATCCAATGGCCAACATCTGCTGGATCATCAAAAGAGCAAGAGAGTTCCGGAAAAACATCTACTTCTGTTTTATTGACTATGCCAAAGCCTTTGACTGTGTGGATCACAATAAACTGTGGAAAATTCTGAAAGAGATAGGAATACCAGACCACAGACCACCTGATCTGCCTCTTGAGAAACCTGTATGCAGGTCAGGAAGCAACAGTTAGAACTGGACATGGAACAATAGACTGTTCCCAAACAGGAAAAGGAATACATCAAGGCTATGTATTGTCACCCTGCTTATTTAACTTATATACAGAGTACATTGGGAGAAATGCTGGGCTGGATGAAGCACAAGTTGGAATCAAGATTGCCAGGAGAAATACCAATAACCTCATGTATGCAGATGACACCACTGTTAACTACAAATTGGCACTTACCAAGAGCACTGCCAGTGACTGAACAACAAAAGCATTTACCATCTGCCTCAGGGACACTGAACCCCATGCTGCTATAGCTGTTGACCTTCAACAACCCTTGAGGGAGTTCAGGGTGCAGTGAGGCACTCTGTGCTCCAGGGAATCTGGTGGGACAGGTCTTTAGATAGTTGGATGTTTTTAGGAACAGATTTTATGATCTCGATCCTTGCATCTCCTCATATCTAGAGAAACGCTAAATCCCTTCATGGTGACATCAGACCCTCATGACTAACAAAAAACCTTTTGTAAAATGAGTGTTTCATGGTATTGAACTCCCCTTTCACCAAAACTTTATATATTGACTTTCCCCCACTGCCGCTCTGGGGCAGTCTCAGTGCTATCTGAGATGCTGCCTCCAGGGCTGCAGTTCTCATTCTGCCTCAAATAAAACTTAACTTACAACTCTCAAGTTGTACATCTCTTTAAGTTGACCATTATGGTGACCCTCGAAGCAACCCAGAGTGGGCTTACTTACTTCGACTTGGCTCAAAGCAGCGGTCCCTTGTGCAAATCCACCACCTTGGGGAGTGCAGATAAATTTGGGTAAGTTGCTCCTGGTTCTTGAATCTCCCATATTTTTTGAGATTCTGAGTTTTATTTGGCCATAGAGCAGGTTACCTGCCCCCTCCTAGTAAGGAACATACTAGGGTGGGCCCAGGTGAAACATCCGGGGCATACCCACTCATGGTCTAGATGCTGAGTGGGGCTCGGTTGAAAGATACCAAGGAATTTACACCCAGTCAAAGGATGCTGGGTAGGGGCTGGCTGAAAGATGCCAGGAAAACTGTTCACCCAGTGGAAAGGTACTGGGAAGGGGGAGGCTCGATTTGGAAAAAAATCGAGGAATACCGGGGGCTCAGCTGAAAGATGCTGAGGTCGCTCCATTGTAGGGGACTGAATCGTCTTGGCTGAGCAGTTAAGAAAGAGGCTGATTGACATTTTCCCTCAATTTGACTGCCTTTATAGAATTTGTCAGGATAAAAGTGAGGAAAATACATGAGTGCTTTGCTCTGAAGAAAAGAGGCAAGACTCTTCCCGGCCGGTTTCGGTTTTCTCAGGAGACTGAGAAATTTAGAGGAGCGGTGGAGGCCTAGTCCTCATGCCGTGCAGTGGTCCATAGGGAAACCCACTCATTAATTTAAATACTTGCTCCTTCGGGGGTTGCACATAAGAACTGGCCATTCAGCGACCTGGGCAGCCATGATGGTCTTAGATTGCAGGATGCAGAATCCGAGACACGTAAGACGAGCTGAAACGACTCTGGGGTGACTCCTGGCGAAGTTAAGCTCACAAGTAGAACATGGGCCCACTACTCAAGTTTACTAGTGATTTTAATCCCTGACAAATTCAGCTTAAAATGGAAAACAGAATCTCTCAACAGAAACAAAGTGGTGTCATAAAGCCAGCCTCTGACTAACACTCTAGCCAAATCCATGTACAATACATATGGCGCTCATACTTGCAAGTACCTAGTTAATTGGAGAAATTATACTAAAAGAGATCTCAACCTAAAATGGCCAAATTGGGATTCTTTTGATATTCTAAAATTGATATTTTTGCATGCACAATTAGAAAAAGCCAGCTGTGCTTTGACTGGTATCTAGAAGCTTCTAAAACAGAAAATGATAAGGTAACTTCTTTACAGAAAATCAACAAGAAATTGTTTGAATCTATATCAAAACTGAAAAAAGGCTGCTAGCACTGACTTTGCCAGGTCGCAGGTCTGATTGAACTGGGAAGTCACGTTTGGCATTTATGCTATTTGGCATTTGATTTGAGGGCATCCCTTTACCATCTTTTTGGGGCACTCCTGTTACTTGGCTTTTGATTTCTGGGCATCTCTTTGCCTTTTGTTACATTTGGAGTGTGACTCCTGGCTGATGAAGTTCTGGTTCAGTTTGGTTTGTTGGTTTGGGTGCATAGACAGCTGGTACAAACTGTTTGAGCGAATTTGTGAATTTCTCACTCTAAGGTTCCACACTCTACCTGGGAACCCCTTGGGAAATTTTCTTTTAATGATTGGTCAATCTATAGCTATGACCCAATGACAAGAAAAATGGCCTAAAACTATTAGATCTTTATTGACATAGGAGACGAAAATGAACTGAAGTCCCCTATGTCCAGGACTTTCTCTTGTAATCAGCAGCTGGGGCTGATGAAACTAAGACCCTTACTTCCCCTGAGGGACAATCCCTGCTGAGACTAAGCTGCCCTTGTTTTCAGGGCCAAGTTGAGTACTACCTGGTCTACATTTTGGCTATAAAACTATGGTCACACACGCACACAAAATACAATTTTTGACAATGTGGTCACAATATTCTTTAGACTCCAGAGGAAGCTTGAAAGAAATTATCTCTTTAAACTTCTTGCCCTGAGGAAATAACTACTCCTATACCTTTAGATCTCTGTTCGTTTCCAAGTCAAACCATTCAATATCACGGTAATCCAAGTCTATGCCTCAACCGGTAATGCTGAAGAAACTGAAGTTGATCGGTTCTATGAAGACCTACAAGATCTTTAAGAACTAACACCCAAAAAAGATGTCCTGTTCATTATAGGAAACTGGAATGCAAAAGTAGGAAGTCAGGAAACACTTGGAGTAACAGGCAAATTTGTCCTTGGAGTGCAGAATGAAGCAGGGCAAAGGCTAATAGAGTTTTGCCAAGAGAACACACTGGTCATAACAAACATCCTCTTGCAACAACACGAGAAGACTCTACACATGACATCACCAGATGGTCAACACCAAAATCAGACTGATTATATTCTTTGCAGCCAAAGATGGAGAAGCTCTATACAGTCAGCAAAAACAAGACCAGGAGCTGACTGTGGCTCAGATCATGAACTCCTTATTGCCAAATTCAGACTTAAATTGAAGAAAGTAGGGAAAACCACTAGACCAGTCAGGTATGACCTAAATCAAATCCTTTATGATTATACAGTGGAAGTAAGAAATAGACTTAAGGGACTAGATCTGATAGACAGAGTGCCTGATGAAATACAGAGGTTCATGACATTGTATAGGAGACAGGGATTAAGACCATCCCCAAGAAAAAGAAATGCCAAAAAGCAAAATGGCTGTCTGAAGTGGTCTTACAAATAGCTGTGAAAAGAAGGGAAGCAAAAAGCAAACAAGAAAAGGAAATATTTTCCCATCTGAATGCAGAGTTCAAAAGAATAGCAAGGAGAGATAAGAAAGCCTTCCTTAGTGATCAATGCAAAGAAATAGAGGAAAACAACAGAATGGGAAAGACTAGAGATCTCTTCAAGAAAATTAGAGATACAAAGGGAACATTTCATGCAAAAGATGGGCTTGATAAAGGACAGAAATGGTATGGACCTAACAGAAGCAGAAGATATTAAGAAGTGGTGGCAAGAATACACAGAACTATACAAAAAAAGATCTCCACGACTCAGATAAGCACGATGGTGGATCACTCATGTAGAGCCAGATATCTGGGAATGTGAAGTCAAGTGGGCCTTAGGAAGCATCACTACGAACAAAGCTAGTGGAGGTGATGGAATTCCAGTTGAGCTATTTTAAATCCTAAAAGATGATGCTGTGAAAGTGCGGTACTCAATATGCCAGCAAATTTGGAAAACTCAGCAATAGTCACAAGGCTGAAAGAGGTCAGTTTTCATTCCTATTCCAATTCTTTGGCAATGCCAAAGAATGCTCAAACGACCACACAATTGCACTCATTTCACACACTAATAAAGTAATGCTCAAAATTCTCCAAGCCAGGATTTAGCAATACATGAACCATGAACTTCCAGATGTTCAAGTTGGTTTTAGAAAAGGGAGAGGAACCAGAGATCAAATTGTCAACATCTGCTGGATTATCAAAAAAGCAAGAGAGTTCCAGAAAAACATCTACTTCTGCTTTAATGACTATGCCAAAACTTTTGACTGTGTGGATCACAATAAACTGTGGAAAATTCTTAAAGAAATGGGAATACCAGACCATCTAACCTGTCTCTTGAGAAACCTGTATGCAAGTCAGGAAGCAATAGTTAGAATTAGACATGGAACAGCAAACTGGTTCCAAACAGGAAAAGGAGTACGTCAAGGCTATGTCTTGTCATCCTACTTATTTAACTTATATACAGAGTACATCATGAGAAACAATGGGCTGGAAGAAGCACCGATTGGAATCAAGATTGCCGGGAGAAATATCAATAACCTCAGATATGCAGACGATACCACCCTTATGGCAGAAAGGGAAGAGGAACTAAAAAGCCTCTTGATGAATGTGAAAGAGAAGAGTGAAAAAGTTGGCTTAAGGCTCAACATTCAGAAAACTAAGATCGTGGCATCTGGTCTCATCACTTCATGGGAAATAGATGGGGAAACAGTGTCAGACTTTATTTTTGGGGGCTCCAAAATCACTGTAGATGGTGATTGCAGCCATGAAATCAAAAGACGCTTACTCCTTGGAAGGAAAGTTATGGACAATCTAGACAGCATATTGAAAAGCAGAGACATTGCTTTGCCAACAAAGGTCTGTCTAGTCAAGGCTATGGTTTTTCCAGTAGTCATGTATGGATGTGAGAGGTGGATGGCGAAGAAAGCTGAGCGCCAAAGAATTGATGGTTTTGAATTGTGTTGTTGGAGAAGACTCTTGAGAGTCCCTTGGACTGCAAGGAGATCTGACAAGTCCATCCTAAAGGAGATCAGTCCTGGGTGTTCATTGGAAGGACTGATTTTGAAGCTGAAACTCCAATTCTTTGGCCACCTCATGCAAAAAGTTGACTCACTGGAAAAGACCCTGATACTCGAAGGACTGGGGGCAGGAGGAGAAGGGGACAACAGAGGATAAGATGGCTGGATGGCATCATCAACTTGATGGACATGGGTTTGGGTGGACTCTGGGAGTTGTGATGGACAGGGAGGCCTGGCGTGCTGTGGTTCCTGGGGTCACAAAGAGTTGGACACGCCCGAGGGACTAAACTGAACTGAACTGATACCTTTAGACCAGATCTCTCTGTATCTAGAGCATATCTAATTCCTGAAAACAAAAGGAACAAAAAGGGGAATGAATAGACACTTTTACAATCTTACTCCAATGATTTTTTTTTATTCATAATTAAGCTTGGAAAACAAAGCTATAGGATCTCTTGTGTCTATTTCGATGTATGTATGTCTCAGTGTGTGTCTTTGTTTCTTTTGATAATACTGCTGATTCCTGAGATCAGTTTGTAAATGAGCTCTAATCTACTTGGCCTTAAAAAAAAAGTAAGCACTTACAAATCAAATAATTCTAAATTCAAGAGAAATTAACCTAAATGAATTTCAGGTTCATGTGAACTGGGAAATATTCATTGTTAAATACCTGATATTAATGTTTACTTGTTGATCTAAATAATGTAGACACATCTAAGAGCAATTAACTTAAGCAAAATATTTTAATTATACATAGGTTTAATATAAGTTAAATATTGTATCTGTTACAAGTTTGTCAGCAAGGAAATTACCTTGCTGAGTGAAGAAACTTCTAAAAACTGTAAATGAGATATGAGGCTTTAGACAAACTCTATTAAGAATAATTATGCTTTAGGAATGTCTATCTAAAATTGTCTATCCAGATTGGAGTAATTTGAACTTCTAAGGATTGTACTAAACTAAGTGTTAGAAGTCTATTGAATAGCTAAGTCATTTCCAAATAAAATTAATCAAAATATTTTGAAACATTTACTACTAAACACTAATTACTTCTTACAGAGAAACTAAAGAGATTTGGGATTAAAAAGAAATGATGTTTGGTGCCATCCTAAAATGTTCTAAGAAAACAAAGGTTTTAGAAATTATCACTGGTATTTATGCTCACCAATCCATTAAAATGCTATTATAAAAGTCAGTTCTTGGTTGCTCAAGGGAAGTAGGAAGTGTGTTTTTGGTAAAGAAGGTATGAGGAATGAAACTGCCTTTTTGTTGAGGGAAAAGGAAGTAAGTCTGACTTACAGGTAGCTTTTTAGGATGGAAGAACATAGAAATGGGTACAGAAAGTGATAAGCTTTGTGAAAAGTGAACCATGAGGAAAGGGTTTTTTATATGCTTAGGACTAAGTTTTGGAGAAGGCAATGGCTCCCCACTCCAGTATTCTTGCCTGGAAAATCCCAGGGACGGCGGAGCCTGGTGGGCTGCCGTCTATGGGGTCACACAGAGTCAGACACGACTGAAGTGACTTAGCAGCAGCAGCAGCAGGACTAAGTTTAAAATAAAGTTAATTAAGCTTACCTGTTAAGTAAAGTAAGCTGGTGCAAAAACTTGAATTTAGCTTTTCTCTTTCTTAAGAGCACACCTTGTCTTTAGATATTGAACTGCCTCTGATGATAGATTTAAGTTTGTTTATCTCTTAAATGATCTGTTCTGAAATTCTTTACTGTGACTTTGGCAAGGTGAGCAGCTATTGTTTCACAAGGACCTATAGTCCTATCTGACTGAGTGTTCTAAACCTTTTTGATATTTGTTGACAAAGCTTCCTAAATCATTCTAATGAAGATTTCTAGCTAACTTTGGGATGCTTCAGAGGGGCCCTGAAACATCCCAAAGAGAGATATTACACTAACTAGGTTCCTTTTGTATACAGAATTGCATGGGGGATATTGTCAAGTGAGTAATAAGTCTAGGATTATATTGTATGGTAAATGTTACTAATATAGATATCCTAGAAACTGTATAGAGATTCTAAAATTTTGATATGTTTGGGTAAAATGTTATCAGGCATAATTCTAGCTACTATCACAAAATACTGTCATAGCACTAACCAAGTTTCGCAAAAATGCTTCCTCTTCAAGATTTATAAAAAGGACTTTGGATAAATACCAGTTTCTGAACTGGGTAAAGATTCTAATGAAAAATCTGATGATGTCACAAAGGTTAACCAAAAGACTGAATGAACTGGTGAATATGCTTATAACTTCTATGATTTCTAGTTTTCCAGTTTTAAGAAAAACCTTCCCCTAAAACTAATTATGATGGTAATTTGGTAAAATGATATTTTATAAACAAATTGAAACATTTATCTTTTCTCTCTATCTGAACCCTCCAGAGATTGGAAACTCTTAGTTTCCAGTAACTTTATCAGATAAGTTAGGAAGGTTATCTCACCAACAGGTACAGAAATCTGAAGGAACTTGAAGGAATCAGACCTTGAGAAGGGAGGAATTTACTTAGATCTGTTAGACAAAATCTGTGATAAACCTTTGGCATGACTTTCCTAGCCCTGAAAGGTTTTATTTTAAAAGTTCAGTCTGAGACTTTTATAGTCTCAGCAATGCAAAAAAGTCTATGATCAATTATGGTTATATAAATCATCATGCCACATTTATTGTGACCAGACCTATATTACAAACAAGTCTTAATTTGGTAAAAATGATGGTGATTTTAGGGAGCAAACGATGTTTCAATGAATGTTAAATTCCAAATTGTTAATGAAGGTCTGTATCCACTAAGACTCGTTTCCTGGATAGTTCTTTGCTATTATGGTATATGTAAAATTCAACTGAATTATTAAAGGACACTCTAGGGTTGTTTCTGAAGCTTATCTCTGTAATACGTCTTTGGCTGAAGATCACATGCCTCACGCATGACCTTCAATCAAGACTGGAAGAAGACATAATTTAAGGAACTGTCTCCAACCTGAATGGAAGGACCTTTCTATCAGGTACTCTTTAACTAGTACATACCCAGTGAAATTGAAGGGAAATTGACTCTTCGGTTAACTCCCACTTCCAAAGGCCTCTAAGCTGGACTGGTCCATAGAGAGGCCTGCTGACCTCAAACTCACCTTAAAACAATGCTCAAACAGAGGAAACTAAACTACACTAGGACGAGAAGAAGATGACATCAGGAGTAGGCAGCTTGCCCAAGATGCTGATCTGAATTATATGATCATTTATAATGTTTTCTTGATTCCTTAAACCTATGCCTATCAATCACATGTTTTTAAAACTCAATCCAACTGTTGGGTTGTAATCAATTACCTGTGCCTAGTACTTCTGGGTTACCCGTTCTCTAGGTAGATTTCTGTTTTCTAGGGCTCTGATTGGATACTCCCTAGGAAATTTATTTTAGATGAGTGTTCAGTCCTGTTTTATCTGTTCATGATATTACTAGGTGGGATCCTCTCCTCTGGCCAATTAATAATACCTGCTCTGATGCTGACCATAGATTTAAGTTTCTTTCTAAGAGTCATTTAAATTCAATCAGAGTGATGAACTAAGTTTCAATAAAAAATTAACTTCTCATCTATTAAAGGGAAAACTCCCACGATTATGAGGTGGATCTGCATGGTTAACACCAGATTAAGTTTAAAAGCTTCTCTATGTTGGGAGTGGTTAAATCATACCTGGTAATTATGAGACAAGGCTGGGTGCTTTATGAACTATGTCTATTAGAGAGAAACAGTGGTATGAGAATTAAGTGGATTTGTGGCACTAATTTATGGCCTTCACATCCTACAGGGATGGATAAAAAGATATAGCCTGGGATTCCCGTGAATTTAAGGTCATACATGTTAACAAATTAGAGGTAACACTAACCAACCTACTATTGATATGATCCCAGTGGGTCAAAGATCTGTATTCTACTGGTATGACCATCTAGCAGCTTGTGTGTGTGTGTGTGTGTGTGTGTGTGTGTGTGTCCTTCAAAGGGGATGGAGGATGTAACTGATCATATCTAAGCCTTAACTTTCATGACAGTAATCAGGTATTAGCCTACTGAATTCTGAGATCTCTATGATGAGAAAGGCAGTGCTACACAACTGCAAGGCTCTTGACACCTTCCAGCGTCTCAGGGAGATATCTGTGCTATATTTCAAAGTGAATGCTATATTTTCATATCTGGTAAATCCTTTAGTGTAACACATTTGAACTACAAGAAAAATCAGACTTCTGCTTTAAGTGACCCATTCCCTAGTCTTGATGATCTTTAAAAAAAAAAAACACTGGTGTGGGAGGCTCACAGCTAAAATACTTACTTTTAACTCCACTATACCACTTGTATTTTGCTTGTTTCACAAGATTAGTATTTCTTGTATTATCAAGTGTATGACTGAGCCTCCAATGAAAATGATGACTAGACTTGAAGCAGATGATCAAATGTATGGCTCAACATATGATCAATGACTGTAATAGTGTAACTCTAGGTATGAAAAGATGCAATGAGAGGGAACACTTTCTTGGACCATAACTAGAATACAGGTGTGCAGAGATCTCTGACTATTAAGACCTAGTCCAGCAATAGCACATTGAGTGTCTTATCAACAAAAACCTTCTTCAGAAGTGGGAATGAGCATTCCCAGCAATGCAGGACAAAATGGTCATGAAATACCCCCCAAAGTATCATTGGATTTATGACCATAAGGGAGCCGTGTCAACTACAAATTGGCACTTACTGAAGGACTGCCAGTGACTGAACAACAAAAGCATCTGCCATCTGCCTCTACCGAGACTGAACCCCATACTGCTGTAGCTGTTGACCTTCAACAATCCCTGAGGGAGTTCAGGGTGGAGTGAGGCGCTCTGTGCTCCAGGGAATCTGGTGGCACAGGATCTAGATAGTTGGATGTTTTTAGGAACAGATTTTATGATCTCAATCCTTGTATCTCCTCATATCTAGAGAAGCACTAAATCCCTTCATGGTGACATCAGACCCTCATGACTAACAAAAAACCTTTTGTAAATTGAGTTCTTCATGGTATTGAACTCCCCCTTCACCAAAACTTTATATATTGACTTTCCCCCACTGCCACTTTGGAGAAGTCTCTCACCGCTATCTGAGATGCTGCTTCCCAGGTTGCAGTCCTCATTTTGCCCCAAATAAAACTTAACTCGCAATTCTCAAGTTGTATACCTTTTTTAGTCAACACCACCCTTATAACAGAAAGTGAAGAAGAACTAAAAAGCCTCTTGATGAAAGTGAAAGGGGAGAGTGAAAAAGCTGGCTTCAAACTCAACATTCAGAAAACTAAGATCATGGCATCTGATCCCATCATTTTATAGCAAATAGATGGGGAAACAGTGGAAACAGTGACAGACTTTATTTTTCTGGGCTCCAAAATCACTGCAGATGGTGATTGCAGCGATGAAATTAAAAGATGCTTGCTCCTTGGAAGAAAAGTTATGACCAACCTAGACAGCATATTAAAAAGCAGAGACATTAAAGTAATGCCAAAGAAGGTCAATTTAGTCAAGGCTATGGTTTTTCCAGTAGTCATGTGTGGATGTGAGAGTTGGACTATAAAGAAAGTGGGGCACTGAAGAATTGATGCTTTTGAACTATGGTATTGGAGAAGACTTCTTAAGAATCCCTTGGACTGCAAGGCGATCCAACTAGTCCATCCTAAAGGAATTAGTCCTGAGTATTCATTGGAAGGACTGATGCTGAAGCTGAAACTCCAATACTTTGACCATCTAATGTGAAGAACTGACTCATCTGAAAGGATCCCGATGCTGGGAAAGATTGAAGGCAGGAGGAGGAGGGGACAGCAGAGGGTGAGATGGTTGGATGGCATCACCGACTCAATGGACATGAATTTGAGTAAACTTTGGGAGTTGGTGATGGACAGGGAGGCCTGGTGTGCTGCAGTCCACGGGGTCACAAAGAGTGGGACATGACTAGCAACTGAACTGACTCACTGACTGTGTTTAGAGTAAGAGTAGATGGTAGAAAGAACATCCACACAGTCAACCAAAGGTATAATTTTCTTGTTCCTCAATTTGTTATCTGTCTGTATCCGATTATTTCTTTTACCCTAGTTTTGCTGCCCTGTGGCCTTTTTAGAGATTATTTCACATCTGTGTGAAACACTTCATGTGAAAATTCAAGCAGAAAATTCATGTGAAAATTGACCTCCCTCAAATAAAGATTAACTGGTAAATGATTGCCAAGCACTTGGAACCCCTTAGGTGTTCCAAAAACATTGCTTGTTAACTCTCCTCATCCTGAGAAGGGCCAGCTGATGACAATCCTAGGCTGAAGTATCTCATGTCATATAAATACTGGATCCAAAGTTGTTGTGAAATTTCCAATTTGCAAGCGGCCAGAGGGCACACTAAGAAGACATTCACAGAAGAGCACTGTATTCTGCACCTGGCACAAGATTAGTGGCTGCTTCAGGGAAATGTTATTTCCAGCATTTGGTTTTCAATTTGACTTATTTTTTCACATTTTTCACATCTGATTAGTTAAGGGAGCCTCACATAGCAATCTTCTTGTCATATAAGAAGATCATATGGTGAAAGGCAATATTATCTGCAAAAAATCTGGATTGAGACTATGGAAAAAAATTAATATTTTTTGTGTGTTTAGTAAGTCTTGCAGATGACATCACATTGACAATTTTTATTGTCTTATAATCCTTTAGGAAAGATACTTAATGGTCCCCATGGAATCTTCAGCAGAAGTACACAGTGAAATCTGAAAGCAAGCCATTTTCATGGTATTGTGAATTGCACAGGAGTACCATCGAGAGATATTCATAAGTCATTAACAAATTCCAGATCAGTTCATGATTATTCATCATAAGAGCACATGTACTCAATTTTATCTGAATTATTCATTGGCTTTGTTTATGAACATCTTTAACTGATTAACGGTAAATCTTGATGAATATTCCTGAATTGTTCGAACCAAAGCACAGATCATAATGAATGAAGTCATTCACTGCTTTTCAGGAGTGTGAGATGAATAGCTGATACTGGGAAAAAAAATAAGAAATTGCAATGGTTTTGCAAATATGTCTGGTTTGGAAATCTTAGGGCTTAGCTTTTGATTAGTAACACATTGACAATCAACATCCTACTCTTTAAGCTTCGAGTTTTGGCTTCAGACTCAGAAAAGGTGATGCAAGATGGTGCCAGGAAACATGCCTCAAGCACTTCATAGAGTTTCTCTGGTCCAGTTTTCTGAAGCCAGGCCTCAGCTTTTCAATAGGTAGATCATCCATTTAAGTAGCTTCTTCAAATATGACATTTAATTCTAATTTATCCAATAATATCATTTTTATTTGTGTTTTACTGTGGCATGGGTGCTAAGTTGCTTCAGTCATGTCTGACTTTGTGCAACCCTTTGGACTGCAGCCCTCTAGGCTACTCTGTCCGTGGGATTCTCAAGGCAAGAATATCGGTCTGGGTTGCCATACCCTCCTCCAGGGGATCTTCCCCACTCAGGAATCGAATCCGGGTCTCCCACATTGCAGGCAGATTCTTTAACATCTGAGCCACCAGGGAAGCCCTTTACTTGTGTAGTAACTATAGAAATTACTATGAGCTCTACCCTCCTAACAGATCTTTAAGTGTATAATGCAGAACTGTTAATTTTAGGCATGATAACATACAGCAGATCTCTAGAATGTATTCAGCGTGCAGTACTGAAACTTCACACCCATCGGTTAGAAGCTCCCAATTTCCCCTTCTTTCCTATCCCTGGAAACCACTATTCTGCTCCCTACTTGTATTAGTTTGACTATTCTGGATATCTCATATAAGTGAAACCATGCCATATATATCCTCCTGTGGCTGGCTTATTTCACTTAGTATAATATTTTTACAATTCATCTATGTTTTTGCATATTGCACAATTTTCTTATTTTTTAAGGCTGAGTAATAGTCCATTGTATGTTTATACCACATACCCACTGATGGATATTCAGGTTGGTGTCCATATCTGGCTACTGTGACTAGTATTGTAATATGGAAATGCTACTATCTCTTTGAGACCCTAACTTCAATTATTTAAATAAATACCCAGAAGTGGGATTGCTGGATCATGAGGCAGTTTTGTTTTTCATCTATCAAGGATCCTCCATACTATTTCCCACAGAGGGATTATTACCACTTTTGCATTTCATCCAACAGTTTACAAGGGTTGCAATTTCTCCACATCCTGGATAATACTCATCGTTTTCTTTTAATATCCATCCTAACAGGTATGAAATGATACCTCATTGTAGCTATAATTTGTATGTCCCTAATGGTTAATGATGTTTAATATTTTTTCAAAAACCTCTTGACCATCTATATGGCTTCTCTGGAGAAATGTTTATGCATGTCCTTAGTTCATTTTTAACGTTATTGGTAGTTGTTCCAATCTATTCATTGTTTCTTTTTCCCTGGAGATGATTTTTAGTTTGACTGAAAGACATAATATTGTTAAAATGTCCATACTACCCAAAGTGATCTATAGAGTCAAAGAAATCCCTATCAAAATCCCAATGGCATTTTTTTATAGTAGAAAAAAAAATCTAAACTACATTTGGAAACACAAAATATCCAAATAATCAAAAAATGTGGGAGAAGGAAGAACAAAGTTGAAGGCATCACATTTACTTATTACAAAATATACTGCAAAGATACAGTAATTAAAGAAGTACGGTACTAACATAAGGAAAGGCATTCACATCAATGGAACAACATATATAAAACCCAGAAATAAATTTATGCATCCCATGGTTAACCAACCTCTGACAAGGGTACTAAAAGTACACAATGAGGAAAGGTTAGCCTCTCTAATAAATGATGTTTAGAAAAATGGACACCCACATATTTAAAAGTGGGATTGAGCCTGAATTTTACATTATAAACAAAAATCAACTTAAAATTGATTAAAGACTGAAATAATTCACCAGACTCTAAAGTTTCTATATGAGTACACAGACATAAAAGCTCATGACACTGGTCTGGCAATGTTTCACAGATACAACACCAAGGCAAGGGCAACAAAATGAAATTAGACAAAAACAGGGGTATACCAACAAAATTATTGAACATCAAAAATAACCTTATTTTTTCATAAGGATTGAAGTTTCTAGATGAGAGATTATTTTTTAAAGCCAGTCAATGAAGCAGATTAAGAAGTAGAAAAATTAAAAGAGAAAATAATCTATGTTTTTTTTCCTATATTAAAATCTAGTAGAGTTCTGATATGTATTTATGTGTATTCATGAGTCAATTTTCATATATATTTTCTTATTTCAGTAGCTTTAACCTGACCTTAGATATTTTTCCTAAAATAACATTTTATGATGGAACTGGAAAATAACATTCTTCTATTAGTAATTCAAATGGCACTAAAATACTAAAGGCAGAATTATTTTGTGGCATATACTTTAGTCAGAGTTTACTACTAAGCTATTATTAGAAAAGTCCACTGAATCAGAGCAAGTCTGAGAATGAAGACAGATCCTTTGGGAAGTCTGGATAAAGGGAAAAAATGGATTATAAAATGAAATAAGTAGAAAAACCAAGTGAAAACATGAAACAGGGAATCTAGGAGGGACATTTTATTGAAGTTATATATTTACTACTCTTGATCTTATTTTTAAAAGTAAGCACAAGAGATAAATCACAAGCCCTAGAAAGAAATTTTCCTTTGAATAAATGGATTACTTCTAAAGTTTTTGTGGATGCCCTGAACATGGTAAACTGCTTGACTATTCCAAAAATATAAGTACATTCTGCCTAGACCAATCAAATTGCCACACCATATCTCTTGGTATTAATTTTATTAAGCTAGTGATTCCCAATCGGGTGTATATATTCCAATCATCTGCATGGCTTTTTGAACACATATACACTTTGAGTGAGAATTTTGAGGGAGAGATGTATGTTTATATTACTATGTTCCACAGATGATTATAACCCCTACAGTAGTTTCCAATGTGTTCATATGACATGTGGTAGACTATTTCCATTACTGACCTTATTCTGCTCCCCACCTACTGTTCCTGTTTTTTGACCTAAAACCAAACAGAAATCTCCCACTATTACTATGGATGTGGGCATAAGACTTGCTTTGGTCAATGGAATATTGGCAAGTATTTTAAAAGCAGAGCCTTGAAAAGTACTTTGAAGCTTTCAATTGTGCCCTTGCATCTCTGTCCTCACTGAGAAAATATGCTCAAACCTAGACATTTAAGGGCAAATGGAGAGAGTCAGTTGCACCAGTTTTTTCCATAGCTAACCTACATCAGTTTATAGCTGGCTGATTACTAGATCTGAGAATAAGTCCAGACAAAATGAACAGAACTGACCAGCTAAGACCAGGTTATATCAATGAACTGCACGCTCATGGGCTAATAAATGCTTATTGTTTTAAGCCATTGAGAGTTCATATATTTCCATAATTCAGCATTAGACTCTCAAAAGAAGGTTGGTATACCATTTTAAGCAATAAATTATTTTAGCTAGATTTAAATTTATATTTCCAATTACAATTCTTTGGAAAAGTCCAAGGTAGAACGGGAGAATTACAGAAAACAGAATTAGATAATGAGCATATTTCACGAGAAATATTTTAACTTAGTGATTCTGGTCATATGACCCACCAAATATGATGACCATGTGATATGTGCAAATATTTTAATCCCTATCATTCCATCATAAATACCACATAATATCTATTGAGTCTAATAAGATCTGTATCTAAAAATAAGCTAAATAAACATTAATGGAGTAATATGTAAAACTTAAGAATTATTTTATTCATTGATCTATAACTTTTTGAGAATAACATTTTTGTTACTCTACTATATACAAATATATGCTCATTATGATACACATATACTGCTGCTGCTGCTGCTGCTAAGTCACTTTAGTCGTGTCCGACTCTGTGCGACCCTGTAGATGGCAGTCCACCAGGCTCCCTCATCCCTGGGATTCTCCAGGCAAGAACACTAGAGTGGGTTGCCATTTCCTTCTCCAATACATGAAAGGGAAAAGTGAAAGTGAAGTCGCTCAGTCATGTCCTACTCCTAGCGACCCCATGGACTGCAGCCTACCAGGCTCCTCCATCCATGGGATTTTCCAGGCAAGAGTACTGGAGTGGGTTGCCACTGCCTTCTCCAACACATATACTATATATGTGCAAATATAGTATATAAGCATATGAAAGAAAGAGCATAAGATAAAGATAAGAAAATTGCTTATCTTACCTCTCAAAAGATAAACAATCTTAATATTGGAAAGCATATTCTCCATTATATTACAGGCTATTTGATCATAACTGTTTTCCAAGTTTTTAGAAACTAGTAAGTCATGAATCTGTTTAGCTATAATTATTAATATTCCATTTTTAAAATAGCATTTTAATAACTCATACAAAGAAGATAAACTGTGTATTAAGAGATGCATTACACAGAGATGACATATTGCATATGGGAAGAAAATAGATTATCATGTACATATAATTATATCACAGAAAAAAGAAAGATTCAAATGCAGCCCAATATATTCCAGTTCAAGAGTAAAATGAGGAACATAAATCGGCCAAAAAAAGAAAAAGAAAAAATCTGAGAAGGGAAAGTCAGATAAGTAAGAAGAAAATCAGAAAAGCGTGATGGGAGGGGAACTAAGATGGCGGAGGAATAGGACGGGGAAACCACTCTCTCCCCAATAAATACACCAAAAGAACTTTTAAAGACCGCGCAAACTCCATAAAACAGGATCTAAATGCTGGCAGAGGACATCGGGCATCTGAAGGGACGGCCCATTGCTGACAAGAGGAAGTAGGACAAAAGAAAAAAGAGAGAGAAAAAAGTAAAGGGAGAGACAGAGTTGGGGGCGGGGATCCGTCCCGGAAGGGGAGTCTGGAATAAAGAGGAAAAAAAAAAAAAGAGGAGAAAGGTTTCCGAATACCAGGGAGCATTCTCTCGGGCGGATTTGTGGTGAATCTTGGAGAGCAAGATAGCTGGGAGTAAAAGCAGATTAATAATTAAGCCCTGCAAGCTACATTTCTGGCTGGAAGGCACAGGGAAGCGGCGGCGGCGGACGCCCCACCC
>ML661346.1:16737201-16784326 GCA_007570785.1 Antilocapra americana
AAAAAAAAAGAAAGAAAAGCGTGATGTCCTGTAAATTGCAGAAGCCAGTGTTCCAAAAAGAGGTGCAGTCAACTGGATTGTCTATTGCTGTTAATAAGTCATTAACCTTCATGGAGCCACCATGGAAGAGGCGGTACTCACTTCTCCACTCTGGGAAACATAGCACAGAAGACATATGAGAGGATAAGGAGACTGTAACGCTAAATAGAGTGGAACATACAGAAATCTATCAAAGATAACTTCAAAGATAACTCTGTCTCCAACAGATCATCCAGTTAGCTCCAGTGTCTTGGCCTTCATAAACTGGGGTTGGCAAAGAATGGTAGTACTAAACAGTTAGCAGTCACATGTGGATTTAAAATGTGAGAATCCAGAAATCTGGGATAAATGGAGACAACAGAAAGTGCAGACACCAACAAAAAATAAAGAAAGGGAAAAATAAAAGGAAGGAAGGAAGGAAAGGGGGAATCTTAAATGTAAATATCAAAAATGTTATTGTGTCTTTCAGTTTATAGACTTAAAGTGTACATTACATAATGTGTCATGTTATAGTGATGGGAAGCAGGGGTGGCCTTGGAGGTGATCTTGAAAATTTTCTTAGAAATTTTGGTTTTGGACCTGAACTA
Organism: Antilocapra americana; assembly: GCA_007570785.1. NCBI lineage: Eukaryota > Metazoa > Chordata > Mammalia > Artiodactyla > Antilocapridae > Antilocapra > Antilocapra americana. The sequence continues at coordinate 16,737,828 of ML661346.1, forward strand.
GAAATGGTACTTAAACTACCTCTATAGCTTTCTTGCACAGAAAGGGCTGACACAAAACTTTATTTGGTGAGCGAGTCATATTTTTCTTTTTTCTTTATAGCTCCTACAAAAAGCAGAGTTCTAATTCTAGTAATCCAGAGTGTGCAGAGCATTTTGTGGAAACTGTACATAGCATCAGAAAAAAAAGATGATGGAAGTGATAAAAACATGTATCACAAAGAGTAGAGAATTTGAGTACAGCTACTTAGAATGCACCCTTCTACAAGAATTTTGAACCCATGCCTCAAACTTGGTTTCCTGAATTTTGAGTTTCAAATCATTCCAACCTGTCCTTCAGTTCTATAATTTTTCTTTCTTTATCAGTAATGATATTTGAAATTATGGACTTTAGAGATCTCAGGTTTCCTCATGACAATGCAAAAGAGAAGGAAAAGAGATGAAGGGTAAGAAAAAGGTATTTTTAACAGCTAGCTAGGGCTGAGTGATATTTAAGATTTTATTAAAATGGCAGTTCCTATTATATACATATATATACATATGTATGTACACAGTGCTCACCTGCACTGTTGCAGTAATGTTGGTAGACTCTGGGAACACCATTAAGTACTGGTAGATGAGAAATTATCAAAGCATCAAGTTGAGATACATAATCTTTTAAAGAGACGGTCACTTCATCATCAGTGACAAGGGACAGAGAGACCATGTCCTGGGCAATATTTTCTGTCCAGTATCATATAAGAATAATCAAGCCATTTTCCTTTTTAATCTAATTTAATGTAGGTTGTAAAACAGGTTTTTGGTTTTTTTTTTTAATTTTGTTTTAGGACAGACTGCTACCTCCATTACATTTAGACTGACACAACCAAAGTATTATGAGTCTGATCTACTGATGGCATCAAGCTCTGACTGCCCAGTTTCATTTTGGGATTGTTTCCTCGAGGCTACACATTTTAGACATCAACCGCTATTGCAAATGAAGCAGAAAGGTTAAGAGGCAGCAGGAAAAGTAAAGTGTAGGATGAAATATATGAATGAATGGTGGAAGTGCAATGACACCCAAGCCAACAAATTCATGGACAGAAAACCATTTATCTGGCACCTAGTTGCTTATTCAATAGGCGATTTTTCAAAGCAGGTAGATCTGTGGAAGAACTACTGTTAGCTGTGTCTAAGAGCAAATAATGATGGAATTTAGGGAAACAACACTTGTTTTCATCTCTGCATATGCTTCTCAATAATTCTTTCCTATAAAATCCCCAGCTATGGTTTTTCCAGTAGTCATGTATCGATGTGAGAGTTGGACTATAAAGAAAGCTGAGCGCTGAAGAATTGATGCTTTGGAACTGTGGTGTTGGAAAACACTCTCAAGAGTCCCTTGGACTGCAAGGAGATTCAACAAGTCCATCCTATAGGAAATCAGTCCTGGGTGTTCATTGGAAGGACTGATGTTGAAGCTAAAACTCCAATACTTTGGCCACATGATGCAAAGAGCTGACTCCTTTGAAAAGACCCTGACGTTGGAAAAGACTGAAGGCAGGAGAAAAAGGGTACGACAGAGGATGAGATGGCTGGATGGCATCACCAACTCGATGGACATGGGTTTGGTTAGACTCCGGGAGTTGGTGATGGACAGGGAGGCCTGGCATGCTGCAGTTCTTGGGGTCGCAAAGAGTTGGACACAACTGAGTGACTGAGCTGAACTGAATTCCTTTTATTTCACTGATTGTCCCGGTATGAAAATTCTCAAGTTTTTGTTTCAAACTTCCTTTCAAGCTCTCTCCTTAATTTTGATTTTTAAAAATGTTTATTTCAAGATTAGTAAATAACAAAGCTTCAAAGAACTTCATATGTGTGGGCAAACAGAATACACGTTCATGGATTGATATAAGTCCTTTTAATGGAAAAGATGAATTATCACAGTATAAACTTGCCATGTTTTAATGAACTCAGTTGATTCAATTCATGGTTTCTAAATTATCCGGGCTATTATCACTTTGTTCATGTCATAGACACTCAAAAGATTCCAAGTTACCATGACTCTTTTCTTGGATCTACTGGATTATCCGCACTTACATATGATCTTCATGGCTTACTTAATGCTTCTTTCAAGATTATTAGAGATTCTTGCAGCCTGTGGTGGTTTAGTCACTAAGTTGTGTCTGACTCTTGCAACCCCACAGACTGTAGCCTCCCAGGCTCCACTGTCCATGGGACTCTCCAGGCAAGAATACTGGAGTGGGTTGCCATTTCTTTCTCCACGGGATCTTCCCAACCCAGGAATCAAACCAAGGCTTTTGCATTGCAGGCAGATTTTTTACCAACTGAGTTAGCAGCCTATTCTCTTTTAAATCATTTTCTTGCTCCTATCCTTTACAAAACAGAGCCACATCTGAAACTGAGCTAGAGTCCAGGGTCAAGGTGAGAACTGTAATGTTTATGGAAGCTAACAAGGTTGGCTTAAATTCTGCAGAGTTTCCTAGATTGGAATGACATATAATTCTCCATTTTTATGAGAAATTAAGTTTATTGAATTTTATGTATGACTGGATAAAGATTCTTCTATCCTGAAAATAGTTTAAGAAAAAAGCAAAAAACATTTTGAAGCAAAATAACATAACCTGTATTTGAAAAACACTAAAATGCTCTTCCCCAAAAAAGCATAAAGTTTTCTGAAGTTCAATTATCACTTTTATAAGGTTTATAATAAATATTATGCTTTTTAGATATTTAAAGATCTCTATTGTTATTTAAAAAAAAACACTTCTACTTCTTAAAAACATGTACCCTTCCAGCTGTATTAGTCACAAGTCAGATGGCCTTGGGAAAATTATCTGACTTTTTCTTTATCTCTAAATATGTAAAAGGTCAGTCCATATATCAGTTGATGTAAAACTAAATGTGAAATTCTTCATAGTTGAGCTGAATAAATAACTACAAAGAAAGCTCTTCTGTGCCAATAGGGTTGAAGAAGCACTCATGATGATACCTCTATTATAAGTGACAAAAAAACGATTTAGGTGGTTTATGAAAATGGTTCACTGGGCTTTTATCATGTGATTTGTTACCATGTTGTCAACATTTAAATTAATCTTATGTTGTTTTTTGTTATTTATTTACAGAAAGTGACATTTTAAATAACACCAGAAGAAAGGAGATAAGTGAGTTCATATGAACCTGAAAAAAAAAAGCTGACTAGAAGGGGGAACAATAAAGAGTTAAAAGTATAAACCGGAGCATGCTGGTATATTTCAGGAACAGCACAAAGGCAGTTGTTGCTGGCACAAGTAAAAGAGGAGGAGCTTGGTAGGACACGAAAGAGATTAGGGAGGTAAATCATATAGAAGAATCTCATTGGCCTTGGTAAGGAAATTATAGTACTTTGAGGAAAGTATGCAACTTTCCTTATATTTAATATGAATAAATGATTTATGGCAGTCTGAGGTTCTGATATATATGTAAAAAATTTAAACATATTAAACTGCCACTTCTAAAACAGTGCTCAAAACTTCTAACTAAAACTCAAATCATGCAATTATTTTATTATTCTGTTATAATTTTAAACTGTTCTACTACAGATCACATAGAATCTAAAAAGATATTCATCTGAACTCTTATCAGTATAATAAACAAATAAGTGTTAATTTCTCAATCATTATCTGACTCATTACTACTCCTTGGACTATAGCCTGCAAGGCTCCTATGTCTATGGGATTCTCCAGGCAAGAATACTGGAGCAGGTTGCCATACCCTCCTCCATGGGATCTTTCTGACCCAGGGATCAAACCCAGGTCTCCAGCATTGTGGACAGATTCTTTAGCATCTGAGCCACCAAGGATGCCCCAAAGAAATAAAGACAATTTTAAAATCTTAATTTCAAGACAAATATAGTGAATATGCTATTTTGTTCAGTGGGTAATAACTTTAAAGTTATTTTTAAATAAATTTTTATTTTAAATAAAATTTAAATGATACCACAGGTATATGACTGTCTAATATCGAAAAAGCAAGAACTAAGTCAACATTAGAAAGCTTTTTTCCTCTTTCCACTATGATAGCACCATGGACAGTGACTAGCCAATACCAAGAGTTAAACCAAGTCTGTTGGCTAATATCAAAAATTCATAAATACCACCAAGTTTCTGTAAAGAAGACTTAACTACATAACAGGGCTTTAAGGTAATAATTAAAATCAGATATATGATTTAGTTTCTAAGCTTCATGAAAAAGCATAGTATAACATAAAGAGAATTGAATCAAGAACAAGGACAAGTATTTAAATATAGCTCTAAATACAGAAAACTAGACTGTCTTTGGGAGGCCAATGAATGTTTCAGGAGTTCACTGTATTTGTTATAAAATGGTGAGGTGGAAAAAAAATGTACAAAATGTCATCGTAGGTCCTCTCTGTTTTAAATTTTAATAATATTTTCTAAAAGTTGTCCTACAAATTTGGATGAATGCAACCCTAATTGATACACTCATGCCAATGATACAAACTTTACACACTTTCAAATCCACTCAGAAAGAATGTCCATCACAAACAAGTGCTTCAATATATTGAATACCAAGCAGAGACCAGGGTTCGACCCCTGGGTCAGGAAGATTCCCTGGAGAAGGGAATGGCAACCCACTCCAGTATTCTTGCCTGGGAAATCCCATGGACAGAGGAGCATGGTGGGCTACAGTCCATGGGGTCCCAAAGAGTCAGACATGACTGAGCAACTAATACTTCAAGCATCAACTATATACAAGTTAGAGAAAAACCAAAACAAGCTAACTTGGCAGTATAGAAATTTCATATTGCAGCTAAAAAGATCAGAGTCAGAATGACTGGCTAATTCAGTGGATACATTACATCATAATGAGTCATTCTTTCTATGATTTTTCTCTGCCTACACGTATGTTGACTAAGTCTTTTATGTTGGCTCAAGTTATATTCCCAAATGAGTGCCAAAGTTTCAGGTGTCACAAAAGAATCCATCAGAGAGAAGACTTATTTTGCCTCTACTTTGTCTTGCTATCAGTGAGAATAAGTCTTTTCCAGAACCCTCCTTGCAGATTTCCCCTCATCTCTATTGAGCCAGAAGTCAACCACATGTTTCAGCCATCAGCATGAAAACTGAATTATAATCATAGGCTTAGCTGAACAAAATTAGCCCCAGGTATGTACACTCTGAAATATATGACCTTTACTATTTGGCTCTCCAGTGCCTGAACAGAAGTGGAGTTCTATTAAAAAGAAAAAATGAGAAATGGCTATAAAGTCTACATTGTTTAATTTAAAAAGAAACACAAAGTTCTACCCTATCCTATATTCTTCTCTATATGCAAGCTGACATTGACAGACATGTAAAACTGCTTTGCAATGAGGTATCATTTAGGAAACAGACCATTTCTTAATAAAAAGACTCTTCATCCATGACTTTTCAAGCTCTTGATTTTTATCAATTATAGCATCACTATTATATGATTTTCAGATTGACAAATAGTAATATCTTATTAGTACAGCACTTATAACTCTAGTTCAACTGATAGGTTTTTGACAAGTATTACAACTACCTTGTTTCAGACAATTATTCTATAAAATTTATCTCAAAAGCTTATTAATAAAGCATGAACATTTCCAGTCATTCTCATTTCCAATTCAATGCTAAACTGTACCCCAAAACTTTACTGAATTACCTTTTACCAGGTGTAATGTAACATTATCTTACCTAAAACCAAATCATCTCCTTAAAACTGTATTTTATCATTTCCCTCAATCTTAATACCCTTAATATCTACATTTTAATTTTTACTTAATGCTAATAACTGTAAATATTATGATATAAATGTGATGTGCAATTGACTTAAAATATTAATGTAATCATTCACTTAAAATCTTCTTCAAATCAGGACTTCCCTAGTGGCACGGTGGATAAGAATCTGCCTGCCAATGCAGGGATCATAGGTTTGGTCCCTCGTTTGGGAAGACTCCACATGCTATGGAGCAACTGAGATTGTGCACCATAACTACTGAGCCCAGGCTCTAGGGCCCATCAGCCACAACAGAAGAGCCCCAGTGCCACAACTACCGAAGCCTACACATCCTAGAGCAGGCAAGACACAAATACTGAAGCTACGTGCTGCAACTGCTGGAGCTGGTGCACCTAGAGCCTGTGCACCACAGCAAGAGCAGCCATCCAAATGAAGAGTCCCCGCCCTGCAGCTAGAGCATAGCCCCTGCTCTCTGCAACTAGAGAAAGCCCGTGAACAGCGATGAAGACCCAGAGCAGCCCAAAATAAAAACAAATAAATAAAGCAGTGTATACATGTCAAAACAAAATCTTAAAAAACAAGAAATCTTTCAATCATCTTAAGAGGATATGCTTTAGTTTTCTTTGCCAGAGGAAGCCATTAGCACCTGAATAGTATGAAAGTTTTCAAGTTAACATACAAAATGTGAAGTTTTGCTTTCCAAAGCCCTAAGCCAATGAGGAGGTATTAAGCATGATTAGACTTACTTTATCAATGACACAATGTACAGACGGGTCAACAGATTTCAAAATTAGAGACTGAGAACAAGTTAATATACTCAAGAACAACTTGAGTATATTAACCAACTCTATTCTTAATTCTCTCAGTCACAAAAATATGATTAATACAGCAAATGCAGGCTTCTTACCTGATTATTATCCCTTCTGGGTATGACATAATCCTGCCTGTCTCTTTACAAATATATTCCATGTGTGATGTTGATCCAGTGCTCTGCAAAACACACCAGGAAGGCATTAAAGACTCTTTGCTCAAGAGAAAAAAATCATTAGATTTATGCAAGCACTGAAAATGGAGATTTATATTGTTAAATGCCATATGCCATTTTAGCAGGGCTCTGGGTTTTCCAAGTACGACATCATAATTGTCCTATGAGGGAAACAAAGTATAGGAAAAATAGTGATTAGTTGATCCTTCAAAGAGCAATGGCTCTTGGATCTAAAAAATATAGGTTATTATATATCAATCTTCTGATGATGTATTTTGGGCTTCTTTTGTTGAACATATGCAATATGAAAGGTCGTATTTAGTCCCATAAAGCACTGGGCTGAGCTCTATCCTTTGTGTCAAAGTCTAAAGTCAGTGGGTCATTACCATGAGAATGCTGCTTCTAATCTCTTCTTCACAGAATGCATTTAATATGTCATAGTTTCTGAAAATGAGGGGAAAGACAAAGGCAGAGGTAATGAAGAAGTCTGAAGATGCTCTAGGTCGGAAGATATGCACCATCTCTTTATTTATACTGCTTAATACACGGTGATTGCACTTTCTGAGTAGCTCAACCGCTACAAAGGTCAACTTGCCACAGACAGCAGCAGCATCCTTATGAGAACCTAGTGCTTAAAGACAAGTGATGCACACTGGTGGAATAATACTGAGGAGTGGACTATTATCACTTGGAAGCATTCCTCAGAATATTAAGGTTAGGTGGTCTTGCTCTGTGAAATCTCTGCTTATGCATTTAAGTTATGCACCCAATAAAATCTGCACTTATGGATTAAGAATTGCCTGTAAAACTTTTCTGTATGTAAGCAAGGATTTATTAGAATCTTGAAAATAAATTCCTCGATAAAATGGTGAATAACAATTTATAATGAACAAAGCCTTATGATTGCATAATTAGGCAGAAATAAATTGTTTTCAGGAAAAATATTTGTAGAAAATTGTAAACATTGGAGGTGAAGTAATATTTCTATTTTCCATAAGAGATTAAAGGTCACAGGTTCAGAGGTCCACAGCCATATTAAAAAGGCAATTAAAGTTCAACAACATCTATGAAGATTTCATAGCAGTTGTCCTTCTGATTTTAACAGGTCACTAGATGGATACTGTAAGAAAATCAAATGGATTTGTTGATGTACATAAGTGTGAAGTCAAGATCTTTTAAAAAAGAAAAAAGTTCCTTTATTTTGAAATAAAGCAACAAATGAATAAATGGACAAACATAATTCCTATAAACATTGAAATAATATAATTAGGTGGACTTTGCTTTATAGAACAGTTATTTTCTGTCAAATCAATGTTCCTGTAAATCAAATTTTCTGATTTTATGTGTACTTTTCCTATAGAAAGTTTTAAATTAATTTTGCTTTATATTTTTTATTGTTTTCTATTGATCTTTTTTTAAAATGGAGAAATAATAAACAGATACAAGGAAGAAAACATGAACCACCCACAACCAGTGTATGAAAAACTGCCTTTTCTCTGATTATCCTGGAGGAAACTAAAAATATACACTCAGGAAGATGTAACATTAACATAACAATAATCATAACCATTTTGTTTTAGCACAAGACTGTTCAATCCAAACATGTGGGTTTTTTTTTTTAAGTTATTTTCTTTGGTAGATATTGAGAGTTTTGAAGAGTTCAACAGTTAATAAACTCAGTTAATTTAATTTACATGTATCAATTCATATACTACACTTCTGCATCAATAAGTTGCAGTTGGAAGTTTATCTCATTTAAGAAGATATGAGAGAACTGATTACCAAAGAAGAAAAGCTGGAAAGTACATGACTCATGAAGCCATTTGTAAAATCTTCAGTTTTCTAAATAATTTAGATGGTATAAATTTGCTATGAAATTTTTAACTGAAATTATTATTCCAAATGGGAAAGAAACACAATAAATGAAAATCAACAGTTATTTTAAAGTAACTAAAAATTAAAGAATTAAAGTATTGTAACTGCCTAGAGTAAATGAGATTTAATTGAGCAATTTCAGATCTATTATACTAAGACAGTATGTGGAACATTTTTTACACACTTGTTTTCAGGTCTTCAAAATTTTCAACAATTATTTTTCATATCTTGTTGTGGCAATATGTAGCCCCAACATTTACATCAATCTATGTGTTTTTACATTTATAGCAAAACCATAGGCTAGTTATCACTTTATGCTTTTATTAAATTGAATAAAACCATCAATTATTAACTAATAGTAATAACAACTATTCATTGAGGATATTATATTCTATGACAGACTAAACCATATAATTCACCCACAGCTGAAGTCATGACAACCCAAAGATATGGATAATATAAGAGGAAACCAGAGCTCAAAGAGGTGAAGTGATTCACCCAAACTCACTCAGTTGGTCAGACACAACCAAGATTGAACCTATGCCTATTTGATTCCATTTTGAACTCCTAATAGCAATTGTGTGTCGTCTTGACAGCTAATTCTCTTGCCACTTGCATATCAAGCAGTGCAATGGATTATAAAGAAAATTATGCTAGAAACCTGTTTAAGAGACTTGGTTTAAATTTCATTCAAAATATTTTGTTGACATAACCTGAAGCCATTCTATTGAACTGTTGATAAAAGGTTTTTATGCAGAAGAACCAGCTATGTAGGGCTAACATTTCTATCATTCATTACTTATTCATTGCTTTCCTCCAAAAATGATCTGGGGCATTTCTAAAATTGACAAAATATTTATAATAGTTTTTAACATTCTAAATAATGTGGCAGAGTAAAGACTGGTTGATCCTGGAATTTCCTAACTCAATAACTAACAAATGTAATTGATGAGGCTATCTGGGTTGTGTATTTTCCAAAAGCAAAAGGATCCAAATGCACTGTGGAAAAATTTAAAGCTCAAAAATATCTCTAAAAATGATAGAACATATTCCAACCAGGTGGTGTAAGCCCTGTAACAGAACTCCTGACTAAATGCCAGTTCCCAAACTGAATACATAGTTCTAACTCAGCACTTTTGACCCTAACCCACTCCCACCTTCCCCTACACAAATACTGGCATATGTTCAGGCTCCTGGAAAACCAAAAAGAACACAAAATTTATCCGTCGCAGATAAAATGTTGGAGGTGGAGACAAGCAAGTCTTAATAAAACAGTAAGAAGAGTTAAGGAAAATTTAACTAAATCACATGAGAAAAACAAAATACAACTGTTCAAATTAGAAATGAGTGAAACTAACTAAGAGAGATAATGAGACCCTATTGTATAGCACAGGGAACTCTACTCAACGCTCTGTGGTGACCTAGGGTGTGTGTCGCTCGCTCAGTTTTGTCTCACTCTTTGTGACCCCATGGACTGTAGCTCGCCAGGCTCCTCTGTCCATGGAATTCTCTAGGCCAGATACTGAAGTGGGTTGCCAAACTCTTCTCCAGGAGATCTTCCTGACCCAGGGACCAACCTGGGGTCTCCTGCACTGCAGACAGATTCTTTACCATCTGAGATACCTGGGAAGACAGTGGTGATCTAGATACGAAGGACACTTTTGGCCACGTAGGAGGCTGGTCACCTTGAGAGAGACAGCAAGGTGCTACTGATGTATAGATCATTTATTTTAAATGTCTATAAAGATCAACCTTTTGTTCGAAAATGTGTGTATAAAAATTATGTGTTCTCCTTAATTCTGGTGCTTTGGGACTTGTAAATGGCTTATTACTATTATACTTTTCACAATAAAAATATTTGTAGCTAAATAAAAAAAGAGGAGATGGTATAATCACTCACCTAGAGTCCAACATCCTGGAATGTGAAGTCAAGGGGGCCTTAGGAAGCATCACTACGAACAAAGCTAGTGGAGGTTATGGAATTCCAGTTGAGCAATTTCAAACCCTAAATGATGATGATGTTAAAGCACTGCACTCAATATGCCAGCAAATTTAGAAAACTCAGCAGTGGACACAGGACTGGAAAAGGTCAGTTGTCATTCCAGTCCCAAAGAAAGGCAATGTCAAAGAATGTTCAAACTACTGCACAATTGCACTCATCTCACACATTAGCAAAGTAATGTTCAACATTCTCCAAGCCAGGATTCAACAGTACGTGAACCTCTGTGAACTTCCAGATGTTCAAGCTGGTTTTAGAAAAGTCAGAGGAACCAGAGATTGAATTGCAAATATCCACTGGGTCACTGACAAAGCAAGAGAGTTCCAGAAAAACATCTACTTCTGTGTTGTTGATCATGCCAAAGCCTTTGACTGTCTATATCACAACAAACTGTGGAAAATTCCTCAACAGATGGGAATACCAGCCCACCATACATGCCTCCTGAGAAACCTCTATGCAGGTCAAGAAGCCACGGTTAGAACTGGAGATGGAACAACAGACTGGTTCCAAATCAGGAAAGGAGTAGGTCAAAGCTATGTGTTGTCAACCTGCTTATTTAACTTATATGCAGAGTACATAATGCAAAATGCCAGGGTGACTGAAGCAGAGCTGAAATCAAGATTGCCATGAGAAACATCAATAACCTCAGACACACAGATGTACTGTGCTAAGTCGCTTTAGACGTGTCCGACTCTTCGTGACCCCATGGACTGTAGCCTGCCAGGCTTCTCTGTCCATGGGATTTTCCGGGAAAGAATACTGGAGTGGGTTGCCGTTTCTTCATCGAGGGGATCTTTCCAACCCAGGGATCAAGCCAGTCTCTTAGTTCTCCTAAAAACATCTAACTATCTAAAGATCAGCCCCACCAGATTCCCTGGAGCACCTCACTCCACCCTGAACTCCCTCAGGGGTTGTTGAAGGTCAACAGCTATAGCAGAATGGGGCTCAATATCCTGTACAGGCAGATGGAAAATGCCTTTGTTGTTCAGTTGTTGGCAGTCCTCTTGCTAAGTGCCAATTTCTAGTTGACACGGCCCCCTTATGGTCATAAACCCGAGCAAACTTTGGGGGGCATTTCATTACCATTTTGTCTCACATTGATGGGAAGGCTTGTTCCCAGTTCTGATGAAGGTTTTTGTTGATAGGCCACTCAATGTGTTATTTTTTACTGGATTAAGTCTTAAAAGTCAAAGTTCTCTGGACACCTGTCTTCTAGTCACGGTCCAGGAAAGTATTCCCTTTTGTTGCATCTTCCTATATCTAGAGTTACACTATTACAATCATTGATCGTACATGGAACTATACATTTGATCAACTGCTTTAAGTCTCGTCATCATTATTTTCATTCGGGGCTCAGTCATACATTTGGTAATACAAGAAGCAATACTCTTATGAAATGGGCAAAATACAAGTAGTATAGTTAATATTATTAGTGAAATTAAAAGTAAATATTTTAGCCATGAACCTCCCACATAAAACCAGTTTTTTAAATTAATTTATTTATTTTAGTTGGAAGCTAATTATTTTACAATATTGTAGTGGCTTCTGCCATATATTGATATGAATCAGCCATGGGTGTACATGTGATCCCCATCCTGAACCCCTCTCCCACCTCCCTCCCCATCCCAGCCCTCTGGGCCATCCCAGTGCACCAGCCCTGAGCACCCTGTATCATGCATTGAACCTGGACTGGCGATCTGTTTCACACATGATAATATACATGTTTAAATGCTATTCTCTCAAATAATCCCACTCTCACCTTCTCCCACACAGTCCAACAGTCTGTTCTTTGCATCTGTATCTCTTTTGCTATCTTGTATATAGTGTCATCATTACCATCTTTCTAAATTCCATATATACGTGTTAATATACTGTATTGGTGTTTTTCTTTCTGACTTCCTTTGGTCTGTATAACTGGCTCTGGTATCATCCACCTCATTAGAACTGATTCAAATGCATTCTTTTGAATGGCTGAGTAATATTCCATTTGTATATGTACCACAGCTTTTTTATCCATTCATCTGTTGATGGATATCTAGGTTGCTTCCACGTCCTGGCTATTATAAACAGGGCTGCGATAAACACTGGAGTACATGTGTCTCTTTCAATTCTTAAACCAGTTTTTTAAAAGATCATCAAGACTAGGGAATAGGTCACTTAAAGCAGAAATCTGATTTTTCATATGGTTCATCAAATGTGTTACATACATTAAAGGATTTTCATGAATGAAAATATAGTATTCACTTTGCATTGTAGCACAGATATCTCCCTGAGATGCTGTAAGGTGTCAAGGGCCTTGCAGTTGTGTAGCACTGCCTTTCTCAACAGAGAGAGCTCAGAATTTAATAGGCTAATAGCCCAGTTACTATCATTTAAAGCTTATGAAATTTAAGGCTTCGATATGGTCAATTACATCCTCTAACCCCACTGAAGTCACACAAACACACACATAAAGCTGCTAGATGGTCATACCAGTAGAATACAGATCTTTGACCCACTGGGATCATACCAATGGTAGATTGGTTGGGGTTACCTTTAATTTGTTAACATGTATGACCTTAAATTCATGGGACTCCCATGCTACACCTTCATATCCATTCCTATAGATGTCAGGGCCATAAATTAGTGCCACAGATCCACTGAGTTCTATACGAGTCACTCTCTCTAAGGGTAATAACAGGCATAGGTCATAAAGCACCCAGCCTTGTCTCATAATTATCAGGTTGATCATTTTTAGTATGATTTAACCACTCCCAACATAGAGGAGCTTTTAAACTTAAATGACCATAGCCTGGTGTTAACCATGTAGATTCACCCCATAATTGTGGGAATTTTCCTTCTAACAAATGAGAGGTTCATTTTTTTATTGAGACTTAGCTCATCATTCCGATTGAGTATGAATGACCCTAAGAGAAAACTTACATCTATGGCCAGCATCAGAGCAGGTACTGTTAACTGGCCAAGTGAGAGGATCCCATCTAGTAATATCATGAATAGATAGAACAGGACCGAACATCCATCTGAAATAAATTTCCTAGCAGGTATCCAACAGAGCCCTAGAGAACAGAAATCCCTCAAGGTAACCCAGAAGTACTAGACACAGGTAACTGGCCCCAACCAAACAATTGGATTGAGTTTTAAACCAGCATACATTCATGTCCGTAATAGAAAATCTTTGATTGATAGGCACAGGTCCAAGGAATCAAGAAAACATTATAAATGATCACACAAGTCAGATCAGCATCTTGGGCAAGCTGTCTACTTCTGATGTCATCTTCTTCTCGTCGTTGTGTAGTGCAGTTTCCTCTGTCTGAGTACTGTTTTAAGGTGAGTTTGGAGTAAGCAGGCTCTCTATAGACCAATCTAGCTTAGGGGCCTTTGGAAGTGAAAGTTAACCCAAGAGTCAGTTTCCCTTCAGTTTCACTGGGTATGAGCTAGTTAAGAGTACCTGACAGAAAGGTCCTTCCATCCAGGTTGGAGACAGTTCCTTAAATTATGTTTTCTTCAACTCTTGGTTGCAGGTCATGCGTGAGGCATCTGAGATAAGCTTCAGAAGCAACCCTAGAGTGTCCCAAATTCATCTGCACCCCCCAAGGAGGTGGATGGGCACAAGAAGCCACTGCTGGTACCAAAGCTCCATGTCCTCGTGGGTCCAGCTGAATGAAGGAAGTCTACTCTGGGTTGCTTTGTCTGTCGCCGTAACTGTTGACTAAAAAATGATGTACAAGTTGAGAGCTGGGAGTTAAGTTTATTTGGGGCAAAACAAGGAATGCAGCCTGGGATGCAGCACTGGAGACACTTTACCATCTGAATCACCAGGGAAGTCCATATGCAGATGACACCAGCTTTATGGCAGAAAGCAAAGAAGAACTAAAAAGCCTCTTGATGACAGTGAAAGAGGAAAGTGAAAAAGCTGGCTTAAAACTCAACATTCAGAAAACTAAAATCATGGCATCTGGTCCCATAACTTCATAGCAAATAGATGGGGAAACAATGTAAACAGTGAGAGACTTTATTTTGGGGGCTCCAAAATCACTACAGACGGTGACTGTAGTGATGAAATTAAAAGACGCTTGTTCCTTGGAAGAAAAGCTATGACCAACCTAAACAGCATATTAAAAAGCAGAGACATGACTTTGACGACAAAGGTCCATCTAGTCAAGACTATGGTTTTTCCAGTAGTCATGTATGGATGTGAGAGTTGGACTATAAAGCTGGGTGCTGAAGAATCGATGCTTTTGAACTGTGGTGTTGGAGAAGACTCTTGAGAGTCCCTTGGACTGCAAGGAAATCCCACCAGTCAATCCTAAAGGAAATCAGTCCTGAATATTCATTGGAAGGATTGATGCTAGAGCTCAAATTCCTATACTTTGGCCACCTGATGTGAAGAGCTGACTCCTTGGAAAAGACCTTGATTTGGGGAAAGACTGAAGTCAGGAGGAGAAGGGGATGACAAAGGATGAGATGGTTGGATGATATCACTGACTCAATGGACTTGAGTTTCAGCAAGCTCCAGGAGTTGGTGTTGGACAGGGAAGTCTGGTGTGCTGCAGTCCATGGGGTCACAGAGTTGGACAGGACTGAACTGAACTGATGCATACTTACAGCTGATTCACTTTGCTCTATAGCAGAAACTAATACAACAATGTAAAACAACTCTACAACAATTAAAAAATTTTTTTAAAAAGACATGAATGAAAGGAGAAATGAGGCAAAATGACATCTATCCATAACACTGTAAGAAGATACACTAAAGATATGAAAATCAGAGTGATGAAGTATTCAGTTCTGACATTAAACAAATCCCAGACACACAAAATACCTCCACTAATGTTATAGGTGTTTCCATAAAAGAATTTAAAGACAGCATACTTTTAAAGAAATGAGATGTTAAACATGAGATGATTAACATGAAAAACTAAATGAACAGGAGGATTTTAGACTCTGGGGAACAAAATCATGAACCAAGCAACAATATTACAAAAGCAATGAGTTTGAGAAAGTGAATAAAAATATCTAAAATAAAATGACATAAAGAACTTAAAAACCACAGTTAAAACCAAATACTAGAAAAAGAACCAATACAACAGAGCAATATTTTCTTCCATTGAAACAAGAATTAAATAAGTACACTGAAAAGGCATGCTGTATTACTTAAAAAAAAAAAACCACTGTTTGGATTATTCAGGAAAAATGACACACTGAGACATACCCTGTTTAAAGTGCTGTATTTTCAAGAAAAAAAAAAGATTTTTTTTTTTCAGGCAATGAATACAAAAGTAAGGGGGAGAGAGGTTATGGGAATGGAGGAGAAAAAATTGGACTGGCCTCAGACTTCTCATCAATATCCAATGTCATGAGATAATTAAAGACTGAAATATTCCAGGGAAGAAATAATGTGATTCAATTTTTTTTATCTCCAGTTTAGCTGTCCTTACAGTATAAAATTAATGGGCAGATATTGTTAAACAGAAATAAGTCAAGGTAAATAGAACACATGATCCCTTGCTTAAAAGATAAAATGTGATGAAATTCAATTTAGGAATTAAACTTTAAGAGCCAGAGAATGGCTCACCAGACCCCATTTAGCAACAGAAATGCACCAGATTGGGGTCAACAGACTTTTCAAAAAGGGCCACATAGCAAATATTTTAGGCTTGGCAGGCTTTAGGGTCACTGATGCAGGTGTTTTACCGTGCTGTCTTAGTTAAAAGTAAAAAAAAAAAAAAGAATATGTAAATAGATGGCTATGGCCGAATCTCAATAAAAATGTATTTACAAAAACAGGGAGCATGTTGTATTTGGCCTGTGGGCTGTTATTTGTCAGTCGGCTTAGATGGCCACTTCCCTACTAGCCTCGGGCCTGTAGTGAGGCAAGCTAGAGGAAAACCTATAGTAACCCACCAAAGAAATGTCCTGAAGAGAAACAAACATGCTTTTTTTTCTTTTTAATTGTAGGATAACTGCTTTACGACATTAGTTTCTGCTGTACAACAATGTGAATCCGCTATAAGTATACTCTATCTGGTTTTAAACTGAGATCTTGGTATTTTTGGTTAAGTGAGCATAACCCACTGCGTTCTGCATGACAAAAACGACAGTGTGAACTGATGCAAACATTTAGTAGACTAAATTGAATCTCAAATATAACTAAGCTGGTTCATATTTGTGAGATAATAAATCCAATGATATGCTACAAAAGAAGGATTAAAATGCTCATCAACAGATAATCTGTAAATAACCTCCTATGCCTCCATACAAGTGACCAAAAACATGAGAATTCTTTACTAGGATCATGAAAGACAGCTATCTTTGAAATATCCTGGCATTAGTCATGGTTCTCTTACTCTCTCTCTAATACACATGTATGTAATATGTGTGTGCACACGCACACACGTGTGCTCAGTTGCTTCAGTTGTACCCAACTCTTTACAACCCATGGACTGTAGTTCACCATGTTCCTTTATATATATATCCTCTACAATTCCGTAATTCATATATATGTGTGGTTTATTATAAAGAATTGGCTAATGCAATTATCAAGGCTGAGAACTACTATGACCTGCCATCTGCAAGCTGAAAACCCAGGGAAGCTAATTGTATAGTTCTTCTAATACAACTCCAAGTACAAAGGCCTGAAAACCAAAAGAATCAGAGCTGATGATATAAAATCTAGTCCAAATGCACCAGGATCGCTCATGGTGTAAGTCCTAGTTAAAGGACATAAGACCAAGGTACCAGCTCTACAGCCAGGTAGACAGAATACCTTCTCCCCTCCAACTTTTTGTTCTATTATTTAGGCCCTCATGATTGGATGATGCCCACCCATACTGAGGAGAGCAGTAATCTTTACTCAGTCTACTGATTCAAAAGCTAATTTCCTTCTGAAACACCCTCCCAGACACACTGAAAAATAATATTCAACCTGGGCACCCCATGGCCCAGTTAAGCTGACACATAAAATTAATCATCACAATTCTGCTCAAAATAGTGAAGATAAAGGATAAAATCTGGAGCCTTTGTGGCTCAGACAGTAAAGAAGCTGCCTGCAATGCAGGAGACCCGGGTTCAATCCCTGGGTCAAAAAGATCTGCTGGAGAAGGGAATGGCAACCTACTCCAGTATTCTTGCCTGGAGAATTCCATGGCCAGAGGACCATGGCAGGCTACAGTTCATGGATTTTCAAAGAGTCAGACATGACTGAGTGATTAACACTTCACTTCAAAGGTTAAAATATTTTTAAAATCCTGTTTTTCAAATAGTTTTCGTCCAACAGTAAAGAAAACAGACATCTAAAAGGTGAAATAAGAGAATGACAGGTGTATACACACTGTTGTACTTTTAGTAATTATAAGCAGTCCATTTTCATCATCAATATGTTACTGAAATCTGCAGTAAAAATTATAATTTTTAAAATAATTCTAAATTTTTATGTTATGATTTTCTATAATTTCCAGCTATAAACTGCACATCATTACAATTTTTAGCCACCTGGCCAAAGGTGTACCAATGTGATGGTTAAGTTATAAGGTATATATAAGATATATTGAAAAAATCTGAATCACTGAAATTTTTGTCTGTTGTGTCATTAATAATTTCCTACTAAATTGAAATACATATGATGTGGTGAATATAGTAAGTATTCTGTTTTACTAACTAGTCAGGGATATGAGTATTTTAATATATTTAAATGTATTTGTAGCTTTCCTACTGACTGAAATTTTTCTTCATTTTAGACCTTACTTTTATGGCCTTTATAATTAACTTAATTTTTCTGTGTTTCTGTGGGATTCTGGTAAATCAACATCCAAATACTTAAATGTGAAAAATCCTATTGAAAATATCAGTTTTCTCCCAGTTTCTCATTGAAAGGAGATGTATATATGTTGAGCTGTTCTTATTCTCCTCTAGGGGTGTTGATATCATTGCCTTGTTGTTGTTTAGTTGCTAAGTTGTGTCTGACTCTTTGCAACCCCATGAACTGTAGCCTAACAGGCTCCTCTTGTCTATGGGATTTCCCAGGTAAGTATAGTGGAGTGGGTTGCCCCTTCCTTCTCCAGGGGATCTTCCCAACCCAGGATCAAACTCATGTCTCCTGCACTGGCAGGCAGGTTCTTTCCCAGTGAGCCACCATCTTAATCAGCTTTCCGCTCAAACCCATGATTACAAGTTGTATAAATATGTGCTTCAATTTTAATTTGTGTGTTCACCTATATTCATAGGAAACAGAAGTGGAGAGTCCATGTCACTACTCAGAAAACTGATAATGGTGATCTAGTGTGGCTGGTGGAAATAAATTCCCTCTTTAATTGCTTAATTCTTCATTTACTTTCTTTGTTTAGACACAGGTAAATTACACATAAATGAGATGGACAGTCATGACAATGTTAAGGACATGTGGTTTTGCTTGCTTCTTCAGGGTAAATTACTGACATTCAGAATTGGCTGCAATATAAACAACGCTGGAGAAGCAATTACTATACAATTTTATTTTTAATCAAGCAGGATACCCTTCAATGTTATCAATGGAGGTTGTTCATTCTCATACTCCCTCTGGGAACTCTCACCAAATAAGATGTGTTCAATATGTCTTCAATCCATTCTTGGCAACAGCAATAAAGGATATATCAACCTATGACATCTCCATAAACAGATCAATGAACCAGAGGCCTCAAACAAATTTGTATAGACCTTGCTCCCATAACACATTTCACTGGCTGTGCCTTCAAGTATCTCATTAACTGTCCATTTAGTTGAAGACATTCTCTTTGCCCCCAGGGGCTTCGCTCTGTGTGCTCTATGGTGACAGAATGTCATTATCAAGCTTGCCTGGATGCACAGTCTTCATCTATAGTGTCAAAAATGTGTTCCTGATAATGCAAGGAGCCATTCAAGTAAAACCTTAGAATTATTGGTTTTCCAGTACAAGTTCTGAATCTTCATTATCAGTCTAACTTTTTAGCATAATGGAAAGAGTACCTGATAAAGCATTGGCTTTTTTCTTTTATAGACTGATCATTATAAATTTCAATACTAAAAATCACCCCAATGTATAAATTTATTACAAGTAAAAAACTACATGACCTCAAGGTAATTTTCAAGGGATGTTCTCAGTTTTGTTTTTTCTCTTTTAACATAAGAATTGATGCCCATGAAAGAAGCAATAGAATTATAATTATCAGTCTAGCTCCTCACACGTAAAAGCCAGTAAAGATGTAAATATTAGAGATGGCACCATTATTACAGTGTGTCATTTAATAGCATGGATGAGTATGCAAATTAGATGACAAGGGGCAGGAATCTTCTATTTCAAGTGGAATTGCAGGATGAGTGGGCATTATTGTCATTATACTGAGAAAATAATTCTTCAAATATGTGTTCTGATCTCTTCTTTTATTTCAAATGAAGATAAAAATAGGTCTTGGGATACCAGAGGATTATGTGATAGGATTCATATAATAAACTTTTCACAGAACATGTCAAATAGTAAGTACTCAGAAATGTTACCTGTAATCAGTAACAGCAGCAAGAACAATAGAAACATCATTAGCATCACCATCATCATTATCATAATCATCATTTGAATCTATGCCTATCTCTCTACTCATACTTCCTCTGGCTTAATCTGATCTCCAGCTCCTGACCTAGGTTGATATGATAACATTTCTAATTACGTTATCTCTCTTCAAATTTATCACTCTTTTAAAGTAGTGTTTTTTTTTTTTAAATTTTGAATGAAAATTGATGTCTCTCCCTTACTTAAAATACATCTACAGCAAAATCCAACTCCTGAATATATAAGTTTTGATGATTTGATCATCATATGTCTCATTTGATTCATCTCACACAATCCATCTATTTAGCAAACTATACTCCAGGTGTTTCACAAGTGCAAGCACTTCTTAACATAAAATTCCACCCAGTCAAAAAAAAAAAAACAAAATTCCATCTAGTCACAAACCCTTGTTCACCTGGAAAAAACATGCCATCTTTTCCTCTGGAAAGCTCTCCATGTCCCCCCAGTATAGATGTGTGCTTCTGTACTTCCAAAGCACCTCATTCATACCTCTCTCATGTACATCACTGTCTTACAGTTAACTATCTCTCCACATAGATGTTAAACTTCATAGTGTAGAGGCTATACATTCTGTACGTAGTCCTTGCATAGTGCCTCATGCACAGCTGAAATATACATGGATGGGAAGTGAATGATTTCAGCCTTCCTTTTTGTAAAGACTTCTTGTTGTGCTTGATCTTACTGTCTCCAACAAACTATATCAAATTATTACAAAAACCTGCAGAGGTAAATTTCTCAGTAATTTACGCAGCCAATCCCAATTCCTTCTGATGCTACAAACTAATATTCATCCGCTTCCAATTTATTTGTTCTCTATTTTTTCCTTTGTCTAGCACACCTCTAAATTGTTTTAGAACTGATCTTCCAAAGGGAGAGGGGGAAATGAATTTACTCTCAAGTTCAGACTCACCTATCAGACCACTCACATTGTTTTTTAAAACATATTTCTGTTTGAATTTCCACTGCATGCACTCATGCACACACACACACACACACACACTTCCTCTTCTCTGATGTGACTCCCTCTTAATCTTTGGCATTCTTCACTGTTGCTTTAAGTTGCAACGGTCTTACTCCACCACCTTAACTGGTCAAACTATTACCATTAAGATGCACAACCTTTAAACTTATATGCTCCTTCCTGAAATCAACAACAAAAATTTTTCTATTTCTATTCCAGTTATATAATTGCAATTATATAAGTTCCTTAGGATCCTCAGAGAACTTTGTTATTCTCCTAAGATACCTAGTATGTTCTACTTCTCACATGAACTTTTCAGCCTAAATTATATCTACTTAAACTAACTTCACCTTAAAAAGAAGGCCAACAGTGTTATTGCCCTTTAGATCAAATAAATTAAACCCTGTATGTTTTTTAAATTTGTATTTTAATGAAAGTCATGGATAAGAAACTTAGCTTATTATTGGAAAGCTGATGTAAACACTTCAGGTATTACCAGGGTTTTATTCACAGTAACAGAATATTTTCATGCCTTTTTTCTTGGCATTTTGGAGGTCAACTTTTTTTCTAGTAATACTATAATCTTGCTTTTCTGTTGTTAGTGGTAATTTTTCATTGTGTCAGTATCAGGATGTAATTGCTTTGTGGTCAAGGTGTCATTTTACTACTCATAAATCATGACAAACTTATATCTCTCTTCCAAGTTAAATTATTGATTTCATTTAAAAGTGTACATTGGTACAAATGAACTTATTTACAAAACAGAAACAGAGTCAACACATGTAGAAAACAAACTTATGGTTAACAAGAGGAAAAGGGTGAGAAGGATATTGGGATATTGGAATTGACATAGAGACATTACTTTACACATACTGATAATGAATAGCACAGGAAATTCTACTCAATACTCTGTAAAGACCGATACGGAAAAAGAATCTAAAAAAGAGTGGAGATTTGTATATATATAACTGATTCACTTTGCTGTATAGCAGAAACGAACACAAAATTGTAAATCAACTATACTTCAATAAACATTAATTTAAAAAATCTGCTTTTCACAGCAAAAACAAACAAAAATGTATACATTTAAATAGTTGATGAATATCTAATTAAGCAAGGGATCATGTTTCACTTGAACAAACACAGGCTGAAAACCTGAGGCCATTTGTAAATATGGGCTCATGAAGGTGGAAACTTTCTTGATTTAGATTGCTGTCAAGAGGAGTCTTATAACCACTTTAATCAGTTTAAACATATTGGACATACAAGCAGAAAAACATATTACTTTTGGTATTTTCTTCACTTTATCAAGGATTTCTAATCATTTGATAGCTGTGGAATTTCTTTTTACTTTAAAAAATGTCCTCTATTATTTTAAGTCCAACATGTCATGGATGGGCTGCCCTGGTGGATCATTAGTGAAGAGTCAGCCTGCAATGTAGGAGACTCAGGTTAGATCCCCAGGTTGGAAAGATCTCCTGAAGGAGGAAATAGCTACCACTCCAGTATTCTTGCCTAGGAAATTCCATGGACAGAGGAGCTTTGAAAGCTATGGTCCATGGGGTCACAAAATACTTGAACATGAATTAGTGACTAAACAACAACAAGTGTCATGGATATCTCTTGAATAATCATGTGAATTTAAATAATTTGTTTTGAGAATTTTGGTGGGAGAAGAATAAAATTTTCTCTTAAAATAAAGGCTGAACATCAGTATTTTCTAGATATAAAAAATACATTTTCAGAGATATAATCTCTCTAAAAATGATTATTCTGCTTTTTAAAAATTATAAATAACCTATTTCTTTCCAAACAGGATTCTGAGATTACTTGATCATATTGAAGTCATACCTGCAAACAAGACTCTGCTGTAAGTATGTTTTTAGTAAAACTCCTTTTAATCTCTTCTTTAGGATAAAACAATCTGCCTGCAATGCAGGAGACCCTGGTTCAATCCCTGTGTTGGGAATGGCAACACCCTCCAATATTCTTGCCTGCAGAATTCCATGGAGAGAGGAGTTTGGCAGGCTGCAGTCCATGGAGTCACAAAGAGTCACACATGACTGAGGGACTAACATTTTCACACTTTGGGATACATGCAGTTTTTTCACACCAGGGTAAGAGAACATGCATTCATTTATTCAAATAATGTTAACTGTATGCCTTCCATGTGCTAGGTATATGTTAAATGCTATTTCAATAAATGAGACTATAAAGTAAGACACTGGTTAAAGGGTATACTCTTCTATTGTACTTTTTATCTAAAGGAACTCTTTTATGTGGATCTTTCCTAAAGTGAATTTTCCAACAGAAACTTAGGAAATACAAATCTCTAATCTCAGCCAAAACCATATGTGTAACAATCCTTTATTTGTATAATAAAATTTCAAGGAATATTGGTACAGCTTTCATAAAACCCAAAACTACAAAGTACACAAACAGAACTATCCAATTCTGTTGGGTAATGTTTGAATTTTCAATAATGAAGAATCTTTCATTTTGCTTAATGAAGATTAAGATAATATTTAAAAACATATTTTTAAGAGATGCTCTAGGATATAAAGTCATGCTAGTTCTGTTACTTTTTACTCATGTGTTTATTACTAGTCACATTTTATACATGATTCTATCTCCATATAAGACAAAATATGTCCCAAAAATTTCCTCAGGGTAAATTTTGATAGATGAACACAGTTTCTGCTCTGGTGAGGAATTATCACAGAGTAGGGTGGTGAGGAACTGAGAACATTTTTACATGTCATAATTTTATCTAGATCTGTTCTTGGCATAATAGCTTATTTATATAGACATCTCAGAAATGTTCTTATAGCTGCATTATCTAAATTAATCCAGTTAACTTTCCTGAGCAGGGCATTGTAAAAGAGCTTTGTTTCCTTAAGGCTAAGGATAATGTACAAATGTGTACCTTCATTCAAACATATTCATCAAATCAAAGCAAAATACAGCTAACAAAAATACCAAATGTTTAAATAGGAACTGTCATCCACATACTCGGACTTCTATTTAAGCCAGGAGTAAAACAGTCTGTTTCATATCCGTGAAAATTGCTATGGCGATAAATGCAAAACAATTCAGGAGTCAACTTTTAATTAGATTCCCTTTTTATTCCTTTCATACAAGACAGTTTAATATTTTCCCCATGTGTTTATACATTTGCTATATAATTCCTATATATTCTATTTTCTTTCCTTTTTGTTCTACTTTCAGTATCTTTAGTAGGCTTTCCATCACTTTTTACCTTTGTTTATGGATCTGTCAGGGGAGTGTAATCTCCTCGGTTCTGTCTTGTCACAACAAAGATTTGAAACAACGAACATTAAAGCCCTCGGCGTGTCAAAGCTCTCAGACAGATGGTGTTATATAGCTCTAGGGTCTCGAACAGACTGTGTTGTAGCTCTTAGACAGTTCAGTGTTACAGCTCAGTTTTATTTAGAAAATAGCAGGAAAATACATCCTCGAGGCATGAGGGCATGCCAACCCAAAGACGCAAAGAGAAGAGACCCCCGGCCCTTTGGCTCCTCTTTTTTTTTTTTTTTTTACTGTTTTGTTATTTTAATTATTTACATTTCATTCTTGCAACAGAAATCTAGCTCTGAAGCAGGTGAGAAACTTCAGTCAAATGGGCGTTAAAGTGTATATGGAACTCTTACTTTCATACCATTTAAATCTTTTAAGATTTAAAGATCTATTGTCACAACAGTCCTCAGGAATTGAAACTCTTTTAAAAAGGCTGTGACTAGTAACGCACGTGTCTCTCAGGCACTCTCCCCACCCGTGCTTAAACCAGCATACTCCATCACCAGCATACTCCATGGGAGTCGCATTTCTGAATCTACTTGGGGGAGCCTCCCGCTGAAAGGCGTGACCCGGCCTCTTACTGAAGCTGCCGGTGCATGGGCAGTGCGATCTGCGGAGGGACGTTAATGAACCTCTCGCTCAGCAGAAAGCCCACAGGCCTGGCGGCGTCACTGAGAAGCCTGTCCAGCTGCTCCACCATGCTCTTCTCACAATTCTTCTCACAGAGGCGCAGAACCAACTCCTTAATCTGCTCAGCGCATGGGGTACCCTTTCTTTCAGTTAAATTTAAAAGACTTATGAAACCAAAAATCTCGTCTTCATCAACATCGTCATCGCTGTCTTCTGAAACATCCGTTTGCTTAATCACACTCCCAATATGGTTCTGTTGAATTAAGAGATCTGTGAGTTCTGCAGTGTTCACAGGGGCTTTTAGGAAAAGCTGCTGTAGTAACTTCTTAATTCCATCATAATCGTTATCTGAGATAGAGTAAGCTTCAAATTCAATATTCACTTCCTCGCAGACGGCCTCGCCCTCCTCGCCCTCCTCGCCGGCGCTGTCGTCCTCGTCCCCCTCCACGCAGTCCCGCTCTTCCGCACCGCGCGGCGCCGGGGGCTCGGGGTGCACTGCACGCCGCTTCTGCCGGGACCTTGGCTCCTCTTTTTATGTTTTCTCCTCCCCTGGGCCTGTCCTATGTAAATTGGACTAAACAGGAGTGCTGTTTGTTCTACCCCAAGTCCTCACTCCGGTCCTCGGACCTTCCTTTGACCTTCCTTTGTTCTATTTTCATGGGCTTTTCCCTTCCTTGTCTTTTAGCCACCGCCATTCTGGACTCCTGTTTCCTATTCTAACTACCTAACAGATCCAATTTTTGTAGTTTATCTTTAATCGTAAAGATGGCAATCGGCTTGGGGAGCACTGGATCTTGTAAATTTTGCTACGTTAGAGTAATATAAAATTATGGATTTAGTAATTCAGTTTTATTAAAGAAAACTTAATATTTTAAAATATAATATTTGAGTGTTTTAAAATTCTAACTATAAAATTCAAGATACATTTAGATATAACTTCAAAATCTGTTCAATTTTATAATGTTTTGAAAACAGACCTGGGAAACATGATATTCTGGATCATCTTTTTATAATCTGAAAGTTGTCTGGAATTGATCTATTCCTCATCCTACTTGATGCACAAAATTTACTTCAGGCTTTGATTATTTGCTAGTTAAATATCTGGAATCCTGATAATTGTCTTATTATGCTCAGAAACTGTGATAAAATATTTTGATGCATATCTTAAAATTCTTATTTATTCCCCATGCCCATTCCACCATGAGTAACTGAGGACACCTAGTAATACTTCAGCAGATTTCTACAGATTATAAAGCACTTCATTTGCAGACTATTTATCTGGTCCTCAATAACCCTGTCAATTTTATAAAATTTCAATTACATCTGCAAAATTTCCCCACAGCAGGAGCCAGTGTTGGAGAGGAAAAACAGATTTCCCTTTCCTCTTCTAAATTCTTGGTTAAGACACCACTGTAATTAAAGACAGATTAACAGGAGAAAAATAAACAGAAGTTTCATAACATATATAGCTCCTGTATACCCAGGAAAGACCTAGGAAAACAGTAACTCTCTGAAATGGCCTCACCCCACCACCTGAATTACCATCTTTAGCTAAAAACAAAAGAAGACTTGTGAGAGGGCAGTTATGGGAGGTTTTCAAGCAAAGCACAGAAAACAAGGGTATATTTGTCATGCAGATCTAAGTCAATGTCTTTTCCATGATACATTTCTAAAGAGTCACTCATCCTTCTCTTCCTGGTACAGAGGAGAAACCATTGCAAATGGAGATTTCCCTTACAAATATTTTTTATGAAAGAGTAAACTACTAGTTTTCAGAACTTCCCCCATGTCTCCTATTTTTGGTTTTTCTTAAATAACAGGCTCAGGATAATTCTTATGCCAAAGAAGCATATTTGGGGTCATAAATTCTGCTGTCCTTCGCTAGATTCATGTTTTGTTGAATGAGTAGAAGGGCAAGTCTTGGGGGATGAAATTTTGTTCCCCTTTTATTTGGATTACCCAAGCATCTCTACTGCTTTCTGGTAAGAAATTTTATAACTTCAATGTTTATATTTTATATCCATCTTTTTTTCCTAACAATGTGTCTCTGTATAAGGCCAAATGTCTGTAAAAAATTCCTTATTCTAAAAAACTGTATCTACAGTAGCTTATCTATATCTATATTCAGTCTACTTTTCTAACTGAATGTATCAAGTATGATTCCAAATGCACAGAATTTTAAAGATGGCTTCTTTGATTTGGTTCAGGGTTATGCCTTTGGTTCTCTGACGTGATTAAAGTCAATAATAACTCTGCTTCCCAGGGAAAGGGGGATAGTAGTAATCCATGGCTGCAGCTGCAAAACAATTAAACAAATTGCATCTACAGAACCCTTAACCAAGTAGGTAAAGACACAACTGCAGGTGACCACGTATTTGCTGCTGTAGAAGATGTTAGTGAAAATGAAAAGAACGGGGTTGTTTGCTTCCTTCTACCTGTGCTGAAGAACATGGACAAAAGAAAATAAGGAGAGGAAGGATTTAAGTTTTCAGCATAAGGACCACATATAAAAGACCTCATATTTTCTGTGACTCTTTTTATTTCCTGTAGCCAGCAAGATTTCTAAAAACCAGACCCAAAGTCTCAGGTTACAGATGGATGAATTACACACAAATTCAATTCTCAACCTCTCAAAGTTTCTTTTGTTAAAGTTATCATCATAGCTTAGGAAATAAGAAGACCCTGAAAACTGGAACACTGGCTTACGTACAAATTCCACTGAAGCTAACTACTCTGAAACCATAAATTCTATGGTGACCACTTGGCCAGCAGAAGAGATCAGTTTTCCTGGCCTGAAGAATATGTAAGGTCTATCCCACAAGTAGTTGTCTTGCCAGAGGTGCTTACATTCCTTACAGCTACCACTAACTCTCGCTTCTTGCTTCTAGACATTATAATCAAACTGCAAATTCACTGATGCTTTTCGATTGTGATGCTGGAAAAGACTCTTGTGAGTCCATTGGACAACAAGGAGATTAAACCAGTCAATCCTAAAGGAAATCAGCTTTGAATATTCATTGGAAGGGCTGATGCTAAAACTGAAGCTTCAATACTCTGGCCACCTAATGTGAAGAGCTGACTGACTGGAAGAGACCCTGGTGCTGGGAAAGATTGAAGGAAAGAGAAGGGGACAACAGAGGAAGAGATGGTTGAATGGCATCACTGACTCAATGGACATGAGTTTGAGCAAGCTCTGGGAGATGGTGATGGACAGAGAAGGCTGGTGTGCTGCAGTCCATGGGGTGGCAAAGAGTTAAACACAACTTAGTGACTGAATAACAACAACAAATCTCATTAGGCACCTAAAGATGAGATACAAAATTTGATTGATGAGATAGTGCAGTGCAAAAAGAAGAGTTGCATGATTCTACCACTTATATTTAATATAAACCTAGAAATACATGTGAGATTAGGATAGAATATAACATAATGTTTGATTAGGGTGAATTTATTGACATGCTGAGATTCCAGATCGAATGTATCAGTTTCAATGATTCGGAATGGTCTGTTTGGTTCGTTAACTAAAATACGAACAAAAGCCAATCTATGTCAAATAAAACTCAACTTCCATATCTTCCTTATTAAACTGTAAAGGCAGTTAACCAAAGACTTGTGTGATTGGAATGGTAAAGTGAATTTAATATGTAAAACATTCTTATTCACCCCAAACCTTAACTATATTCCCTAGAGTCTAAAAAACAATGTCTTAATCAAGCTTGTGAGAAAAATATGAAGGGAGCCCCTCACCTCCATTTTGAAGGAGCTCTACTGTGCCTCTTTTTTGTAAGCTGTTTACAGAGGAAAGTGCAACAATCAGTTTCTAAATACCATTAAAATCCTGGAGGGTTTCAGAAGCCAGGTGGTAGCACTTAATTGTCAAGGACAAGGTGAACATAGTTAATTGGCTGACATGGAGTCAAGACATTAATAAGAATAGTTGGATCCTCAGAGATCTTTGTATTGACTAGGGGATCATGATATCCCTACAAGTGAAATAGATGGGCAGCTTATTAACATTGGATTTGATTCATATAAGTGGAAAACCCTAGCCCAGATCTCCACTCCCCCTCACTGCAAATATTTTGATTTGGGCTGAGACAGAGCCCAGGTGTCAGTCATTTTTAAAAGCTTACCAGGAGATTTTGTCATATATCCAACAATGGAAAACAGCAAGTTAAGCTATTGATTTTTTTCCTTTGACCTTTATAAAAACTGAGTAAGAGGAAAAAATTGGCTGATATGAATGTCACTAGAGTGATTCCTTCCACCTGCTCTAAGATAAATGAATAAGAAGTGAAAGACTCTTGGGCATCTAAGATACAAGGATGAAATGTAGATATAGAGATAGATGGATAAATAAATGGATTTACATTTAGGTATAATTACACCCTACAAGTTGAATATAGCCCCATGGATGAGGCAGTTGGTATCCCTGATTTGTATGGCTATATCCAACTACAGAGATGTTTCAATTATACACAAATAATGGGCAGTATATGTATATAATTTTAAAATTTTACCTCATATATTATAGTATATATATATACACACAATAATATAAATGTGGCCATGTTTAAAACCTTAGAAATGGTGACAAAAGAAATTTAAAAATGGAAAACATAATGGCAAATGATTAAAACATAAGATTATAGTTGGCAAATTGGTTTGTGATGGTTACTAAACTTAAGACAAATTAGGAATAGTGCTACCTAACAATATATAAATAAATACATGTATATTTTAAATTGATTTATAATACATAATGCCTGGCATGAGATGTTCTTACCCTGTCTTACAGAATATACTCACATCAAGTGAGGTATAATTTTAATGATTACATCAAGAGGATTATTCTGATTCATATATGCAAAATAATTTTCTCTAACTTGACATAGTTCTAATTCTACAATGCTAAAACTGGTCCTACCATCATTTCACTACCCTGCTTTTTTAAATTTTTATCTGCCTTCCTTACCCAGCTTAATTTCTAAGGTCAGTCAATACAAACACTCCCTTACATATGTCCTGAGTTTCTCTGCACCTCTCTGACATGGTCAAATTTACCTGGCCTATTACACCCAATTTATGAACCCCTGAACACCTGTAACTGAATGTGGCTGGAGGGAGACACATGACCTATTCATGAATCCACCTATAATAGAAGACTATTAACCTCAAATACACTGGCTCTTCATGCTTTCATACAATTATACTATACTTCCAAATACAAATATTTAATGATTTATTAATTCCCAATACTTCCCCACCAGCCTCAATCTAAGATATTATTTTGTATCCTACAGAGAAAATTAGTGGCAGCTGTGCAGTGCTGGAGCAATGCTGAAGCATTGCCTTTCTTTGGGAATGTTCAAACTACCGCACAATTACACTCATCTCACAAGCTAGTAAAGTAATGCTCAAAATTCTCTAAGCCAGGCTTCAGCAATACATGAACTGTGAACTTCCAGATATTCAAGCTGGTTTTAGAAAAGTCAGAGGAGCCAGAGATCAAATTGCCAACATCAGTTGGATCTTCGAAAAAGCAAGAGAATTCCAGAAAAACATCTATTTCTGCTTTATTGACTATGCCAAAGCCTTGACCATGTGGTTCACCACAAAATGTGGAATATTCTGAAAGAGATGGGAATACCAGACCACCTGACCTGCCTGGAGAAATCTGTATGCAGGTAAGGAAGCAACAGTTACAACTGGACATGGAACCAAATAGGAAAAGGAGTACGTCAAGGCTGTATATTGTCACCCTGCTTATTTAACTTATATGCAGAGTACATCATGAGAAATGCTGGGCTGGAGGAAGAACAAGCTGGAATCAAGATTGCCAGGAGAAATATTAATAACCTCAGATATGCAGATGACACCACCCTTATGGCAGAAAGTGAAGAAGAACTAAAGAGACTCTTGATGAAAGTGAAAGAGGAGTGTGAAAAAGCTGGCTTAAAGCTCAACATTCAGAAAACTAAGATCATGGCATCTGGTCCCATCACTTCATGGTAAACAGATGGGGAAACAATGGAAACAGCGGCAGATTTTATTTCTGGTGGCTCCAAAATCACTGCAGGTGGTGACTGAAGCCATGAAATTAAAAGACACTTATGGCTCAGATGGTAAAGTGTCTGCCTGCAATGTGGGAGACCCGGGTTCAATTCTTGGGTCAGGAAGATCCCCTGGAGAAGGAAATGGCAACCCACTCCAGTATCCTTGCCTGGAAAATCCCACAGACAGAGGAACCTGGTAGGCTACAGTCCATGAGGTCACAAAAGAGTCGGACATGACTGAGCGACTTCACTTTCCTTTCCATTCCTTGGAAGAAAAGCTATGATCAACCTAGATAGCATATTAAAAATCAGAGATATTACTTTGTCAACAAAGGTCCATCTAGTCAAGGCTATGGTTTTTCCAGTAGTCATGTATGGATGTGAGAGTTGGACGATGAAGAAAGCTGAGAATTGAAGAATTGATGCTTTTGAACTATGCTGTTGGAAAAGACTCCTGAGAGTCCCTTGGACTGCAAGGAGATCCAACTAGTCCATCCTAAAGGAAATCAGTTCTGAATATTCATTGGAAGGACTGATGGTGAGGCTGAAACTCCAATACTTTAGCCACCTGATGCGAAGGAGGACTCATTTGAAAAGACTCTGATGCTCAGAAAGATTGAAGGCGGGAGGAGAAGGGGATGACAGAGGATGAGATGGTTGGATGGCATCACCGACTCAATGGACATGAGTTTGAGTAAGCTCCGGGAGTTGGTGATGGACAGGGAGGCCTGGCGTGCTGGAGTCCATGGGGTTGCAAAGAGTCAGACAGGACTGAGGGACTAAACTGAACAGAGAAAACTGAAACAGAAAAATAACTCCCACACATTCCCAACACTACATCCCAGCATCTGCTCCTACATTCTCTGCCTTCTTGTCTTCTTCCATAGATGAATAATAATGGGACAGGCCATTCTGTTTTAAAAGAAAGGGTATTACGTTAGTACTGTTGAGCCGGAAAAATAAGTTAACCAAACCTTTGATGAGTTCATTTAATTACATAAAACTGTGGTGTAAGAAGTAGTAAAATCAAATAATTTATCATAATAAAGTGGATATACCCTTTGCTAGGGGCTTCCTTGGTGGTAGAGTGGTAAAAAATCCCACTGCCAATGTAGGAGACATGGGTTCGACCCCTGGATTGGAAAGATCCCCTGGAGAAGGAAATGGCAATCCACTCCAGTGTTCTTGCCTGGGAAATGCCATGGACAGAAGAACCTTGTAGGCTATAGTCTATGCGGCTGGAAAGAGCCAGACCCGACTTCATGACTGAGAATGCACACACACTCTTTGATAAGATACTTTTCTTACTCAGCTAACTTTCTGTAGCTTTTCTATTAAATCTGCATCTGATCCAGTCTCAAATATTCTTGTGAAATGTCTCAAATCAGTAACTCATAGCACAGTCTGAACTAAAAACCTCAGAGTTTCACTATATTTGTGATGAAGAGCTTCAGTGGAGATAGTATAACTGATTAGAAGATTAACTGCACAACCATTGTTTCACACATATAGTTACGGGTGATAAGTGGCAGGCAAAGCAAGATCAAAACTAACAAACCATTAAAGTCCATTAACAGTATTGTCCTCTGCTTGTTGGTGGCTGATAAGCTTTCTCCCTACCTTTTAACCTGAGCCACTTATCTCTGTGGTAGCTATGGAGTCTCCTTGGTAACGCTCTTCTTGTGTGACCCAGAAGGCACAGCCCAGATCTTTTTCTATAGCCTTTTGGGTTGCCAGTTTATCGTGACAATAGAATTTTTCATCAGTCCATATTATGCTGCTTTTGGCCTAAATAATCAGGATATAGAAAGATCCTACACAAAAGCTGGAGAATTTAGTTTTGAGTCTAGTCACTTAACTTGAACCAGATAAAGCCTTTTCCTCTTTGTAAAATGTTTAATTCACGGATATATTCGTCTGATCTTAGGAAGGAAGCAAAAGATGGTATTTACTCCTCTTCATCTCTTTTTCATATAATTTCTTACAGAGAACTAAAGAGAGACGTTTTTAAACAATGCTGGGCTGCAAGGAAGAATCAGTTCTGAGTCCATGTTGGATCCACTTTGACTTGCTTTTCGTTGCTTTTGTTATTATAATCATACATACTGACCTGCCTCAGGGAACCCTGTCCCTTTACCTGAATATTAAACCAAAGTGCCTTTTTTCGGGATCCTGTCCACCTGTGGATGGCTACCGGAAGGAAGAAATTAACACACTCCTTCCCTAGGCTTGCCATTCTAGGAAACATTTGCAAGATTAATGTGCTTTTTACTTTGTTTCCCCGCCTCCTTCCATCTTTGTTCTGTAAAGAAACTGGCATCCAGACCCCTACAAGGTGGTTATTTTGAGACATTAATCTGCCATCTTCTCGGTATTCCTTGTTTCAACATCTCATCTCTCAGATTTACTGGCCTGTTGCACAGTGACCAGAGCAAGCTTGGACTCAGTAACAGTAGGAGTATAGTAGACTCAGGGGTAATAGCAATTAACCACCTACCAAGATGTTTGCAACCTGCTAGAATTGTTTGTAACTGGATTCAGATATTAAATGAATGTCCCTAAGAGTGGTGTATCCTACACAGCCTGAGGTCATCGTCCCAATTAAACCATACAGCATACCAGGGGAGCTCCTGGCAAAGAGAACATTAATGTAATTGCTGAGAATGAACAGAGAAGGGCATAAAATCAATCATGACAGTAGGGCTTGATAAATTTTATAATAAAGTTATGAAGTACTATAGAAATTTAGAAAGTAGAAAGAAAACTATTTTTGGCATAGGATGGCCTCAGGAAACTATGAACCACATACTGGGAATATTTTTATTATGATTAAGACCAATATATTTTCATGTACAAGCTCAAATCTGCTTTCTAATTCATAAAAATAGCACTCTACATTATGTATAACTCTGTTCTTGCCTGTTGTTTAGTTGCTGAGTCATGCCCAACTCTTTGGCCACCTCATGGACTGTAGTTTGCCAGGCTTCTCTGTCCATGGGATGTCCCAGGAAAGAATCTTCCCTAGTAGGGAGGCTGGGGATGACAGTAAGCATGCATGAGTTTGTGTTCAGAACACAGAGGCTGGTAACTGTGTTTTCCATCTACCCTGCTTTCACGTCGTGTTTCATGAAGGAAGGGGAGCTCTAAGGGGTTTCTGATCTGCAGGTTAGGGTGAAAAATATGCTAAAGGTAGGTTTCTATTATCAGACTATTGTCAAGAGACCCAGAAGTTATCGCAAAGAAGTAATTTATTTTGATAATAAAAACTATACATAAAGGTGAGTCCTTAGATAAAAGAATAATAGATCTTTCCCAACCATGTTTTATCTTTTGCCTCAGCCTCAACTCTAGAATGCTTTAGCTATTATTAATCTCTTCTTTGGGCAATGCTGCTTTTAAAAACAAAAACAAAAACAAACTCCTGTAATAATGTTTATGTTTGCTACAGGCTTTATGTTTGTTTTCTAGACAATGGGCATCTATATACATACAAACAACAGATTAGTAAGATCAGTTCAGTTCAGTCCACTCAGTCGTGTCCGATTCTTTGAGACCCCATGGACTGCTGAGTACGCCAGGCTTCCCTGTCCATCACCAATCCCAGAGCTTACCCAAATTCATGTCCATCGAGTTGATGATGCCATCCAACCATCTCATCCTCTGTCATCCTTTTCTCCCACCTTCAATCTTTCAAAGCATCAGGGTCTTTTCAAATGAGTCAGTCCTTCACATCAGGTGGCCAGTTTTGGAGTTTCAGCTTCAGCATCAGTCCTTCCAGTGAATATTCAGGACTGATTTCCTTTAGAATTGACTGGTTGGATCTCCTTGCAGTCCAAGGGACTCTCAAGAGTCTTTTCCAACAACACAGTTCAAAAGCATCAATTCTTCAGTGCTCAGTTTTCTTTAAAGTCCAACTCTCGCACCCATACATGATTACTGGAAAAACCAGAGCTCTGACTAGATGGATATTTGTCAGCAAAGTAATGTCTCTGTTTTTTTAATATGCTGTCTAGGTTGGTCATAGCTTTTCTTCAAAGGAGCAAGCATCTTTTAATTTCCTGGCTGCAGTCACCATCTGCAGTGATTTTGGAGCCACCAAAAATAAAGTCTGTCACTGTTTCCGCTGTTTCCCCATCTATTTGCCATGAAGTGATGAGACTGAATGCCATGATTTTCGTTTTTTGGAATGTTGAGCCTTTTTTTTTTTTTTTTTTTTTATGATTCTGCATATGAGTAAATGCTCTTTATTTTTTTTTATTTATTTTGTTATTTATTTTCTTTACATTATCATGTTGGTTTTGCCATACACTGAGATGAATCCGTCATGGGTATATATGTGTTCCCCTTCCATAATCCCCCTCCCACCTCCCTCCTGATTCCATCCCTCTGGGTCATCAGGGTGCACCAGCCCTGAGCACCCTGTATCAAGCATCAAACCTGCGCTGGGGACTGATTTAACAAATGATAATTTACATGTTTCAGTGCTGCTCTCCCATATCATCCCACCTTTGCCCTCTCCCATAGAGTCCAAAAGATTGTTTTATACATCTGTGTCTCTTTTGCTGTCTCGCATATAGGGTTATTGTTACTATCTTTCTAAATTCCATATATATGCATTAGTATACTGTATTGTTGTTTTTCCTTCTGGCTTACTTCACTCTGTATAATAGGCTCCAGTTTCATCCACCTCAGTAGAAGTGATTCGAATGTATTGTTTTTAATGGCTGAGTAATATTCCATTGTGTATATGTACCTCGCCAACTTTTTCACTTTCCTCTTTCACTTTCATCAAAAGGCTCTTTAGTTGTTCTTTACTTTCTGCCATAAGGATGGTATCATCTGCATGTCTGTAGTTATTGATACTTCTCCCAGTGATCTTGATTCCAGCTTGTGCTTTATCCAGCCTTGCATTTTGCATGATGTTCATTTCAGTTCAGTCACTCAGTCATGTCCAAATCTTTGCAACCCCAGGAATCACAGCACACGAGACCTCCCTGTCCATCACCAACTCTCAGAGTCTACCCAATCCCATGTCCACAGAGTTGGAGATGCAATCTAGAGCCATCTCATCCTCTGTCATCCCCTTCTCCTCCTGCCCCCAATCCTTCCCAGCATCAGGGTCTTTTCCAATGAGTCAACTCTTCGCATCAGGTGGCCAAAGTATTACAGTTTCAGCTTCAACATCAGCCTTTCTAATTAACACCCAGGACTGATCTCCTTGCAGTCCAAGGGACTCTCAAGAGTCTTCTCCAACACCACAGTTCAAAAGCATCAATTCTTCAATTCTCAGCTTTCTTCACCATCCAATTCTCACATCCATACATGACTACTGGAAAAAACATAGCCTTGACTAGATGAACCTTTGTTGGCAAAGTAATGTCTCTGCTTTTAAATATGCTATCTAGGTTGGTCAAAACTTTCCTTCCAAGGAGTAAGCGTCTTTTAATTTCATGGCTGCAATCACCATCTGCAGTGATTTTGGAGCCCAAAAAGGCACAGGAGGGCTGAGAGGAGCTACTCCACATTCAAGGTCAGGAGGGCTAGCCATGAGGAGAGACCCCTCATTCAAGGTAAGGAGCAGCAGCTGTACTTTGCTGGAACAGCCATGAAAAGATACTCCACATCCAAGGCAAGAGAACCCAAGTAAGATGGTACGTGTTGCAAGAGGGCATCAGAGGGCAGACACACTGAAACCATAAAAACAGAAAACTAGCCAATCTGATCACATGGACAACAACCTTGTCTAACTCAATGAAACTAAGCCATGCCATGTGGGGCTACCCATGACAGTCAGGTCCTGGTGGAGAGGTCTGACAGACTGTGGTCCACTGGAGAAGGGAATGGCAAGCCACTTCAGTGTTCTTGCCTTGAGAACCCCATGAACACTATGGAATGGCAAAAAGATAGGACACCGAGAGATGAACTCCCTAGGTCAGTAGGTGCCCAGTATGATACAGGAGATAAGTGGAGAAATAACTCCAGGAAGAATGAAGGGATGGAGCCAAAGCAAAAACAATACCGAGTTGTGGATGTGACTGGTGATAGAAGCAAGTTCCGATGCTGTAAAGAGCAATATTGCATAGGAACCTGGAATGTTAGGTCCATGAATCAAGGAAAATTGGAAGTGGTCAAACAGGAGATGGCAAGAGTGAATGTCGACATTCTAGGAATCAGCAAACTGAGATGGACTAGAATGGGTGAGTTTAACTCAGATGATCATTATATCTACTACTGTGGGCAGGAATCCAGTACAAGAAATGGAGTAGCCATCATGGTCAACAAAAGAGTCCAAAATGCAGTACTTAGATGCAATCTCAAAAATGACAGAATGATCTCTGTTCGTTTTCAAGGCAAACCATTCAATATCACGGTAATCCAAGTCTATGCCCTGACCAGTAACACTGAAGAAGATGAAGTTGAATGGTTCTATGAAGATCTACAAGACCCTTTAGAACTAACACCCAAAAAAGATGTCCTTTTCATTATAGGGGACTGGAATGCAAAGGTAGGAAGTCAAGAAACATCTGGAGTAACAGGCAAATTTGGCCGTGGAGTACAAAATGAAGCAGGGCAAAGGCTAATAGAGTTCTGCCAAGAGAACGCACTGGTCATAACTCCCTCTTCCAACAACACAAGAGAAGACTCTACACATGGACATCACCAGATGGTCAACACCAAAGTCAGATTGATTATATTCTTTGCAGCCAAAGATGGAGAAGCTCTATACAGTCAGCAAAAACAAGACCAGGAGCTGACTGTGGCTCAGATCATGAACTCCTTATTGCCAAATTCAGACTTAAATTGAAGAAAGTAGGGAAAACCACTAGACCAGTCAGGTATGATTTAAATCAAATCCCTTATGATTATACAGTGGAAGTGAGCAATAGATTTAAGGGACTAGATCTGATAGAGTGTCTGATGAGCTATGGATGGAGGTTCGTGACACTGTACAGGAGACAGGGATTAAGACCATCCCCATGGAAAAAAAATTACATGACATACTCTGCATATAAGTTAAATAAGCAGGTGACAATATACAACTTTGACTTATTCCTTTCCCAATTTGGAATCAGTCTGTTGTTCTATGTCCAGTTCTAACTGTTGCTTCTTGACCTGCATAGAGGTTTCTCAGGAGATAGGTCAGGTGGTCTGGTATTCCCATCTTTTGAAGAATTTTCCACAGTTTGTTGTGACCCACACAGTGAAAGGTTAGGCAAGTTAAATAAGTAAACCAATTGGTAGGTCCTTGGGGGAAGGACTGCAAATAAAAAGACTTTACAAAAGAGTCACATAAAAATAAAGAGGTGTTCTGTCTCTTAAATATGCAGGAGATTCTGGAAGATACTATTCTGGAAGATAAATAGACATGGGTATGAATTCTGTCAACCTGTGACCTCAGACATGTTAGTTACTCTCTGTGACTCTCAATTTTCTTATCTAAAAGTAGAGATAACCAACTGTCTTTTAAAATTATTGTAAGCATTAATGACAATATCTATAAGTCATCAAATACAGTGCCTGGCATTTCAGAGATATTCTATATATATATTAATTTCCTATGAAAATGCTAGGATTTCTTGTATTGATAACTAGGCTCAGGCATTCAGTGAAGTTGTATACTCTCTACTAAGAGTGAGCTGGGAACCATCCACAATTAAACCCCCTTCTGGTGAGACACACAGCCTAACAGAAATTACACTGTTGATAATTAGAGGACTTTGACTTGGAATTAGAAATTATCACCTATTGATTATACTATTTTATTTCCATAAAAACATGTAATCTCCTCGAATCTAAGTGTTTTCATATAAAGCCAGTAGTATTCTACCTTGAACTGAAAGTGAAAGTGTTAGTCACTTAATCGTGTCGGACTCTTTGCAACCCCATGGACTGTGTAGCCTGCCAGACTCCTCTGCCCATGGAATCCTCCAGGCATGAATACTGGAGTGGATTGCCATTCTCTTCTCCAGGGGATCTTTTCGACCCAGGGATGGAATCCATGCCTCCTGCATTGCAGGCGACATCTCTACCATCTGAGCCACCAGGGAAGCCCCCACTATACCTTATTAACACTGTAAAAAAAAAAAAAGAGACATTTGTAAAACAGAATGTACACTGTATAGTGTAAGAAGTGTAATAATATCTAAATTTAACCAATCACAGAGCATGTCTTTTGGCTAAATGGACATAAAGGGCTTCCCAGGTGACTCAGCAGCATAGAAAGAGATGCAGAAAAGGCAGGTTTGATCCCTGGAAGGGGAAGATCCCCTGGAGGAGGAAATGGCAACCTACTCCAATATTCCTGCCTGAAAAAAATCCCATAGACAGTGGAGCCTGGTGGGCTATAGTTCATGGGGTCTCAAAGAGTCAGACATGACTGAGCAACTGCATACAGAAGTATAAAAATTGATGAAAATTTTATAACAGCCCCTTATTATAATCTATTGCTGCTTGTAATCATGGGAAATAAAAGGATGTGTACTTTTGCTAGGTACCATGTAAAAATAAAACTCAAGTGATCAGACCTAAAAATGAAAGACCATCATGTAAATAAATATGATTCAAAGACGTTCCTTTCCCCAGATACCCTATTAATAATGTAGCACTGTCATGGTCCCTTGTACTGAAATGACCAACACTTTCTCAACTTTGGAACTTACTATGAGTAATATGTAAAAAAATTCCCAACAAATCTATTCTTTAGTAAAAGCACCAAGGTCTCCAGGATCTTTTCACATTGAGAAAAATTTAAATCGGCTTAATGGAAGATACCAAGAGAATTATGTTGCAAATTAATGAATGGAAACAAAATCTTCTCCTTTCAAAGACTGAGTGATGATAATCCACTTTTGTTGGTCTAGAGATGATAATCCAAATCACTTCACAATAAAACCCTAAAATAAAATTGAATCCTTTAATCTAGAATTATTCCTAAGAATAGTGTATTTTAATATTCATAGCTTGCTTTAATATTTATATTTTAAAGTCAATATTTTAATGAAATCACCCTTCTTTTATTCCCTACAGAATCTTTTAAATCTGATACTCTGTGGCTGTCAATCTACTTGTTACCTTAATGTTTTCATTCTTGGAAATTAAGTTAAAGTGGTTGATCATAAGTCATTTAATTTCTCTTTCTTCTAATGGTTTCTGCAGAAATTTAGAGCATTTTCCTCTTCATTTCCTCATCCCCTGCTGACACTCCTGTGCCCAGCCTTCAATTTTTGCCATTCATATTCTTATCTAAGTCCTCTTGTTCTAAATCACTGCTTGCAGTTTTGAGACACAAACATAGGGTTGAAAGCAGCTGTGGACATATCTCCATGTAGCTATGGGGGTGGAGGGAAAGTTTTCTAAGGGAAAGGAAAAAAAAAAAGTAGCTTAGGTTGACTGAAGCTGAAGAAATTACTCAGTTTTCAAAGAGAATATTCTAGGTGACTCCTCCCCCCCTTTTTTTTTACAGTTTTTATTTTATAATGTCATAAGTAGCTTGTGTTAAACTATGTGCCTACTACAAACTTTGTGATACTTCTTTTGAACACATGATTTGTCTTCGTTTTTAAAATAAAATTAAATCCTCTAATGAAAAAAAAACTTATTTCTGATGATTTAAAGTAATTTTAGACAAGGCTGTGGTCCATGTGATCAGTTTGATTAGTTTTCTGTGATTGTGATTTTCATTCTATCTGCCCTCTGATGGAGAAGGATAAGAGGCTTATGGAAGCTTCCTGATGGGAGAGACACACTGTGGGGGAAACTGGGTCTAGTTCTGATGGGCAGGGTCATGCTCAGTAAATCTTTAATCCAATTTTCTGCCATTGCCTTCTCTAGTGGACCACATTTTGTCAGATCTCTCCACCATGACCTGTCCATCTAGTGTGGCCCTACACAGCATAGTTCATAGTTTCACTGGGTTAGACAAGGCTGTGGTCCATGTCATTGGTTTGATTAGTTTTCTGTGATTGTGAATATCATTCTGTCTGCTCTCTGAGGGATAAGGATAAGAGGCTTATGGAAGCTTCCTGATGGGAGAGAAGGACTGGGGGAAACTAGGTCTTGTTTTGATGGGTAGGGTTATGTTAATCCAATTTTCTACTGATGGGTGGGGCTGTGTTCCCTCCCTGTTGTTTGCCCTGAGACCAAACTATGGTGGAGGTAATAAAGAAAATGGCAACCACCTTCAAAAGGTCCTGTGCACACACTGCCACACTCAGTGCCCCCGACGCTGCAGCAGGCCACTGCCAACACACGCCTCTGCCAGAGACTCCTAGACACTCACGGGCAAGTTTGGGTTAGTCTCTTGTGGGCTCACTACTCCTTTCTCCTGGATCTTGGTGCATACAAGGTTTTGTTCGTCCCCTCCAAAAGTCTGTTTCCCCAGTCCTGTGTAAGTTCTGGCAGCTCAGGAAGAGAGTTCCAGAAAAACATCTACTTCTGCTTTATTGACTATGCCAAAGCCTTTGACTGTGTGGATCACAACAAA
This sequence comes from Antilocapra americana, assembly GCA_007570785.1. Classification (NCBI taxonomy): domain Eukaryota; kingdom Metazoa; phylum Chordata; class Mammalia; order Artiodactyla; family Antilocapridae; genus Antilocapra; species Antilocapra americana. The sequence goes on from ML661346.1 coordinate 16,779,469, forward strand.
CTGTGGAAAATTCTTCGAGATGGGACTGGCACACCACCTGACCTGCCTCCTGAGAAACCTCTATTCAGGTCAAGAAGCAACAGTTACAACTGGACATGGAGCAACAGACTGGTTGCAAATCGGGAAAGGCGTATGTCAAGGCTGTACACTGTTACCCTGCTAATTTAACGTATATGCAGAGTACATCATGTGAAATGCAAGGCTGGATAAAGCACAAGCTAAAATCAAAATCACTGGGAGAAGTATCAATAACTACAGACATGCAGATGATACCACCCTTATGGCAGAAAGTGAAGAACAACTAAAGAGCCTCTTGATGAAATGAAAGAGGAGAGTGAAAAAACTAGCTTAAAACTCAACATTCCAAAAACGAAGATCATGGCATCCAGTCCCATTACTTCATGACAAATAGATAGAAAACAGTGACAGACTTTATTTTGGGGGGCTCCAAAATCACTGCGGATGGTGACTGCAGCCATGAAATTAAAAGACACTTGCTCCTCAGAAGAAAAGCTATGACCAACCTAGACAGCATATTAAAAAAACAGAGACATTACTTTGCCAACAAAAGTCCATCTAGTCAGAGCTCTAGTTTTTCCAGTAGTCATGTATGGATGTGAAAGTTGGTCTTTAAAGAAAGCTGACAGCCAAAGAATTGATGCTTTTGAACTGTGGTGTTGGAGAAGACTCTTGAGAGTCCCTTGGACTGCAAAGAGATCCAACCAGTCAATTCTATGGAAACCAGTCCTGCATATTCATTGGAAGGACTGATGCTGAAGCTGAAACTCCAATACTTTGGCTACCTGATGTGAAGAACTAACTCATTTGAAAAGACCCTGATTTGGTGGTGGGAGAAGGGGACGGCAGAGCCTGAGATGGTTGGATGGCATCACCAACTGGATGGACATGAGTTTGAGCAAGCTTGAGCAGTTGGTGATGGACAGGGAAGCCTGGCCTGTTGCAGTCCACGGGGTCGCAAATAGTCAGACACGACTGAGCGACTGAACTGAAAGTAATTTTGGAATCAAAAAGTCCTGTAAAAACGTATCCTTTGAAGAGACCAGTCCTCATAGGAATGTGAAGAGCATAAGTAGCTCACCACCTGGGGCCAGTATGTAGAGTTTTTCCCTCAGGGATATAGAATTACATACGCATTCAATTGCATTATGGGTGGTTTTTGCCTTTCTTTGTAACCATCTGGTAGAGGCTACTTCCCAGACAGGATATTGAGTAAGAGTCCTGTACTGGTATGATAATAACCACAGGGGGAACCTGCAAATATTCATTTAGTGATAGTGTCTGCACTTAACTCAATATGGCCTTGTTGTCACTTGTCAAGGAAATCAAAGGCACATAGTGTGTTTTCAATACCTGATAATATCTAACTGTATCAGTCATGCTTGAGTAATCCCAATGGTTTAATTTAAAGGGAGAAAAGGAAAACCTGCATTGGATAAAAGTTAAGAGTCTAGGACATATGTTCTAGAAATAGGAAATTGTAAAAGGCTGCATACAATTCTCCCCCCTCTTTTGCAATTTTCTATGTTATTTTATTGGTGTATGAATTAAACTAGAAGTACGCTTTTCTTTTAAACAGCATAAAATATATTTACTTTGATTTCTGACTATTTGGGTTTGTTTAGGGCAATAGTTTCCAAAATAATTATAATTGTAATGTAGAAATTTTTTTCTGTTTCTTTTCTCATGTTTAACATGAGATCTTACTTTTTTTTTCCTGCACGTGGTCCAATATTTTCCTACTTTTATATACAATCTTTTATCCTTTTGTTTTCTCCTACAATTGAAAATAATATTCTAGAACAATGGAACATTTTCATGAATGTTGGTATCATATTTTTAACATCTTTTCTCTACTCCTCACCCTGCAAAAAATGATTGAGCCTGAAAGTCATTTTAAAAAATGCTCCAATATGAAAAAAAAACTCTAGTTGCTGTGACTTGTGATCAAGGAAACTAGCCCAAGGACTGAACAAGGAAAAGAATACTTGAAAACAAGAGTACAGGTTAGGATGCTAATATTTCAGTCACGTAATCCATGTAATTGTTGGCTCTTGGTTTTATATTAAAGGAAATTCTGTGTATGCCTGAAGTATTGATTAAAACAACAGAGAAATGAAAAAAATAGTGTTAAAAATGACTTACCACTTAAATTTCAATGATATAACATCTGACATATGTGTGTGCTCTGAATATATATAATGCGTATATTTACCAGGAGTGAGTAATGAGTGACAACGCTTTCCAGTAACATCGGTCATGTTGTTAAAAATAATTAACTTCCTTGAACACAGAGCATTGGTTTATGAAAAATAATTCTAAAACATCAAAATAATTTGATGAGCTTAAAAACTCAAAATTCTCAATGACAATATTTACATCATTCTGTTTCAAATCTTTCTGCCTATAACTTTTTAACCACTTTGTTAAAGAGGAGATAAGTGAAGAAAGAGACCAGAAGGAGAAGGTTCTTTCCACAGCTCCCTGAAAGTCTTGTAAACACTGGTTTCATCAACCAATGGAAAACTGGTGATCCTTAGAACAGTTTCTATCACTGGTGAATAAAATAGTGCTCCAGGAAGGGCAGACTGTTGCTTAACTGCTTGCAAAATGAAGTTAGAATTCTGCAATTTTTTGGATAAAAGGATATAATATTAGTCAATCCTTGGGCTCTAGAACTAGGTTAGGCTATATAAACTTATCACTGAGAATTTTTTATTACTTTCCCCAATTGGTTGATACTTTTCCTACATTGAAAATCATTTTCTCTTTGAATATGAAAGGCTTCTTCCACAGCCTTCAAATATGCAGAATTTCTGAACAAGTTTTGTCCATTTGTCAATGACTTGTATCTCTGGAAATTTTTAGAATAAACTTTTCATCCACATTGTTTAGGAATTCCAAAATGCATGAAAAGTGAAAGTGTTAGTCACTCAGTCATGTCTGACTCTTTGCGACCCCATGTACTGTAGCTTTACAGTCTCCACAGACCATGGGATTCTCCAGGCAAGAATACTGGAGTGGGTTGCCATTCCCTTCTGCAGGGGATATTCCTGACCCAGAGACTGAGCCCTGGTCTCCCACAATGTAGGCAGACTCTTTGCTGTCTGAGCCATCAGGGTATATACTGGAGCAATAATTTTTTGATTCATTTTACTTGGAAAGCAGTAAGTACTTTTCTTTTTTTTTTTTTTTATTAGTTTTGCCATACAATGACATGATATCACCATGGGTTTACATAAGCTCCCCCTCCAGAACCCCCCTCCCTCCTCCCTCCCTCCTCCCTCCCCCCGGGAGATCTCGATGCACCAGCCCCAAGCATCAATCCTAGGCTGGCGATTGATTTCACATATGATAATTAACATGTTTCAATGCCATTCTCCAATATCATCCCACCCTTGCCCTCTTCCACAGAGTCCACAAGTCTGTTCTATACATTTGCATTCCTTTTGCTGTCTTGCATGCTGGGTTCTCGTTACCATCTTTCTAAATTCCATATATATGCGTTAATATACAGTATTGTTGTTTTTCCTTCTGGCTTACTTCACTCTGGATAATGGGCTCCAGTTTCGTCCACCTGAGTAGAACTGATTCAAATGAATTTTTTTTTAATGCTGAGTAATATTCCATTGTGTATATGTACCACAGCTTTCTTATCCATTTGTCAGTTGATGGGCATCTAGGTTGCTTCCATGTCCTGGCTATTGTAAACAATGCAGCGATGAACATTGGGGTACACGTGGCTCTTTCAATTCTGGTTTCCTTGGTGTATATGCCCAGCAGTGGGATTGCTGGGTCATATGGCAGGTCTATTTGCAGTTTTTTAAGGAACCTCCACACTGTTTTCCATAGTGGCTGTACTAGCTTGCATTCCCACCAACAGTGTAAGAGAGTTCCCTTTTCTTCACATCCTCTCCAGCATTTATTGCTTGTAGATTTTTGGATTACAGCCATTCTGACTGGTGTAAAGTGATACCTCATTGTGGTTTTGATTTGCATTTCTCTGATAATGAGTGATGTTGAGTATCTTTTCATGTGTTTGTTAGCCATTTTTATGTCTTCTTTGGAGAAATGTCTGTTGAGTTCTTTGGCCCACTTTTTGATTGGGTCGTTTATTTTTCTAGAATGGAGCTGCAGGAGTTGCTTGTATATTTTTGAGATTAATTGTTTGTCCATTGCTTCATTGGCTATTATTTTCTCCTATTCTGAAGGCTGTCTTTTCACCTTGCTTATAGTTTCCTTTGTTGTGCAGAAGCTTTTGGCCACAGCAATCAGAGCAGATAAAGAAATTAAAGGAATCCAGATTGGAAAAGAAGAAGTAAAACTCTCTCTCTGTTTGCAGATGACATGATCCTCTATATTGAAAACCCTAAAGACTCTACTAGAAAATTACTGAGCTAATCAGTGAATATAGCAAAGTTTCAGGATACAAAATCAACACACAGAAATCCCTGGCATTCCTATACACTAACAATGAGAAAACAGAAAGAGAAATTAAGGAAACAATTCCATTCACCATCGAAACAAAAATAATAAAATACTTAGGAGTATTTCTACCTAAGGAAACAAAAGACTTGTATATAGAAAACTATAAAACACTGATGAAAGAAATCAAAGAGGACACAAACAGATGGAGAAATGTGCCGTGTTCGTGGATTGGAAGAATCAATATAGTGAAAATGAGTATACTACCCAAAGCAATCTATAGATTCAATGCAATTCTTATCAAGCTACCAGAGGTCTTTTTCAGAGAATTAGAACAAATAATTTCACAATTTGTATGGAAATACAAAAAACCTCGTATAGCCAAAGCAATCTTGAGAAAGAAGAATGGAACTGG
>ML661346.1:16784726-16851195 GCA_007570785.1 Antilocapra americana
TGGATCAAAGATCTAAGCATAAGACCAGAAACTATAAAACTCCTAGAGGATAACATAGGCAAAACACTCTCTGACATAAACCAAAGTGGGATACTCTATGACCCACCTCCCAGAATATTGGAAATAAAAGCATGAATAAACAAAGCAGTAAGTACTTTTGATATGACAACCTACGTTTTTCAATTATGATTTTTTTCCCAGTCCATTTTCTGTCTTTTATTAGTTAAATTGCTAAGTGTTTAGTGTATTCTAATTTAGTACTCTAAATTTTGAAGAGGAAATAATTCCCCAGGGATTTGGAGACGGTTTGTAGGACACAGGACTGGCTATGTGTCCTGAAATGGGTGGTAAAGGGCTCCGGGTCTTACTAGGGGTAGAATCCTGTAGACATATAGTGGGGACAGACAGGTCAAATCAAATGCAGGTCAGCATACAAATCAAAGAAGACGGAAGACAGTGGACAGATTTGCTTTTCATGAAACAGTTTTACAGCAGGAGATTGACAGGAATGATAGTCCAAAAGAACTATTATGATCACATTGAGGAGGTCATTGAGCTCAAGCTCCAGAAAATATTTTACCACATGCAAGGGGAGGTCAGTGAATATTTTTGCTGGAGAGTTACATGACTGAAAGTATTTTTATAAGAGTGATCTGATTGTGTTGAGGGGGAAAGATAGCAGAGAGATGAGGTAAGAGGCAGTAAAATGATACAGGAGACTTTTGCTTGAAAACTGCTGCTCTGCTTCACTGTTTTCTGAGAAGGACAGTCTCCTCGCTTCTGAGTTCCCAAAACTTCTCTGCCCTTTGTTCAACGTGTAGCCTGGCCCTGTCAGGCTCTTACCCTCTGTATTCACCATGTGAAATTTGACACCCATTTCAAATCTGTTAGTCGCTCAGTCGTGCTGACTCTTTGCGACCCCATGGACTGCAGCCCACCAGGCTCCTCTGTCCATGAGATTTTCCAGGCAAGGATACTTGAGTGTGTTGCCATTTCCTTCTCCAATTCTAGCTCAATTTTAAATTCTCCCACTTGCTCCTCAGAGCCCCACTCCCACCCCTTTGATCACATTTCTTTTTAAAAATACATCTATTATTGCTACTTTACCTTGAATTGTTGTTATTTAGTCGCTTAGTCATGTCTGACTCTTTTTGACCCCCAAGGACTATCACCCACCAGGCTCCTCTGTCCGTGGGAATCCTCAGGCAAGAATACTGGAGTGGGCTGCCATTTCCTTCTCCAGGGAGTCTTCTTAACCCAGGGATTGAACCACATCTCCTGCATTGGCAAGTAGATTCTTTACCCCTGAGCCTGTTACTTAGTTCTGAACCTGTTCATCTAGACTGTCTTGAAGACAGGAAACTGTTTTAGTCACTCACATACTCAGAATTGCTTGTGAAATTTGAGTTAAATAGTAACGGCAAGGTACACGTTGTATGTCTGATGATGTGCCTTACTCCTGGCTGATTTAAGCAAAGAGTAACAGACACAGCATGTAATTAGATTCCACTGTACCACCTGCACAAGATAAATCATAATCATGACATCCTAAATACTGAAAATACTTTGAGGCAATGAGCTGCTGAATCAGTATTCATCAAGTTTAGGCATACAGAACAAAATTCCAATTATCTGTGTGAGAAGTATATTCTATACAAAACTGCAGAGACAGAAATTAACGTGAAAGCATTTAAAACAACATAGTTGTCTGGATGATACGTTACAGCACATACAACCAAGACTTAGTTAAGCAGGGAGGAGCTGAATAACCTGTTACCCAAATACTGACTTTTCAATACTTATCTATTCACAAATAATGTACAGCTCGAGATAGTAAATTCTCAATTAACCTTAATGAAGCTGATCAACAGAAAATGAAACCCTTTCTAGTAAAGATAAAATATCCATGAAGGCAGAATTAATAAATGAAATGCAGTACACATGCTGATTCCATAAATAAAACTCTTAAAAATGATAAAACAGCAGGGCTGGTACACTGGGATGACCTAGATGGATGGGATGGGGAGGGAAGTGCAAGGAGGTTCAGGATGGGGAACACATGTACACCCATGGCTGATTCATGTCAATGTATGAGGAAACTACTGCAATACTGTAAAGTAATTAGCCTCCAATTAAAATAAATAAATTTAAAAAAATCAAGTTCTTTAAAATGTAACTAGGTAATATTTGACATATACAAATATCAGACATGTATAAATTATGAAGCTTAATAACAAAACAAACTTCCCTCTCAGAACTAACCACTCAAATTAAGATCTATGGCATTTCTGCCATCTCTTGTTTTGATCTGTGTCTTCCTACACCCTCCTCTGCATATTACCAACTGAGGAGCTACTATAGGCAATTTTATATTTATCATTCCCTTCTCATATTTATTATCTTTATCATATATAATATGCAACTCTAGAACATGTAGTTTTGACTTTATGTTTGAAGTCTCTGAAATATTATATGTTGCTATCTTTGACTTGCTTTTCACATTTGCTTCTAAATTTCACATAAATTGGTAATTGTTACTGTTTCTGCTCATTCATTTTTCACTGCTTATAATATTCATTCTCCTATACGTGGGTTTTTAAAATTGCTTCCAGCTTTCTATTCTTGATAGCATTGTTATGAATATTTTGTGGACTGGTGTTGAGATATCAGAATGTTTTGAGGGCAGGGAATGGGTGGAGGTTAGAAATAGAATCGCTGGATCATTTGGTGTATGAATAGTTGATCTTACAAGACTGTGCCAAATTGATTTCCAATGTATACCAACAATATGTAAAAGTTGCATTGATTCACATCTTTGCTATTCACATTTTACCAAAATATATTCAAATATGGGCTATGAATTAAATATATTAGATCCTGGTCATGATAGAGAATAGGAAGGAATAGATTAAAATTAGAGATTCAGGCTAAAAAGCAGCAAAAATAAACTAACAAAAAGAGGGGTTTCACTTGACAATAATAAAAATGTAATATAACATATATTATGTTTAAGTATATATAAAACTAGAAAAATGTAGTACAGAAATAATAAAAATATGCCATGAAATATAGAGAATAATTCATTAAATACTTGAAACTGACCCAGAAGAGATTAAAGCAATAATGAACAAAAATTAATTTGGTTAACTATAAGAGATTAGGTTTACACTTATTTTCTCTGCATTTGAAGATACTATTCTAAGATCTGTCACATCCATATTGCTGTTGGCAAACACTGTCCATCAAATTGTCACTCCTTTGAGGAGAAGTGTCTTTTCTCTCTAATATCTTTAAAGATCTACTTTTATTTTTTTCCATTTTGTGTTTTCCTACAATAGTTTTAAACATTAGTTACTTCTCCTCTATTTTCAGCAGTAATTCAAACTGGCCAGTTGTCATTTTCTGAGATATTTCCTTTCATTTATTCTGTCCTTCTGGGATTTGAATTGCACATATACCAGGACTACTCTAAATAGCTAGAGCTTTTATTTTTTCAATCCCCTTGTTTCTTTGTGTCATACTGTAATTTCTTCAGATCTGTTTTTCAGTTCACCAGTCTTTCCTTAGTTTTGTCTAATCTACAGTTCAAACTATATATTGATTTTTTAAAGTTATTTCAATAATTATATTTTTCTTTCTTCAAGCTTATTTTGTTCTTCTAGATATCCCAATCATTTCAAAAAGTTTGCTGGGTTTTCCTTTCTATTGCATGCATGCTCAGTCATGTCCAGCTCTTTGCGACCCGATGGACTATAGCCTGCCAGTCTCCTTTGTCCATGGAACTTTCCAGGCAAGAATACTGGAGTGGGTTGCCATGACCTTCTCCAGGGGATCGTCCCAACCCTGGGACTGAACCTGAGTCTCCTGTGTCTCCTGCATTGGCAGGTGGATTCTTTATGAAGGAATTACTGGGGAAGACCTTTCTTCCCAGAACAGAAGATAAAACCCTCATATAAAAATGTCTGCCCTGTACCAGGAGAAAAGAAACATTCTTTGATGGGTGCCAAAAACCTAGAGAATTCTGTACAAACAGATCTTGTTAAAATAATTCTTACCTTCGATTAGCCTCCCTATATATCTTACTTTTTCATAATTGCTTCTTTCTGTTCAAATTAATATAAAAAAATTCGGTTTTATTATTTCTTTGGATCTTCCTTTCATTCTGTCACATAAAACTGATATTTGTGCGCTTGTCTCTTGGTAATACACTTTATGTCAATTAAATTCTCTGGCCCATCTGAAAACCTGAAGAAAGTAAAGGGTAAGTTTTGCCTCTCATACAATTCCAATAGCTGAGGCAATTGGGGTTCCTGAACTAATGCTTATTTTCTACTAACTCTCACTCCTGGTCCTTCATTTTCTTATGTGTTTGGTGTTTTCTTATTATAGGCTTGTATTTAGTTGAATTAATGATCTTTCAGAGTCGATATTTATTTCCTCCTCTCAGCAAACAGGGAGCTACCAACTGGAATTGATTTACTCACCTGTTAGTGTCCTGATCTTCATTAGAGGTAGGACTCCTATCTTTCCAGCTGCTTGCTGTCCAGTGACCTGACTCCAGCACTGACTGTGTTTATGTTGAGAGGCACCACACCTTTTGGGTATTAAACAGGCTCCAACTCCAATTTCGAACTTTTCTCTATCTTTGCTGCTTCTGTTTGGTCTCCTTGGAGATGTCCCCAACTTTTGGTCAATCCAATAATATAATAAAACCATGGGCTAGGCAAGATTTAGTTTATATTCCTAAAGGCCATTCAAAGCAATTGCTGGGAATGAAATTTTCTAAGTTTGACATTTTTAGAAGTTAGTACACCTAGTGCATACTTCCAAGTAAACATGGTGGCTACATTATTTTGGTTAATTTTCATATTGATAGCTATAGCACAAAATCATCTTTGTAAGTTAAACTGATATTAGTGTCAGATAATACTGAATTTTTTGGTACATTTTTAGAACTAAACTAGCACTTTTACTCCATCAAGTAACTGAGTTCCCTTAAAGCATGTGTTAAAAGACCTTGTACTTCCCTGGTGGTACAGTGGATAAGAATCTGTCTGCCTATACAGGGGACATGGATTCGGTTCCTGGTCCAGGAAGATCTCTGCTATGGAATAACAAAGCTTATGGGCCACCACTACTGGGCCTGCATGCTACAACTACTGAAGCCCACACACCCAGAGCCCGTGCTCCAAAACAAGACAAGCCACTACAATGAAAAGCCCACGCAGGGTACTAGAACGTAGCCCCTGCTCTCCACAACTTGACAAAGCCAGCATATAGCAACTAAGAGCTAGTGCAATAAAAAACAAATAATTTTTTAAAAGATCTTAGGAAGTGGGCATTTCTCCTCCTCTCAAAAAATTGATTAGTGTGCCTTTGCCTGTGGGCTTAGCCTTATGCTAATTTCCAAAGTCAAAAATTACCCAGTCTACAAGGTATTCATTGAGTCCCAGCTGTACATGATGTGAAAATGGAAAAGAAAGTGATAGTCGCTCAGTCGTATCTGCCTGTTTGCAACCCCACGGACTGCAGCTTGCCAGGCTCCTCTGTCCATGGAATTCTCCAGGCAAGAATCCTGGAGTGGGTAGCCATTCCTTTCTCCATGGGATCTTGCCAAGCTAGGATTTGAACCCAATCTCCTGCACTGCAGGCAGACCGTTTAACATCCAAGCCACCAGGAGGTTCAATATGAAGTTTCAGAACTCTCATAACATTCCTAATCCTTTGGTCCTTACTCTCATATGCATGCTAATGACAATAACGTAGAACATATGAATCACAATCCAGAAACCCAAGTACTCAGCAAATAGCCATCTTAAATATGTGTTAAAATAATCAAATTAGAATGGATTCTAAATCTTGGTACATGGCAGGTGGGAAATTCTAATTAAGGCCCCGTCTTTTTCAAAGTCTTAGTGAAATATGGCCTGGAAAAGGAAGTAAGACACACTAAAATTTGAACTGTAGTAGTCACAACTCAAACTTACTGGAAAAGTGTGAAGAGGTTCTAATCTGGAAACTGTTTTAATAGTTTACTTGCTGTCCTGAGAAACTGGGAATTCTCATGTTCATTGTTCAGTATCCATAGATAGTCTTTCCTTACAACCTTGGTTTGGGTGTCTTCTCACCTACTGTCAGATAAGAGGAAATATTTCTGTCTTTTCTCTTGATGTTTCAAATTTTCCTTTCCTCCTCTACTTACATTCATAAACATTTCCCCAATTCCTTCATCCCAAGGCTTTTAGGCATCAAAAGGCAAGAAAAGATGTATCTTTTAAATGACTTTTACTTTTGGCCCAGCAAGGCAATTTGTCCTGAGGCTTTGGTTCAACACCAAAGATCCTGGCTACCTCAGGAAGGAGAGGCAGAGGGAGAATGGCAGAGAGACCAGACCAAAGTATTATCTTGTCACAATAATTACGGCTAACATTTCTTGAATGCCTGATATGTGTGAGAGATGGAGCCAAGAAACTTACTGTCATCTCAAAATAATCTTATGAAATAGGTATTATTATTATCTTGATTTCACAAAAGACTAAAAAGAGGTTAAATCACGGGCCCTGATCTCAGTTACTAAACTGAATAGCCAGGATTTAATCCTCAACAATCTGACTATAAATTATACTGCCTTTGGTCATTGATTAGGTTCTGAAATCTTGCTTGTTCCCTAGTTCTTCTTTTGCTGTTTGGTCATTAAGTCAGGTCTGACTCTTTGCAAACCTATGGACGGTAGCCTGCCAGGCTTTTCTGTCATGGGATTTCCCAGGCAAAGAATACTGGAGCAGGTAGTTATTTCCTTCTCCAAGGGATCTTCCCAACCCAGTGACTAAACTGCATTGACAGGCAGATTCTTTACCACGGAGCCACCTGGGAAACCCTAGTTCTTCTTTCAGTAACTACTTAAGTTATCCATCAGACATGACCTAGCAACCAAACAACAACAAAGTTACCCACCTAGGAGTTTCAATTAGCCTTAGATGTCTGTCTGCCTTCTGACAGTTTTCTCCAAGGATTTGGAGTCCTTTTATTATTGAATCTTAGACTGATGAATGGAAATCTCCCTGTCTGTTGACAGACTTCTCTAATGCCAACTTCTGTTCACGGCCGGCCATTCCATAGCATCCCCAGAAGTCACTGCTTAGCAAATTTGCTGAAAGAACTTGCTGCTACTGCCCTAAGCCCTTCTGTGACACACTGAGGTGGTAGCACGGGCTGCTCACCTTGTCTGTCTCGTCAGTAGGGCTATGTTTTGTGCCTCTCTCTTTTCTCATTTTGTTCCTTTACTAGACACCTGGTAGGACACACTGGATGCCAAGGTACCATGAATGAAGCATGCAGACTCTAGTCAACTGAGAGGTACTTTAACAGTCAAAGTCATTTTGGTCAATGAGTGAAATATTTACACTCTGTAAACATTTGGTCTTTGGTGTCATATTTATCATCAGAAGGAACTTAAAAATACACTTCTACTCAGTCAAGAAAATCTTCCAGGGGAAAACAGCATGGAAACCTTCTAGTGAAAATATGTAAAACACATACCGTGAAACTTTCCACCACTATAAAATAGCCTGCCCATTAACATGTCGTGTTTTCTTAGAATGGAAGGAGTGATGGGCAGATTTTGAGAATGACTTTAACTGTCCTGGCGAACACTATCCCAGTACTGCTCATTTTGCAAATGTTCAAATATGGTGGATTAGGCAGAAATTAGAAAGCAAAAACATTTAAAAACAGATAAACAGCACATGGTAAATTATATAATAGAACACTGAAAAATCTTACATTTTTATTACTTGGCCAGTATAAAAAGACAAGTATCTGTGTCAAGCTTGAATATGATATTTACAAATATTTCTCTTTCACATGAATAAAGACCCAGAAAGAACATTGATTTTTTTAAGGTCTGGAATCTTAGGCTAAAATTTGTGTCACTAGGCAGATGAGTATGCCACAAAAGTGCAGTCAAACTTGCTATAGGACAATCCAAAGAAACTAGCATCTGATTGACTTTCTTAGTACCATTCCATATCATATCTTTAATTTATAAGCAATAATTATGTTTTAGTTACTTAAATAACACTGGAGTATGGTACTTTATTCAAATGTTTCATAGGATAGAAATTAAAGATTTAAAATTTAATTAAATAATCTCAAAAGGTTATTTATCACTCACAAAAGCATTAAAAATGCAAATAAGAAAAATAAACAAGTACATGACTCTTACAAATACTCTAACATTCTCAAGTGGTGTGTATGTGTGGGGGGAGTGGTTCACATATATTTTTAGTAAGGAATAATAGATGTTTCCAAAATATTTAATATTTACCTCTAGTAGCACTTCCTCAATTATGATTATGTATTTCCATACCTGTCTATGCCTGCCCCTTTAAGGCAGGATACAAAGTTTTAGGTATCATTAGAATTTCAGCGCCAAGATGTTCTGAAGAGTCATTAGTGTTTGGAGAAATTTTAATGTCTTATTTGCAAGGGAACAGGACAGGTGGCATAATAACTTTATTTACATCAATAGGGTCAAAATATCACATGATTCCTGAACTACAATTTTTAAAGAAGATGAAATAAGATATTGAACAAATAATGTCTCAAATGCCATCTTCAACTTGCTTCCTATTAATAATATTTGAAAAATAATTGCTTTCTGAATGCAAATAACTACAAAAACCTTATTAAGTTATTAAAAAGCCTACTCAAAAGAGAAAGGGAATATGTGTGTGTAAATATATATATATATATATATATATATATATATAGCTGAATCACTGTATCATATGGCAGAAACTAACCCAAAATTATAAAGCAACTATACCACAATAAAAAAATATTATGTAAAAGTACTAAGTCTAGGAAAGCATGAATACAATGTAAATTTATTATTATAATAGTTGTAACTTTGTTGTAGCTATATAAACTTATATATTCAGAATAAACAACAGAATGGAAATATATCAAGATATTAATGATGGTTATCTCAAGACAGTGGTATTATGGATAATTGTCTTTTCTGTATTTTCCATATTTTTAAAACAAACTGTAGTGTTGAAAAGAAAAATGAAATGCTATCTTTTTTTACCCTATCTTAGATGAAACTATTCTCACCTTTCATGTTTCTCCATGTACTTCACAATATCAACTTCCATTATTCTCACAGCAGAAGATGCTAGGATTATTATCCGATGTTTCTTTAGGATATTCTGTAACAGAGAAATTTAATGATTATTACATGATAATACCACAGAGCAAATGCTATTATCTATATTCACTTTCTTCCAAACCAGAGGAGATTGGAAAGCTCTGTTTTCACCTTCAAATTTTAGGGATAGTATGATCTAAAGTATTGTTCATAAATAATGATTTAAAGGAAAATTTATGTTAGAAAAGAAGGAGAAGATACTTTTCTTATTAAAATATCTACAATCACATATTTCTTATGAAAACCAAAGTAAAGCATAGATCTAATCTTGTGCTCAAAACATAATAAAATCCTGCTATACAATCATATAGTTAATTCTGATATACTTTATAATCTTTGAAATATAAACATTAAGTCGTGCCAAGTTAATGCTATAAAAAATTTAAATTTTTGGTAACTGATTCCTTTAAGTCTGCAAGATCAGTATTTTCTTATTGTAAATCTAACTTAAGTCACTAGTTTCTTAAGAGAAGGTAGAATCTAAATAACTTATATATGAAACGAAGCTCAACATGTGGCTCAAACATTGTAATCCCAAATGAATTACTAAAAGAAAGAAAGATAGAATTATTTAATATTGCATGAAATGTAGGCTTACGTACCATGCCTTTTAATACTTTCTTAATTTTTTAAAAAAGGTTAGCTTTATGTTTTACAAAGTGATTTTGTCTAGACAAAGGAAATAATCAGCAATTTTTGTCAAAGTTCTTTTCATTAAAATGAAATGATTAGACATATAAGTTGTCTTGATTGTGAGAATGCATTGCAATTTTATTAAACCAAAAAAGACTGTATCACATTATCTTTATTGCTACTTAAAATGACCTATCTATCTGAACAAGGCATAAAAATTCAGTCTTAAAGGCACAGCTTTTTTTCTGGAGGGTGCATGCTTTACAGATAAAAGTATTACCACAGAACATCCCCTACAGTTTTCTCAAGTGCCCTCATGAAAACAGATTTCAAAATTACTGCAGTATTCACAGCATATAACAGTTGATGTCTTCATAAAATGTAAAGATAAAAGCTAGGTTTGCAGCAAAGTATCAGTGTGCTTATAAATTTACATATGCTTTTCAATAGTCACTCTTTATTTAGTTCATATTCTATAGTTTAATTAAGTATCACAGATATAAAATAGCAATGACTTAAACTTTAAAAGCATGAAAGTCCAGACTAATGAGCACTCTGCAGCGTCAAAGACCCAGGCTCCTTCCCTCCTGTTCCTCTGCTGTCTCTAGGACTGGCTTCCTCTCCTCAGGGTCCAAAACTGCTCACTGCCATATTCACAATTTAGTCTTAAAAAACTGTGTGTAGCAGGCAGTCAATGGCACAGTCCTTCCTCTTATAAGGTTACATCTTGGAACTTGCATTCATTACCTTTTAAGGTAGCTCATTGCTCACAACTTAATCTCAGAGCTGCAGCTGGGTACCAGGGAGACTGGAAATTGTAATCTCTACTCTGGATGGCTTTGTAATCAATTAACAATAAAGAGCTCTGTCTCTATCAAAAGGAAGAATATATACCAGGAGAAAAGAAGCGGCACATGCTATAGTCAGATTTGCATAAGCTTTGAAAGTCTAGTCCCTCAAAATCACAATGAAATATGACCTTATACCCGGTTATTATCGAAAAGATAAGAAACAGCAAGTTTTGGTGAGGATGTGAAAAAAAGGTAATCCCTGTGCACTACTGGTGGAAATAAAAATTTGTGCACATCTGTGTAAAACAGTATGGAGGTTCCTCAAAAAATTAAAACTATCATATGACTCAGCAATTCCACTTTTTGAGTATTTAGCTGAAAAGCATGAAAACACAAACTCAAAAACATATATGCACCCCATGTTCACTGTATTACAATTCACAATAGCCACGATATAGAAATAACCTGAGTGTCCATTGCTGTGTGAATGAATAATGAATACATAAAACCAGAATATTACCCAGTCGTTAAAAAATAATGAAAAAGAAGAAAGGAAAAACAACAGGCTCATAGAAGAGTCACAGATCAGCTTGGGGGCTGCCAGAGCAGTGTGGGGACATGAGTCTAGTTCCTGAAAAATGATAATGGTTAAAAGAATACTGAATCATAGAGTCCTTCCTTGATTTAGATATTATACTTGTCCTAGATCGATGATCATTATTTTGACTTTTATTCAATAATATGCCTGTCATAGGATCAAATTCAGGTGTCAGTTTTGGAATCTTTCCCAACCCTGTAAAAGTGATGCCCTAACTAAACCAAGACAGCTAAATTTAGAGGGGGTGTGGGGCAGTGCGGGGCGGGCGGTTTGCTATAGCAAAGATTCAAAACAAGTCATAGAAACATAGAAACCCAGGTGAGTCTTGTAAAGGCTACCAGAAGGAATCGGTTACTAAAGTTATTATATTAATACTGTTTTTTGGCAGTTTTTCTAATTTAATTTCAGTTACATTTTACATCTGTGCTTACCATTCATCTTACATTTCAGTTTTTCTTTCCAGAATTGTTTTCCTTTCATTTAAAGTACGTATTTTGGAATTTCCATTATTTTCTAATGGAATTCTCTAATGCCTCATTAAAAGTAGTTTTAAAATTCAAAAATAAAGTTTCTCTACTAGCAAATTTCTTATGTGTGAAATTTTGCTAGATTCATGATAGTATTATGTTGACAGTTATTTTCTCTCGGCACATTACAATATTCCCTTGATTTCTATTGGCTTTCAAAGTCGCTGTTATAAACTCAGCCATCTAATGACTTTTTCTTTGAGTCTGAAGCTTCTCTCTGAGATTTAATTCTTAAGACAGGAAATAACACTGTTCTTTGACGTAGATTTAGAACGGTTTTCCCAATTATATTACCGTCCCACACTTGAATCGTGGCCTACTTTATGAAGACAGATAATAGTTACGCTTATTTAGCACTTACCATGTACCTGACACTGCAGAGGAAACGTCTCCCCTTATTTGTCTAATTCAGTTCTCACAATAAATCTTTCGCTGCACGTGCTCTTCTTGTCTCTGTTTCAGGTTCGAAATGTGAGGCTCACGAACTTTGGAGAATCTCTGCCATATCCCTCAGCTAGCGAGCGAGGCAGGAGCAGGGAAGAGACTGGACTCACCTGGACAACACAGGCCCGCTCCGGCGAAGTTAATTCAACACGTGAAACTGGCTCATCCTCCTAAGGTCAGGAGGTGCAGCGGGGCGCAGCCTGGGGCTCGGCCAGAACTACATTTCCCAGAATCCTTTCCTCAGAGGCCCTCGGGAAGGTTTGGAAGGCGTGAGGGACGCGGTCCTTACCCATCGTAGGGCCTCCAGTTAGCTGTGCTCAGTGTCCCAAGTCCAGTGCCTACCGGGGATTTCAAGATTGCCTCGCTGTCCCTTGCTCCCTGTCCTACTCTTCCGCCAAGCAGCCAGCCGTGGTGGCAAAGGGCAACCCCGTCCCCAGCCTCCTACCCCAACAGATGCAGGGGTCACAGCCCCACAGAGACTTCTCTGGGCTCTCGTGTCCTGCTTCCTCCGCTGCAAAAGGCGGCCTCCCGTGACCCCCGGCCAGCGTCCACCTTGCCGTCAATGCCCGTCCTCAGGAGAGCTGGCCTCCAAACCCCCCTTTCTTTCTCCAAGCCTCCCGTAATGGTGTGTGGTCCTACAGCTCTAATATATCCCTTATTCTGTTTGCAGTAAGTAATCACATATCCCTAACTGAACCCCGACTGAACCCAGAGGGAATATAGTATTGAAATACTGCCCAAGTACTGTTTCCAAAACCTTCTTGTGTGCGCTCCTTAAGTGCAGATATTCTGGTTGCTAAGTAAGGCCACGTTGTGACTGTTATGGGCCCTAGACACTTTTGTTTTCGGGGTACCTTTTCATCCATAAAAAATATATTAAACATTATATTTTACGACTGTTGATATAAAGACAAATATAATCCAAGTTGGCTTTTTCTTTTAACTGCCAGTTTTGAAAGATATTAGACTACTCTTAAGATTCTAAAAGTACCTTACCTCCCCCAGTGGCTCAGCAGGTAAAGAATTCTCCTGTAATGCAGGAAACACAGGAGATGGGAGATAGATGGGAGATTGATTCCTGGGTGGGGAAAATCCCCGGGAGGAGGCAATGGCAACCCACTCCAGTATTCTTGCCTGGGAAATCCCAGGGACAGAGGAGCCTAGCTGGATACAGTCCAAAGGGTCGCAGACAGTCAGATAGAACTGAGGACACACATACACCAACACACTATGGACCCTAAGAATTGTGTCTACATGATTCATGGAGAAGCTAGTCTTGTTACTAGGTTTGACTAGGGACCAAGACTATGCATTTTAGTAACTCTCCGTTGGTGATTCTACTCATTAGACAAGTTCCAGAAGTGCTGCTAGAGGACTTGAGTGCCTCAGGACCTGAAGGAAACTGTGATGATGTTAAAGGGTAAACAACAAATCCAACCTTCATATGGAAGGCAACATATTTGTGGGGAGGCACTTTTTTAAAAGTGTTTGTTATCTCGTTTAGTCGTGTTCAACTCTTTTGTGACCCCATGACCATAGCTTGCCAGGCTCCTCTGTCCATGGGATTTTCCAGGCAAGAATTCTGGAGTGGTTTGCCATTTCCTTCTCTATTTAAAAAGTATATAGACAGCAAAGTTTAGCTCTGAAAAATAGCAGACACCACACCCTATGTCTTAACGCTTATAACGCATCTGATTTTCAAGTTTTGTTTCTTTCCCATGGATCAATCTTGCAATAGAATCACAATAGCGTTACTGCTGTAGGAAATAGTTCTAGACCAATGAATTCATCTTACAAGCCCCCTCTGAGAATTAAAGTCCGAAAGCAAAAGAAAGTTATGATAAACTAGGTCCATTCGCAAAGAAGAATTTCCCAGACTGCTGTGCTTATAAAGCTCCAGCATAAAATTGATTTGTTTTTATTCGTTTCCTGTCTCTGAATTAAATTTTAATCTCCTTCCTGCAGGGAAATAAACTGTATAATATATTCCAGGATTTAGGACAGTTCTTTAATCGATGGGGACTCCTTAAGAAACGCTAATGATGGAAACCAAGAAAACAAGTAAATTTAATATTTTATTCAACCATGAAAATAAATACAAAAGTGCTGAGCACAACCAAATATAGTACTCAGTACTGCAAGTTGCTGTTTCTGTGAAACTACTCAATAAATTCTCTTAAGCCACTTATATATGTGTATATGTCTTTTCTCTATTATTAGATGCTTTCTTGATTATATATTTTTTTGTATTTGATTCCCAATAGCAACTCTGTATTACCATAAAACTTGAGATCCCTCAAAGATAATGTTTTGTGCTTAATGAAAGAAGAAACAATTTGAGACAGGTTACAAAAACATATTTCTGGTCATTCATTGTGAGAGCTGGGAAATGGGGTAAACTAGGATGAATCAGTTTCCAGGTGGTGCTAGTGATAAAGCACATGCCTGCTAATGCAGGAGACATAAGAGATGTGGGTTCAGTCTCTATGTCAGGAAGATCCCCTGGAGGAGGGCATGGCAACCCACTGCAGTATACATGTTTAGAGACTCCCATGGACAGAAGCCTGGTAGGCTATGGTCCATTGGGTGGCGAAGAGTCAGACACGACTGAAGTGACTTTGCATGCATGCAAAGTTTGCAGATATGAGGGAGCAAAATTTGCTGCCCCAAAATATGTCTTTTTGGCATAAAGATTATTTTAGTCTCATTATTTTTAAGAAATAGAAGTCTCTTTTTACCTCTCACTTAGCTTCCTAAAAGAATTCAGAAAAAGGGTACTTCCCTGGTAGTCCAGTGGCTAAGACTCTGTGCTCCCAAAGCAGGGAGCCAGGGTTCAATCCTCAGTGGGGGAACTAGATCTTACAGGCTGCAACTCAGATTCTGTATGCCATAATTAAAGATTCCACATGATGCCACAAAACATCCTCCATGCCACAATGAAGATCAAGGCCCGCATGACACAACTAAGATCTGATGCAGCCAAATAAATAAGATAAATAAGATTTTTAAAAAGAATTTAGATAAAAGACCTGGTCTAGGAAGAGCACTAGCACCAGAGTTATCTGTAAAGAATCTGGTCCAGGTGTGTCAGGGAGAACCGGGCAGGGCCTGAAACCCAAGGTCCTCTCTGTGTCCTGTTTTCTTTGCATGGCCCAGCAAACACCTGCTTATAGAACATTTGCTTTTCCTGTAAATCATCTTTCTCCCCTTTTAAATCCCATACTGCTACCCACTTGTGCTTAGTTTAAGATCACACATAAGCTTCAACCATCTGAATGCTGATAAGTCTCATTTTTCTTATGGGGCCACCTATAAAAAATTATATTTGATTTCCTCATGTCTCATGTCAATTTGGCTCCCGTGGTGGCTAAGACAGTAAAGAATCTGCCTGCAATGTGGGAGACCTGGGGTTCAATCTCTGGATTGGGAAGATCCCCTGGAGAAGAGAATGGCAACGCAATCCAGTATTCTTGCCTAGAGAATTCATGGACAGAGGAGCCTGGCGGGCTACAGTCCATGGGGTCACAAAGAGTTGGACATGACTGAGCAACTAATACATACACATGACAATTTAATTCTTAGACCATCCAGAAGAACTGAGAAAAGATAAGGGAAGTTTTTCCCTTCCCTAACACAGACTTTGGTTGAAACAAGCTTTTCAAAATCTCTCAGATTCTAACTGTGAAAAAAGTCTTGAAGCTCTAAAGAAAATCTAGGAGACACAGTAGAGACTGGTTGCTTTTACTTTTTTTAATTCTGTTGAGATTCCATCTTTTCTGTTTCTTCTCACTACATGTTTCCAGCGCCTAGTTTTCAGGACTTTAAAAAAAAAAAAAAGATCAGTGGAGATTCACTGGTGGTCCAGGGGTTAAGAATCTGCCTTGGAATGCAGGGGTTGCTGCTGATGCTGCTAAGTCGCGTCAGTCGTGTCCGACTCTGTGCGACCCCAGAGACGGCAGCCCATCAGGTTCCCCCATTCCTGAGATTCTCCAGGCAAGAACACTGGAGCGGGTTGCCATTTCCTTCTCCAATGCATGAAAGTGAAAGTGAAGTCGCTCAGTCGTGTCCGACTCTTTTCGACCCCATGGACTGAAGCTCACCAGGCTCCATTCACGGGAGCGACTGGTAGGCTCCCATTCATGGGAGACTCCGTTCGTGGGAGTTTCCAGGCAAGAGTACTGGAGTGGGTTGCCATTGCCTTCTCCAGGAATGCAGGGAAAACTTGTTCAATCCCTGGTTCTTGGAGATCCCACATTTTGTGGAGCAACTAGACACATGTGCCACAATTACTGAACCCCTAAGCTTCAACTCCTGAAGCCTGCATACCGTAGAGTCTGTGCTCCGAAAAGAGAGATCACGGCAATGAGAAGCCCATATACAGCAATGAAGAGTAGCTCCTGCTCGCCATAACTAGGGAAAGCCTGTGTGCAGCCATAAAGACCCAGCATAGCCAAAAAAAAAAAAAAGAGAATTAGTGAATCCTCCCTATGCTCATCCTCAGTTATGCATGTTAAAAAAGTCCTATCTTTGCCTTCCTAGAGAAAACAAGAACCAGAGAGGAGGTGAAATCTTTTAAAGAGTGAATAAAACATACATAAAACTGGTAGTTGTCATTCAATCACTAAAACATGTCCGAATTTTTGTGACCTCAGGGGCTACAGCATGCCAGGCTCCTCTGTCCTTAACTATCTCCTGAAGTTTGCTCAAATTCATGTCTATGGAATTGGTGACAATATCTGACCATCTTATCCTCTGCCACCCCTTTCTCCTTTGCCTTCAATCTTTCTCAGCATCAGGGTCTTTGCCAATGAGTTAGCTCTTCAAATCAGGTGGCCAAAAGATTGGAGCTTCAACTTTACCATCAGTTTTTCCAATGAATATTCAGGGTTGATTTCCTTTAAGATTGACTGGTTTGATCTCATTGCTGTCCAAGGGGCTCTCAAGAGACTTCTCCAACACCACAATTCAGAAGCATCAATTCTTTGGTGCTTAGCCTTCTTTCTGGTCCAACTCTCACAACTACTGGAAAAACTATAGCTTTGACTATAAAGACCTTTGTTGGCAAATTGATGACTCTTCTCTTTAATATACTGTCTAGGTTTGTCATAACTTTTCTTCCAAGAAGCAATTGTCTTTTAATTTCATGGCTGTAGTCTCTGTGTGCAGTGATTTAGAAGCCCAAGAAAACAAAATCTGTCACTGCTTCCACTTTTTCCCCTTCTATTTGCCACAGAATGGTGGGACTGGGTGCCATGATCTTAGTTGTTTTTCTTAATGTTGAATTTCAAGCCAACTTTTTAATTCTCCTCTTTCACTTTTATCAAGAAGCTTTTAAGTTCCTCTTCTCTTTCTGCCATAAGGGTGGTGTTATTTGCATATCTGAGGTTATTGATATTTCTCTCAGTAATCTTGATTTTAGCTTGTGCTTCATCCAGCCTGGCATTTCACATGATGTATTCTGCATATAAATTAAATATGCAGGGTGACAATATACAGCCTTGACATACTTCTTTCCCGATTTGGAACCAGTCTGCTGTGCCATGTCTAGCTCTAACTGTTGCTTTTTGACCTGCACACAGGTTTCTCAGGAGGCAGGTAAGGTGGTCTGCTATTCCCATCTCTTGAAGAAGTTTCCACAGTTTGTTGTGATCCACACAGTCAAAGGCTTTAGCATAGTCAATGAAACTGAAGTAGATGTTTTTCTGGAATTCTCTTGCTTTCTCTATGATCTCTGGTTCTTCTGCCTTTTCTAAATCCAGCTTGTACATCAGGAAGTTCTCAGTTCATGTACTGTTAAAGCCTAGCTTGAAGAATTTTGAGCATTGCCTTGTTGGCAGGTGAAATCAGAGCAATTGTGCAGTAGTTTGAACAATCTTTGACATTTCCCTTCTCTGAGATTTGAAAGAAAACTGACCTTTTCTAGTCCTGTGGCCACTGCTGAGTTTTCCAAATTTGCTGGCATATTGAGTGCAGCATGTTAACAGCATCATATTTTAGTATTTGAAATAGCTCAGCTGGAATTGTCTTTAAATTAACTGTTGCTGATTTGCTAGATCACAGGCATTAAAAAATTCCTGATGGAGCAGTTCTTGAGCCAGCCTTTCTCTTGATGTGCTTTCCTCTTTATAAGGGTGGTAGAAATACTAAGAATACTATCATGTGTATTCAGATAACATTTTTCATAGAAACCTGACAAGACACAGAGGTTACTGGACATTTTTCTGATTCCTCAGGGAAATGGCAATTAAGTTTTCCAAATATTTGAACTAGGCATACTTTGGGCTTCTCTGGTGGGACAGTGGTATGGAATCCACTTGCCAGTGTTGTAGACACAGGAGATACATGTTTGATCCCTGGGTCAGGAAGATCCCCTGGAGGAGGAAATGGCAATCCACTCCAGTATTCTTTCCTGGGACATCGAATGGACAGAGGAGCCTGGTAGGCTATTGTCCACTGACTGACTGGGCACGTGCGTGCACACACACACACACACAGAGGCATATTTTACTTCTTCCTTGCATCTGCTTCCCAAGATGTTCCTGTAATGAAATATCAGAATACAAACAAATTCATTAAAATAATATACAGGATAGAGCACAAGTTGACAACTTTATGTGTAACTTAAACATTTATTTTGTAAATATTGTGAATTACAAGAGTTATTTTGACTTTGAAATTATTTTAAATCTCAAAGTGATAAAACAAAATGGAATGACTTTTAACTTTTCTTTAGGATGATGCTTTTATTAAAATTGGTAGAAGGCAAGTTTTGATGTAGTCCAAACCTCACAAATACTGGTTTCCTGAGAACTCCATCTCCCATACCAAAGACCTCGTTAGGAAGGGCCCTTGGGAGCCTTCGTTATTCATGAGACTTACCATCTATGTTGCACTGGTTATGCCAGGGGTGAACATTTTATTCAATTTTAACCAAATTCTCTCCAATAAAATGGAAATTGAGTCCAGCAGGTATTTTGCACCAGGTTAGGTTACCGAAGGTGGTCAGGTCAGTATTGAGATGAAGAACCTCTCTGTTGAGAAACAAAAAAATTGAACTAGAGAAAGAATATTGTCAGAGATGTTAAAAAGCAGGCAGGATGAGATCTGTTGACTCAAAGACAAAAAAAGAAAAGAAATCAGAGAATGACTCCCTGGATTCTCTAGTTCCGTCACTTCCATTATGAATTCCCAGTGTACTTTTTACTCTTAGTTTTCATAAGATAGTTCTATCTTTGCAAAATAAATTCTTCCTTTTTGCACAAGCTTGTTCTAAGCATGTTTCCATAATATGAAGCCCAAGTATCTCTAAGGCATTATCCTGTAATTATCACTTGCAAATATTGGCCAGAAAAGTATTTTAATTTCTTCCAGCATTTTAATGCCCAATCAATTGCACATGTTTTTGTTTTCTCTATGCAATTTATCCAAGACGCCAAATTGACCTGCATTCACAGGTATGAATAACAAACCATATGTTCAGAGGTACTATGATGGTTTTCTGATTCTGCTGCCTGCTCACATTTCAAAAAACAATCAAACAATAAACTAATAACCAAACATTAATTGAATATAATTATTTTAAAATATTGGAGCTGTGGAGAATGTAAAGAGAAAATAATGCAATTCACATGAGAACACATAGTTTTTCAATAACAGACTGTTTTGACTATATGAAGAGGAGTGATGTATTCAGTAAATTTTTAGAAAATGTTCAGAGTGGGGGTGGTTTAAACACACAAAATTTGTTCCCTCTTATTTTCTGAAGGAGTCACATCATACAAAGATTTAATCATCCTTTGGAGAGTTCATTATACAGTATTTGGATTCGAAAGTAATTTACAGTCAGTAGTTTGAACTTTTCAAATTTATTTCTCTTCATATAAGGCAGAAATAATTGCTTGGTATGGCACTCAGTAGTTTTACTTATAAGTAAAATAAATTAGCTTTGACTGAACTAAGCAGAAAATGAATTTATCCAATACTGAGTAATACTCAGCCTAATGAGAAGGGCTGAAGAACTAAGATCATAGGTGATGAACAGAGAATAATGCTTAAAGCTGTCCTGGAAAACTGATCTAGCCAGGACACTATGTCTGCCCCCAGACACTATTAACTGGAGCTCCCACAACCTAAAACTGGCTGCCGTGGATATTGTGTAGGGCTCTCCACAGAGTCAACACTCCACCTTAGGAACTCAGTTTTCCTGTACCTGACACTCTTTTGAAGAGAATTCTGTAGGTCCTACTTCTTTGCATTATTAAGACACATTTCAGAATCTAGCAGAGCAGAGGATGCAAAGGATTCTGGGAAATAATGAGCTGCCATTTTCAGCTTCACACGGACAGGTAGGCGCTACTCACTCAAAGGTCCAAGGAATAGAGGATTCCCTGAATATAGAAAGGTGGTCACTATCCTGATTAGCCAGGAAGTGTGAGAACTGTCTGCTGTGCCAATGGCTAGTACAACTGATGTCAGTGTTGTTCCTTTTTCAGTGTTGTTCTTAGTGATTTTTCTCAAATCAAGTTGCTTTCTATGACAATGATTTAGGGCAGGTACAGCCAGAGGAATTTTCATCCCAAATAAAAGGTCACAAGTGGAAAGTACTTTTGTTTCATGGGTTTCACTGGTTTTCAGCACAACAAAAATATGAGTTGATAAAATAAAATGTATAGAGGGCAATACTGAGGTGTAACTGAAGTAATTTTTTTAAAGTGATCACATGTGTAATTCACAGTGACTGTGAGGATTTTCAGAATCTCTTTGGCCAGTGTTTGAGCTTTGGATAGGCCACTTCCACTTTCTAACAGATGAAAAATGTGTGCACTGATTTTCTGGTTTCCTTAATTTCTAAGGAAACAAAAAAACCAGAAAAGTGGGGTGGAAAAAATCCTCAATAGGGGCTTCCCAGGTGGCGCTAGTGGTAAAGAACCCGCAGGCCAGTGCAGGAGAGATAAGATGCAGGTTCAATCTCTGGAGGAGGAAATGGCACCCCACTCCAGTTCCTGCCTGGAAAAATCCCGTGGACAGAGAAGCCTGGCAGGCGACAGTCTACGAGGTCTTAAAGAATCAGACAGGACTGAGCATCTTAAGCACATACAAATATACACATTTGAAGACTTTATGGGAAATGACTATTGCATCTAGCATACACCTGAAATGTGAAATGGTGACTATAATTTGTCATTAAGAAGGAAAGATAAAAATTACTCACAGGAACCTGGGGACAGCAGTACAATGGCACAGAAGTGGATATAATCATATGAAAGGATTAAACAATAGGTCCTTTGGAGAAGTGAAGGAATATATGGACCCATAAGCCACCCTAGAGAGCCTTGTTGCTCAGACAAAAGGATTCCCTCATTCCTCACTCACGATTATGGTAAAGTTGACTATTTTCATTAGTACTCTTTCTAAATTCCATACCAACTTTGGGCCAATGGAGTTGACTCTTTTCGAGGAGCTGCACTATCTTTAATGATAGAAAGAGTTTCAAGCCAAGTGAAGTGTGGTCATGAAATGACCACTTGCTACTTTCCATTCACCTGTCTCCTCCAGCCTTTCCCAGAGATGTTCACACCAAGTGGCCAGACCCCTTTAAACCAAAAGAAGAGCCATAAGGATACAGATGCTATGATTATGAATTAATTATGATTTATTTACTGATTTATGAAATGGTTTATTCCTAATTCTTACTGACATTTTTTTCTTATACAAAAATAAAAAATAACCAGAAATCTCAGGAAATACATTGCAAGACAGTAACTAAAGATTTAATCTTGATTATGGCTCAGCTCATGATGCACTATGTGAAACAAGTATCTGAAATACCTCAGCTTTTCTGCTTCATTCTAGAAAAAGAATGATATTTTCTTGCAACGGTAGGGGACAAATTTGCCACCACAAAATATATCTCTTTGGTAAAAGGATCATGTTCAGGAGACAGCAGACACAGGAGAAGCTCTGAAAACAGAGGTTCCCCTTTTATGAGTCATTTATTTTATTTTTTGACATCAAGGACAGCATTCTGCTTTATTGACTAAGCTAAAGCCTTTGACTATGTGGATCACAAAAACTGGAGCATTTTTAAAGAGGTAGGAATACCAGACCACCTTACCTGTCTCCTGAGGTCAAGAAGCAACAGTTAGGACCAGACACGGAACAATTGACTGGTTCAAAATGGAAAAGAGAATGTCAAGGCTGTATACTGTCATCCTGTTTATTTAACTTCTATGAAGACTACATCATGTAAAATCCTGGGCTGGATGAATCACAAGCTGGATTCAAGATTGCCAGGGGTAATATTAGCAACCTCAGATGTGCAGATAATACCACTCAAATGGCAGGAAGTGAAGAGGAACTAAAGAGCCTCTTGATGAAAGTGAAAGAGTATAGTGAAAAAGTTGGCTTGAAACTCAGTATTCAAAAAAAAGATCATGACATCTGGTCCCATCACTTCATGAGAAATATATAAGGAAAAAGTGAAAACAGTGACAAATTTTGTTTTCTTGAGCTCTATAATCACTGTACACAGTGACTGCAGCCATGAAATTGAAAGATATTTGCTCCTTAGGAGGAAAGCTATGACAAACCTAGACAGCCTATTAAAAAGCAGAAACATCACTTTGCCAACAAAGGTCTGAATAGTTAAAGCTATGATTTTTCCAGTAGTCATGTATGGATGTGAGAGTTGGAACAAAGAAGGCTGAGCGCCAAACAACTGATGCTTTTGAATTGTGGTGCTGGAGAAGACTCTTGAGAGTCCCTTGGACTGCAAGGAGATCCAACCAGTCCATCCTAAAGGAAATCAGTCCTGAATATTCATTGGAAGGACTGATGCTGAAGCTGAAATTCCAATACTTTGGCCACCTGATGTGAAGAGCTGACTCCTTTGAAAAGATCGTGATTTTGGGAAAGTTTGAAGACAGGAGGAGAAGGGGACAACAGAGGATGAGATGGTTGAATAACATCACCAATTCAGTGGAAGTGAGTTTGAGCAAACTCTAGGATAGTGAAGGACAGGGAAGCCTGGTTTGCTGCAATTCATGGGGTGGCACACAGAGTCAGGCATGAACCGAGAGACTGAAAAACAACAACAGGCTACCCTCATAGCTCAGTTGTTAAAGAATCTGCCTGCAATGCAGGAGACCTGGGTTCTATTCCTGGGTCAGGAAGATCCCCTGGAGAAAGAAATGGCAATCCACTCTGGTATTCTTGCCTGAAAAATCCCATGGACATAGGAGCCTGGCGGGCTACAGTCCATGGGGTCGCAAGAGTCAGACATGACTTAGCGACTAAACCACCACCAACCACTTACACACAGTCCCCATTCTTGAATTCTGCTGCTGCTGTTTAGTTGCTAATTCACGTCTGACTCTTTGTGACCCCAGAGACTATAGACTGCCAGGCTCCTCGTCCATGGGATTTCCTCAGGCAAGAATACTGGAGTGGGTTGTCATTTTTTGCTCCAGGGGATCTTCCCGACTCAGAGACTGAACCCACATCTCCTGCTTGGCAGACAGATTCTTTACCACTGAGTCACCTGGGAAATCCCCATTCTTGAATGGCACAATTAAAAGCATGCTATGTGTTTTATAATTGTTGTTTTTAGAAAGTCATTAGAATCTCCAAGCATTAAAAAGGAAAGAAAAAAAACCAAACAGCATTTTAAAAGCAAAGCAATTTTAACACATTTCAGCCGCTCACTGGGTTCTCAGATCTGACTGAAAACTGAAGTTCACATCTACCTGAAGTTACTTGACTAAGATCACTGTTCTGAGAGCTTGACAATCACTTCAGAAGCTTCTTCAAGGCCAATTCAACAAGAAATTTACATCTACCATCAATATCTGTGCTATGGCATCACAAACCTGTGTACCTTGTAACTGTGTAACAACAGGCATGTAAAAATCCCAGTCCTAGAGTTGTGCAAAATGTTTTAGAAATGGAAGTGTAATTGACTATTAAATGTTGTGTCCTAGGAGGACAGTTCTAAATCTTAATAAATATAAGATGTAGACATCATCATTTATTGCTGCGTAAAGTGACCTTGGGGCTTCCCAGGTGGCTCAGTACGTAAAGAATCCGCCTGCCACACAGGAGACATGGCTTCAATCCCTCGGTTGGGAGGATCCCCTGGGGGAGGAAATGACAACCCATTCCAGTATTCTTACATGGAGAATCCCATGGACAGCGGAGCCTGACAGGCTACGGTTCATAGGGTCACAAAGAGTCAGACACGACTGAAGTGACTTAGCATGCACGCATGCAGTGACCTTGTCTACAGGTAACTGGTTATCTCTATCGGAATTCAATGAGCATACTGGGTCAAAGCAGGTTTCAAGAATGGTCCAGGGGCCAAACATATCTCAGCAAATACACGCCTGTTAGGCCTGCAGATATCCAAGGCAGATTCTGGTTGCACAGGGTCTAGCAAGCAATGTCAATTGCACTGACCTCAGGGAAGTCACAGGTCATCAGTGAGCATCGGTAGCCTCAGGGTACATATGCTCCATCTGATTATTAGTCTCACTTTGCCTCCTATGGCAACTGCAGGGAGAGGAGATAGCATACCCTGGCAAGTCTCGGGGGCTTTACTAATGAGGTGCAACAGAAGTAAGGTTTCAAAAAAAAAAAGCAAAGAAAAAACAAAGGGAGTCTTTATAGTCCTTTTATGTATTGATGGTTAGAGCAACGTTTCCTCTTTTTAAACTGTAAGGCATTAAAAGATTCTAGGTGTAAGAAACTATGATACATATATAAAATGGAATGTTGCTCAGCTTTACAAAAAGAATGCATTTGAGTCAGCCCTAATGAGGTGGATGAACCTACTGTACAGAGTGAAGTAAGTCAGAAAGACAAATATTGTATATTAACATGTATACGGCATCTGGAAAAATGGTACTGATGAACCTATTTGCAAGGCAGCAATGGAAGTGCAGACACAGAGACCAGACCTGTGGACACAGTGCGGGAAGGACAGGGTGGGGCGAAAGAAGAGAGTAGAACGGAAACATATACATTAAGATGCATGAAACAGATAGCCAGTGGGAATTTGCTGTAGGACACAGGGAGCTGAACCAAGCGCTCTGACAACCTAGAGGGGTGGGATGGGGTGGGAGACGGGAGGGAGGAGACATTTGTATGCCTATGGTTGATTCATGTTGATGTATGACAGAAACCCACATAATATTGTAAAGCAAATATCTTGCAATAAGAAAAACAACTGGTAGGACATTACCTGGTTAGCCAGCATGTGCAGTCAGAGATGTTAATATTCACACAGAGCTAAGAAGGATGAGCTTTGGATTCAAGGGCTTGTCCATAGCTTTGAATATCACCCCCACCACGTGGTCTCCATTTGGTTCTTCAGTGGTTAATTATATGAGAGGAAAACTCTTTCTGGGGCTTCTCAGGCAGGTCACAAAGAGTCAGACAGGACTGAGCACACACAGACAAGGCTCTTTTCAAGGAATTTGGCTATTTTTAAGCCTTTGCATTTTCACAGAAAGAAGCAGTAGAAACAGTTCCTAAAAGACAGAATTGAAAATATTCACCAGAGAGTATCCATGCTCAGTCACTAGATGGAGCCCGTACTCAATTCAGTTTTGGGGTGTTAGAAACAGGACTCAAACCAACAGGAGAATTAGAATCCACCTGCCAATGAAGGAGACTTGGGAGACGCAGGTTCAATCCCTGGGTCAGGAAGATCCCCTGGAGGAGGAAATGGTAACCCACTCTAGTATTCTTGCCTGGCAAATCCCATGGACAGAGAAGCCTGGTGGGCTACATTCTGTGAGGTCGCAAAGAATCACAAATGACTGAGCATGCTAGAAGATGCACAAATACAAAATATATTAGATGGGAAAAAAAAAGGTACTTAAAATAAACCTGGTGATTGGAGAATGGCATTAGACATGTGTTGAAATTTTGCTAGAGCGTACTTTAAAATTCCTGCTAGGCTATATGCAATAGCACAGTTGGAAATAATTTGGACTGGACCATGGAAAAAGATAATTTTTAGTCTTGGAATTGCATTGATGAATATGCTGCTCTGACCTAGTTCAGAACCTTCTGGGAGTATCATCTTAGGGGCAAAATCCATCTGCTTATTATCCTCAGGAGGATAACTAGAAAAGCAGGGGTTGGTATTGGAGGAGCCCTCATGAAGGTAGATGCATTTTGGCCAGAGAGACTGCTGATGTTCACTATTGAGAGAAGAAGTGAAGCCCCTGATTGACTCCGGGTCAGGGGCCAGCAAACCTTTCCTGCAAAGGCCAGACAGTATATATTTTTGGCTTTGTCTACTCAATTGTTCCAACAGGTAGTGCAAATGTAGCCATAGGCAATATGTAAACAAGCAAGTGTGGCTATTGCCAGTGAGACTTTATGGACACTGACATTTGAATTCGGCTTAATTTTCATGTGTTACAAAAATTATTCCTTTTTTGCTTTTTTTTTTTTTAACCATTTAAAGGGCTTCCCAGGTGGCACTAGTGGCAAAGAATGTGCCTGCCAATGCAGGAGACGTAAGTGACGTGGGTTTGGTCCTAGGGTTGGGAAGATCCCCTGGAGAAAGGCATGGCAACCCACTCCAGCATTCTTGCCTGGAGAATCCCATGGACAGAGGAGCCTGGAGGGCTACAGTCCCTGGGATTGCAAAGAGCCAGACATGACCAAAGTGACTTAGCACACATAGCAACCATTAAAACATTGAAGCCCTTTTTTTTCCCCATTTTATTAGATTTCATTTATTTATTGATTGATTTTTGGCTGTGCTGAGGCTTACTGCTGTGCTCCGGCTTTCTCTAGTTAGTTGCAGTGAGCAAAGACTATACACTTAGTTGAGGTGCGCAGGCTTCTCTGCAGTGGCTTCTCTTGTTGCAGGGCACAGGCTTTAGGGTGAGGGCTTCAGTAGCGGCAACGTGTGGGCTCAGTAGCTGTGGCTCCCGGGCTGGAGGGCATAGGCTCAGCAGTGCACGAGCTGAGTTGCTCCACAGCATGTGGGGTCCTCTCAAGCCAGCTATCAAACTTGTGTTCCCTGCACTGGCAGGCGGATTCTTAACCACTAGACCTCCAGGGAAGTCCCTGAAGCCTATTCTTATCTCTAGGCTATACAAAGACAGGCAATAGGCTGGAATAGCCCATCCTTTTACTAAGTGGACAGGTAACTTTAACTACTGTGTTAAAGTGGAGCTCTTTTTACCCACCATGATGTCTCCTTTTTTCGATTTGAGCCATCTGCCCAAGCTATACTTCTGGCCTCTTGTTCTACCCTTTACTCCTCCTTGTGGATATAGATTTACCAGACTGATGGATCATAGCCTTAGTTCATATTTCTCAATTGTACAGGAGTAAACTATTGAAGGTCTGAAATGCAGGTAGACAGTAGATCATTGGTGTGTATTCTCACTACTTCTCTGAGAGTCAGTGCAGAGGCAAGTGTGTCCCGTTTGCAGACTTTGTCCCAAGGAGTTGTCTAACACATTGTTTCAGGCCTCTCCGGCCAGGCCATGTATCAGGGGAAATTGACTGGATTCTGATTAGACTTAAGCTTCATTTCCAACTCCTCCAACCGTAACCGGTTCAAGAAACTTGGCTGAAGGCCATTGAGCATTTGTAACAAATGATGGTAAATATTAATACTTAGGGATGGGCACAGTGACCTGAATTGATTCAAATCTTTTTTCAAAGTTGGAGGAGCTGTTTTTCTTCTCTGTCACTGGATATGAACAAGGGAAGTGTGTTGCCATGTAATTAAATTCTGGCATTTATCTTGTGACCATAAAGGAAGCAAACCCAAGGACAAAGCTGGCAGACTCAGGACACAGAGCTGAGAGAGACAGGGAAAGCTTCCACAGCTCTGACTCATGCATGAGTAGAGCCCATCTTACCTCTGGATGTCTTGTTGTGCAGGCAAACGCATTTATGTATTATGCAAGACTTCTGTAGCTTATATATATATATATAATGAGCTAAGACGAACTAAAGAGCCTCTTGATGAGAGTGAAAGAGGAGAATGAAAAAGTTGGCTTAAAACTCAACATTCAGAAAACTAAGATCATGGTATCCGGTACCATGACTTCATGGCAAATAGATGGGGAAACAATGGCAGACTTTATTTTTGGGGGGCTCTAAAATCACAGCAGATGGTGACTGCAGCCATCAAAGCAGCTTGCTTATTTGAAGAAAAGCTTTGACCAAACTAGACAGCATATTAAAAAGCAGAGACATTACTTTGCCAACAAAGGTATGGCTAGCCAAAGCTATGGTTTTTCCAGTAGTTATGTATGGATGTGAGAGTTGGACTATAAAGAAAGCTGAGCGCCGAAGAATTGATGCTTTTGAACTGTGGTGTTGGACAAGACTCTTGAATGTCCCTTGGACTGCAAAGAGATCCAACCAGTCCATACTAAGTGAAATCAGTCCTGAATATTCACTGGAAAGACTGATGCTGAAACTCCAATACTTTGGCCACCTGATGTGAAGAATTGATTCATTTGAAAAGACCCTGATGCTAGGAAATACTGAAAGTGGGAGGAGATGGGGACGACAGAGGATGAGATGGATGGCATCACCAACTCAAAGGACATGGGTTTGCATAAACTCCAGGGTTGATGATGGACAGGGAAGTCTGACATGCTACAGTCCATGGTATCACAAAGAGTTGGACAGGACTAAGCAACTGAACTGAAGTGAATAAAAGGGGACATGGTGATTTTACATTTGCTTTTCTTTTCATTGAATAAATAATAAATTATTAGTGAATAAAAAAATGATAAAAAGAAAAAAAATCCAATTTCAAAAGACCACAAAGGTTAACATATTACCATGTCACTCCAGATGTTGCCCTAGGTATATATACACATGCATGCATTTTATGTTAACAAGGATATACCATGCATAATGTTTACTTTTGTTTTTCAACACTTAAAAATTTTAAATAGTTTTAGATAAACAGAAAAGTACAGTCTTCCAGGGCCTTTCCAAGTGGCTCTATGATAAAGAACCTGCTTGCCAATGCAGGAGACATGGCTTTGATCCCTGGGTTGAGAAGATCGCTTGGAGAAGTAAATGGCAACCCACTCCATATTCTTGTCTGGTAAATCCCATAGAGAGAGGAGTCTGGCCGGCTGCAGTCCATGGGATTACAAAAGAGTTGGACAGAATTTAGTGAATAAATAACAACAGACTTTCCTTATAACTTGTACCCAGTTTATTACATTAGTGTGGAATATCTATTACAAGTAACAAACCAATATTGATGTATTATTGTTACCTACAGTCCATACTAAATTCATATTCCATTAGTTTTTACCTAGTGTCCTTTTTCTGTTCCAGATTCTTTCAAGGATACCACACTCTCAGACTCAGGAACGAGGAGGAAAGACGTATTCATGGCTACCCTCTGAGTACAGAATGGCCAGGATCTCAGACAGAGATAAGAAGCTGTCTACAGTGGATATCCCCCAAACACTAAGTGACTCTGGTAAGGGAGTACCAGTGGGTGGGGTTGAATGGGCTAAGTCATTCCAACTCATCTCTCTCCACAGCCGTCTCAGGACTCAGTTTGAAGACAGTACTTATTTAGTTACTGTAAGCCTCAGCAAAGCTGGACGAGATTCACTGATACCTCTGGGTTGATGCAAGCATCATGACCTAAAGAAGACCTGACCTCTGACTTAGTTGTGGTGAAGAGCAGCATTTGTTGACAGACTGCAACCCTAAGACTTTCACGGGTGGTTGGACACATTCTCTTTTGAAAGTTAGAGTGGGAGAGACCCAAGAGAGTTCCTTGAACTCCAGTCCCATTATTGTAGTTGTGGACTTGAAGGCTCAGCAAGCCAAGCTTGTTTGTGCCTCCACAGGCTGGGAACAAGAATGATACTTCTCCAGAATCCAAAATGGGTGGAAAAGAACAAACAGGCGAGGTGCTGGAAAAATGGAGAGTGCTCTTTTGCCTTTCTCTCCTTTGCATCCAAATATGAACTCCACCCAGTAAAGGTTTTATGTCTGAAACCTCTGACCAGCATGATTGACAGACAGACATAAAAACATAAGTGAGAAAATTTTAAAGATAACTCCTTCTGAAATATCAATAATTATATCCCATTACATCTACCTAAGATGTAATGTGTCTTTATATCTTATCTTATTATATGTATTTTTAAAATTGAATTTGATTTTGCATCGAGTTCTGTTAAATAAAATTCCTTATGTCACAGAAGAAAGGCCAAATGCATGCAAAGGAACTCATTCAAAGGATACCCCTGTATAGATTTTTAAAAAACAAAAGTTAAAAACTAAGAAACATCATGGCACATTTTACTGAGAGGGAAAAAATATCTATTTTTATGAAATAAGTTTATCACCTCTTGGACTTTTATGTAGTACTGACTCCAAACATTTTAAAATCCACATTGATTTCTTTAGAAACATGCATAATATCAGTCCCCTGAAAACCAGGTTGAAATTAAGCTATATATCTAGCCCATTGATGCTCACCCCAGGATTTAACATGAAACTATGACTGGAATGGGTAAAGGGATGAGTTTAATATAATTAAATTTCATAAATGAAATATAAAACAGAGAAATACAAAACTACTAAATTGCAGTACTTATGGTTACAGAACTGTGATCATGTGAAATCAATATGGCTATAAGAAAAAGGAATGAGGAATGAAAAAAGAAGCTGAGAGCTTGTTTGTAAAGTTTCTTATTTCACTTAACAAAGAATCAATATATAATGTAAGAATCTGGAAATGTAGCTTAAGGAAAAATATGTTTTTATTTATATTTCTTTAATATTACCTTCATATTTTGTCTTGAACTTCCTTGGAGGGGGAATTAATATCTCTTAGTGTAAAGAAACATTGATTTAAAGCTCAGTGATTCCTTCAGCTTTATTTAACTTTCTTCTAGTTCTGTAAATGTCATATTAGCTAAAATAACATGAAGAATATGATCACATTTTTATCTTTCTTATTTATATCTTTTTTTTTACTTTATTGTGTTGGTTTTGCCATACATTGACATTATTTATATCTTTGTTATTGATGCAAGAGGTCTGAACTGCTGTTTGTAAAAACGGAGGGCCTATATTTCTTTTTTTTTTTTTTTTGCAGTGCTACACATAGTAGGTGCCTTTTAAAAAAATTTTTTTTATAATTAGTTTTGCCATACAATGACATGATATCGCCATGGGTTTACATATGTTCCCCCTCCAGAACCTCCCTCCCTTCTCCCTCCCTCCTCCCTCCCCCCAGGAAATCTCGATGTACCAGCCCTGAGCATCAATCCTGGGCTGGCGATTGATTACACATATGATAATTAACATGTTTCAATGCCATTCTCCCATATCATCTCACCCTTGCCCTCATCCACAGAGTCCACGAGTCTGTTCTATACATCTGCGTTCCTTTTGCTGTCTCGCATGTTGGGTTCTCGTTACCGTCCTTCTAAATTCCATATATATGCGTTAGTATACTGTATTGTTGTTTTTCCTTCTGGCTTACTTCACTCTGGATAATGGGCTCCAGTTTCATCCACCTGAGTAGAACTGATTCAAATGAATTTTTTTTTGACAGTAGCATTTGGGGGGTTCTTACTTCTTTTTTAGAATTTTTAAAATACTTCTATATATTTTTGAGTCACTAGACTTGATGAAAAAAAGTGAAAGTGGAAGTCACTCAGTCATGTCCAACTCTTTGTGACCCCATGCACTATACGGTCCATGAATTCTCCAGCCAGAATACTGGAGTGGGTAGCCTCTCCCTTCTCCAGCGGATCTTCCCAATCCAGGGATCAAACCCAGGTCTCATGCATTGCAGATGGATTCACCAGCTGAGCTACGAGGGAAGCCCAAGAATATTGAAGTGGGTAGCCTCTCCCTTCACCAGTGGATCTTCCCAATCCAGGAATCGAGCTAGACTTGATAATTGTTCCCAAGTACATAGATGCACGTGTGTATAAAATAAATAGATACATATGCCATCCTTTTATATACACACATCCATATTTACATAAATTCATGTTGTCTAGTAAAATAAAGTTTGCATTTTTTCTGGGCAGGAGAGGAATGGTATTAGGGAAGGGAAAAAAGGAATGATCACTTTTTACTCTCTATATACTATCTGCATTCAGTCTTACATTACTTTTATAATTCTAAATGTCAAATTTTTAATCAAGAAAACAGAGAAGTTAAATTTTAAGAAGAGCACTTTTCTCCATCACATGTGTGATTTTCTTATATTGACTAAAGCTCAAAGAAAAATGATGAGTTATTTGGTAAGGTCTGCAACCCAGTTCAATGTGGAGAAGATGTCTACCTTATAGGCTGTTTTACAAAACAACCCTGAGGTCCAACCTGAGTTTTGTGTTCTGTATTTCCATGGAAATGTCTGAGAGTTAGTTCCTTTAGATACAAAATTCCCTTTGTAGAACTGAAATACCCAGACCTACTTAATTGAAGAGAAGTTTGAATAGCAGTTATAGAATAACATGCATACATTATTGAAAGTATTAGTTGTTCAGTCATGTCTGATTCTTTGCAACCCCATGAACTGTAGCCTGCCAGACACCTCTGTCCACGGAATTCTCGAGGCAAGAATACTGGAGTGGATTGCCATGCCTTCCTCCAGGGGATCTTCCTGACCCAGGGATCAAACCTGAGTCTCTTGCATTGCAGAAGGATCCTTTACTGTCTGAGCCACCAGGAAGCCCACATGTTATTGGGCAAACATATTTTTGCTTAAGTGATGAATAGATTGGAAAAACCTAGCTAAACTATTTCCCAAATATTTTAAAAAGGATATTCACATGTTGAATCAATGAAATTATTTCAAAACACTTCCTTTTTTTTTATGTTATAGATTCATGACAAAAAAAAATACTTTTTTAAGAGTCTGATAAAGTAACATTCTATTTTAAGTCAAACTTTCCTCTTTTCTCTTTCTGGGTAATGTTCAATTGTTAGTTTGAATCATGAACATATTACCTAGAGTACAGGAATTTAAAGAGTATGTAATTATATTTGCAGTAACAACTACTGGCTTTTAAAAAAGGTCTATAATACCGAAAACTCATGTAAATGTGTTTTCAGGCAACTAGAAAAGACTGTCATTAAAATGATTAATCTATCTTACATTCTTAATTTTTAACTTAATTGGGATTTTAAATTTAATGAATCAGTTTTTATTTGCCTTCAAGAAACAAACATACACATATTCTCCTGTTTTCCAATAGATGTCAGTATCAAAAAAGAAAAGAGCAAGTCTAGTCATTTAATGTAACTGTCTTGCAGTACAAAGGAGAATATTCTTTTCCCTTCTTTATGGTTTCAGGTACTCAGTATTGCCGCTGCTACTGCTGCTAAGTCACTTCAGTCATGTCCTACTCTCTGCGACTCCATAGACAGCAGCCCACCAGGCTCCTCTGTCCTTGGGATTCTCCAGGCAAGAATACTGGAGTGGGTTGCCATTTTAATTGCTAGAGTTGGTCTAAATGATTCAATAAGGGACAGTAGTTTTAAAACACACAATAGTTATTATTTGAGGGGGGAGGTGTTAGTAATTCATATAGTTAGTGTAGGTAGGAATTTTGGTACTTCCAGTGAAAGAAAATATGAAGAAAACATCTGAGTGTTTTCTAAATAATCCCTAGTTCTCTCCTTGTGCCTCTTCTCTGTATAAAGACCTAATTCCTCCTTGTTAGTTTCCAAAATGGTTTTCTGTTCAAAAAAGGAGTTGACATATTTTTACATGGCCTTTGAAATGCACAGTGTTTTTTAAAAACAACATCACTAGTCCTTATTTCTGTTCTGTTTTTACTATCATAGAATTTTAATTTACCTTAAATGAGACATTATATTAAGAATAAATATTAGGTACTTTCAAATTAATTCATCAACAACATATAGAATTCAAGGCTGAAGAAAATCAAGGATTTAGAATTTTGTCAAAAATGGGAAGGAATTTACTCTGAAATTTGTATTTAATCATATATTATCAGTACAAATTAGGTCCCAACAGATTTTTTTTAATTTATTTTTTAAATTGAAAGATAATTTCTTTACAAATTGTGGAATCAAGATTGCTGGGAGAAATATCAATAACCTCATATATGCAGATGACACCACCCTTATGGCAGAAAGGGAAGAAGAACTAAAGGGCTTCTTGATAAAAGTGAAAGAGGAGAGTGGAAAAAGCTGGCTTAAAACTCAGCATTCAGAAAACTAAGATCATGGCATCCAGTCCCATCACTTCATGGCAAATAGAAGGGGAAACAGTGGCAGACTTTATTTTTTGTGCTCCAAAAATAAAGATAAGTCAAAAATAAGTCAGATAGTGACTGCAGCTGAGAAATTAAAAGACGCTTAGTCCTTGGAAGGAAAGTTATGGCCAACCTAGACAGCATATTAAAAAGCAGAGACATTACTTTGCCAACAAAGGTCCATCTAGTCAAAGCTATGGTTTTTCCAGTAGTCATGTATGGATGTGAGAGTTTGACTATAAAGAAACCTGAGTGTATCGAAGAAATAGGTGCTTTTGA
The DNA here is from genome assembly GCA_007570785.1 of Antilocapra americana. Taxonomy (NCBI): domain Eukaryota; kingdom Metazoa; phylum Chordata; class Mammalia; order Artiodactyla; family Antilocapridae; genus Antilocapra; species Antilocapra americana. Next base: position 16,819,478 of record ML661346.1, read on the forward strand.
ACTGTGGTGTTGGAGAAGACTCTTGAGAGTCCCTTGGACTGCAAGGAGATCCAACCAGTCCATCCTAAACAAAATCAGTCCTGAATATTCATCAGAAGGACTAATGCTGAAGCTGAAATTCCAATACTTTGACCACCTGATGTGATGAACTGATTCATTAGAAAAGACCCTGATGCTGGGAAAGATTGAAGGCAGAAGGAGAAGGGGACGACAGAGGATGAGATGGTTGGATGGCATCACCAACTCAATGGACATGAGTGTGAATAAGCTCCAGGACTTGGTAATGGACAGGGAAGCCTCGTGTGCTGCAGTCTGTGGGGTCGCAAAGAGTCAGATACAACTGAGTGACTGAACTGAACTGAATAAGGACCTACTATATTGCACAGGGAACTCTATTCAATACTCTGTAATGACCTATATGGGAAAAGAATCCAAAAGACTGGACATATATGTATGTATAACTAATTCACTTTGTTACACATCTAGAGTATAGGAATTTTAAAGATTAATTATATTTTCAATAATAACACACCTGAAATTAACACAATGCTTTAAAACAAAACAAATAAACTGAAACAGCATAAAAAGGATTATAATGAAAAGATTAATACAAGATAAAGAAAATGAATAGTGTCCTCCCAGTCAACTTATAAGTTCTATCTCTTCAGAAGCAAATCCCCCTACTATTTTTTGGTTTCAGTTCCACTGGTATTATTTTGATCATTTAATTTTCTTTTTTTAACACTTTTTTTGAATTCACAAAACATATACAATGTCTGGGCCTCCCAGGTGGTGCTAGTGGTAAAGAACCCACCTGCCCATGCAGGAAACTTAAGAGATGCAGGTTCGATCCCTGGGTTGGGAAGATCCCCTGGACAAGGGCATGGCAATCCACTCCAGTATTCTCTGGAGACTCAGAGGAGCCTGGTGGGCTGCAGTCCACAGGGTCGCATAGATTCAGACATGACTGAAGTGATTTAGCATGTGTACATACAATGTCTATTAATAGAAATTAATTAGCTCACATGTGTCAGCTGCTACAGCTCTCTCCCCTCTCTACATCAGAAAACTGTCTTAAACCTCCATTTTTCATCCATTTTCCATCATCAACAGCATCTTTTGATCCCTTTCTCTGTAACATGGAAGACATTAGAGCTTCCACTAATACCTCCACTTTTCTCTGTCTCTTTCCACCCTTTAATTTCTGTGTGATTGTCTTTTAAAATTTTGAATTTAAAGATGTATACATTCTCTTCAATAGCCCATTATATTGCATACTATTTCCAAGAAGCATTCTAAGAATAAATGTTGTTTATTTCTCCTGTTTGTGCCCATATCTTTCCCTGTGTCTCTCCACAGCAAAAATTCAGGGTAAAATTTATTTCATATTTATATCCCAAGAAATCCCCAGTTATGCTCAAGATCATATTATCTACATATCCCACTCCTTCCAGCCCTCCTGACTCTGCATACTTTCTTTCTGTTCCAATCTCTTGGTACTTAGCTTCATCTTGAAAACTCTTCTTACTACCTTCTTGGAAATGTTGAATCTATTGTCTGCTATACCATATTTTTATTTTTCTTGGTTTATTCCTTATTTTGCCAGAGCACTTTGTTGAGAAACTCACTAAGAAAGGAGTTTTCTAGGGAAAATTTCGCTGAATGACTTACATGTCTTTATTCTATCTACCTACTTCACTGATATATTGCCTGATTTGGAATTCTAAGTTAAACCTCATTTTCCCTCCGAGCTTTAAAGGCATTGTTACCTCATCTTTTCCCAGACTATTGCTATTGAGAAGGAAATCTGAAAAACATTTGGCCCATAACCTGGTCTTTCGCTCTGGAAACACTTAAGATTGATGCTTAACTCATAGAAATTTCATGGTGATATGTCTGATTATTGATCTTTTTCTGTTGTTTTTGTTGTTTCTGCATGTATAAGTTGGTTGGTTTTTTGTTTGTTTGTTTTATTGTCTTTTTTTTTCTTCTGGCTTTCCCCTTCTATCTAGTGCTTGTTACTGAGAATGAGGCTCTAATTAAAACGACTGTATGTACTTCATCCATAAGTAGAGATTCTTGTCTCTCCTACTTAGGTTGTAGGTGAATGGCCAAGGAGCCTTGTGTTAAATTTTGAAACCATTTAAGGCTCAAATGAAGCAGACTTTGTTCTTGAGTACCAATGCCTTATTTACTCAAAGTTCATTAGAGAAAAATGCTTATTTTCTTTTTCTCGGGCAGAATCACCTAGCGCTTGGCATTTTGTGCTAAATGAGGAGAAGTCTTCCACATAAAATTTTAATGGATTCTTATTTTAATTCCCAGATTTCTTCCCTATCCATTTCTATCTATTGAAATTCCTCAGGGACAAATCTCCTTTTTTTCTGAGCTAGAGCCCCATATTCTTCACTGGATCCTATACCTGACTACTTTGCCAGTCACTGCTCATCCATGAATCAGCTTTCACCTCCCCAAAGCTTCTAGCTTTCTAATTCCTCCCTTACTATTCTCTTCTTTATTTGTAGATACATACTTTTTATTCCCTTACACCTAAAGGAATAGATTTTTAGAGGGAAAGAAGATAGACTTGTTGGTTCAACATATCATCTGAAATTGGAATCCTTCCTTTTTTTCTTTAATTTTAATATTCATTATAATGTAAAATTACTGGAGTTTTGGATATCTGTGTTCTGATTCTGTTGATTTTGTTTTATTTAAGAGGAAACTTTGTTACTCTGTTAATAGTGAATTACTAGAACTCAGGGATTCCCAAAGCTTCTGAGAGTGTTGTAGATAGATCTTCTAGTTATAGATGGACTTCCCAGGTGGCTCAGTGGTAAAGAATCTTACCTGCGATGCTGGAGATGCATTGGGTCGGACAGATCCCCAGGATAAGGAAACAGCAACAACTGCAGTAGTCTCGTGGAAAAGGCAGTGGCACCCCACTCCAGTCCTCTTGCCTGGAAAATCCCATGGACGGAGGAGCCCAGTAGGCTGCAGTCCATGGGGTGGCTGAATCGGACATGACTGAGCAGCTTTACTTTCACTTTTCACTTTCATGCATTGGAGAAGGGAATGGCAACCCACTCCAGTGTTCTTGCCTGGAGAATCCCAGGGACGGCGGAGCCTGGTGGGCCGCTGTCTATGGGGTTGCACAGAGTCGGACACGACTGAAGTGACTTAGCAGCAGCAGCAGCAGTCTTGCCTGGGAAATCCTATAGACAGAGAAGCTTGGCGGGTTACAGCTCATGGGGTGGCAAAAGAGTCAGATGTGACTTAGTGACTGAGCAAGCACACACACATCATTATAGATAAAAACATATATCACACAACCATGTTCATATCAGCATTGTCACAATACCCCAAAAGTGGAAGCAATCCAAGTGCCTTTCAATGGGTGAAAGGATAAACGAAATGTGGTATACACATATAATGGAATATTCACCCTTCAAAAGGAAGGAGATTCTGACACACAATACAACATGGATGAATCTTGAAAACATTAGGCTAAGTGAAATAAACTTGTCATGTAAGGACAGATATGGTATGAGTCCGTTTTTATGAGGTGCCTAGAATACTCAAAATCATAGAAACAGAATGTAGCATGGTGGTTTCCAGGCATGGAGGAAGGAGGAAGGGAGAGTTAGTGTTTAATGGCTACAGACTTTCAGTTTTGGAAGACGAAAAGTTCTAGAGATGGATGGTGGGAAGAGTTATACAACAACATGAATATTCTTAATGCCAGTAAGTTGTACATTTAAAAATGGTAAAAATGGTCAGTTTTATGTTATGTGTATTTTACCACAATAAACACTAGTAAAACATATTAGAGAATGTATTTCTTTGGTTCACATATGCTTTTCATTATTGATCATGATGGCATGTATTAGCAGTTGAGAAGAATTCTGTATTTATATGTCTACTTTATCCTCTTTATATATTTTCCTTTCTCCTTCCTGACTTCAGAGAAAATAAAATTGCTCATATCCGAAACCCACACATTTGGAAGAAGATCCAAGTAAATGGATCTCAGGGTCCCCATCCATCCTGCAGGGTGAAAGAGAACAATAGACCAGGTGTCTGAAGTTTGCAAATGTTCTTTTTTTTTTACCTCTCATGATATTCTGATGTTTCAATTTGCAACATATAAAATGTTAATTTCATGTTTTAGATTATTCATTTTCCTGGAAAAAAAAACTGGCTTAAACACCTTTATTTGTCTAGGTTTTGTTCTTGACTTTCAGTTCAGTGAGAGGTAAGGAAATATGCCAGATTATAGATTCAAATACTCCTAGTTCTCTTTCAGATACTTCCATTTAACCACCACGATGGGCTTCCCTGGCGTAGGAAATGGCAACTCACTCCAGTATTCTTGCCTGGAAAATTCCAGGGACAGGGGAGCTTGGTGAATGACAGTCTATGGGATCACAAAGAGTCAGACACAACTGAAGTGATTTAGTATGCACATACATATGACTTTTAGCAAGCTGCTCACTCTCTCTCAAAGGCTCAGTGTTCTCAGCTACCAAACAGATAAAAATGACTACTTAATACTGTCAGTGTGAAGATTCAAGGAGTTAGCACATAAGTCAACAAATTGAAAAATAAAAACCACATGACTATCTCAATAGATGCAGAGAAAGCCTTTGACAAAATTCAACATCAGTTTATGATAAAAACCCCCCAAAGAGCAGGAATAGAAGGAACATACCTCAACATAATAAAAGCTATATATGACAAACCCACAGCAAACATTATCCTCAATAGTGAAAAACTGAAAGCATTTCCTCTGAAGTCAGGAAAAAGACAAGGGTGCCCACTCTCACCACTACTATTCAACATAGTTTTGGAAGTCTTGGCCACAGCAATCAGAGCAGATAAAGAAATCAAAGGGATCCTTTTATTTGGAAGAGAAGAAGTAAAACTCTCACTGTTTGCAGATGACATGATCCTCTACATAGAAAACCCTAAAGACTCTACCAGAAAATTACTAGAGCTAATCAGTGAATATAGTAAAGTGTCAGGATACAAAATCAACACACAGAAATCCCTGGCATTCCTATACACTAACAATGAGAAAACAGAAAGAGAAATTAAGGAAACAATTCCATTCACCATCGAAACAAAAAGAATAAAATACTTAGGAGTATTTCTACCTAAAGAAACAAAAGACTTATATATAGAAAACTATAAAACACTGATGAAAGAAATCAAAGGGGACACAAATAGATGGAGAAATATACCATGTTCGTGGATTGGAAGAATCAATATAGTGAAAATGAATATACTACCCAGAGCAATCTATAGATTCAATGCAATTCCTATCAAGCTACCAGAGGTCTTTTTCAGAGAATTAGAACAAATAATTTCACAATTTGTATGGAAATACAAAAAACCTCGTATAGCCAAAACAATCTTGAGAAAGAAGAATGGAACTGGAGGAATCAACCTACCTGACTTTAGGCTATACTACAAAGCCACAGTCATTAAGACAGTATGGTACTGGCACAAAGACAGAAATATAGATCAATGGAACAAAATAGAAAGCCCAGAGATAAATCCACACATCTATGGACACCTTATCTTTGACAAAGGAGGCAAGAATATACAATGGAGAAAAGAGAACCTCTTTAACAAGTGGTGCTGGGAAAACTGGACAGCCACTTGTAAAAAAATGAAACTAGAACACTTTATAACACCATACACAAAAATAAACTCAAAATGGATCAAAGATAAAATCATAAGACCAGAAACTATAAAACTCCTAGAGGAAAACATAGGCAAAACACTCTCTGACATAAACCAAAGCAGGATCCTCTATGACCCACCTCCCAGAATAACGTAAATAAAAGCACAAATAAACAAATGGGACCTAATTAAAATTAAAAGCTTTTGCACAACAAAGGAAACTATAAGCAAGGTGAAAAGACAGCCTTCAGAATGGGAGAAAATAATAGTCAATGAAGCAACGGACAAACAATTAATCTCAAAAATATACAAGCAACACCTGTAGCTCCATTCTAGAAAAATAAACAACCCAATTAAAAAGTGGGCCAAAGAACTTAACAGACATTTCTCCAAAGAAGACATAAAAATGGCTAACAAACACATGAAAAGATTCTCAATATCACTCATTATCAGAGAAATGCAAATCAAAACCACAATGAGGTACCACTTTACACCAGTCAGAATGGCTGCCATCCAAAAGTCTACAAGCAATAAATGCTGGAGAGGATGTGGAGAAAAGGGAACCCTCTTACACTGTTGGTAGGAATGCAAACTAGTACAGCCACTATGGAAAACAGTTTGGAGGTTCCTTAAAAAACTGCAAATAGACCTGCCATATGACCCAGCACTCCCACTGCTGGGCATACACACCGAGGAAACCAGAATTGAAAGAGCCACGTGTACCCCAATGTTCATCGCTGCATTGTTTACAATAGCCAGGACATGGAGGCAACCTAGATGCCCATCAAGTGACGAATGGATAAGAAAGCTGTAGTACATATACACAATGGAATAATACTCAGCATTAAAAAAAAATTTATTTGAAGCAATTCTACTCAGATGGACGAAACTGGAGCCCATTATCCAGAGTGAAGTAAGCCAGAAGCAAAAACAACAATACAGTATATTAACACATATATATGGAATTTAGAAAGACGGTAATGAGAACCCAACATGCGAGACAGCAAAAGGAACGCAGATGTATAGAATAGACTCGTGGACTTTGTGGATGAGGGTAAGGGTGGGATGATATGGGAGAAGGGCATTGAAACACGTTAATTATCATATGTCTAATCAATCGCCAGCCCAGGATTGATGCTCAGGGCTGGTGCAGCGAGGTCCCCCGGGGGGGAGGAAGGAGGGAGGGGGGTTCTGGAGGGGAAGCATATGTAAACCCATGGTGATATCATGTCATTGTATGGCAAAAACAATACAAAAAAAAAAAATAAAAGCACGAATAAACAAATGGGACCTGATTAAAATTAAAAGCTTCTGCACAACAAAGGAAACTATAAGCAAGGTGAAAAGACAGCCTTCAGAATGGGAGAAAATAATAGCCAATGAAGCAACGGACAAACAATTAATCTCAAAAATATACAAGCAACTCCTGCAGCTCCATTCCAGAAAAATAAAGGACCCAATCAAAAAGTGGGCCAAAGAACTTAACAGACATTTCTCCAAAGAAGACCTAAAAATGGCTAACAAACACATGAAAAGATTCTCAATATCACTCATTATCAGAGAAATGCAAATCAAAACCACAATGAGGTACCACTTTACACTAGTCAGAATGGCTGCCATCCAAAAGTCTACAAGCAATAAATGCTGGAGAGGATGTGGAGAAAAGGGAACCCTCTTACACTGTTGGTGGGATTGCAAACTAGTACAGCCACTATGGAGAACAGTGTGGAGATTCCTTAAAAATCTGCAAATAGTCCTGCCATATGACCCAGCAATCCCACTGCTGGGCATACACACCGAGGAAACCAGAATTGAAAGAGCCACGTGTACCCCAATGTTCATCGCTGCATTGTTTACAATAGCCAGGACATGGAAGCAACCTAGATGCCCATCAAGTGACGAATGGATAAGAAAGCTGTGGTACATATACACAATGGAATATTACTCAGCCATTAAAAAGAATTCATTTGAACCAGTTCTACTCAGATGGACGGAACTGGAGCCTATTATCCAGAGTGAAGTAAGCCAGAAGGAAAAACAACAATACAGTATACTAACACATATATATGGAATTTAGAAAGACGGTAATGAGAACCCTGCCTGCTAGACAGCAAAAGAAACAGAGACGTATAGAACAGTCTCGTGGACTCTGTGGAAGAGGGCAAGGGTGGGATGATATTGGAGAATGGCATTGAAACATGTTAATTATCATATGTGAAATCAATCGCCAGCCCTGGTTTGATGCTCGGGGCTGGTGTACCGGGATGACCCAGGGAGAGGGAATCAGGAGGGAGGGGGTTCTGGAAGGGGAACATATGTATACCCATGGCAGATTCATGTCAATGTATGCCAAAACCAACACAATAAAGTAGAGAAAAAAAAAAAAGAAAGAAATAGATAACCTGTTAGCGTCTATGAATATTTGGGGGCCAAACTGAAGTGGGGTGAATTAGGCCTTTTAGCACCAAAGAATTATCTTCAAGTAAAAACATGTATAAAACCAATCTTCTCTGATGCCATGAAGGGCACAACAAATACAACATAGGGATTTTTCCAGTTTATTAAACTCATAAAATTAGATACATGTTTCCTTTGAAAGTACAGTTTTTGAAAACGTGATTTTCTTAGTCAAGTCCATATTAATTAGACAAAAAACAGATGTTCTAATCATTCCTTTAAAAACACTCTTAAAAGTAATACCTCCTGGAGAAACAGCTTTTAATTTAATCTCCTCTGTCTCCACCAATCTGCATATTTTGACAATTTTCCTATATTTAATCTACATCTCAAATACCAGAATACTCACTTAAATTTCAATTTCTGAAGCTTTAAAAAAAAATAAAATGTCATTTCTCTTTGGAGAAAGGTGAAAGATGGAAGGAAAGGAGGGAGAGAGGTAGTAACAAACAGAGGGAGGGAGGAAGGAGAGAAGGAATGAAGGAAAGAAACAGGAAGGAAGGATGGAGAGAGAAGGAAGGCTGTTTACAAGAAGAGTCATAAGAGCTACTGATAAATTATTTTATTATCTGACACTGGTATTAACAATAACATTTGAAGAATCTATTCTTCTAAACACTCCCCAGAATGTAAAGTAAAAGAAAATTCTATAAGATTAAAATTCATGACAGCATTTCTTTCATATCCATATTATAAATTACTGCAACATCTTTAAAAATACCTTCAAAAAAAATAAAAAAAAATAAAAATACCTTCAAAGCGTCATTATCTCACTGTTGGTCGTTAATGCACATTTTGGTTGAATATTGATTTTGACCTTTTTTTTTTTTTTCCAGAAAAATAAAAGACACGATACATGTAAGTCAGAAAATCTAAGGTCTTTCAGTTTGCTTGTCTGTTTTTTGGCAGTAAACACGTTGGGTCTCAACTTCATTCTAACTTTATGGTATTTTGTTGGAAAGGCTTGTTATGAATGCATTTCTGGTTTTGGTAGCTGAGTGAATGAGGCCTAGGATTTCTGAGTATGTTTGACATCTCCTAAACCACACACTTTGGCCATATATGATATATGCTCTAGGATAAGTAGTTCTTTCATGAAAGACAACAGGGCTTCTGCCCTCTGACGTCCAGTCCACATCCCAGGAAGGCTCCCTTCCTCATGGATGCCAAGTCTGAATGGTGAGGGGCAAAGGCAGATGATTTTCTGAAACTTAATCATTGCCAGGGCTAGAACTTTCTTCTTGAAGATTGGAATCCAGGAGCCTTGCTCACTAAGGCTCTGAACCAAAGGTGAACAGTAAAAACCATGCCATGATCTCTAAAGAATGTGTATCTTGTTTTCTATGAGAAAAAGGTTAATAGAATTTCAGTACCATGACAACAAAGAGACTTATTAAATTGGCCTAGAATCAAAATTAATTAAATAGGTTCCAAAAGTTCATGGTATGTATTTTTCCTGTCCAATTTTCCAAATATAACTCTGTCCCACATAACGTTCAAAATTTTATATACTGAATTTTAATTGTCCTCATGCATAAGCTATTCCGTGGGCAAGCTATCAAGCCCCACATGCTATAGACATAACCAAACCAACCCCTAAAACTCATCTGTGGGCATTTACAGGTATGTCTATCAATATTCTTTTTGCTTTCAATACCTTGGTCATTACAGCTGAAGAGTCTCCGCTTTATCGGAAAAGTTCAATCTAAGACTTGTTGTCTTCACTTATATTCTGTTGGTAATTTGCCACTTGGTGAAACTGGCTTCATGAGTTCCAGAAAACACTTGGCTCCCAACAAAACAAAGGACCATTGCAAGCATTTTTGGTCAGGGGTGATTGAATGCAGATTGCAGGGTTGTTTTCCTAGACCACATTATGCTTTCAAATGTTTCTGCAGTAGTCGCATATTACTTTCATTATAATGATCATTATAATCATTTGCATTTTCAAGGCCCTTTTTGTCCCTGGTATTTTATGAGGAATTTACTCAGAGTTAGCTTCCTCTTCACTGTGCCTGCTTTTGGCAGAGGCCTGCAGCCTCTGGGCTTCTGCTTAGCCATCTTCATTTGCAAGCACACTAAGTCACTTCAGTCGTGTCCAGCTCTTTGTGACCCCATGGACTATATAGCCCACCAGGCTCCTCTGTCCATGGGATTCCCCAGGCAAGAATACTGGGGTGGGTTGCCATGCCCTCCTCCAGGGGATCTTCCCAACCCAGGGATCGAAACCGCATCTCTTACCTCTGCTGCATTGGCTGGCAGGCTCTTTGCCACTAGCGCCACCTGCCATCTTCATAAATGGCTGGAAAGGACCAACAGGAAGAAACCCATGAAAACCACCCAGCTTAGGTTCTAGAGAGTGCATGTGTGCTCAGTCGCTCAGTGGTGTCCAACCCTTGTGACCCTATAGATCGTAGCCTGCCAGAATCCTCTGTCCATGGGATTTCCCAGGCAAGAATACTGGAGTGGGTTGCTATTTCCTTCTGCTGGGGGCGGGAAGTGGGGGGATTTTTCCCAACCCAGGGTTCAAACCCATGTCTCTTACATTGGCAGGCGGATTCTTTACTGCTGAGCCATCACGGAGGCCCTGTATCCTTTCCCGTACTCATAGGGAGAAAAAAAAAAAAAAGGAAATTGAAGGGCATGCTCTGATCTCTATTTCACCACCATTACTTAGAAGCTGTTTTTTACATGACTGGGACTGCTCTTGGATGTCTTATGTAACAGAAAAGGTAACCTGAAGGTTAGGCAAGTCAGGGGGATGTAGGGCCAAAGCAGCTCCCAGTTATTCTTTTCAGTGTCTGCTGCCTCTACACCCACATGCTTCTTTCTCTCCACTTCTGGTGGTCCAAGACCTAGTCTGCAGATGTTACTCCCACACAGTGGAAACATTCCCTCTTGTGTCTGCACACTTCCAGACTTTGCTCATATGGGAAAAGGAAAAATTGGAGAAAATAATGAATATTCTGGATTGGTCTTATTTCCTTTTGTGCCTTTCAAAAGTGCTGAAACAGAAAAAAAAAATTACTTTAGACCTATTCACCTTTCCCACGCTGCTAGCAACAGAAATCGGTTTACAAAGTCATGTTGTTTTTTTTTTAAAGTAGATAAAAAATCTGATCACACCATCTTTTAGACGCCTCAAGAGAGCTAGTCTACATTAAAAACAACTTTCATAATTTTGTTTAAATTGTATTGTTTTTAAAATCAGAGTTATAAATGCTGCAGATTTGGAAAATGAGAGTATCTGGGGTTTACTCTACCTACAGCATATAGATTGCATCCTACCCGTAATTTTCAAATAATTTTCATAAAGAGATGCTCTTCCTTGTTTGTGCAGCAGAGTATGAGACCAATATGCTGAAAATGTAGCATACTCACAGAAAATGAAAGAAAACAGTTCCTTTATTTTTCTCCATTTCCCCTCCTTTCTCTCTGCAAAGCCAGCCATTTCTTTGCCCTTGAGTGAATCTTGAGCAGAATCCATAAATGACCCAAGTCCTCTTTGAATCTATAATTTCTTTTTATCATTTTAGTCATACAAATATTCTCAGTTCAAAAATTAATATGTCAATGTCTCTGGTTGAAAACCAATTCTGAACTTTATCAGAGGTTCTTCTTCTCCTGTGACCTCCACCATTCCATTTTGGCTTGCTGCCGGTGAGAAGTGTGTGATGAGTGTGTGAGTGTGTGTTGTGTGGGAGGGATACTAGGGGTTAGATCTTGGCTTCTCTTTACTCTGTCACATCTTTTCTCCTAAAGCCCAGAGTTTAGTCATGGTTGAAGCAGAAGATTTAGGAAAAAAGCATTCCTGGCCACCATTGATTTCCTGCCATTTTCCCCATACCCTGGGGTGTTTAAGGCTAACTGTGTCCACTAGGATCTCTCAGGTCAATTCCTGACAATAATGATGACTCTCCAGCTGCTGCTCCTGGCTCCACCCTCACACCAATATATGGCTGTACATTCCCAGCACCTCTCAGCGGGCATCCTGTCCCCCCAACTGTCCTATGCCAGCTCTCACACTCGCTGTGGTTCCTAGTTCATGGGAAAACTTGCAAACAAGATTCAGGGCCATGAGTGTGGTTACTTTCCAAGTGCAGTCACTGGCTGCTTGGCCAGGGAGGGAGATGTGTAAGACCGGAGTCCACTGAAACACGCCACAAACTTCAGAGGATGAGCAGTATGCACCTAACTCAACTTTCTGAAGCTTCACGAGCCAAGGCGGAGGGAAGGGGAAGGAAGCTCTACCAGCTTTCCCCACGTGAAAGGAGGGGCAGGTGGAATCTCCATCCCATCAAGCTCTCTCCAGAAATTCTCATATCCTCACTTCCTAAACTCACAAATCTTTTGTGTGAGGAATCAAGAAACTTAGCACTAATTTTAGATGATGGAGGTCTTTTCTAGTTTTCCATAATCTCACTTTGGAATTTAGAATTAGCTGGTAACTATTAATATCATCTTGTGTGCGTGTGTGCTCAATCATGTCCTACTCTTTGCGACCCCATGAACTGCAGCCTGTTAGGTTCTTCTGTCCATTGGATTCTCCAGGCAAGAATACTGGAGTGGGTTGCCATTTCCTCCTTCAGGGGGTCTTCCTGACCCAGGGATCAAACCCGTGTCTCCTGCGTCTCTTGCATTGGCAGGTGGATTCTTTACCACTGTGTCACCTGTAAAGCCAACTATTATCCTGGGATTCAGCCAAAATGGAGGTTGAAGGAATATCAGTTTTACTTTGGGTTAATACATGGTCTTAAATAACTAGGGAGTTCACTAATTCATTCAGGACACATATTTATTGTGTACCTCCTGTGTGTCAGTCATCATTTCAGTAGTTGGGGAAACAGTGCTATGAAGTAACCAGAAATCCCTGCTCTTGAGGACACAGTGGAGAGTACTAAGTATTCTCTGTTGATTTGAAGAAAATAAACAAGAAAAACTGGGGAAACTAAAGCTAAGTAATATGGAGAAAAATAAAGAGAAAAACTCTTGGGATGTGTATGGGATAATAGTGAGAGAAAACCTGAATCAGAAGACATTTGATTAAAGACCTATTAAATTGAGAGGTCAAATTATACAAATAATATCACTTTGTTAGGGCTTCTATAACAATGTGCCTCAAACTGAGTGGCTGACACAACAGAAACTTGTGATCTCACAGTGCTTCAGGCTAGAAGTCAAAAATTAAAGTGTCACTAGGGTTGGTTCCTTGCTAGGGTTGTGAAGGAATATAAGCTGCATGCCTCTCTCCTAGCTTCTGGTAGCTTTCTGGCAATCTTAGTGTTCTTGACCAGTGGGTATATCACTCTGATCTCTGCCTTCATGTTTACTTGGCATTCTCCCTGTGTGTATGCTTGTCAAAATTTCCACATTATAAGGACACCAGTCATACTGGGTTAGGGTCCATGCTACTCCAGTATAACCTCATCTCAACCTAATTGGTTCTGTTAACTATGAGTAGGGGAGAAGACTCAAACCTGTGAATTTTGAGTGGACACACTTCAATAATGCCTACATGCAGAGGAACACATTTCAGGCAGATGAAAGCAAGAGTAAAAATTCCTAATGCAAGTTCAGGGAAACCTGAAAGGTGAGGAGACCAGTATCGCTAGAGAGAAGTGAAGCAGGGGTAGGTACCAAAGAAGATGAGTTCAGAGAAATAGTATGAACAAGCAGGATTATGTAGGATCTCATAAGTCATAGTTTGTAGGTGCTTTTTGCTCTGAGTAGATAAGTAGCTGTTGCAGGGTTAAGAAGAATGACATTGTCTGACATAGTTTAACAGAATCATTCTGGTTGCCTAGTGAGACTAACGAGAAGACAGTTAGAAACATGGAGACAAATTAGGGCAGTACTGTAACATCAAGGAGAAAGGGTAATGGCTTGAACCAAAGTGGTGGCAGGTGGAAGGAATGAGGGGAGTGGTGTTCTGAATATATTTTGAGGTTTGTTGAACACATTTTGCAAGAGGTTTGTGGGTGGGGTATGAGAAAAAATAAGGTGACTCACACAGTAAAGAATCCACCTGCAATGCTGGAGACCCAAGTTCCAGGTTGGGAAGATCCTCTGGAGAAGGGAATAGCCATTCCAGGATCCTTGCCTGGAGAATTCCATGGATTGAGGAGTCTGGTGGGCCTCAGACCATGGAGTTGCAAAGAGCTGGACATGACTGAGCAACTAACATTTTCACTTTTATGACAATTCTAGGGTTTCTGGCCCGAGCAGTGAGAAGTGCTTACAACCAAGATGCAAAGGACTGGATAAGAGGCATAACAGGAACACAGTTTTCAACACCTGAAGGACACCTTTTAACTATCTAATTTAAGAGGTGTAGTGGCATAGTTACAGGGGATAACAGTGTAGATTCTATGGATAAAAAATAAGGTTCTACTGTATCGCACGGACAACTTTATTCAATGTTTTGTAATAAATTATAATAAAAAATATTAAAAAGAATGTATATGTGTATAACTTAATCACTGCTATACAGTGGAAATTAGTGTCTGGCACATAGTAAGTGCTATACAAGATTTCTTTTTTCTCTTACTATGTTTGAAGAGGCAAAGACAATGGATAAGAGCCTATAACAAGAAGGGTAATTATGGGCTAAAGATACACATTTAGGGGTTTCAGTCTACAGATGATGTCAGCACTATGATCGGGTGATGACATCTAGACAGTGAGTATAGACATCAAGAAAACTCATGAGTTCTAAGCCCTGAGCACTGAAAGGATTAGGGAAGGGAGAGATGAGAAAACCCAGCAAGAGGGGTCCATGAGTTCAGAGAAAAACTAGGTGAGTGAGCTACTCTGTAAACCGAGGGAAGAAAGTATTTGAAGGAGAACAGTATGGTAACTGTCAGTTCTGCTGAGAAGTCCAGCGATGGAATGGCCTTGAACTGGTGACTGGACGTAACAACTGAGCTTTGTGCTCTTTTTGGAAAGAGCAAATTCAGAGAGGCAGGAAGGGTAGAAATTCCCAACTAGGGTGTGTCCATGGGAGAACGAGAAGCGAGAAATGAGAAACAAGGATTACAGATAACTCCTTGAAGGCAATTTGAGTAAGGTCATAGAGATAAATAGGGCTAGCTAAAAGCAAAGGAGGAATGAACTAATAGCTTTTTTAAAGTTGGGACAAATAACAGCATTTTTGTACATTGACAGAAATAATACAGATGGAAGAAAAACTGAGAAATGAGAGGTTAGCATTATTTAAGAGCAGGAGTTGCTCATTAATAGACACAGGTTTGGGTGGTAGGTTAGATAGGTGAAGTTCTCTTTGTTTTGTTTTCAGTGAAAAGAGGAACAAGGTCATTAACCAATGCTGAGGACATTTTGAAAGTTTGAGGAGTGGGAACCAGTCACCAAGGATTATGGAGGAGTGAACAGAGCTGGGGGAGGAGATGATAGCTCAACTGAATTAAGAGCTCACTTGAGGTGTGCAGCCATGAATAGGTAAGGCCATTTTCATGGGTGTGTACTTCTCTATCCATTTTCAGCTACAAGAGGGCAGACATGCAGAAGACCTATAGTTGGATTTAATCATTTTGGTGATGTATCAATACTAAGACCAAAAGAGCAGTTATAATGATCGACCATGAAATTCAACTGTCTAGAAAATAGTGGCAACTCACTCCAGTATCCTTGCCTGGAGAATTCCATGGACAGAAGAGCCTGGTGGGCTACAGTCCATAGCATCGCAAAGAGTCTACACAACTGAAGTGACTTAGCACACACACACTTTTTGTTTTAGATGTGTTCTCTTCATTATCCTATTTAATCCTGTGACCCAGAGAGTCAGAAAAAGTCGGACACGACTGAAGGGACTTCGTGCACACACACAAGAAAGTAAGTACATGAGAAAGGGAGAGGACGTGGAAAGGCAGAGAGACACCTTGGTGGGGCAAAGGTTGCCATGGAGTACTGAAGGCAGTGAGCTGAACAGAGAGGTCAGTGGTCAGAGATATGTTTGAACAAACCGTGTGCGGATCATAGTTATTGTAATGACAACATGCCTGATATAAAGTGGACAACAAAATCACTGGGGCAAGGAGACCAAGGAATTGAGATGCTAGTATAACAGAGAGAACATTTATGTGATTGAATTACTGAGAATCACAGGAGGGGTACTGAAGAAACAGTCAGTGAGCCACTAGCAAAACTCTTTGTGCTGCAATCACTGCTGGTGAATTTGTCAAACAACAGAATTATAAGGAGCAAATTTTCTTCGTATCAAGAACATATATATCACTTGTATATGTACATATATATACAGATATACAACATGTATATATACAACCCATATATCACTTGCATATGTATGTATATATGCAGATATACAACATGTATATCACTTTCCCCCCATACTCTCTGGGGTCTCGTGTGATTGTGACAGCGAATTTCAATTATCAAGATGTCCAAATAAAGCCAAATTTTATATGGCCTTTGCCTCATATATTTTAGTACAAAGAAGTAAGCTGAGAAACAATTTCTTGTTGCATTTTTAAGCTGATAGGTTACACTTCTGAAAAAGTATAACAATTCCTTAAATGAATATTGTTTACCATTTACATTTAATAATACATTTAAAACTTGCATGTTTTCCTGGTACTGTCAGGGAGGAGTTTCTTCCTGTGTTCTGGGACTTCCCCTACTGTTCCATGAGTCTGACTAGACTCATCAGTATCACATGACCTGAATTTCCTGAGTTGTTTGTGTAGTGGCTGTACTCAAGATTTCCTAGTGCTATTATGCAATGAGCAATTATTTTTAATTTCAGAGGAAGTATTCGGTGAGGTACTACCTGAGATTTTTCTCTCCAGAATGAAAAGAAGGGCAAAGAAGTAATTTATCAACTAGTAATTCAACATGTGATCATAAGTCTACAGAAGGTAAAGTAGACCATACTTCATATAAAACTGCTTTAACTTAACTAGTAGGAAAGATGAGAATGGGAGAAGAAATGGAAGGAACAGAAAACAAAACACAAAGCAAAGAAAAGACAATAGGAATTAGAAAGGGAAATATGTTTCTGAAAAATAAGAGTGACAATTTGTAAATTGTTCTAGGATTCTTTAATTGATGAAGGAGACTTTATTTTTCATGTTATAACTTTATAGAAAGACAAATACCATATGATATCCTTAATATGTACAATCTAAAATATGGCTCAAATGAACCTATATCCAAAACCAAAACAGACTAATGGACATAGAGAATAGATTTTTTGCCAAGTGAGAGAGGAGACGGTGGGGGATTGACTAGGATTTTGGGGTTAGTAGATGCAAACACTTACATTTAGAATGATACATAACAAGGTCCTACTGTATAGCATGGGGAACTAAGTCCAATCCCCTGGGATAAACCATAATGGAAAAGAATATAAGAAAGAATGAATATATATATATATAAATGTGTGTATGTGTGTGTGTGTGTGTGTGTGCTGTGTGCTCAGTTGTGTCTGATTCTTTGTAACCTCATGGATGGACTGTAACCTGCCAGGCACCTCTGTCCATGGAATTTTCCAAGCAAAAATACTGCAGGGGGTTACCATTTTCTTCTCCAGGGGATCTTTCTAACTCAGGGATCAAACTCGCATCTCCTGTGTCTCTTGCATTGCAGGCAGCTACTTTATCCACTGAGCCATCAGTGAAGCCCATATTTACATAATATATATATTTACATATTTACATACAAATATATATATTTACTATATATATATATATATTTGGTCACTTTGCTATATGCAGAAATTAGCAGATTATTGTAAATCATTATCATAAATTTTAAAATTAAGGCATTTCTTTTGGGGAAAGTTTATTTTTAAACTTAAAAGTTGTCCTGGGTATTATGCTGAAAATATTACATAGCATTCATATTTTAAAGGGACAGAAAAAGAGTAATTTCTTTATGGACAGTGAGAAAGAAAATTTCAAATTACTCAGGAACCAGTAATCATAAGCTCAAAAGGAAGCTTCTTAAACTTAAGAAATACTGCTGGGCACAAAATTTCTTGCTAAATATCAGAGGATATATTAACCTTCTTTTTCCTATAGAAAAGAAATGTTTACATTTTAGGGTACAAAGAACCACCCACTATCTCTGAGGAGCTATTTATTCTTGCAGATGCTAGAATTCATCTCCTGAGATCTGAATTCCTTTAGTCTGAGAGGGAGCCCAGGGAGTAGCAGGTGTTTTGATGCAGATAAATCTCAGCAAACAAATTAAAAAATACTACCCGATCAGACATCACAGATGAGACTGAACAACAAGCCACTCAACATGAGTCACTGTAAGATAACTCTTCATTAATGAATAATTAAATTTAAGAGTTGCTAAATAAGTCTTCATCAGATTGAATGGACTCTTGAAACTGGTCAATAATCAAAAAAATTACTCTTCAAGGATTTCAATACATCAGACCAAATTTGTATTACTTAGTAAGGATTTGTAAGGCTCAAGTGCTTTAATTCTTGTTATTTACTAAGTTAATATATTTAGAATTTAACTTCATTTGCAGCACTTTATCACAGGACACATCATGTTGGTGTTTAAGAACATGGAAGAATTTCCTGTGTTCAAAATATTATGAATGGATTACATAGCACTTACTGGTAGAGTAAATGTCTAAACTGTGCCAAACAAGACTTATCTTTCATTCATTTACACACACACAAACGTATGCATGTATACACACACACATTAGTTAAACAAAAATCCATTCTATTACATTGCAGACTTATAGAAGAATATATTTAAAACTATTTCCCCAAATAAAATTCTTTCAAAGAAAAAAACTAACCATATGATCAAAAAATTAAAAAAAATAACACTCCATACTGATTATCTAGATTCTAGATAGAGTTTTCTTAAAATGAGAACTGTTCTTTGAAATAAATGTTACTGCTTCATGAGCAAATTGATTTCTTCTAGCTTTCATACAATCAGTGATCTCATTAAGCCCCTCTCTACCCTGAGAATAGTACAGACCGATAAACATTTTATACAAACTATATACTTAGGATGAATTTTCTGGAAAAAATCAACACATCATTAAACATGCATTTATTTATTTAGCATTCTTTGACTTACTGATGCAAATTAGCAGCCTGAAGATTTTGTTCCTGTAGGATACTGCATAGGATACAGCAAGGCTTCTTAGGGTGCCACATGGCCGCTGGATGCCATTGTTACACAGATTCCCCACATCTCCTGCCTAGAAGGAATTAGCCATCCTCAGACACTGATAGACTTGGCATACATCATTTTACTGGTGAAGCTGCATTTTGTCTGAATGGGGCAGAGCGGGAGATACAGAAACCATGATATGTAGACATCTTTCACATGCAACTTTGTGTTAAAGTGAAAGTTCTCTTCACAGCACATCTATCTTTCACATTATCGCAAGAAGCCCTGGCAAAAGCCAAAAGTATAAAATTGATGTCTACCAAACCTAATCCAGCACATTTTAATTCTGCTATTAATTATATCTTATTAAATGAAATATCAGGAGCAAACATAAACAGAGCTATGGCATCAATATATGTTAGATCACATCTCTTTCCCTACTAGACTTCCCTCTTCTCCCCAATCTCAGGGATGCTTACCTAGGCTTTAAACTTTCAGTTGATTTCCCCTCCCCCACAGTCTTGTAAGTATATGCAAAATAACCTTATACTAAACTGATATTTTTTCAAGGTGACATATTGAAATCTACATGCTTTCTTAATTAATCATTATCATCCCATTCTTTTAATTTTCTATATAAACAATACTCCCTTACATTGTACATCTCTCCTCCATATTCCTGAAACTAAAGGCTAGAATCTAGAGAAGTTTTCTTTCACTCTAGATTGCTTATAGCCTCTGTTGTTGCTGTTCAGCCTCTCAGTCATGTCTGACTCTTTGCGACACCATGGATTGCAGCACAGCAAGTTTCCCTGTCTTTACCATCTCCCTGAGTTTGCTCAAACTCATGTCCATTGAGTCAGTGATCCCATCCAACCATCTCATCCTCTGTCGCCCCCTTCTTCTCCTCTGTAACTTTTTAATTAAAAGAATTTTGAAGAATACAGACTCTCTGGCACTGCTTGAATCTTACTAAACCAGAATTCCAATGCTCTTACCAAGAGTTTTAATTTTTGAAAAGATCCATGGATAATCCTAATACATAAAAACCAAGGCTGCTTCTTCCTGTTTTCTGTAATGTAAATCTATTGAAGTTAGAATTTTGGATCTATTGCTACTAAAACAAAAGGAGAACACACTGAAGGAATGAACTTATAATTGATGGATGCTGGCGAAAATGGAGTGGTTGGACAATCTGACTAAAGAGATATTACACTCGCAGAATTCCAAAAAGAAAACACAACCCAAGAGAAAACTGTCAATGCTTGCTTATTTGCTTTCTTTTTTTTGGGCTAATAACTTTTTCTAATTGAGCCTTTGGTGAAGGAGGACTTATCTGTTATGCTGTTGAGATGAAAAGGCAGCAATCTGGAGCAAGATCTGAAAAAAATATCCCAGTAACAGAACATTGTTAATCTATCATCCTTGAGGTATATTTAAGATGGGGCCTGACCCCTTCCACAGTGCTGCTGAAAATCATGAAAAGTATTTTAAGATTCTGAAAGCCAAACTAGCTCTGTGTTTTCTATCATTCCTTGGGATTCTGGATGGTCCAAACATAAAAATGTTAAAAGGAACATAAAAAGAGAACTCATTTTCTAGCTACTGTTGCTCTCCCTAATAAATCACATTATTATGCATCGTAATGTACATCATACTTTAAGAAATTCCACTCAATGCTTCTGCTGAAGAGTGTACACTGAATTATTGATTTATGTGTGTGTATATCAGTCACTCAGTTGTATTTGACTCTTTGTGACCCCATGGATAGTAGCCTGCCAGGCTCCTCTGTCCATGGGGTTCTCCAGGCAAGAGTACTGGAGTACGTTGCCATTCTCTTCTCCAGGGGATCTTCTGAACCCAAGGTTCAAACCTAGGTCTCCTGCACTGAAGGCAGATTCCTTGCCGTGTGAGCCACCAGGGAAGATTGAATTATACATAACCAGTAAAGTGAAGTATGAGAACTTCCAATAATCCCTCATACAAGCTGATCATGTTAAATATAACAAAGTTCACATATTTTGTGATTAACTGAACTTTGGATACTCAATGACAGATCCACATATTGCTGAATCTCATGGTCATGAGGTGATTGGCTTAAGTTTAACCAAAATAATTAGACAGCACAAGATGAAGGGAAGGTAAGTGACACAGCAAATAGAGTAATGGGCAGTTTTATCAAATCAAGTATAGGAATAAATTTCTTTTAGATATATGGCAATCCTATCAAAAAAAAAAAACTGGGGCCTTATTGCTCTCAGATTATATGTTCTGTACTCATTCATCTAGTCAACTAATTTGTCCTGTAACTAAACTGCTTATTCTCTGAACTTTGCTTTGTATCTTGGGGCATCAAATTGAATGAGAAATTTTCTGAACTTAAACTCCTGATACTGTATTCCAAAGGTTTACCTTGGGGATATGGTATCATACAATGGTGAAACATGGCCTTCTATGTCAGAGTTCAGAGGTTTTAAATTTTCTTCTGACTATCGATGAAGCATGATAGGCCTGAGCACATTTTTTAACCTTCCTCAGCCTCAGAATTCTCTTCTTTAAAATAGTTTCAACAGCACTTAATTACCAGGACAATAGAGAGTAAAAAATAATTGAGTATTACTCAATAAACCAATGTGTCTTTCCTCTATCTCTTCCTTTTGGTAGATTAGCAAACCTGAGAATACTCATAATTATTACAAAGTCAGTTGGCATTTCTCCAGTACAAGTGCTGAGTAATTGGTGAATCCTATATTTAATGCTTTTCTCTTGAAATAAAGGAGAGAGGTAAATTGCTTCAAGTCAAGAGTAAGCATAAATTACATGGCATCACCCAAGATTAATTTATAATTAATAATAATTATATGATCTGTCATCATATTAGTGCTCAACAAGAGAAAAATGGACTGGAAAATTAACAAGATTGAAGATGAAGAAAAAAGTGTCCTGGTTAACACACAGGCCTTGGGAACACTACCTGTCTGGGAATGACTTCCACTTTCAAAGGCCTGAAAATTTATAGCTTGAAAATGTTTTTGTCTTTTAAAAAAATCATTTTTAATTATAGTGAGAATAACTAAGAGGGAAAAGAATGGATAAATTTGAGATCACTCAAAGAAAACTAAACTTTACCATAAAAATAATTTTTATCAGTTTTGAATCCTTTATTTCCATTAACTACTCTTTATATATATATATATCCTAGGCCACTTCTATAAATTCATATATATTCAGGTATATAGATATATTTATACATGATCCATGGGGAACCCAGTAAACTGTCCTACCACATTAAAAGTGTGATTTGTGAAAGCTCTCTTCTTTGCTGTTCTTAAAGTCTGTAACCTCTAGACTGAAGGGTCTTTCAGTTCAGCTCAGTTCAATCGCTCAGTCATGTCCCACTCTTTGCAACTCCATGAGCTGCAACACACCAGGCCTCCCTATCCAACACCAACTCCTGGAGCCCACCAAAACTCATGTCCATTGAGTCGATGATGCCATCCAACCATCTCATGCTCTGTCATCCCCTTTTCCTCCTGCCCTCAATCTTACCCAGCATCATGGTCTTTTCAAATGAGTCAGATCTTCACATCAGGTGGCCAAAGTATTGAGTTTCAGCTTCAGCATCTGTCCTTCCAATGAACACCTAGGACTGATCTCCTTTAAGATGGACTTGTTGGATCTCCTTGCAGTCCAAGGGACTCTCAAGAGTCTTCTCCAACACCACAGTTCAAAAGCATCAGTTCTTCAGCATTCAGCTTTCTTTATAGTCCAACTCTCACATCATACATGACTACTGGCGAAACCATAGCCTTGACTAGACGGAACTTTGTTGGCAAAGTAATGTCTCTTCTCTTTAATATGCTGTCTAGGTTGGTCATAACTTTCCTTCCAAGGAGTAAGCGTCTTTTTATTTCATAGCTGCAGTCACCATCTGCAGTAATTTTGGAGCCCCCCAAAATAAAGTCTCTCACTGTTTCCACTGTTTCTCCATCTATTTGCCATGAGGTGATGGACCAGATGCCATGATCTTAGTTTTCTGAATGTTGAGCTTTAAGCCAACTTTTTCACTCTCCTCTTTCACTTTCATCAAGAGGCTCTTTAGTTCCTCTTTATTTTCTGCCATAAGGGTGGTGTCATCGGCATATCTAAGGTTATTGATATTTCTCCCAGCAATCTTGATTCCAGCTTGTGCTTCCTCCAACCCAGCATTTCTCATGATATACTCTGCATATAAGTTAAATAAGCAGAGTGACAATATACAGCCTTGATGTACTCCTTTTCCTATTTGGAACCAGTCTGTTGTTCTTTGTCCAGTTCTAACTCTTGCTTCCTGACCTACATATAGGTTTTTCAAGAGGCAGGTCAGGTGGTCTGGTATACCCATCTCTTTCAGAATTTTCCACAGCTTATTGTGATCCACACAGTCAAAGGCTTTGGCATAGTCAATAAAGCAGAAATAGATGTTTTTCTGGAACTCTCTTGCTTTTCGAAGATCCAGCGGATGTTGGCAATTTGATCTCTGGTTCCTCTGCCAGAGATCTTTAGGATGTAGTCTTTAGGAATCTTTAGGAAGGGTTTTTAGGATGTAGAATATGGGTATTCAGAGTCTTTGTGCTATGAAATTAGCAGTTTCAAGCCAGCAGATGACTCTTGCTTTAGGATTCTAAATACTCGAAGTGCAGTAAGTACTGTTGGTAAGGGACAAGGATAGGGCCTAATATTTGTTATGGGTTCAAGTATTTGTTCTAACTCTGTGTTAAATTAAGAAGTAGAAAAACAATGAATGAAGCAAAGCCAAGTCCCTATTACTTAAGCTTGATATATAATTTGTTAATTTTTCCATCATGTAAAATTTAATCTTCCTCTGTCCAGTTTAAAAAAATAAATGTACTTCATGAATATGCACAGACACCTGCAGTTTGACTTTTTTTTTTTTACTACTTTCACAACTTTTCTCTGTTCAAAACTTGACAAACGTATATTAAAAATAAGTCAGTCAACTGGTTGGTCTCTTTAAATCAGCAATGAACAGAGGCAAAGCTCAGTGAAGAATAGTATTAACTGTTTTAGTGCTTATACGTTTGGTAACTTAAACTGTGACTTTAAATCAAATAAATAAATTGGCAGATTACCTGAATAGACATTTCTCCATAGAAGACGTTGTTATTTGGTCTCTAAGTCATGTTCAACTCTTTTCTGACCTCATGGACTGTATCTCACCAGGCTACTCTGCCCATGGGATTTCCCAGGCAAGAATACTGGAGTGGGTTGACATTTTCTTCTCCAAGGGATCTTCATGACCAAGGGATTGAAGACGCATCTCCTGCATTAGCAGGCAGATTCTTTACCACTGAGCCACCAGGGAAGCCCAGAGAAGACATAAAGATGGCCAACAAACACATAGAAAGATTCTCAACACCGCTTATTATCAGAGAAATGCAAGCCAAAACTATAATGAGGTATCACCTCACATCAGTCAAAATGATCATCGTCAAAAAATCTATAAAAATAAATGCTGGAGAGGATGCGGAAAAAGGGAACTCTCTTACACTGTTGGTGGGAATTTAAAGTGTTAAAGCCACTATGGAGAGTGGTATGAAATTCCTTAAAAAACTAAGAATAAAATTACCATATGACCCAGCAATCCCACTACTGTGCACAAACCCTGAGAAAACCATAATTCAAAAAGACACATGCACCCCAATATTCATAGGAGCACTATTCACAGTAGTCAGGACATGGAAACAAAGTAGATGCGCATTGACAGATGAATGGATAAAGAAGCTGTGGTACATTTATACAATGGAATATTACTTAGCCATAAAAAGGAATGAATGTGAGTCAGTTGAGCTGAGGTGGATGAACCTAGAGCCTGTTATACAGAGTGAAGTAAGTGATAAAGAGAAAAACAAATATCATATATTAATGCATATATATGGAACCAGAAAAACAGTACTGATGAACATGTGTGCAGGGCAGAAATACACTCAGACATAGAGAATGGACTTGTGGACAGCAGGAGAAGGAGAGGGTGGGACAAATTGAAAGAGTATCATTGACATTTATACACTATCATGTGTAAAATAGAGAGCTGGTGAGAAGCTGCTATATAACACAGGGAGCCCAGCCTGGGGATCTGTAAGGACCTAAAGGGGTGGGATGAGGAATGTGGGAGGGAGTTTCAAGAGGGAAGGTATATATAAATACTTAAAGCTGATTTGCATTGCTGTACAGCAGAAACCAATACAACTTTGTAAAGAAATTATCCTTCAATATATATAAAAAAATTTAACAACAACAACAAAATCTAAGAAATACTGGAAGAAGGAAAGCTTGAATCACTTCCTGTTTATCTCTGTCAGTTCCCTCCTAATGAAACACATGGCAGATTTTTACAGTTCCCATGAAAAATGTACACAGAATACCTGGGGCAATTTTATTGAGAGGGTCTTATTAACATGATTGTGAAACAACTTAAAATAATGCAGAAATACTCCACACCCCTCAATCTGCAAGAATAAATTGACTAAACATATTATATATATGCATCACAAATAACCTGTTGAATAAATGAATTCTGACAAATCCTGTTCATTTTCATTTCAGTGATGTCATTTTGTGTAATGTTACTCCTTGCCTTATATGGCTTTCAAAGGCAAACCTGGCCTTAGGCAGACAACTCATGTAATACATTTTTATGACAACAAATATGTTTTCAAGCACAGTTTTAGCAGATAGCAAGTGAAAAATTGTCAAACCAATGAAAATAAAATCTTCATTCTTTCAGCTGTTTTGAAGTTTTATTACTTCTTCTAATGCTCATTGGCTTTGATGTTTCCAGTGTCCATAATATCATTCTATTCAAAATCATTTTCTTTCCACCCTAGCAATAAAGTAACTGCAGCTAACTTTAATTTTAATAGAGAAAGATAAATGTGAAAAGGAAGCAAGAATATATAGAGGTTATCTACCTTTCATTAGAAAAACTGTTCATACAGTCATTATATAAGACAATTATATTTCCATAGACAGCTGTAACATATTACAATTGTGGACAAATGATTAAAACAAGAAGATTTTGTACAAATGTAAGTTATCTCCAAAGGTCTGAGACAAGTTGCTTCACACTCCTTACTCCCCACAAAGCAATGCAGATGGAAAAAAAGATCTGAAAAATAAAACACAGAGAGGGAGAACAATTAAAATGGATTCAACAGTTCATTTCAACTGAGTTAGAAATACTTTTCTAGGGGAAAGTGAATAAACATATTTTAAGCAATTAAATTATTCAAATTGAACCTAGCAATTGTTCAGTGATAGAATTTAGCCAATCCAGCTTAAAACACATTATATGAAGAGTAGGATATTTTTTGTGGCTTACAAAAAAAATACCCTCACAGATCTGGGTAATTTCTAGGGATGAGGCTACTAAATTAGTGAATGAAGCAGAACTGTCTTCTGGCATTTGGGTATATTGCATTTTGTTTGTATTGTACTAAACAACCTCATTATTTATATAGTTTAAGAAGCCTTTGGAAAAAGAGAAACAAAAATGTTAAGGAATCATTCCTCTCTGAGGCAATGTGACCTAGCATATCATGAACTTCACCCAACATGAATTAAATTCTAAAGACTGCTGACTTAACTTCTTAGTCTTTTGATCCTACCAGATATAAAACTGTAACTGCAAAATTCTCTTCAAAATTTAAGAAATTGCTGAATCATGATAAGCAGCCATAAGAGTTCACTGAGTTTATTCCTTTTGCTTTCAAGTGACACCACACATTCCCAATAAATCATCAAAATTTAGCCAAATAAAATGGTTGAGTTCTTATAATCCTAGCAAGAATAATTCAGCCATCCTCAGTAAGAATCCACAGGTTGCAGAATTTCTCACTGTGTGTCATCTGAATGCCATAATGACCCAAACACACACCTCTTAGACTCTTCTTGAGGTAACATCTAAGGGCTAGTCATAGTCTGTATACCTTGGAGCTTTCCAAAGTCAGCCGTTCCCTTTATCTATGCATTAAATTAAGCTATATGATTACTTTCACGATCCCCATTTTAGGTGTTACTAGAGTGATAATGAAAAATGCTCAAACAGCTGGGGACACGTGGATAGCTGTGAAAGTTTCTCAATATTTTCTTTTATTGTGCAAACTTCTTCAAAAGATTAAAATATAACCATATGCTTCTTCCCTAAAAGATCACTATTACCGAAAGATCCAGTAAAATGCATACAAAGAAACATGTTTAAGTAAAAACATGAAGGCATGGGGAACGTTTTGGGGTGACAAACTAAAATGAAGCCAAGGCTGTTGGCTGAGGCCGGTCATGCAGTCACAGAAAATACCTTGAACTGCTGTGATTTTGCTATTAAAACCTGGATATGAAAATAACAACAAGACTTCTTACACCGAATATTTATATTAGATGGGTAATTAGATTATAGGTCGGGCAGTTTCATATGAACCTTCTTTTTCTGCAGAACTATTATCCTTCATATTAATTAATGTGATAGTTTTATTCAAATCCATGTATTACTTCCAGCCTATAATATCGACACTATAAAAAATGTAGCAAGAATAAAATAAAAAGTTATATTGAGGCAGGTGTTAAGAATAACATTAATATTCTGGAGATGCCTCAGAAACCAAATGCAATTTATTTAAAGGCTGGTTTTGATTTTGTTTCTTTTGACTGTGATTCAACTAAAATGACCTCAAGGGATTTCTCACGGTGGTACCAAGCAAAGTAATATCAAGAAAAGGAAGTATTTGTGAAAAGTAGTAGACACACAATGAATTACATTTATATATGAATATGGGTTAGTGCTGACAGAGGGATAGCCGAGAAGATAGCTTTTAAATGGAACAGAGATGATAAATCTATGATATCAGCGTAAATAGTTTAATCTAGGTCCGTAAAATTAACTGAGCAATTTGTGCTTTGCAAGGCATTAGGATCTGAAATATATTTGGCAGTAAAAGTTTTTATTGGTTTTGAATCTAGTGCCTAGGGTCACATGGATTACTTCATTGTTGAAATCTAGGGAGTATGATTTCAGTGAAATCTGTAAAACAGTATGTATAATTTTGTGAGTCTGTCATAATTCTTCTCGTCCCTACTCCCTACCCACTAGATAATCTGTACTTTCATCTTGAGTCTCTGAAATATTAAGAACTTCTGATCTAACAAGAGAATGAAAAAGATTATAATTTAGTACATGTCTTTGCTGTTAATTCACTACTTCTCAACAATATCTTTCTCTGAAACTATAATTCCAGTCCTACTTTCTTAAAGAGCTGTCCCTAACTGAAACACAGGGATCCTGTCTTTTCCAATTAACCAAAGTGCTTTTAGGGCTTCCCTGGTGGCTCAGATGGTAAAGAATCTGCTCGCAATGTAGGAGACCTGGGTTCGATCCCTGGGTTGGGAAGATCTCCTGGAGAAGGGAATGCCAATCCACTCCAGTGGATTGCCTGGAGAATTCCTTGGACAGAGGAGCCTGGCAGGCTACAGTCCAAGGGGTCACAAAGAGTTGGACACAATTGAGCTTCTTACCAAAAACTGCAATGTTGTGGTTTTGTTTTCTGTTTTTGGTTTCCTGTTTTTTTTTCAGGTCCCTATGTGTTAGCTCTCCAAATAGAAGAAGAAAAGCTAATGAAGAAAAGGGATCAGATTCACATTTAAGATTAATGTGCAATGAGACCCTTGCTTAGGCTGGGCACTGTCTTAGGTGCCTTTACTAGATTATAACGTTTTATTTTCATTGCAAACTTGAAGAATTAGCAAACAGTTTGTTGTTGAGCAATGGGAACTCATAATTTATGTGTTTTACCAAGGAGTAAATATTAAATATTAGAATATTAATCATGAAATATTAAATATCAGAACTGACATGTTTTTTGTTTACTTACTGACCTCTGGAAAATCAAACTACACATCCTGGAAATTAGTTCAGTGAATGTGTACATCAATAATGAATTCATTTTCTCTATTTTAGTAATCACCTATATTTTTTGCCAGTAACTAAGACCTTTTCACAATCAATATTTTAAACATAAACTGGATTTTCTTCATATATAATGAAATCCAAATTGGCACAGGATCATAGAAAGTAAACACAATTAATAGGTCCTTCTCAAAATATTCATGACTGAACTAGACACCCTGTTTTATTAGAAAATAGTTAAGTAAGAAAATACTGACTTGCTTTTATATTTCTCAATGTGTTTATATATATAATAGATCTAAACATGTATTTCGTATATAATTTTAACATGGAAAATTACTTAACATGGACTCAGTATGATCACTTGATTACTATACTCATTTCATTTAAAATTCTCCCTCATCCAACCTTTCTCTCAATTTTTGTATTAGGCTGTTCCTTTTAGTTCTCCATCTTTGATCAGGTTAAATGTGGCATTCAGGATAAAATATTCATTAAATATTTCTCAATCAACTATTTGTACAATGGAGGCAGGAAAATCACTACTTAGGCTAGTGTAAGAGTAAATGGCAACCATAGCATTTTTTGTTTTTACAATATTCTTCCCTAATCTCTAGATATGATGTTTCCGGATACATAAACAAACTCAATGAACACTTATTTTACTCTAGGTCTGGGTAAGTCCCATGATTTTAACAGCTGGATTCAAAATATGAAACAGAGGAAGTTCACTCTTGGTGTCAAGCCTTCCCCGTGTAACACATCATTAGTGGCCCTTGTCTTCAGGCTATTTCCTTGACTTCCCAGAGCCCTGGACTCTGATGCATGAACTTTGGCCTGTACAGATGCTCTCCACGTTTTCTCCACCCCTTTCCCAAAATTTCATCAACTGGCAGGTGGCTAATCTGAGCCATTAATCGATAATAAAATGTCAGTGGTAACTGACCTGTCATTGTGCTGCTCCTCCCTGTTAGATAGAGACCTTATTAAGATCGGAGCAAATCTAGCATCTAATCTTTTTAAACTTTTAAAAATTGAAATATGGTTAATTTACAATGTTGTGCTAATATATATATATATCCTCTTTTCCAGATTCTTTTCCATTATAGGTTATTACAAGATACAGAGTATAGTTCCCTGTGCTATATAGTTTGTCATTATTGGTTATCTATTTTATATTTAGTAGTGTGTATATGTTAATCTTAAACTCCTAATTTAAGAGTTCTCTCATGCCTCCTGCTCTATCCTCTTTCGTAACCATATATTTGTTATCTATGTCTGTGAGTCTATTTCTGTTTCATAAATAAGTTCATTGTGTTTTATTTTTAGATTCCACATATAAGTGATATCATATAATAATATTTGTCTTACTTCACTTAGTAAGGTTATCTTTAGGTTCATCCATGTTGCTACAAATAGTTATGATTTAACTTTTTTTTTATGGCAGAGTAATATTCTATTGCCTTCAAACTGTGGTACTGGAGAAGACTCTTCAAAGTCCCTTGGACAGCAATGAGATCAAACAAGTCAATCTTAAGGGAAATCAACCCTGATATTCATTGGAAGGACTGATGATGAAGCTGAAGCTCCAGTACTTTGGTCATCTGATGTGAACAGCTGACTCATTGGAAAGGTCCCTGATGCTGGGAAAGATTGAACCAGAAGAGGTGTCAGAGGATGGGATGGCTGGATGGCATCACCAATGCAATGGACATGAACTTGGACATGAGTTTGGAGATGGTGAGGGACAGGGAGGCCTGGCATGCTGCAGTTCATGGAGTCGCAAAGAGTTGGACATGACTGGGTGACTGAACAACAACAATGTTCTATTGTATATATGCATCTCATCTTCCTTATCCATTAATCCGTCAATGGAAATTCAGGTTGCTTCTGTATCTTGGCTATTGTAAACAGTGCTCCTGAAAACTGGCATGTATGTATCTTTTTGAATTATGGTTTTCTTTAGATAGATGCCCAAGAGTGGGATTGCAGGATCATATGGTAATACTAATTTTGGTTTTGTAAAGGAACCTCCATACTGTTCTTCATAGTGGCTGAACCGATTTACATTCTCACCAACTGTGTATAAAAGGAAACTGTTAGTTGCTCAGTTGTTTCCAACGCTTTGCAAACCCACGGACCGTAGCCTACCAATCTCCTCTGTCCATGGAATTCTCTAGGCAAGAATACTGCAGTGGGTTGCCATTCCTTTCTCCAGGCAATCTTCCCAATCCAGGAATCAAACCCAGGCCCCCTGTATTGCAGGCAGATTCTTTACCGTCTGAGCCACCAGGGAAACCCAACAGTGAAGAAGGGTTCCTTTTTATCCACATCCTCTCCAACATTTGTTATTTATAGATATTTTAATGATGGCCATTCTCACTGGTGTGAAGTGATATCTCATTTTAGTTTTGATTTGTATTTTTCTAATAATTAGAGAGGTTGAGCATCTTTTCATGTACTTGTTGTCTATCTGTTTGCCTTCCTT
>ML661346.1:16856195-17093464 GCA_007570785.1 Antilocapra americana
CTCGGGACTGGTGCAGCGAGATTTCCCGGGGGGGAGGGAGGAGGGAGGGGGGACCCGGAGGGGAAGCATATGTAAACCCATGGTGATATCATGACAATGTATGGCAAAAACAATAATAAAAAAAATAATAATAAAATTAAAAAAAAAAGATGACTGCTGTCTGCTATACAGATAAGAATTTAAAATCAGACCTGAATGAATACAAAATATCTTTATTTCCTATTAATGCAAGAGATGAAATAAACACAAACAAACCTAGAATAGAAAGTGAAGCCACATGTATTGAAGGTCCTTCTGAAACGAAAAAATTTGAATATATTGTTGTTGGTTAGTTGCTAAGTTGTATATGACTCTTTGTGACCCTGTGGACTGTAGCCTGCAAAGCTCCTCTGTCCATGGGATTTCCCAGGCAAGAATACTGGAGCAAGTTGCCATTTTCTTCTCCAGGGGATTTTCCTGACCCAGGGATCAAACCCTGGTCTCCTGCTTAGCAGGCATATTCTTTACTACTGAGACACCTGCAAAGCCATAAAATATGTTAGATTACAATACATTTTTTTCCGTAGAATTTTGCAAGAACACAATTTGACAAATTCCAACATAAAAGAGGTTGAGAACTATTGATTTTAATTCCAGTATATCCTGTGTATGAACAAAATACTGAGTCATTTGTAGACAAACAAAAGGCTTAAGAGAAATATTTCTAGACACTGCACCTTTACTTGGAAGTCTCGTGTTCTCTGTTTTTATTTCTGTACTCTAAATAAGGGAAAGTATAATCATAGCTATGTTTAATATGAGGTCTTATAAAGATTCATTACTATTTTGACAATAAATCAAACAGTATAATTTTACATTTGCTTAAAAGTATATATTAATGTTATTAATTAAGGAAGAACAATATGAAAAGAAAGTTCATGTGAATGCCCATGTACTAACAGTAGCTTATTTGAAAAGAATATATGTTTTCGTCAATCATTAAATATTTTCTGAAATTAATGTTTGCACTAAACATACCACAATCATGTTTTTAAAAAGAAACAAACACAAAATAACAAAGTTTTAAAATAATTCATCTGAACTCCAAAACCAGAAACATCAGGTATTTTATTATTTCTTTCCTCAGTGGGGGGCAAAGATCCATGACAAAAAACGTACCAAGTTAATTTAGACAACAAATGCAGAATCTTTATTGCAACCATTTCTTCAGCTCCCCAGAGATAACTAACTCCTATTGTGTACAATAATTTATTCACTCCTTAAAACCTAAATTGCTTAAAAACATGTTTCTCCTTTTCAGCAGTACTCCTATAGAATATCCTATTGTTTACTCAGACCACCTTGGAGATATCACAATGACATTTGAAAGCCATAATGTTAATAGGAAGATTAGATATCACTTAGAGGTCTCCAAAACCTACCTACAATTCAGAGAATATACTGAAAGAGAGTTGGCATGAACTAGCTACCGTGTATACAAAACCATCTGGTGGAAGCTGAATAAACCATAATTAGCATAAAGTGAAAATAAATGCTACATTTCTCAAAAACATCTGTGGACTTTTTCCTCTCTGAATTCAAAATTATGAATAAAGTGTCTTTATAGATATATTATTTTAAATATTTTCCATATCACCAACTAAGGACAGGGAGGCCTGGCGTGCTGAGATTCAAGGAGTCGCAAAGAGTCAGACACGACTGAGCGACTGAACTGAACTGAATTGAACTCTATGAGTCCGACCATCTAGTAACATGGATTTTTAAGTTCTTGGTGGCTCAGATGGTAAAGAATCTGCCTATAATGCAGGAGATGTAGGTTTGATCCCTGGCTCAGGAAGATCCCCTGGAGAAGTAAATAGCTACCCACTCCAGTATTCTAGCTTGGAGAATTCCATGGACAGAGGAGCCTGACCAGCTGCCTGTCCATGGGGTCACAAAGAGTTGAACATGACTGAGTGACTCACACTTCCACTTTCTTTGATTATTTACTACATTCTTATCTTTCCTTATATGCAATGATGTATCTTCAATTTACATTGATTTCCCAAATATTTTCTCTAAATTTTCTAAATATTTTAATACATATACTGTCAATATCCAGGCTTCCCTCTTCTCAGTCTTTTCCAGATTAGCTTTGTTATTGAAGTTTTTCAAAAGAACAGGTACAAAGAAATACCCAATTTACCACAAGTAACACATAGAGGAAAATTAGACAACCAAAGTTGATAAGGCATGACTTATACTCAAAGTATGACCAGAATGCTTGCCTTGTCAAAACAGAAGCCTCACTTTATATTTTTCTAATTGTCCAAGTTCTTAATGATAATGATGAAATTTTAGAAAATTTTCTTGAACTACAGTAAACAATATGGAGACATGAATCAGAGTTATAACAAGGACAAATTAATAACAGAACAGATATCACTTATGAGAATGAATATTCAGATGGATGATGACCATTCTTTGGGGAAAACATCTTAGGAAAGATATATTTTGTAGATAGTATTTTTACACTCTTAACCTTCCTCTTACACTTATTATGGAGCTTCACATTTAAAAAAAATATTTATGAATGTGAGAAGGGAAAAAATCAGGGCAATGAAAAATATTAAGGATAGTCTGTTTCGGTTTCTAAAAAGTTGAGAATAAAACAAGAGCAGGAAAAATAAAGGAACTCAATGAACATTACCTAGTTTAACTCTGTGCTGAGACATTTTTATGTATTAAAATTAGCAATGGATAAACCATAAAAATAACCTGACTCCTTGTACTGTCTTGTACCGTACGCTATGACTTCAGTTTTTTAAAAAGCATAATCCAATGAATTTAAAAATTACTTACTATTATAACTTTTACTTTTATATTTCTACAAATAAGTCTAGTTACAACTAGAAGTAAAATTTTATTTAGTTTTCCCAAATATGCCTCACATTGGCATAAACTTGTTTGCCTCATACCCAGTATGTTTTGAAACTGAAGATTCTTGAATAAAATGTTGCTGGATTAATCATGGTCCTTAAGTGTCCTAACAGGACTCTCCGTAATGCTAAAAAAGCATGACATTTAATCTAAAATTCAAAGTACCACACCTTTCTAGTGCCTTTTCTGACTACTAAAATGAAAAGCGTTTACATGTTAAAATCAGAGCTTTGCTTCAACAGAAATTATCAAGAAAATCAAACAGTCCTAATCCATCAAAATGCCATTTTCCTGGTAAATGAGAATTCCCTGCCATATAACCCTACCACAATAGCACATTGATTCTCAGTGTATCCTACATAGTAGTGCTCCTAGCATCTCTCTGACATAAATCCACACATAAATAACTTTTAAAACTTGACGTACAAAAATTTACATCTGGAAGAGAATATATTTATGCCTGCAGAATATCATTCAACACTGCTCATCCAGGACTTTGACCCTACTGTTAAAAAAAAAAAAAATTCTTTGTACTTGCCTTCTATCTAGGAAACTAAACCAGTCTCTTAAAGAAATGAGCTCATTTGTGGGCGGGGGGTGGAGGGTTGGTGGGAAATGCCATGTTTACAGAAATAATAGTGATGTCTGGTTTTAAAAACAGGACAGTATATCTTGGAAGGATATGTTTTGCAAAGATCCTTTTGTATTGTTTTTGCTTGTGTCAAAGGAATGATTAGAGTCCCAGTAAACGGGAACTTCCCAGAGTAGGCTAAATAGAAGGCCAACAGCTCACATATGGCTTGCAGCTTGGGGGAGTTTCTCTCAATGTTCCGCCAGAGATGGGACTGCCCAAATGCTTTCTCGCGTAAGTCCTAAGTCATAAACCGCATCCTCCTAGTCCAGCCGTGCCAAAACTGGACCCGAGGGGATACAGAGTCTTGGCTGATGGGAAACAATGACTGCTTGCTAAGGAAGCCACAGCTGCTTTCCTGAGAGACACCCAGATGCCTGAATTTTTCCTTACTTTCCATTTCTGACTACCTGTTCTGGCAACAGTTCCAACAAAGGGTGAGGCAGGCAGCAGGCACCCAGCTGTTTTCAATAAGCCTTGGCAATGTAGGAACTGATTATATAAACACGACAAGCATTCAAAGAGCATATTTTCTAGCTTTTAAGCTATAATAAAAATGGTGTGAGCCTGTACAAAAACCCTACATCTTCTCCATTCCAAATAGTGATAATGACAACAGCAATGCTGATGATGAGGATAATACTAATAATCGCTTTAATTAGGAAAGCAAGGATTATTAAAGGAGACATGATAACATGAGCTGCTGGGAAAGAGTTCAAATTATACAGAGAGAATTGGAAAGATGTGAAATTTCCACATTATGGGGCTGGTCAATGTTTCTTTATGAAACAGCAAGGTCAAAATGTGCACTCAGTTCACTTGATTTCTTATTTTTTCCCACAACCCTGGGCAAAAAACAATCAGATGTTGCATTATCACATAGGGTTCTCTTTAGTTTAATATCAGGTCCAAAGACCAAGAGAAGATGTTGATTTACATTTTAATTAAGATGAATTTTCCTGGCTTAAAAAGTATAAATGCAAATCTACTTCTTGGATTTGACAGTTGAAAACTGAAAGGTTTAAATAACTCACTCATGCCTATAGTTCACATACACAGGCTTATTATTTTTTTAATGCTTTCTGTATTTGAGATATTAGATCAGAATCTTTATGAACAATGTAAGAAGTGAATTGGAGTTTCAATAATCTATATTTCTACATGACTGCTCAATTTCTTGTACAACAAAGTGATATCCTTCTTCCAAAGAACAGAATTGCATTTAGCCTTCTTACCCTACATATTACTCATTTATTCTTCCTGCATTAATTCATGAAAATGAATATTTGGCTAGGCCAATTCTCTTCAATATATCTATTGTTCTAGCCATAATTTTCTTACCTCCAAGATGCACTATACATTTTTAATATAGATTTTAAATTGGACTCTTTCAAAGAACAAATGCTACAGAATAAAAATAACAGAAGGAATGTTTTTCAAATTGTTCTAGAAAAAAAGTTTTGGACAACGTGATCAATTGTAAATCTAAAAACAGAGCTACTGACAGGAAATTTGCATATCAGGGATGAATGAGTGGAGGCTAAGAGTGATAAACCACATACACATTGGAATTAACTTGGGACACAAGTGACCTTAGTCAAACCAGAACTCTGGAAAAAGAATAAGAAGACTCAATACAAATTATTTTACTCCAGAGGTTACTTAGAATTTCAAATTTTGCCTCTATAAAATGGGAAGAATAGCGTCCCTAATTTTTGTAAGATTATGGTGAATATTGACTCATTTTCTCTAAATTTTAAAGCTATATAAAGACACAAGATAACTAAAGTATGTTAACTTTTGGGCTAAAAAGATTCAATAAATTAAAAGTGAAAACAGAGTGAAAGATAAGGAGATATAAATTATAGGCAGAATTTGGAACATTAGAGATTTTATAAATGCCAGCTCTCTGTTATTGATGGTCATAGTTAAAATGATGCTTTTAAAACTTGCATATATTAACTGCAAGTAGAGTAGGATTTCAGTGCTTACGTACAATTATAGGTTGATCATTATCTGGAGTATTTCCATTATGTTTCTCATCCTGTAAGAGCATGGAAGTTCGATGTTCCTAATTAATTTTCATAACGCCAACCTTCTGAACTGTATCTTTTAATGTCCTCAAGTGTCCTTAATTCTTTATTTAAAACAAAAGTATGGAAAAAGTAATAATTTTTAATGATCCTCCATCCCAAGCCTACTGCCAAACTACTATTTTGATTTCTCATGTTACATTACATTTCCTTTGCATAGCTAAAACTGTGTTAAAATAGTTGGCTTTTTATACAGATGCTAACTTGAGGGATCCTGGGTAATATAATGGAAAACGTTTTTCTGAAAAGTCTACAATAAATAAGTAATTCCATAA
Source organism: Antilocapra americana (assembly GCA_007570785.1). Lineage (NCBI taxonomy): Eukaryota > Metazoa > Chordata > Mammalia > Artiodactyla > Antilocapridae > Antilocapra > Antilocapra americana. Next base: position 16,862,114 of record ML661346.1, read on the forward strand.
TGGTGGTATTTCTTAAAATATATATTTTTGAGAAATGTTAAAAGATTATTTATTTAGTGCTAGGTGTGATATCCATAAGAAATAATAGCATGAGTCCTAGTTCAAAGGTGAATGTACATATAAAAAATTACATTGACTCTGTCCCCATTGATTTCTATACAGTTCACGAATATTTATCACACTCTTGTTATATGCCAGGCATATCACTGCTGACAGAAGTCACTGGTGAGCAGCATAATTCCTGAATTCATAGAACTTAGAATTTCATAGTTTTTCATGAACATACTTAGTAAAGACTGGTGTATGTATGTGTATATATATATCCACATCCCTGGAGGAGAAAATGTTAACCCACTTCAGTGTTCTAGCATGGAAAATCCCATGGACAGAGGAGCTTAGGTAGACTACAGTCTATAGGGTCACAAAGAGGTGGACATAACTGAGTGAGCATATATATATATATATATGATGTGTGTGTGTGTGTGTGTGTGTGTGTGTGTTTATGTTATTTTTAAATCTTCAGGTCAAATTTTCTTCACAATATTGAAGTTAAATATAAAACAAAAGTGATTTACTAAAGCAAGGTCAATCACAGAGTTATGTTAACTCACTCACTGGACACGTTATTTAATGCTGGTATGCCTAAGTAGCTTCACCTGAAGAGCATAGATAATCTTTCAGAGTTACTGGAGTAATTAAATTAATGTTAATACAACATTATTACAGTGTTTCATATGTGCAAATGCTTCAACAAATGTCAATAGTTTAGTTGATGTTATTGATTTGTTATTGTCACTATTGACGTTTCGGCTGCTGCTCAGCCGTGTCTGACTCTGTGACACCCTGGCAAGGCTTCTCTGTCCATGGAATATTCCAGGCAAGACTGCTGGAGTGGGTTACCATTTCCTCCTCCAGAGGGTCTTCCTGACCCAGGGACTGATCCTGCATCTCCTTCATTGCAGGCGGATTAGTGTTTTCCAAACTTTGTTTGAAAATACATCATATAACAGTCATTCCGCCTCATTATATTTACCTTTACAATTTTTTAGTTAAATCATTATCTGTGTATTCTAAGACATATAAAAACAAAATTCCTTTTCAAAGAAAGATAGGATAAAACAACTATAAATAGAAATTATAATTTTTACTTCTTTCATTCCAATGGATCTTCTTATCCATTCACCCTAGAAAACTCCTATCATAAGGATAGTCTTCAAAGTAGCATTATAATTTTTACTTCTTTCATTCCAATGGATCTTATCCATTCACCTTAGAAAACTCCTATCATAAGGATAAAGAGTCTTCAAAGTAGCAAAGTTTGATGCCCTGGAAAAACACAGGCTTAAGAGCCTTGAAATTTGGGTTCTTGTCCTTTCTGTCATAAGATGGTTGAGTCATTTTATTTTCTCAGGATATCTATTTCTTTGGTTTCTTTTTCTGTTCAATGACAGAGTAAAAATAGAAAATCTCTAAAGTCTATTCTTAGTTCTATTACCTGAAAAATAATAGAATTGGCCAAGACAATATTATAATGGTAGAAAGTTCCCAGAATAGTTCCCCCAAATAATTAAATTCATAATAAAAAGAATACAATATTTCTTCATCTTGCCCTAATTACTGCCACAGTAAGGTAATTGAAATAACAGCAGAAATGACAGGGGAAAATTTTTTTTTAAAATCATCCTTTACACATGTGGAATATGTGAAGAGACTGGCAAAGGATGGGAAACATGATTCCCAAATCGTGCATTTCTAAATATCAAGATCCCTAAGCTTCTTCCTGGACATAAGCTGACTTTCTGGCCCTCTGATGCCTGAAATTAAGAAAGTTAAGACCTGCTATATTCATCTTTGAAAAAATAACCTAGCGGACATCATCAAAAAGGTACAGAGAAGTGGCCACAGCAGTGATTCTTAGAAAAATTTGCAGAGGCATATACTGAAATAAAAACAAGTAATAGACAATTTTGATAGTTATTGGTAAATGATGAGTTTTAAGGAGAACAGCAATTTCAGAGGTAAAATACTTGGCCTGTTTGTATGTATAGTCCAAGAAATAACAATCATATTTCTGGAAATCTGAGGTGGGGGAAAAAATAAAGTTTCACCATTAATGTATTCTCTAGGTTAAGTTACTAAATGAAGCTTTCAAAACTTTTAGTTTTTACCTAGTCCATAATTCAGGGTCAATTGTTTCTCCAGTGAGAAAGAAAGATGAGAAGGGATGGGGGAAGAGAGATTATTACTTGAATTCATTAAAACAGATGAATGGATACAGAAATTATGGTACATATATATATAATGGAATATTACTCAGCTATAAGAAAGAACACATTGAAGTCGGTCCTAATGAGGTGGATGAACCTAGAGTTTATTATACAGAGTGAAGTAAGTCAGAAAGACAAATATTGTATATTAACACATGCGTATGGGATCTAGAAAGATGGTACTGTTGAACATATCTGCAGGGCAGCAACGGAGAAATAGACATAGAGAACAGACTTGTGGAAGGGGAAGGAGAGAGTGGGACAAACAGAGAGTAGCATGGAAACATTACCATATGTGAAACAGACAGCAAGTGGAAATTTGCTGTGTGACACAGGGAACTGAACCCAGCGCTCTGACAACCTAGAGGGGTGGGATGTGATGGGAGATGGGAGGAAGGCTCAGGAGGGAGGGGAAATACGTATAGCTGTGACTAATTCATGTTGATGCATGGCAGAGGCCAACACAACATGGTAAAACAATTATCCTCCAATAAAAAAGACAAGAAAAAAACACCAATATTATAAAAATTCTGGGGGAAATTTATAACCAGTATAAGATATTGAATAAAGGAATAAATATACTCTAGTACAGTATGAGTTTTCAGAAAGCATCTTTGTAGCTATAAATGTGTTTATAATTATGCCAAAAGGTATACTTTAAGGATTCTGGGGAAATGTGTTAATAATTTTCATAAATAAGTAAAGCCAAGTGGAACCTCTTTGGTTAGCTTCTGAAGTTAGCACAGGCAACAAAAGTTGTACAGAGTTTAAAATTACCCTAGAAATTCCCTTAAATAACCCATAGAGTATAATACACATGGTTTTATGTACACAAACCCTTTATGGTAATTCCTTTACACACTCAAGTTTGAGAACCCTTGTGCTACTGAAGAGAGTAATAAAAGGAAAGCATGTAGATGTCTGATAATTTAAACCAATCTTGCCTTTTGATTAAGTGGAAAACTTAGCTGGAAAAAGAGAAAAGAAAAGAAAGGACTAGAGGGAGGAAGGAAAAAGGAAGGAAGGAAATGGACTATAAGCTCTAAATTGTTTTTGGTTATCTGTAAAGTTTATTCCTTTTTAACATCGAATCTCTACCACTCTAGTAATACATGTTAGATGAATGTGTTTACTTTTGTGAGTGTCAAACACATATATTGGAGTTCATCTAGGATTTAGCACTAAATTCCAAATTCTGAGAGCAGCACTCATACACATATAATATTACTCATCTTTACCTTAATATGCAGGGAAATATTTAGCTTGACTTCTTTGCCCTAAAAATTTTTGTTTTAAAATGATGTTTTAACTGGTGGCTCAGATAGTGAAGAATCTGCCTGCAATGCAAGAGACCTGGGTTTGATCCCTGGGTGAGGAAGCTCCCCTGGAGAAGGGAATGGAAACCCATTCCTGTATTCTTGCCTGGAGTATCCCATGGACAGAGGAGCCTGGTGGGCTACAGTCATGCTTCGTACATGACTGAGCAACTAACACTGTAACTGTCCTCAACTTTTAGGGTTCACTGCTATTTCTAATTGCATCTTTGACAGCAGTGATCATTTAAGACCTATGCAGGCGAAGTTTTATTTCAAACATTCACATGAATAAATCCAATTCAAATTCATTCTAGTCACAGTGTGACGTATCCACTCTCTGTTATGAGTTAACTAATTTTAGGTTGGAATATTATCTTCTTATTTACATAATTATGATCTTCTACATTAAACCAGTCTATCACAGAGTATTTAGCATAGGGCTTTCCCTTGTTATAAAGCAGGAATTATACAGAGAAACCTTACAGAAGCTCATGATGAGATGACTTTACCGTTGAAAACTGCACCAGGATGAATATGGATGGAAGTACATTATAACTGACTCTATTTTTCTATGCTGTATCAGTAGAAAACACGTATATTCAGAAATGTTACTTTTCTTTTTCCTTTTTCCTTTTTTCTCTTCATTTTTTTTTTTTTCTTTGCTGTGGTGAAGTTGAGCTACAAGCTCCCACAGGACCTGAAGTCTCAACACAGCTTGGGTTGTGGACTGGATTTCTCCCACATGAGTTTGGTGGCCGGGTCAGTCAGAATGATATTAGTACATTTAATTTTCAAAACACACACAGTGGAACAGATGTGTTTTATAGGGACTGCAAAATGAAGCTCAGAAATAAGGGGGCCTGGGTAATGTTCTGGTACAATATGGTAAGAGTTCACTGTATGAAACTAATTCCTGCCGATAACCATAACTTGTCTCTGTGAAAACTAGCTTATAATGTTTGTGTATAGAACTGTGGAGACTATCAAAGCTACCAAGATTTGAAACAGTGCAGCAGGAGCTCCAGAACTTTATGTAAATTAACCCCACAACATGGAACACATTAACTTGAGGGTTTCAGGAATTTGGAACTCAGAATGCTTGGGATGTGGGTTTAATTGAAACACGGTCTTATGACAATCAGTTCTTCTCTGGAGACGGGATTTTTTAGGGTGCATGCAAAGGTATAATTGAGCATTGACATATTACATCATAGTGATGCATTTTAAACAACCCATATCTGCTTCACAGTATTTATTTCACTAAAATACCACTGGATATTTAAAGATTCCTCCTTTCGAGTCCAACCATCTGAATAAATGAAAAGTACACGGAGGTGAGCCAGTCAACTCTCAGATGGGGCCAGGCCTCAAAGACTCACACATACGAAAAGCACTTCTTCTGGAAAAAATGTTTCTGGGTTTTCAACATAAATCAGGGTCAACACATAATACAATCATGCTCTAGTACATTTAGAAGCTGGAAAACAGTCTAACTAGGACAGTGATGCTTCCAGCAAACCTTCAGGCCAAATAGCAATCAGAGAATTCATGGCTTTGTGCTCAAATCTCATCTCTGTTCAAGTCCATAAAGGGGTTGCCTGTTCTCGTAGGGACATTTTAAAGGGGAGTTAGAAAGCTAAACTTTCTCCATGGCTATGATTTTAACGGATTTCTTTTTCTCTTATTCTTTTTCTTTCCTTCTCATTTCTTTTTTTGCAAGTGTAGCCACAAATGTACAGATCTACTTGTGAGTAATACTAAATTCCAGCAGTCTTGATTTTCATGCCATAACAATTATATTTTTATGGTAAATGAATAAGCCAAACCTTCTGAGTGAAATTCTATATGTATTACATATAAATAGGAATAAGACAAAATAAAATATAAAGTTTTATAATTGAAAAAGTTAGTCTAACAATATAAAAAGTTCTGTTTGGTCAAATTGTACATTGGATTAAGAATATGTCAGATGAAATCAAATATACTATTTGCTGCTGCTCAGTCACTCAATCGTGTCCAACTCTTTGTGATCCCATGTAGCCCACCAGGCTTCCCCATCCATGGGATTCTCCAGGCAAGAATACTGGAGTCGGTTGCCATTTCCTTCTCCAGGAGATCTTCCTGACCCAGGGATCGAACCCATGTCTCCTGCAGCTCCTGCACTGCAGGCAGATACTTTACCACTGATCCACCAGAGAAGCCCCTATCATTGTTTATGTTCTTTTTATATAAAACATAAAACTAGGAGTTACTCATTGCATGTCAGAGTTGGAAGTTCCAAGATCAGCAGATTAATACTTATCTATGGAGCTCTATAGGTACTAGAACTAAAGTGATAGCAAAATAAGATAAAACAGCATGATCCAACAATCCCACTTCCAGTTATACATCATATCGAAGGAAATGAAATCATTATCTCAGAAAGATATCTGCACTCCCCTGTCCACTGCAGCCTCACAATAGCCAAGATATGGAAATAATCTAATTGCTCATTGACAGAAGAATGGATAAAGAGAATAGGATAAATTATTCAGCCAAAAATTTGAGAAAATCCTATCATGTGTGACAACATGTATGGATACATCCTGAAGGTATTATGCTAATTGAAATGTCAGACACAGAAAAACCAATATTGCATGATATCACTTACATGTGGAACCTAAGAAAAAAGAAAGGAAGTTGGACTGAAAGAAAAGCAGAATAGAAATGCGGTTGCCAGTAGCAGGTGGGTTAGAGAATGAATGAACAAGGAGATGTTAGTGAAGGAGCACAAACGTACAGGTATAAGATGAATAAGATCTGAAGATCTAATGTGTAATAGTGACTACAGTTGATAGCTATGTAACTATATATACCAAATAACACTGCACTGTATAAACAAAATTGGTTAATAGAGTAGAACTCAACTACCCATGGTGATGGTTGTGGTAATGAATTTGATAGGGGAGTTCTCTCCCAATGCATACATAGAGCAACTCTTTGTGTGTCTACTTTAAATATCTTAAAGTGTTGTCAATATACCTCAATGTAACTGAAAAAATAAACTAAAAACTTTCATTCTAAGTTTGGCTAGTGTTAAATCATGGGTATTTTAATTTTTTTCATATTTCTGAAAAATTATAGCTTACAAGTATTTTTTAATTAAAAAGAGGGAGGTAATGAGACCCATGAATATTCAGGATAAGTTTAATGTAGAAATGACATTTCCCTGGGCCTGAGCAGTGGACTGGACTTAGGGCGGAGAGAAAAGAAGTAATAATTGAAATGAAGGATCCATGGTCACCCTTGCTGCAGAGGAGTTAGCCTGACTCTCTTTGAACTTATTTGAGAGTGAAAGAAAATTGGAAAAAGAGCTCCTTCTATGGGGGCTTTTCAAAACCAGACTGAAGAATAGATAACTCACTGGATGACTTTGTAGGAGAATACCATTACAGAAGTATGAGGTACATGAGATAAATTGAGTAGGAGATCATTCAAATCAGGAAAATCTGGTAGAATCATATGTAGTACGAGAAAGACTGATGTAGGTTTATTAACTTTTGATCAAGTTTGATTACATTCATGCATAAGTTATCAATGCAATGTTCATCAACCTTCATCAGGCTATTTTTACTCATATGAGATTTGTATTGAACTAGTTAATACAGATCACTCTGTAGACAATGACAATACAGGATGCTGTGTGTATTGGGGCCACAAAACACAGTCTGGGAGATCAAGGGGTATCTTGAAATAAGGAAGGGCCTGGAACATATTATGTCCTCAATTAACTCTTTATGAAGGAGTGATGGCATGATTAAACAAAATGCTCTTTAAACATCAGAGATAAAGGGGAGTTTGCCAGTGGAAAAAAGAAGGGAAAACTGGGGGTCCAGAGACATGAAACCAGGGAGAAAAAAAGACAACTCCCTGAAAGAAAGCAAAATGGCTGTCTGAGGAGGCCTTACAAATAACTGTGAAAAGACTGGAAGCAAAAAGCAAAGGAGAAAAGGCAAGATATACCCATTTGAATGCAGCGTTCCAAGGAATAGCAAGGAGAGATAAGAAAGCCTTCCTAACACTGTTCTCCATAGCAGATGTATAGAACAGTCTTTTGGACTCTAAGGGAGCGGGCAAGGGTGGGATGATATGGGAGAACAGCATTGAAACATGTAAATTATCATATGTGAAATGAAACTCCAGCCCAGGTTTGATGCTTGATACAGGATGCTCAGGGCTGGTGCACCAGGATGACCCAGAGGGATGGAATCGGGAGGAGGTGGGAGGGGATTTCTGGAAGGGGAACATATGTATATGTATACCATGGCAGATTCATGTCAATGTATGGCAAAACCAACACAATAATGAAAATAAAAAGGTCTTTCTTGAAAAAAAAAAAAAGAAAGCCTTCCTCAGCGATCAATACAAAGAAAGAGAGGGAAACAATAGAATGGGAAAGACTAGAGATCTCCTCAAGAAAATTAGAGATATCAAGGGAACATTTCATTCAAAGATGGGCTTGATAAAGGACAGAAATGGTAGGGACTGAACAGAAGCAGAAGATATTAAGAAGAGGTGGCAAGAATACACAGAAGAACTGTACAAAAAAGATTTTCACGACCCAGATAATCACAAAGGTGTGATCACTTACCTAGAGCCAGACATCCTGGAATGTGAAGTCAAGCGGGCCTTAGGAAGCATCACTACGAACAAAGCTAGTGGAGGTGATGGAATTCCAATTGAGCTATTTCAAATACTGAAACATGATGCTCTGAAAGTGCTACACTCAATATACCAACAAATATGTAAAACTCAGCAGTGGCCACAGGACTGGAAAAGGTCAGTTTTCATTCCAATCCCAAAGAAAGACAATGCCAGAGAATGCTCGAACTACAACACAATTGCACTCATCTCACAAGCTAGTAGAGTAATGCTCAAAATTCTCAAAGCCAGCCTTCAGCAATACGTGGACTATGAACTTCCAGATGTTCAAGCTCATTTTAAAAAAGGCAGAGGAACCAGGGATCAACTTGGTAACATCCACTGGATCATCGAAAAAGCAAGAGATATTCCAGAAAAACATCTATTTCTGCTTTATTGGCTATGCCAAAGTCTTTGACTAGGTGGATCACAATAAACTGTGGAAAATTCTGAAAGAGATGGGAATACCAGACCACCTGACCTGTCTCTAGATAAACCTGTGTGCAGGTCAAGAAGCAACAGTTAGAACTGGACATGGAACAATGGATTGGTTCCAAATAGGAAGAGTACGTCAAGGCTATGTCTTGTCACCCTGCTTATTTAACTTATATGCAGAGCACATCATGAGAAACACTGGGCTGGAGGAAGCACAAGCTGGAATTAAGATTGCAGGGAGAAATATCAATAACCTCAGATATGCAGATGACACCACCCTTATGGAAGAAAGTGAAGAAGAACTAAAGAGCCTCTTGATGAAAGTGAAAGAAGAGAGTGAAAAAATTGGCTTAAAGCCCAACATTCAGAAAACTAAGATCATGGCATCTGGTCCCATCACTTCATGGCAGATATATGGGGAAACAGTGGAAACAGTGGCTGACATTATTTTTCTGGGTTCCAAAATCACTGCAGATAGTGATTTCAGCCATGAAATCAAAAGACACTTACTCCTTGGAAGGAAAGTTATGACAAACCTAGACAGCATATTAAAAAGCAGAGACATTACTTTGCAAACAAAGGTCTGTCTAGTCAAGGCTATGGTTTTTCCAGTGGTCAGGTATGGATGTGAGAGTTAGACTATGAAGAAGGCTGAGTACAGAAGAATTGATGGTTTTGAATTGTGTTGTTGGAGAAGACTCTTGAGAGTCCCATGGACTATAAGGAGATCCAACCAGTCCATCCTAAAGGAGATCAGTCCTGGGTGTTCATTGGAAGGACTGATGTTGAAGCTGAAACTCCAATACTTTGGTCAACTGATGACTAGAGCTGACTCATTTGAAAAGACCCTGATACTGGGAAAGTTTGAGGGCTGGAGGTGAAGGGGACGACAGAGGATGAGATGGTTGGATGGCATCATCAACTCGATGGCCATGAGTTTGGGTAAACTCTGGGAGTTGGTGATGGACAGGGAAACCTGGTGTGCTGTGGTTCCTGGGGTCGAAAGAGTCAGACACAACTGAGCGACTGAAGTGAACTGAAAGTTAAGAGATATTCAGGAAGGTCTAACCCCCAAAGCATAGGAAAAGTGAAGTGAGAGGCAAGGTTTGCCTAAGACAGGGAAGGCAACTGAGGGGTTTTCATCATGAAGTGATATGATTATCTTTGTTCTGCAGCACCCAGCTGTGGTGTGGAGGGTAGTGCCTGGCACATTGCGAGAGAGACCTGTTAGGATGCTGTCTCCATTAGCTGATGATGACAGTGGCCAGAACTAGAATAGTTTTGGCTGTGGGGATAGAGAGATAAAATATGGATTTAAAGGATTAGAGGGGCTTTAACTATGAGAGTGAATGAGTTCCCCAAGGAATCTATACATAAGAAAATATTTTTATACTCTCCTGATAATCCCTTGGCATATTTTCAGAAAAACCAGACAGTTTATTACTTGTTTCCTAAGTATACCCCGGATCTTTCCTGTTGTATTGCTCTCCTAATACTCACTTCTAATTCTCTTCTCCTCCAATCCCATTTCTCTAAATCTCACCCATTCTTCAAGGTGCACTTCAATGTTACTTCCTTCATGGAATCTTCCATAATATCAGTTTTCAAAAATATAGAATCTTTAACTCCTCGAAACCCTAGATTTTCCACATTTGTTTCTTTTATTGCTTTTACTACATATTGCAGAGATGGCTATGGAATATCTTATGCAGCTACCCAGAAAAAATATCCAATTCAATCTGTTTCCCTCTGAAGCACTTGATGTACTGTCTTAAGCATACCAAAGTTAGTCTTTACATGTAATACAAAACAATGCATGTAATAAATAATATATTGTATCCATCTGGAAGGACTTCCCTTGTGGCTCAGTCAGTAAACAATCTGCCTGCAATGCAGGAGACCTGGGGTTCCATCCCTGGGTTGGAAAGATCCCCTGGAGGAGGCATGACAACCCACTCTAGTATTCTTGCCTGGAGAATCCCCATGAACAGAGAAGCCTGGTGGCTACCGTCTATGGGGTTGCAAAGAGTTGGACATCAGTCTAGAAATGCTATATTAAGTGTGGATTTGCAACTTATTTCTGTAGAAAATAAACCTCATTTTAAAACTATTTAAGTTTTAGAACTGATTGTAAAAACCAAGTCTAGAACTAATTATTAATTGATTTCAATACATGCTTATTATTATTATTAACTTCATCATATATGATTCTTAATACATATCCCTTAAAATAAATACAATTAATCTAATTTTCAATAAAGTAGGTTTCCAAAGTGATTGGTAAGCTTATAATGATGCTATTTTTGTTAATGATATTTATAAAATTTATAAAACAATTAAACCCAGAAAAGTATTCAATAAATTTGGTAGAAGAGGAAAAATAAAATCAAGATGTTAGAATTTTTCACAATTTAGTTTCCTTTTACATCCCCCAAAGATTAGAAAAAGAGGCAAATTGGATAAACTTATTTTAAATTTTTCTGAATCAGTGTGCCTCCTTGGTACTGGGCCAATAGTAAATGTAGAAGAACCATTTGGCCCCTATCTGGCTTCTGGATATTGAGGACATGTGTGTAGGATCAGAGTTACAGGGTGATTTCCATGAATCTATTCCAACCCTTTTGGAATTAAAGTCCATCTGTCAGTTCCTTGAGCCAGAGCTCAGCTTTTTAAAGTCATCTATCAAAACTCTGGAAACTGGCTGATAATGCTGACTTCTGCAGAGGTGACTTTCATGAACTAACTCTACCTACATCATAATCAGAGAAAGAGAGGGGAAAAAATTACATGCCTTTTTAAAAAATTGCTCCTGGCTTTTTTCTTTGAATTCTTTATTTCCCTCACTGAGACAAAGGGCAAATAGTGGCAACCATATGCATAATTCTCTTTCCCCCTGAAAAATCAAATACAGAGTCTTGATTTCTTAGCAGTCAAGTCTGATATTTTTTCATCTCTCTGATGAGCTGGATATGCTACTTTGCTTTTGTTTGCAGACATAATGGAAATAAACTGTAGAATTCTTTTTAAAGAGAATAAACATGTGGGAGCTCTTTTGAAAAAAACTACTGTGCGGTTGAATGCTAAACATGCCACTCATAAAATTAAATTTAAAATTTGCTTCCTTCAAGGGACACCCACTTACTCTCCTGGAGAAAACCTCAGCATAAGGGACACAGTTGTATCTCTCTTCAAATATCCATTAATTACCTGGTTATTGCTAGCCACATGTTATGCAGTTTATCAATTTCAATCAATTTAAAAGTCAAAAATTCTTCATGTTCATATAGCATGACCTTCTTTACCTTCAAATTATCTCAAAATGTACAGAGAAGAAATAGGAAACTTAAATAATAATTTTCTGATTAGATATTCCATTTGGAGAATAAAATATCTAATCTTCCCCATCATTATTCTTTGAAATAGTTTGGTCTGAAATGCTATCTTTGGAGGAGAAGGCAAGATGTAAGCTTCAAATTAGTCTACTTTGCTATGCTTCATTCACTCTATTAAAGCATTTTGGAAAGAATAGTGTTTCTGTTATGAATACAATTATTCTGGGCAGTATCTGATAACAGTAGTTTTGGTGAGGTTACTCACAATTTGGTGATCAACTTAATTAACTAGTTTACAGATCTTTGAAATGTAGCCTCACTTCTGATTCTGGAAATCAGGCAGCAAACTTGGACAAAGGCTAAAAATATTTTAAAAATAAAAGAGGAAAAGAAAGAAAACGTGTGTGTGTATGAGAGAGAAACAGACAGAGAAGCAGAGAGGTAGTGCATGAATGAATGGAGATTTGGTGATTTCTAACATTCAACCAAATATTCCCTTAAAACCAGAGCCTTTTTCTGTGTAAGCCCCCTTCTGCAACTTACTTGATTAATGACTAGAAATGTTCAGTAGTTACTAATCATCTTACTTGGATATTTGGTTACAGAGCAAATCGCTACCTCTACCAACTTATCCTTTAATTTGTTTAAATAAATAATAAAATTTCCACATCTTCTTAATAATGAAAATTTAAACCTACATAAATGGAAACAATGTACCAAAGGCATCTCTATATCTTTACCTCTAACTTACACTTGGCCATATATGCTTTCTCTCCTGTCCATCCTCCTCCCTATTTCTAAATACTTTTTACCATTAGAAATTGCAATAGCAAGAAATCTTACACCTACATACTTTAATATGTGTTTCCTAGAAGCAAGGACTTTGTTCTACATAGTTACAAAACTATCGCCACATGCAAAGAATTTAAACTTATAAAGTAATTACAATATGCATTCAAAGTTCTTCAAATGTCTCCAAATATACATGTGAGTAAGTATGCATGTACATGGATTCATGTAAATCCCAGACATACTCAGAAAATCAAGCATTGTATTTAGTTAAATTTCATACTTCATTTAATCACCAACACCACTTTAAGATCTTATGGGAATAGGAGAAGCATAGCAGTTGGCATCTAATAACTTTGCAAACTTTAAATGAATGACCAAATTTTAAAGAAATTATTGAAATTCAATTTCTTGAAGAAAATTCAAAATGACACAGCAATTGGTATTTTTAATTTGATCACTGTTGATGTTGTTTAGTTGCTAAGTCATGCCCGACTCTTGGAATGCCACAGACTGTAACCCACCAGGCTCCTCTGTCCATGGGATTTTCCAGGCAAGAATATTGGAGTGGGAATCTGATCATTATCCCTGTTCAATTTAGTACTGATACTAAACGTTACTAGCAATGCTATTGTCTGATATCCAAGACAAAACCAGCAGACAAAAATTTTGATGAAGTTATTGCAGTGATATCATTATACTGAAATTCTCCATCATATTTTCAAATAGAAATGACTATTTTCTTTTAAAAAGATAATTTTCAGGGGGAAAAAAAGTGAATGTCATCTAGATATACAAATGAGCACTTGTTAGGGGTTGAATTCAATGAGGAAACCAGGCAGATCTTATAAGTGGGTCAAAAAAGAATATTAAAAACAGGCACATTTACAAAATACTAAAATGAATGTGCAATAGGATCTAAAACTGATTTTTGTCATGTGAAAGAGGGAGCTAGATAGGACAGAATTTACATGTCTACAAAAAGAGCTATTTTACCTTGCTATGAGTTTTCTATAATTTATAGAGATGTAAAATAGCTTCCCTCGAATAAGAATCTAATACTTGAAAAAGGTCTTTTCCAAGAGTCTAGACAACCTGTAGTTTTTACTTATTTTTTCTCTACATCTTTTCAAATACCTGCCCTTCCCTATTTAAAACTTATTATAATGATGACTACAATTACCTGCAAAGGAACAGCAATGTTATGGCAACTGAATTATTGAGGTCTCTTTATTAATTGAATCCTGACAAATAAATTATGAATATGGAAATAAACAAACTTTTTATCAGCAGCTTTATAGGGAAATGTGTTAAAAATATGTGCTCTAAGTTAGCAATCCCCAACCTTTCTGGCTCCAAGAACTAGTTTCATGGAAGACAATTTTTCCATGGTACAAGTCCATGGCTCAGGGTTTGGGAACCCCTACTCAAAGCAACCCTGGCTGAAGAAATCATACCTTTGTTGAAAAATAACTACTATTTGAAGTATTCTTTTGATGAATCTTTGAAATATAACATTTATTTTCACTGATATGTATCAGGATTATTACATATGGTTAATAAACATGAAAGGGATCTAAGTCAGAGAGCCACTGTTTTTAAGGAGGTATCATGTCCCTTCCTATCTCCAAGCTTCCAAGGAGTTCTAGAATCGGAGTATAGTAAAAGAGAAAAGGATTTCACAGAGCCACACTGTTCTTTTGAACTATACATACCAGATCTTTGCCCTCTGTCTTACATCCCTTCCTCATCAACCAATTCCCCTAGAACTCTATACTTGAAATTTCTCTTCTACTATTTGTCTGAGCACTGCTTTCCTAGTCTAACTTTAAGTGATTAGATAGGGCTGTTCCTAGGGAATACGACATAGTGGTTGTTCGGGGTCATGAATAGGCTCAAAGTAGTCAGCAAATTTGGTGGTATTAGAAGCAGGGTTCAATTATATATTCAAAAGTCCTAAAAATTATTTTGCTTCATATTACATATCTAGTAATACTGGAGGTTTGTAAACATTTAATTTTTGTTTAATAAAAATATACACAGTGTATAAATATTAAAAATAGGAAATATATTAAAAATATATATGCTAATCTGAATGATGGAAAAGCAACCTAATGGTTTTTGTTGAGCCTTTTTTTTAAGGATAGTTGCTGAGGTTATTCAGCTTCTGTTAGAATTGTTACTCATACTAGCTCCCAATAAAAAATCAACATATTCATTCCTAAGGTCATTTATTATTCACATGAGTAAATAAATATGTCTTGGTTTATGAAATGTTAAGGAAAGACTAGCACAGATATAATAAATATTTTAATGCATCTTCTCAAATATTTGAGTTCTGATTAAACTGATTGATACTGATTATAACATTCATTCTGAGCAATTTGCCTTTTTCCTCACAGTTTTTTCCTACAGTTCTCCTGCACGGGTATTTAGGCCTCTAGCCCACTGTCTGAACTCATAGTACTTTCTCAATAAATATTTGATGAATGAATGAAACGTCAGTCCCTATTGTGATATACCTTTTCTCATTGCATATTTCACATGTGTAAATGTGACCCAAGTTTGTCCTGGCTTTATTTGCCCCCGTCTTGTTCATCCTCTGCCCTAATAAAAACCAGCCCTTCTCACATCAGGTTTTATCGGCTAAAATCTTACCAAATCTGGGTCTGGACAATATCCAAAAAGCAGAACTTTGATTTCAATGTTACCTGTTCATAACATCTGATAATGCACTCTTTACTTCAAATATCACTGGCCTAGATCCAGATCTAAAGTCAGACTGGCAGTCAAGGAGGTGACCTGCACTAAAAATACCCCAAACAGTCTACTCTCTGTCTACAGGGATTCTATAATATATTGTTAGGCCATTGTCAGATATGACCTTAGAAAAGTAAATTATGCTGTGAGATGGCAATTACCTTCTGATACCCGTTCTGAAAAGGATACTCTGAGTTGATTTCTAATGAGAAAACAGTGGATAAACAGTTAATCACAACAGTCTTCTATAAATCTTCTACAAGTTTGTTAACAAATAATCCTTGATGTTCCAGTCCATTTTACATAGCTCATTGAGCCATACTACATTTTTTTCCCTTTCACACACACACACACACACACACACACACACATATAGATTATTTTATGGGGCTCCCCAGGTGGCTCAGGGGTAAACAATTCACTTGCCAATGCAGGAGACACAGGAGACCCAGATTTGGTCCCTGGGTTGGGAAGACCCTCTGGAGAAGGAAATAGCAACCCACCCCAGTATTCTTGCCTGAGAAATCCCATGGATAGAAGAACCTGGCAGGCTACAGTCCATGGGGTTGCAAAGAATCAGACACAGTTGAGCCACTTAGCAGCAGCAGCAGCATTTCATTTTACACTAGAGTGTAGTTGATTACCAATGTTGTGTTAGTTTCAGGTGCAGAGCAAAGTGATTCAGTTATTCAAACACACTATCCTGTTTCAAATTCTTTTCAAATTCTTTTTGTTATTACAAAGTGAAAGTGAAAGTTGTCATGTCTGACTCTCTGTGACCCCATGGACTGTATAGTCCATGGAATTCTCCAGGCCAGAATACTGGAGTGGGTCGCCTTTCCCTTCTCCAGGAGATCTTTGCAACCCAGGGACTGAACCCAGGTCTCCTGCATTGCAGGCGGATCCTTTACCGACTGAGCCACCAGGGAAGCCCAAGAATACTGGAATGGGTAGCTTATCCCTTCTCCAGTAGATCTTCCTGACCCAAGAATCAAACAGAGGTCTCCTGCATTGCAGGTGGTTTCTTTACCTGCTATCAGGGGAACCCGAGTTTATTACAAGGTATTAGTAGAATTTTCTATGCTGTAACAGTAGGTCCTTGTTGGTTCTTTATTTTAAATATAGCAATATGTACATGCTATACTTTCAAAGTATGGAAATATAGGGCCAACATTTCTGTTTAGGTAGAGATGGCTTTTGAGAAATGAAAAATTCTCTCTGCATAGGCCATTCACTTTATTATTAGCCCTGCAGAAAATAGCCCAGGATAATGTCAACTTGCTCACTGACCCACAGCAAATCATTTTGGTATCTAACTGCACATTAAATTACTCTCAAACTATTTTTAGGGCAAAAATAGATGAGGATCTCACAGATATAACTCATTATCAGAGTCACCTTCCGAAGAGTTTCATATCCATAAAAAATGATGCAGCAGAAGACATCATTATAAAATAAAAAAGAATAAAACAAGAAGTGCCTTTTTCACACTCTCTCCAACAAATTATCTAGCAGAAGAAAGGTAAGGATATTTAATTACAAAACTCTACAGGTCGTGCTAGGGGTAAAGAACCCACCTGCCAATGCAGGGGATGTTAAAAGCCAGCTCAATCCCTGTGTTGGGAAGATCCCCTGGAGGAGGGCATAGCAACCCACTCCAGTATTCTCGCCTGGAGAATCTCATGACAGAGGAGACTGGCAGGTTACAGTCAATAGGGTAGCAAAGAGTTGGACATGACTTAAGTGACGTAGCATGCATGCACGCTGAATTATTACCCCAGTGATTACCTGAAAAAATCCAAAGAAATGTGAAAACACTGCCTTATCTTCATCTATTTCCTTAGAATCATCTTACTTCTATTTTTATCCATTTTTTCCAATTGTTTTAAATAAAACTTGTGTTTCTTCTTACAGGAAATTAGTCTATACTTTTCCAACAGGTGATACTACAAGTCTATACTTTGGTAGGCAAGTGATAAAATATATTTTAAATTAGCAGGTGGCTTGAGGCACAAGTGGCCAAAACATGAGTTGAAGGTGCTCCAAATGTTGACAAAAAACGCTTCACGAGAGGCATGGAATATTTCAAAAGCTCCATAGAGCTCAAGGAATGGTATTTAAAACCAACTCTGCAGGTTATTTACCATCTGAGCCACAGGGAAGCCATTTATAAAACTGGAAAGGGGTTTAAAGGGAGGTTGAGGACAGAAAGGCACACTGTAGAAGAGGGGAGAAAGACTGAGAAAAAAAGGCTGGAAGGGCGTTGTGAAAGGGTCAACTAAAGGAGCCAAGAGACCCAACTCAAAATATGAAAAGTTAGGCACAATGATATATTGGAAATGCATGTAGAACAGAGAAGCGAAAGAGCATGTCATTAAGAGACAAAGAAGAAGGAAAGACAATAGCTAAAGGAAAATAAGTAAAAGATACCAAGAGATACAGATGATCATTAAAAAAGAAAACTATCTGGCATTCCTTTATGTTTTGCCATAGCAATTATCTGCCAAAGTTGAAATTACAGTATTCCTCTGTGATTCGCCTTAATAGACTCAGCCAGGTGCATTATCTCCAAGCATTTTCATTCAGGAGAAAAATTAGCCAATCATGAATCTGGATGTGAATTTTAGGGACAAAACTAAGTGAAAGCTCTCCAAATGCTATTTATGCAGTGGGCCAATCAAAATTGCATAAATTACTGAATTCAATTGCCAGGAAAGGGGGTTACATTTAATACAGCTAGACAGCTGAGCAGCTGCTTTCATGATTTAAATAAAAACAAGCTGAAACCTTTGCTGTCAACTCAGTGATATATGACTTGTAATGGGATGTTTCCAACCTTCACTTCCATATGGCCGCCTCCACTTTAGGTAATGCTCCTTGCCTTCAGTGCAACCAACTTTTCAGAAAACATCTGGGTCCCATTCCTGCTCTGTTAGCTGCAACGCTGCCTCCTACAAACACATGATTCGATGGATAACATCTCTTCACTTGAGGATCAAATTAGGGCATTTCATTGATAATTTTTATCATGTTTACAACCAGAGATACTGCATGCAAACATGGCACACATTCTGTCCAGAAAATTCCTTCATATGGTGGATGTTCATACTAGTGTAGATGGTATATATAAAATGAGAGGTGAACTTTAGTAGTTGGAATTAGAAAAACAAGAAAGGCTAGCCTCAATAGAGTGGTCTAGTAGTCTTGCTACTCACCTACTCCTTTGTACTAGAAACTTCTCTTCATCTACACATTCCCTCTCTCCTTCCAAAAAATAAAGGAAAGGGAAGAAAAAAAGACAAACATTCTTCTGAAAGGTGGGTGTAGCACAAAAGAAAGATGAGAATTTTTCCAATTTCACAAAAGTTTCACTCAGGTCGAGGTCAAATCAAAAGGAATTTATCCTAAAATAAGAACAAAAATGTCAGAATTGACAACAGCTATGGAAAAATGAAAAATTGAATATATAAAATACTCATGATTTGAACCAGGATATTTTATGTCTTGCAGAGTGAAAGTGTTAGTCGTTCAGTTGTTTCCAACTCTTTGCGACCGCATGGACTGTAGCTGGCCAGGCTCCTCTGTCTATGGGGATTCTCCAGGTAAGAATATTGGAGTGGGTTGCCAGGCTCTCCTCCAGGGAATCTTCCCAACCCAGGGATGGAACCAATGTCTCCCGCATTGCGGGAGGATTCTTTACTGTCTGAGCCACTAGGGAAGCCTCTAGCAAAGTAAACTCCAAAGCCCACATTTCTGTGAAGATATTCACTACTGTAACATCCAAAACAAGGTAGATGTTATCCTGAAAAGGGGATTTGAAATAGTCACTTGATATGTTAAGATCGTGCCCCCAATAATTGGTTTGCAAGCTGTAACAATCACTAAAAACAAACCCTATGTCCCATTTTTAGTTCATGAAACAAATTAATATAACATATATCATTTGCATGAATTTCTCATTTTAATACAGCAAGTGTCTACACGTAGGCACATACAAAAATTTAAACCAAATTTTCTAAGATGGTTTCTTTCCCCATTAAAAGTCAACAAAACAGAGGTAGAGAAGCAGGGGGAGGAGGAAGAAGAGAGGGGAAGAAAAAGAACAGCAGTAGAACCAGTGGCTGACTGGGGCTGACTGCAGAAACTGAGAATTTTGTTGCAGGAAAGGAGGAAAAAAAAAAAAAGCAGTATCAGTTAAAGAAGAGGTTTTTTGTTTTTTTTTTTTCTTGCAAAAATATACCCAGTTTCTTACACTTACCCCCTTATAGTTAGTTAAAAGTTTCTTTACTACTCTGAAAATTTTAAAGGTCAAAAAAGTTCACCAATGAAGACAACCAGGGAGTCCAGCTTCTACCTAAGAACCAGCATGTAATTTTCTCAGCCTTACTGCAGGCCTTTCTAAAGGCTTTTTACCTGGCACCCCTCCAGTGGGAAAGCTGCCCTCTGCAGCCAGCCTTGGTGCAGGTGTGGAAGCTGCAGTCCAGGACTCAGCCTTTCCCCTTCCCCACCAATGTGGTTTTAGAGACTTAATCAGCAATTCTGACACCTGGCAGCTCAGCACTCTCTCGTGCAGGTCAGCTGAGCTCCAGACAATAATAATGCACAAAATTCACTCATTTATAATTTAAAGCATCATCAGAAGAGGCTTTTCAGAGCATCACAAAATACAAATTAATTTCTCATTAGTTCCTGAATATATTAGTTTGATGGTTACATACAGTAGGGCAAACAGAGGTTACAGGAGAACAAGACTAGATCACTGCTACCTTCTATTTGGGCTTCCCATGTGGTGCTAGTGGTAAAGAATCCCCCTGCCAATGCAGGAGATGTAAGAGACACTGGTTTGACCCCTGGGTAGGGAAGATTCCCTAGAGGAGGGCATGGCAACCCACTCCAGTATTCTTGCCTGGAGAATCCCACGGACAGATGGAGCCTGGTGGGCTACAGTCCACTGGGTTGCAAAGAGTTGGACATGACTGAAGCAACTTAGCAGGCATGCACCTTCTGTTACACTGAAAAACTTGCTCAACTTCTAAGACACTTTAATGATTTTTGTTTTATAATCAAAATCTATTAATAAGACACAGTGATGGATGCTTCTGCAATCATCTCTCACTTCCCCAGCAATGTGAGCCAATCTGTACCTGCTTGGTCTTTCACATTCTCCACCTCATCAGAAAGCACAGATCACATTGTCATCTCTCACCCTGTATGAGCTTTCCTTGAAGTTCTACTTTATATTTAACCTAACACAAAATGTGCCTTGTATTTTATGATGTGATTATGTTTTAAGAGAAAACTCACATGTTAAAAATCATGCCCTTTAAGAAATTACATATTTGTGTTTATTCAAGAGCTCTACATAATGTGACCTTAATCAATTGATATACACATTTCATTTTGCAAAGCAAAACCTAGTGGAGTCAGTCAGACCTGGGTTAGTCTCCTAGCTCTTCTAGGCATTAGTGAATTATCTGTGGGGATAATATTACCATTTTGCTGGGTTGTGTAAGGGTAAAACGAAATAATATGATATTCAACACCTATTTCTTCTCTTTCTTCTGCACCTCTTTTCATATGTAACTGGTTAAAGAGCTGCTCAACTTTGTGGCCCAGACATAGCACAGTGTCACAGCCAATGTAACACCAATCTGATAATCAAAAGTAACAGAGAGGTAGTTTATAATTCATTGCAAACTCTTCAAAAAATATCAAAGGGGGATTATGCACAGAAAATAAAAAGCTCAAAATCATTTTCACCATCTTTTCTTCCAAAGGCATATTTGTCATATAAGTGTATCTGTTCTTTATCTCTCTCACAAAAATCTCCAAAGTGAGTTTTAAAATTTTGTCATCCTCACATCTGCTGAATGTTTTCTTCTCTTTTCCTAAACTATCAAGTTGACCTGTTCAATGCAAAGCATTCGCTTCTTACCATTACTCCTTTGCTGACTTTGTGCAATGCTAGTCGAAGAATCTGGCTGCTTACATCTGGTCCTTATGAGGCATGGGGCGTGGAGAAGTGCAGTATCCACATGCACACGGGGAAATAGGATTTGTGAAGCTAAGTGACTTTCACAAGGTGACAAATTTGGTAAATGCAAGATCTAACATTCACTTTTTAAAAAATATACTTTTAAAGGAGAACAGTTGCTTTCCAATGCTGCTGGTTCCTGCTGTACAACATGAATCAGCTGTATGTATCTATATGTCCCCTTCCTCTTGAGATCCCTCCCACCCATCCCCACCCGACCTCTCTGGGTCATCAGAGAGCACCAAACTGAGCTCCCTGTGCCATACAGCAGCTTCCCATTACCCAACTATTTTATACATGGTAGTGTACATAGGTCAGGGCTACTCTCTCAATTTCATCCTGCCCTCTCCTTCCCCCGCTGTCTCCTTATCCTTCCCTCCATCTCCCCTTGGCTGTCCTAGTTCCAGTCCTTTCTTTTCACAAACCAAACAGCCTTAATCATGCAGCGTGTCAGAATATGCGAGGCATAAAAATGTGAGTCTTGCACTCTTGCTAACTTGACTGAAAATGGTTCTTAAGCATTCAGTTAATTAACATCAAACTATTTTATGGAGAAAGGATTTCTGCCTTTAGAACTTAAAATGTCTGTGCTACACAATTTGAAGAATCTGTACGACACAGCAGAGATGAAAAAAAAAAATCGGCCAATTGGTAGAACCTGAATCAAAGGAAGTTTAGGCTAACAAAATTGTCCTAATTAAAGTCCAACACTTCAGTACTCTATAAAAACACAATAAATACAACAAGATTTAACTTTAAATGCGCAAACCATAAAAAAAAAACAACTCAAAAAATCCCATCTCGTTCAACCTATCATTTTAAGTAGGTAGTGCTAGTGATAGTGACTAGGAGAAAAAAAACTTAGGATGCATTCAAGAGGAGACAAGAGGCTCAAAATGGCATCACTTACACTCAGTCCACATCAGCAAAGACCTGAGACTTAGTAAGTAACCTAATAACAGTTTCAACCTGCCCCCCTACACCCACCAGCAACACAATGTTAATGAGTCAGTCTGGAATTTCCTACCCAGCACCAGTGAGGGAATTCGCCTGAGAGATTCCTTCCAACACCGAAGAGGAAGAGGAAGATCACCCCCTCCTTGCTTCTGCCACTTTCTGCCTAAAAACACCTTCCACTTTGTACAGCTCCTTAGAGGGAACTCCTATTTGTTAGATGGCTGCTGCTGCTAAGCCGCTTCAGTCGTGTCCGACTCTGTGTGACCCCATAGATGGCAGCGCACCAGGCTTCTCTGTCCACAGGATTCCCCAGGAAAGAATACTGGAGCGGGTTGCCATTGCTTTCTCCAATGCACGCACACACGCTAAGCTGCTTCAGTTGTGTCCGACTCTGTGTGACCCCATGGACACCAGCCCACCAGGCTCCTCTGTCCACGGAATTCTCCAGGCAAGAATACTGGGGTGGGTTGCCATTTCCTTCTCCATTTGTTAGATGGATACTACCCAATTCATGAATAATTAAATTAAACCTATAAGATCTTCCAATTTACTCAGTTGAATTCTGTCTTTTAAGAAGGAGAAGGAGGGGCTTCCCTGGCAGTCCAGTGGTTAAGACTTTCCTTCCAGCACAGGGGGTGCAGGTTTGATCCCTGGCCAGGGAGCTAAGATCCCACATGCCTCACAGCCAAAAAATCAAAACATAAAACAAAAAATAAACTGCAAAGATCAAAACATAGAACAGGAAGCAAAAAATTTTAAAAAAAGCATAAACTTCTTACATTTTAATGTAACATTTGTTACATAAAATTGTAACAAATGCAACAAAAGCTTTAAAAAAACAGTGCATATCAAAAGATATTTCCATATTAAAAAAAGAGAAAAGGAAAAGGACAGAAGAGCTCCAAGAGAAATGAACAAAACATTTCAAAGAGGAAGTAGAGATTATAAAATATTAAATTGTGGCACAGGTGGAATTTTATATCATGCTTTCTCCTAAAGTCACACTATTGTTATCACTTACTGTTTTTTGATTCATTATCAACTCTCAAAAAAATCCCAAGAATACAAAGAGAAAAACTGAAGACATCAGAAAAAGCGGAAGGGGATTCAAAAATTCCAAATCAGATTTTTACATAAGCATATTATTATTATTTTTGTTTTAAAACTCCATGAAAAAGTTTTATGACAAGTGTATTAAAAGGTGTGAGGAAAAACAAGTCCATCAAAAATGCTAGCCACAATCTGTATTGTGTACCCTCGTCTATCTGGGTGTAGGGAAACCCTAGGACTTACAATGAGTAGCAGGCAAAGTCCAGACAAGAAAACACAGCTCACTCCTGGGAGCATGATGGTGGTGATGGTTTAGTCGCTCAGTCTTGTCTGACTCTTGTGACCCCATGGACTGTAGCCTGCCAGGCTCCTCTGTCCAGGAAATTTTCCAGGCAAGAATACTGGAGTGGGTTGCCATTTCCTTCTCCAGGGGATCTTCCTGACCCAGGGATCGAACCTGGGTCTCCTGTATTGCAGGCAGATTCTTTACAGACTGAGCTATGAGGGAAGGAAATATGGAAATCAAATATGGAAAACCAGTGACAAAAGTGATGGCAGAGAACAGGACACCAGGGGCTGGGGAGAGGGGATTAGGCCATCATTGCTTCAGAGTTGCAGCATTTCTGTTTTGGATAATGGAAAAGTTTGGAAATAGTGGGAATAGATATATAACATTGTGAGTATATCCAATGCCACTGAACCATACAACTGAAATGTTGACTTAAAACACACTGGATCGTAGAACTAGAAACGGTCAAATTAATCAACTTTCTGTTGTGAAAATTTTACAATTGAAAATAAAAGAATGAAAGAAGCAGACAATGATACAGTGACAGCAGGGAACAAAATCCAAAGGAAACTGTGTGGCAATATAGAGATTAATAACAGCAATAGATTAATCACAGCAAGAAGACTTAGCTACCTAGGCTGAAGGGACCAAGGGAGTTACCGGAGTCTCGGAGACAAGACTGCAACAACAGGACAAGCTGCAACCACCAAAGAGACACAACCACCGCTGAAGACGGTGCCCAGGGCAGTCAGAACTCTGAATTCTGCCATCTTCCCAACTCTCAGTTTCCCACTGCTGCCCTACAGTGGCCATGAAACCGTGTACAAGCCCCTGCGTCCTTGTCTACTGAAGGAAAATGCTGACTCCAGAGTCAATGACAGAGAAAGGTGAAGATACAGAAGCAAAGAATGGCTGTTGGGCTAAAGAACTGGAAGCAATTTAGACCATAATTCTGCCATACAGCAGAATCACTGAACTTTATCTGTATAGTTAGAGGCCTGATACACATTCTTAAGTTGTTTTTATAGGAAGCAGCCCCCTGCACCCTCTGCCAGATGAAAACTGCTGACCATAAGAATATAACCCATAAGGCTGGTGATGCTTGAAACTTCACCTTGAGGCAAACCAATCCAAGAACTGTCTGTGAGCTGATCACACCCTGCTCCTTGAACATGATAAAACTCCTCACTACCCCCTCCAGTGTGGATCACATGGTCTTCAGGGCATTAGCCCACTGTGGCCCCCTTTGCCTGGCAAAGCAATAAAAGCTAATCCTTTTTACTTCACCCAAAACTCTCTCTCTGTTTCTAGTCAGCATAGGTGAATAGAGGCTGAGTTTTGACAACAGCCAGAACTAGGTGGAAGAGAGGCTAAGAAGCCCAGCAATGGACTTGGTGGGGTTCAGCCCTCTCAATCTAGAGCAGAGCAAGGAAAAGGCAAGGAATAGATCTGGGAGAAACCAGCAAATAACCCTCACACCAACCTTCAAAGCTGGTGGGGTGAGGTTTAGCATGTTCTAAAAACATCTGATCAAAAATAAGGATTTTTGACTGAATTATAAAACACATTAAAGAAAGGAACATCAAAATAAATCTTTTCCTGAAACTCAATGAGTAACAACAACTTTGGAAAGGGATTAAAAATAGTTCTTTCCATCCATTTATTTTTGGGACCACAACTGAATTTTTTTACCAAATAGATTATAATGTGACTCTTCCAGTGTGAGGCTCATAATTTCCTATCTCAAAGGAGACTTAGTTGTTATCTTGCCATCTCTGCAAGATGCTGCTTTATTCTCTGTGAATGTCTATCTCTCCCAAGGTTAGTGTCATATACTAATATCTGTTTCACCTGCCCATCACAACAGGACCAAATATATATCTTGACTCGCTTATCTGCTCATGATGCCTTCATTCACTTGGGCACTGATCTTGCTTGCACTCAAACTATTTTCAAAATATGCCACCCAAGAAAGAGTTTACAAAACATCTCTTGGTGAGACATCTTCTTCCTTAAAACCCACCTATGGCTTTTTTTTTTTTTCACAGCATAAACTCTTAAAGTCTTTGGTCTACAGTAAGGGTCATCAAAATTTTTCTGGAAGGGAACACATAATATTTTAGGTTTTGCAGGCCACAGGGTCTCTGTCACAACCACTCACTTCTACCATTCTAGTGCAAAAGCAGACTCTGACAATTTGTAAACAGAAGGGAGAGGCTATATTCCAATAAAACTTTATTTATGTACACTGACACCTGAATTCCATATAATTTATGTGTCATGAAATAGTCTTCTTTTGACTTACATTCTACTATTTCAACATAGAGGAACCATTCATAGCTAGTGGGCACCACTAAAACAAAAAGGCAGACTACAGACCCCTGTTTACAATATCACATTTCCTAACGCCTTGCCCCCCTGCCCTCTTTTTAGTCATCTGTCTTCCCATCCCCTATTCTTACCCTGTAGTTTAGTTATGCTGAGCTACATACCACTCTTTGAGCATATTGTATATTGTCCTATTTGTTACAAGTTTCTTCTGCCTGGAATGACTCTTCTGTTTTCTACACATTCTGCAAACTGCTGCTCAAACAGATCCTTCTCTGAGACTTTCTCAGGCCATTGAGCTCTTATCCAATATTTCTCATAACATCTCACTGCCTATAATAGTGTCTGTGCCCAAATGAAGTTCTTACTGTACTGAAGCTATCTGTGCATTTTCATTCCTATTGCCCTTTAGCTTCATATGGACAAAGAGTGTCCTTGTTTTGTTTGCGTTTTCTTCTCTAGAATTTTGTAAAATATCTAGAGTATGTAAATGCTCTAAAGAGTAACTGTGCTCTGAATGGAGTGCCAATTAACCAAAACAAAATTTCACTCTTCATCATAAGTAAAGTAACCACCGTGAAGGTTGAGCTTAGCAGTATTTCCTCGTCTAAGCACTGGGGATTAAATTATCACTAGAAAAGATTCTGATGCTGGGAAATACTGAGGGCAGGAAAAGAAGAGGGTGGCAAAGGATGAGACGATTGGGTGGCACCAACTCAACAGACATGTGTTTGAGCAAACTCTGGGAGACAGCGAAGGACAGGGAAGCCTGGCACGCTCAATTCATGGGGTCACAGCCTAGTGACCAAAGAACAACAACAGTCATAAGTAAAGAGTTCCTTTAAATCTGACTCGGCTCACAGACAACTACTGCAGCACTAGCATGCTGGCTCCTGTTAGTGTAGAAATGAGTTGTCATGTTTGGCTTCATTTTGTCTTTGCTTCTCCCAGACATTAATTAATTATCGTTTTGGAAAACAGATCCTAGAGAAGAAAAATAGAGGTTGAGGTCACCATTGCCTCCAAGAGCCACAGAATCTTGGGAACATGCAGATTAAACGCCCAGAAACCATACTGGTGAGGTTTAGTCGATTTTATTCTCTTTGGATAGAAGAAGGAAGTAATTCATTTGGGGAAGTAATTTAAAACACTGATTTTTAAAAACAAGCTGGTAAACAAGGCAATATTGTGTTCCAGACCGCAAAATTGACATGATTTTTAAAGGAAAAATTGGGAGACTGGAGAGTGGAGAAGAAATTCCACACCAAAAGTAACTTTTTTCTTCTCTGCACTTTGATATCTTGTAGGAGAGAATTCCTAGAAACATTAGTGAGTGGGCAATAGGAGGAACAACTTTAAAAACCGTGTTTCAAACATCATAAAAAATATTAAATAAAGGAAATGAGATATTGGTTTCTATGTCTTGAGTAAGAGGAGCAAGGAAAAGGAAAGTAAATTCTAAGGAAAATAAGTTACACAGTTTTAAAATATTACCAGTGTATAATCAGTAGAGATTCAGAAAGGATTCCTTATTTGAAGACAGTTTTTCTGAAGGATTTTAAGGAAAAATCTATCTATGTGAGGTAGGTTGTTACTGTACAAGATGTTAGTGTATTTTTCATAAATGTAGAGGGAAGCCATATTTATTAACAAAATATATGTCAGGAGACAACTTTTGATAGGTAACTATGGCAAAAGAAGATAAGGATCTCTGTCTTGAAATATTTATATTAGATATAAGATGTGAAAATACTGTGTTAAGACCACTGCTTTGACTTAGACATAAGAGGTTATGTATAGAAACAATAACTGGTTCCAGAACTAATGTGTGTAACTCAAAAGCTTAAAGTCATAGATGATATTATTGGCCAGTGCAATAAAGTGAAAGACAATCAACTAAGATGCGAATTAAAAATACATAATTTTAATTCCAAGAGATTTGGGCATGCTGCCCTCCTTTTACCTATTACTTGCTGCTGCTGCTGCTACTAAGTCGCTTCAGTCGTGTCCAACTCTGTGCGACCCCATAGACAGCAGTCCACCAGGCTCCCTCGTCCCTGGGATTCTCCAGGCAAGAACACTGGAGTGGGTTGCCATTTCCTTCTCCAATGCATGAAAGTGAAAAGTGAAAGTGAAGTTGTTGAGTCATGTCCGACTCCTAGCGACCCCATGGACTGCAGCCCACCAGGCTCCTCCATCCATGGGATTTTCCAGGCAAGGGGACTGGAGTGGGGTACCATTGCCTTCTCCATTACATATTAGAATTTGTCCTAATTTAAAAGTTAGGGTCTAATTACTGGTTAGTGGCAAAAAGTTGGTCTGGCGCTTTTTTATACACCCTAGATTTTTATAGTACTTTTTATTCCAAAAGCAAAATTCTCTTAAAAACTTTCCAAACACTGTAATTACATGAAAACAGACTGAAGGTCATGACAAGTGCAACCATCATCTAAAACCTAAACAACTAAGAAACAAGAAACAGCTATCTAAGAAATATAAAATATTCAAACCCCAGTATAAAAAGTGAAGAGCTCTTCATGACGAAGGCAAAGAAAGAGCCACTGAATGCTTTCCTTCTATAACCATTGTGTAATCAATCTTTAATTTGCCTTATAACTCTTGGAACTTCCTGAAAGATTATTTTGCTATGAAGCTCTGTCTCTGCACATATTCATACCAGACAAGAGAGAAAACAAGGGGAAGTAGCTTCCAGAAGCAGCAGCTGAGCTCCAGAACATGTGGGTGGAGAAACTCTTTCTACCAATGTTGTCTGTTCTTTTCTTCTTGGGAGGGTCATGCTTATGTCAGAGTTTTCAGACATTTTCACCAGAAAACATGAAAGAAGCATTAAGGAAAAAAAGAAGTTCATGCAGACAGCTTTGTCCTTTGAGTCCCTTACGTTTTTTTCATCTGTGAGAAGTACTAGGTCTACTTGGTGTTTAAGATCTTGTCTACAGTTCTGTGACAATGTCTACATAGCATACTTGAGTTAGACAGAGAGATTTTTTCCCCTTGCCTATGGAACAATTTACATTTAAAATCTGACCACACAAAACTATGGAATTTCAAGTCTGCTTCAGGATGTGGGATATAAAATGTCAAACCAAAAGATATGCTTTTGTAAGAGTTCGGTGAAGATAACAGTTCCTCTTGCAGGTGTAAAATATCCAACATTGTCCTTTAAATAATAGTTATATACATATAGATTGACCAAGAGAACCTAAAGTGAAAGTCACTCAGTTGTGTTCGACTCTTTGTGACCCCATGGACTATGCAATCCATGGAATTCTCCAGGCCAGAATACTGGAGTTGGTAGCTGTTCCCTTCTGCAGGGAATCTTCCCAACCCAGGTCTCCTGCATTGCAGGTGGATTCTTTACCAGCTGAGCCACTAAAGATTCCCTCAGGCCCATCAGACCTTTGACAGTATTCATCCAGACTCCAGGCCCCTCATCTCCTTCTTTTTAAAGTATTAGTTTAGATACTACCCAGACATGTCTTTCTCAGGGATCTGGAAGCCATTGTTCCGAAATGTAATCAACAAGACAAGAATCTATCTCCAGTGTCCATGGGAAGGTAGCAGCCTAACTTCAGGAAGCGACAATTATCAAACACAGATGGTCTTATTACACTGCCCAACCTCCCCACAAACATCCTCAGGTCCTTTTCCTTAAACTCACCCCAGCATTTACAAACCCTCTTATGTTTGGTTATAGGGGAAGTGAGTTCAGTTTCACTCCAGTATTTCAGTAGTCTCAAGCTCTATTGCAATATTCTTAAAGACTTCCTTGCCATTTTTAACAAGTATTAAGTTATTCCTCTTCTACAATACACACACTCATGTATGCAAGCACACACATATATTTTTAAAGCAAATTATTTTTTAAATTATTCATAATGTTTAATATTGTTAATAAAATTATTCTAAAGTTTCAAACTAAATGGAAAAAGATTATACATTAAAATTAATGTCTGAAGAAGAAAGAAATTCAAATGTATGCATTTCACAGAATTTGAGAAAATGAAAATTATACAATTTGTTTTTAAAATTTTCCAGTTTTTCATTCTATTATCATAAATTAAATATACCATAAAATACAATTAGTGGTAATGGAAAATTAGTGTAATTATTTTGAAAATAAAAATATTTTAAATGTCCTAAGGTATTTAATATTAATAATTTTAATTATACTAATTTAAGTAGAACAAAATCTTAATATTAATAATTTAATGACACATATTTCTATTACTACATGTCAGGTACTATTTAAAGTTATTTTTGTATGTAAGTGTCAATCAATATGGTGACTTCATGAAATAGGTCTTAGTACATCCCACTTTATAGACAAAGAAACTGGGGCACAGAGACATTAACTAACTTGCCCAAGGTCACACAGATAGTGAGTAGCAGAAGTGAGATTTGAGTTCGGGAAACCTGGTTCTAGGTCTGTGCCCTTAGCCTGTGGAAGACCAACTCCCCAGATAGCCCCATTATCACCTGTCGATAAGACAACGTAGAGCGGGCTGCTTGTTGCCTTGCAGGGTAAAACACTTCCAGAGCTGTAGACAGAATAAGAAGTCAGAACATCAAATGAAAGCTGGGGTTAAGGCAGATTTTAAAGAGGAGTAATTGATTAGGATTGGCTGAAGATCCAGATACAATCGTCTAGGATTGATGGAAACAACAAACTTAATATTTGAGGCAATTTGAGGCAAAAGATGTAAAGAACTGGGGGCACAAACTCTCTGTTGATGTTTTCTGTTAAAGGTGGATCAGTCTGGACCTCTATGAAATATCAACCAATTTTCATGGGCTAAAGTCATGCTAAAGCAGACAATGGAATAGTAAAGTCACCCGAATGTACATTCTAGGCTATATGGAGGCCTGGCAATTTGGTCTTGCCTTCTAAGCTGGGTGTGGGAGTATATACTTTGGGTTCTTTATATCTCTTAAAAGACTACTATAGTAATTTTTGTTTTTGTTTGAAAGCAGTATGTCTGTTGAATAGATTAATTTTTTCAGGTTGATGCTTTAATATGCTTTTTAAAGCAACATTTATGTTAACAAACCAATCAGGATACATGATAACTTAATCAGTGTGTTTTATAAATAATTTAAGTTGCTGTGACTTAATTCTATGTAGATGTGTCTGCAAATTAACATATTTTGAACAACTTCTTGAATTTAATACAACTGTTTACGGACCTCAATGGCTTTTAGCCTTAAAAGCAAACCTTAGAGCTTAGCTTTAGGACATGTTAGTACAGGCTGTTTTTCAAATGTGTATTTTCTTATCTGTGCATTTTGCAACTAACATTATCCCTTGCAATAATCTTTTTTCTTTCAGGGAGGAGTAGCGACACTTAAGAGAAACAAAAGAATCTTAGGAGTGTCACAGGCAAGGAAAATCAGAGGAGGTTATGAATAGGTTTGATGTTGTTTGGCTTGGGTGAGATGATTTTAAAGTATGTCAAAGGCAGACAACTATTTGGAATTGGACAAAGGTCATGTGAAATGACAGTTCTGGGTTGGAAAACTCAGCTTTAGATTAGAAGTGAGACTGTGAACAAGTTGATAAATACGTTACCTTAGTTGACCCACAATCTCATAACCACGTGGGATTTTGGATTTTCTTTTTCTTTAGGTAGGGACAACTAGATTCAAATTCTCTTTCTGTTGATAGAACAGTAGTTTACATGATAGGAGGTTTATAGGAATGAAATCAGATATCAAGTCAAATATATTTTTAAATCACAATGTTTGGAATAAAAATATCATTTAGTAATAAATAATATCAAGAGTCTTAAGACTGAATGCTGGAGGAAAGAAGCCAAAGATCAATGAGACTGGGCTGCTAACTTGTGATTATGAAAATCCAGTCCCTCATGAGGACATACACATGGACATCAGCAGATGGCCAACACCGAAATCAGACTGATTATATTCTTTGCAGCCAAAGATGGAGAAGCTCTATACAGTCAGCAAAAAAAAAAAAAGACTGGGAGCTGACTGTGGCTCAGATCATGAACTCCTTATGGCCAAATTCAGACTTAAATTGAAGAAAGTAGGGAAAACCACTAGGTTATTCAGGTATAACCTAAATCAAATCCCTTATGATTATACAGTGGAAGTGAGAAATAGATTTAAGGGACTAGATCTGATAGACAGACTGCCTGATGAACTATGGATGGAGGTTCATGACATTGTACAGGAGACAGGGATTAAGATGATACCCATGGAAAAGAAATGCAAAAAAGCAAAAAGGCTGTCTGAGGAGGTCTTACAAAGAGTTGTGAAAAGAAGAGAAGCAAAAAGCAAAGGAGAAAAAGAAAGATATTCCCATCTAAATGCTGAGTTCCAAAGAAAAGCAAGGAGAGATGAGAAAGCATTCCTCAGTGACCAATGCAAAGAAATAGAGGAAAACAGAATGGGAAAGACTAGAGATCTCTTCAAGAAAATTAGAGATACCAAGGGAACATTTCATGCAAAGATGGGCTCGACAAAGGACAGAAATGGTATGGACCTAACAGAAGCAGAAGATATTAAGAAGAAATGGCAAGAATACACAGAAGAACTATACAGAAAAGATCTTCATGACCCAGATAACCATGACTGTGTGATCACTCACCTAGAGCCAGACATCCTGGAATGTGAAGTCAAGTGGGCCTTAGAAAGCATCACTAGGAACAAAGCTAGTGGAGGTGATGGAATTCCAGTTGAGCTATTTCAAATACTGAAAGATGATGCTGTGAAAGTGCTGCACTCAATATGTCAGCAAATATGGAAAACTCAGCAGTGGCCACAGGGCTGGAAAAGGTTAGTTTTCATTCCAATCCCAAAGAAAGGCAATGCCAAAGAATGCTCAAACTACCGCACAGTTGCACTCATCTCACATGCTAATAAAGTAATGCTCAAAATTCTCCAAATGAGGCTTCAACAATATCTGAATCGTGAACTTCCAGATGTTTAATCTGGTTTTAGAAAAGGCAGAGGAACCAGAGATCAACTTGCGAATATCTGCTGGATCACAGAAAGAGCAAGAGAGTTCCAGAAAAATATCTATTTCTGCTTTATTGACATGCCAAAGCCTTTGACTGGGTGGATCACAATAAACTGTGGAAAATTCTGAAACACATGGGCATACCAGACCACCTGACCTGTCTCTTGAGAAACCTGTATGCAGGTCAGGAAGCAACAGTTCGAACTGGACATGGAACAACAGACTGGTTCCAAATAGGAAAAGGAGTACGTCAAGGCTGTATATTGTCACCCTGCTTATTTAGCTTATATGTGGAGTACATCATGAGAAACGTTGGGCTGGAAGAAGCACAAGCTGGAATCAAGATTGCCGGGAGAAATATCAATAACCTCAGATATGCAGATGACACCACCCTGATGGCTGAAAGTGAAGAGGAACTAAAAGCCTCTTGATGAAAGTGAAAGAGGAGAATGAAAAAGTTGGCCTAAAACTAAACATTCAGAAAACTAAGATCGTGGCATCTGGTCCCATCACTTCATGGGAAATAGATGGGGAAACAGTGGAAACAGTGTCAGACTTTATTTCGGGGGGGCTCCAAAATCACTGCAGATGGTGATTGCAGCCATGAAATCAAAAGATGCTTACTCCTTGGAAGGAAAGTTATGGCCAACCTAGACAGCATATTGAAAAGCAGAGACATTATTTTTTCAAAAAAGGTCCGTCTAGTCAAGGCTATGGTTTTTCCAGCAGAAAATGGATGTGAGAGTTGGATGGTGAAGAAAGCTGAGCACCAAAGAATTGATGCTTTCCAACTGTGGTGCTGGAGAAGACTCTTGAGCGTCCCATGGACTCCAAGGATATCCAACCAGTCTATCCTAAAGAAGATCAGTCCTGAGTGTTCATTGGAAGGACTGATGTTGAACCTGAAACTGCAATACTTTGGCCACCTGATGCAAAGAGTTTACTCATTGGAAAAGACCATAATACTGGGAAGGATTGGGGGCAGGAGAAGAAGGGGCCAATGGAGGATGAGATGGCTGCGTGGCATCACTGACTCGATGGACATGTGTTTGAGTAGACTCCGGGAGCTGGTGATGGACAGGGAGGACTGGCATGCTGCGATTCATGGGGTCTCAAAGAGTCAGACACGACTGAGTGACTGAACTGAACTGACTGAATTATAGAAATAAGGTAAGTAACATTAAATATGGATTATAGATGCTACTACAGTATTTTACCAGATTTACTAATCTAAGATGGAGAAAAAATTTAAGTCAGAAAACAAGCATTGTTGTTTGGACAGAGAGTTTGGGAGACAATATGGGTATAGCTCAAAGGAATTTCTTATATTATTTTTAAGGCCCACTCTGTCATGATATTTATAATTTTATAATACTTTAACAATTTAAACAAAAAAGGAACTCCTTAGTGTTAATATACACAGAATGGTCAGATCTCAAGTGACTGCTTTTACAGTCCTACTAAATCCAAATCATCAGGAAAGTAATCTTCAAATTAAATGTAAGCAAAGTATCTTTTTTAGAGTTGGGTGGTAAACATTCTTTGTTCTCCCAAGAAGCTACAGCATCATTATTTTCTAGACTACCCTATTATTGTTGTATCATCTGGAGACCCAAAAGTGCATCTGGTTAAAACTGATGGACCCTTGTTACACAAAAATGCTATGACCTAGAGTTTTCCCCAGAAGATAGAGCAAAAAGTTAAATCAGTCCAGATCCATTTTACACTCTGTTGGGACTTGGAAGAATCTTTGCTTTTTTACTGTTGGCCCATGACCCATAGTTATGGATAGTGTCAACATCAGTTGACACTAAGCTGAGAAGAGTTTGTAGTGATCATGCTAGAGAGTTTCAAAGAGAGAAGCTACAAAGTGATCAAAACATATGCCAATTAAGCCTTCAATTGGATTTTTAAATATTTTAAGTAGTAACATAAAAACCATTGAGTTATTTGGTCAAAGGCAATTTTAGCAGTCATCTAAACCCAGAAATCCACCGACTCCAGGAATGCAAAATCAGTATATTTTTCCCAAAGGATGGAAAATTTTGAGGCTACAATATACAAAAATGCCCATAATCCTCCCAAACCATTTATCTAATTTCTCCCATTGTTCTATTTATAGCTCAATTTCATATTTTCTACTCATTCCCTGAACTTCTACTTCCTCTGGCCTTTTGGTATTCTTCCTTATAGAATGTGCTTTCCCTGAATTACCATATTTTAGGATGTAAATCAAACAAAAACTCATCCTTGAACTGAAGCATGAGTCATTCAGTCATGTCCAACTCTTTGTGACCCCATGGACAGCAGCTTGCCAGGCTCCTTTGTTCACGGAACTCTCCAGGCAAGAATATTGGAATGGGTTGCCATTCCCTTCTCCAGGGGATCTACCTGACCCTGGGATCAAACCTGAGTCTCCTGCATTGCAGGCAGATTCTTTATCTTCTGAGCCACTAGGGATGCAGTCTTGAAACATCCCTCAATTCTTCTTAGTTATAAGTTATTTTCATCTTTTGTCCTTTCCTATGTGTCTTTCTCACAATTCCCAGCAAACCTTGCACAAGGGGCAAAATGATGTGCATATAGTAAATTACATTTATAAGAAAGAAACCTATGCACAGAAACACATTTGCATAAAGAAATATAGATACACAAGCAATATCCATACTGAGAGGGAATAAATATTCTCAACATGGACCTCTATCTAAGAACTTGATTTTTTGGATTATTTCTTCAAAGATGTATTCAAATATAAGAAAGAACATCTTGCATCACTATTTATGAACATTCTGTCCCTTATGTTTTTGTTAAGTTCTCCTAGAACAGGGGCTATACATTGTTCATCATTTATATCCCTTACCCAATTTTGTGTAGTGTATGCATTGCATATATTAAGGGTATTGCCTGCCCCTCAATTTGCCCCCTGAGGGTATATTCTGAAATAAAACTAATGAAAATTAACACAAAGAGAGCAAATCTTCCCAGTCTATAAAAGTGCTAGTTTACATCATTAATGTGTTTATGATGAGACCAGAACTTCTTTCCCATCTTAATCAAAGACAATAAAGTACAGACTAATTCTTTAAGAGATAAAAATACAATGAATTTTGACTATCTTAAAAATAGTTGAGCTCTGAAGTATTGATGCTTTTGAACTGTGGTGTTGGAGAAAACTCTTGAGAGTCCCTTGGACTGCAAGGAGATCCAACCAGTCCATCCTAAAGGAAATCAGTCCTGAATATTCATTGGAAGGACTGATGCTGAAGCTGAAGGTCTAGTACTTGAGCCACCTGATGGGAAGAACTGACTCACTGGAAAAGACCCTGATGCTGGGAGAGATTGAAGGCAGGAGGAGAAGGGGCTGATAGAGAATGGGATGGTTTAATGGCATCACCGACTCAATGGACATGAGTTTGAGCAAGCGCTGGGAGTTGGTGATAGACAGAGAGAGAAGCCTGGCATGCTGCAGTCCATGGGGTCGAAAAGAGTTGGACAGGACTGAGTGACTGAACTGAACTGATCTTGAATATAATAATACATACCACTGTTAAGACCATAAAAAAGAAATTTGAGAATCTAGATAATGTAAAATAAAGGTTAGTCTGTGGACTATAAGGGTAACAATGCCAATAGCAGATAGTCAGAATATCCCAGAATATCCTAACGCTTTAATTGATCAGGTTATCATACATAATATGACACATCCCATTTCAAATCCTTTATTTCCTTTTACTTTACTGCAGTAAAAGATGTCTTCCCTCTCAACTGACCTTCCACTCTACCAGATTCCCAGTGTCATCATTGCCTAACTTATTTTCCTCTTTAATATCTAGGACTTTTCCCTTTGACCTGAGGAAAAACTAAATATAGTCTAAATTAGAGCCTGAGCTAGACTAATTGACTGAGAGTGACTCTGAGATTTGTAGGTTTCTACATAAGCCCTAGATTCCTAATTAGCTCAACAGGGAAAAGAATAGCATTCAGCCTTTCTTTTCTCTTCTGATCCTCCCCCAACTTGGCAAGACAGTTTGCAGCCCATGAGGCTCAGTAAAAATAAATCACCATCACAGAGGTATGGTGCCCCATAAATATTCAAAACCTAGAATCACAAACTTACAAATTGGAAGGGTTTCACAGATATGTCCAGAGTGCCCAGAGTTATGGACCATTTTCTCTACTGAAAAGGAGGAAAATGCCACAATGATTACTCATGACAATTTAACCACCTCTATTTTTAGTTAATTAAGAATATCTTTTAACTGTTAAGTACAAGTCTAATTTTCCAATCCAGAAATAACATAAATTCTTGTGTTTGCTCCCTAGGATTAGTACAGAAACCAGAGCTCAAAGGAATGATGGAGGAAGAGAAGGGAATCCCCAAAGCATTAAATAATAGGTCTGCATCTTATAGCTCATCATCCCTAGACAATCAGACACTACATAAATGTTTCCATTGTTCATTTCCTTTATTGCAGATACAATGAAACTGTCCAGTATGATTAAGAGATGTCTTAACATTAAAAATAGAGGCCTTTTCCTAGAATACATCATTGAAAGCCTTTTTTTTAAAGCTGATTAAATGTCTCATCTGTTTCATCACAAACCCTCACTTACTAAAGATAAAGAAATCATGCAGTAATTCAAACTGTATTTTTAGAGATTAAGTTTTATGCCAAAATGATTACATATTCCAGCAATAGCTCTCTAAGGATGCTGGTTTTACAAAATAGCTTCCAGTGGTTAAAATAGATAAACATTTCCAAACCAAATATGCTACATTTAGTACTCAGTAGGAATTTGTTGAACAAATGAATAAATTTGCTCCTGTGGTAGTAAACGCCACCTGCTATTAATTAAAACCGCCTAAAATATGTTTTATGTGGTGACTCGTGGGGGAAAAGCTCACTAATAGAAATTTGTTTCTTATATGCCTTAGCAGATTAAAAAAAAGTCACTTAATAAATGCTGACTTTGAAGTTTATTCACTCTCTGCAAATTAATGCTGCATTCTTTTCCAACAGAAGCTATGAAGCGAAGATTTCTCGAATTTTTGTAATCATCCTCCTCCACCATTAATATATTTTTATATATTATATGTTTTTATTATCTAATCTCTTCTTACTTTCCATGATAAAGAAATCTCCAGCTGGTGGGTTGTTCCCAATGCTCTAAACTCAACTCAACATCCAACTCGTTCATTGTATACCTACTTGTATATCAAATACTTCATTGTTTTTCTTTTTAATCTAGTTTTTCATCTTCTATTCTACCTTTAAACAGGCTTACTACTCTAAACTTCTGTTTTTGCCCTCTTTCCTCATGGCCCTTTCCCTCACTTTTGCCCTCCTTCTAAATTGAAGCTTCTGAAAAGTGTATTCCATAGTCACTGTTGTCCTTTCTGGCTTCTCATTCTCTGCCTTAACCGAAAAATAGGAACCTTTTCCTACCCCTCCTCTCAGCCCCTCCTGGACATGCCACCAATACCACCTGGGCATCTTGCAGTCCTTATCTTATGCAATTTCTATCAACACCTTTCTTGAAACTCTATCCCTTTGATTTCTGTGATACAATTCTCAGTTTTGCTCCAAGTTCTTTGGTCCTGACTCAACCTCATTCTTCATCATGAGAAAATACACATTAAAAAAATGGAAAGCTCACTGGCAATTAAAGAGATGCAAATTAAAACATGATTTATAATGTGTTTCTGATGAAATTTATAAGGAAAAGAATTCATTTGCTAGCTGCAAATACAAATGGAAATAACCATCTCAGAAGGCAATTTAGCTAAGTGTTTTAAGAGACTAAAAAAGGCATATATACCTTGACCTAAAATTATTCTATTGTTATGAATATGGCTTAAGGAAATAATCGTGACTATATGAAGAAATTTGTTTGTCAGGACATTGATCTCACAGCACTGGTTATACTAAGGAAATTGATAAATGACTACAAATGCTCAATAGTGGAGAAACAGATAAATTATAGCTTATCAATACAAATAAATGCTAGGTACCTTTTTTAAATAATGCAAATAATTATATGTACCTATGTTCTCACTACATTTTCAAGTTGAAAAGATGGGTTATACAAGTGTATTTATTTATTAAAAGAGTATGTTTACCAATGTGTATGTGCAAATACATAAAATAGTGAAAGGTTTTGGATACAAGTGTCTGCTGCTGTTTCACATGATTGGTGGAAATACAGGTGATTTTTTTTAAACTTTTCAATTTTTAAAAAATTCTTACAATAAACAAGTATTATTTTTGCCAGAATAAAAATGAAAATATTTTCAAAAGTGTTTGTATTTGAATAAGTTAAACACAGTATTGGATTTTTAGTATGGAACTTTGAGCTTCTAACTTAGATGAATTTGTTTTTCTTTCTCTAAAGACAGATATTCAGAGTTAATAAAATAAGTGAAGGTTGTTTCAAAATGTTCCCTTATTCTTATTTTGCATATTGAATAGAGTTGAAAAATAAAAGATTTGGCATGAAAAACGTGGGAAATTTTACACTGCAAAACAGTAGTGTCTAAGAGATGTAGGGGTAAGAAATCAATGCATTATGATTTCTGAGCTATCAGAGAAGGTAGTAAGTGTATGGGGTCTTCTCTGGAGCTTCATGGTAAAGAATCTGCCTGCAATGTGGGATAGCACTCTGAATTACATTTTTATTTCACCAATACCAGTCACTAATGTTTACTGAGCAATATGTCCAAGCACCATACTAAAGCCGTAATATGAATCAACTAGTAGGCCACTACATCATGTGAAATGCCAGGGTGGATGAAGCACTGGGATCAAGATTGCTGGGAGAAATATCAATAACCTCAGATATGCAGATGACACCACCCTTATGGTAGAAAGTGAAGAAGAACTAAGGAGTCTCTTAATGAAAGTGAAAGAGAAGAGTGAAAAGGCTGGCTTAAAACTCAACATTCAGAAAACTAAGATCATGGCATCTGGTTGTATCACTTCATGGCAAATAGATGGTTAAACAGTGGAAACAGTGACCGATTTTATTTTGGGGAGCTCCAAATCACTGCAGATGTTGACCTCAGTCATGAAATTAAAAGATGCTTGCTCTTTGGAGGAAAAGCTATGACCAACCTAGACAGCATATTAAAAAGCAGAGACATGACTTTGCCAACAAAGGTCCACCTAGTCAAAGCTCTGGTTTTTCCAGTATGGATGTTGGAGTTGGACTAAAACGAAAGCTGAGTGCTGAAGAATTGATGCTTTTGAACTGTGGTGTTGGAAAAGACTCTTCAGAGTCCCTTGGGCTGCAAGGAGATCTAATCAGTCCATCCTAAAGCAGATCAGTCCTGAATATTCATTGGAAGGACTGATGTTGAAGCTGAAACTCAAATACTTTGGCCACCTGATGCGAAGAGCTGACTCATTTGAAAAGACCCTGATGCTTGGAAAGATTGAAGGCAGGAGGAGAAGGGGACGGCAGAGGACGAGATGGTTGGATGGCATCACTGACTTGATGGACATGGTTTGAGGAAGCTCTGGCAGCTGGTGATGGACAGGGAGGCCTGGCGTGCTCTGGTTCATGGGGTCGCAAAGAGGTGCGCACAACTGGGCGACTGAACTGAACTGAGTTGGTCACTACAGCGAAATGATGAGGCAGGAGCCATCATGATTTCTATTTTAAAGATGATGGAAGGAAGATAAATGAATTTATTTTTGGTCATGGGGGTGAGTGATGGGGTTTGAACATAATCTAACTCCAGGGTTTGAGTGTCCCATTACTTTGTGATATGCCCTCATATTTATCATATCAAAAGAGAAATTACCATTACCAAAATTTCTCATACATATATGATCCAGTTTCATAAATAGCATTATAATGTTTAGATATAATATCTTATCCATATCCTTTAATTAATTAAAGGATAATTAATTAAAATGGAAAATGTTTTTCTTTAAAATTCATTAAAATCTCAAATGTTGGAAAGTGAAAGATAGTAAAACAATGGTTACCTCCAAATTATAATAGATGTAGTTACCTTTTATTACAATATGATAACTTGGAGAGACACATGTACATATAAGTATATATACACTTGAGTACATATATATAGATATATAAAACTTACATATGAATAGCTACTCTGCTATTACCATTCACCATCAAAGCCATTTTCTAATTACCCTCAACATACACAGACACACTCACATTTTCTGAGTTCTAATGGTAATGGAATATACTATATACATAAATAAAGGAAAATTGTGTGTAATGAAAACTAATAAAATATTTGCCCCAGCATGACCAAATGAATGTTTTTACTTTATGTTATACACTATCAGCTAAACATTTAATTATTCATTATTTTAGTTTATAAAAATCAGGCATGCCAAACAATGCTAGACACGAGCAATAAGAAATACAAGATCAGTGGTAGAAGTCAAAGCATAAACGACAATTCAAAAAGTGTTTTGATAGAAGACTACATGAAGTGGTTAGAGGATGAATTCCCATCTTCACCAGAAAATGGATTGAGGGAACAGGGAGCTGAAGAAAGCTTCCTAGTGAAAGTAGAAGTCCGAACTCTTAAAAAGAAGGAAGGGATTAGAAAAGGCAAGGAGTAAAAAGAATGTTTCAAGCAGAAGAAATCCTGTGTATAAATGTAGCCCATGCAAGAGTAGACAGGAAAATCACTAGCTGCCACGGGGAGCTTAAACATGTCAAAATTTGAGTCATAAAGTCCACAATCTAGCACAACAGGTAGATTTTTTCTCCCCTTCTCAGTTCAGGCTCTAGTCAGGAAAGGAATCTTTTCTTCTGAGGATTATATGGATGAAATTTCTCTTGCCTTCAAAAGCTGGGATAGAATGAGAATCACACAGAACTCAGACAAGCCATTTAGGGAATGACGGTCCCAAGGAGAGGTGGGAAAACACAAGCGAGCCTTTTAGAATAGGCTAGCTAGAATGGGGAGAGTTTCATCTTGAAAGCGAACTTCTACTAATTGGAAATAGCTCTGCTAAGAAAAATTTCCATTCGCACTAGACTGTTGGAGCAGACAAGGAGCCAAGGAGCCTTGTTGGAGCCTTGGGAGTCCTCCCTTAGTTCCTCCCTCTAAATGCAGGGATTTTGTAGCTTCTCCTGATTCAGGTTCAGTGGTGCTAAGTGCTGTAAGCAACTAACGACACTCATTGTGGACACTGGATTCAAGAGTCATGACACATAAGACATGTATTATCTTGTGGCTATTTCTGGTCCACAAAACTGACTGCATTTGGGGCAGTAGCAAGGAGTGATGCTGAACTGAGTAGGTAACTGTTGTGGGATGTCCTACTATCTCAGGAGTCTTGAGTGTAGTAC
Organism: Antilocapra americana; assembly: GCA_007570785.1. Classification (NCBI taxonomy): domain Eukaryota; kingdom Metazoa; phylum Chordata; class Mammalia; order Artiodactyla; family Antilocapridae; genus Antilocapra; species Antilocapra americana. The sequence continues at coordinate 16,904,690 of ML661346.1, forward strand.
AGAGGCTTTACAAAATTATAACCAAGGAGACAACTTGATAATCCCATTCCTAAAATGACAATCACCAGGTTGTGTTACAATGTCTTGTTTTATTGTCTGATTTCCTCACTAGACTCTATGCCCTTTGATAACAAGGGAATACAACTTTCTGTACTTGCAGTGAAAAACTCAACTAAGCAAATGAGTATTGCTAAGGCATTTTTTTTTTTAGTTCCATCATTTGAGACACTGAGAACCTTTCAAGACTATGAAGGATTATCTAGAGAATTAAGAGCTTTAGATGTCACAGAAACCAAGAGAAAAGGGATTTTTTTTCAAAAAAGAATTAGTATTTTGTTGTGAGAAAAAGTCAGAATAGTCATGTAGAGAGCTGATTTAATGGCAACAGAATTCATCAATTGATGAGCTTAAGAGAGAGGTATCAGTAAAGAAGTATAAGTACAAATTTAAAGTACAGTGGGTTTAGGAATAGAGAAGAGCAGAGAGCATGTTCTATTCTAGGGAGAGGGTATAGAAGAGGAATAACAATAACTAAAACATATATAAAGTTGGGAAATAAGGGAATAAAGATATCCTTAAGATTAGACTACCTAGAGAAAGATGCAAAAATATTTAGTTATTTCAAGTGTGCAATATTCTAATTTGTCATGGTTTTCCTACCAGCCCCATGTCTGTTGTGCTGAAGAAATGATAGTTTTAAGCAGGATAAAAGTTAATTTAAAAAAAAAGCAATTTTGAAGCATGACACAGTTTTCCAAGAAAAGCCAATGTCAGATAAAGGCAGACCCAAGAAAATGTGATAAAGCCAGGGTTAGGTTGCTAGGAAGGCCATGGACATTTAGAAGAGTTATTTATAGAGGTATGAAGAGGAAAACAGAAAGCAGGTGATAAGATGCAAAAACTAAGGTATTTGTACCTTATAAAATTTCCTAGAGCCACACTCACACCCGAGTAATGGGTTAGAAATGCCCTCACTCAAAACTCTTCCCCTAGATGTGAAATTAGGAAAGAATCATAACCTACTATCATAAGTTTAATGATTTCTAAAATTTAGCTTGAAAATTTTAGACTTATATAACATTTTCTCTTAGGGAAATGTCCAAAAAGTGTTTTATATTCTGAATTATAATGTCTTTTGATAAACAACCTTTTCACAAGTTTGCATCTTTAGGTATTTATTGCAGGCTAAGAGAAAGATGGCTGTGTTGTACTCACAGATCTATGCTCAATCTTTTAGTAACTGTGGTTCAAGTCTTCAAAAATGTATATAATTGTGTTGAGTTATCACATTTTAAAAAATGATTATTAACTAAAATCCAATACTCATATTCTATGGCTGAACTAGGCTTTTCTAGATGATCTGGGAAACAATGCCTGTGAAGATCTATTGTAAACCATCAAAATCCACTAATTTTTATTAGTGACAAAGTTGGTTGTCAAAAAGTATTTAGTAAGATATTCCTAGTATTATAGAAATAATCCTCAGACACTCAAGGAATGGCTAGATTTTCTTCTTAAGGCATCACTTGAAAAATTAAGGTTCACAATATTAAAGAAAAGTTATTCTGCATGTGTGAAGCATTTACTAGATATAAAAATGATCTGTTTATTCTGTAATAGGTAGCACCATAATCTGGTAGTGTTCAAGCATCATTCAGACTGTCTGATGCTTTGATAATATATTCCAGTAAGAGGAAGTCTCAGACGGAAATGAATCTAAAAGGAAATTAAATCCCACACCTACAGTCTTATGTGCCTGAATTGATTTGAGTATATAAATCTGATGTTGAAGAAACTCCTGAGGTATCACTTGAAAACATTTGAAAAGTTTCACCTCTGAATTTTATTGAAGGGTCAAACAGACAAAGCACAGTCCAATGAGGAAATGAAGAATTTATGTGTGAATGTCTAAGCTAGCAAGAATTGTTTCTGAACCAAAGTTTGCTCATACATACATCTATGTGCTTCTGATCCAAGCATGTTTCATTTGAGTATGTTATTGACAGCTCAATAAGAACACCATGCATCCCAGTGCAGCTCAATAAGCCTGTCTGTTTCTTTGAGACAGTCCTTTGATGTTCCCATCAATCAGTCCCATACTACCTGGCCTTGTTTCTTTGTCCATAGATGACAAATGCAAGGGTGGGCACCTAACCAAATATAAGCCAATTAGATCTTCTCTCAAAGAATGTTGAAATTTTGAGCTTAAGCGGAGACTTTGGCTTTGGGCCAATCAGGTACCATCAAGGGAAAATAAAAACTACTCTAGGTAATTAAAACAGAGGATATTTCATGCAAGAAATATGTTACATCTGGGATGAAAGAGTTGTAAAGTCAAGTTGGGGGGAGAATGAGTCAAGGCACAAAGGAAGTCACAGCAACCTGAGGTCAAGGGGACCTAAGAGAGGGAGCAGTATCACCAGAGTGCCTGGAAACCAAAACAGTCAAAAGTCCTTGCCCTTATGGAGATAATATACTAGAAAGGGAGGTAGAGAATAATAATAATTCTAATATTATTTACTAAAAAGTTATCAGGGGAGCTTTTTAGCCTCTACTAAACATTCAGAATCACAGGCCTGTTCGGTCTACACAGCACCACGTAGGGCAAGAACTACTGCTTGCTGAAGACCAGTGTCAGGCTTTCCTTCCAGTGGGGTCCTGGCAGCAGCTACACAGGAGACAGCTGAGGTATAAGGATATGAGGTCCCCTGGGGGCAGGTGTGGGTTTCCCTGGTGGCTCAGTAGTAAAGAATCCACCCATGCAGGAGACATGGGTTGGATCCCTGGGTCAGGAAGATCCCCTGGAGAAGGAAGGGCAACCCACTCCAGTATTCTTGCCTGAGAAGTCCCATGGACAGAGGAGCCTGGCGGGCAACAGTCTATGGGGTCACAAGAGTCAGACATGACTTGGTGACTAAACCACCATGGGCCACGTGGAGGAACATCCCACCAACACCACTCTGCCCCAGATCTCCATGCCTCACACATTTTAGTGCGTCTTTAACAATTCCATGAGTGTAAACTTCCATGTCCCTTGAAGGGACACCCAACTTACAAGACTCAAGACATTCAGAAAAGCTTAAAACATAACATCCTTATTATGGATCTATAGTTCATTCTTATTTTCTCCCAGTCTGATGGAATTTACCAATCAGGGGTAATAATTAGCAATAATGCTTCATAATATATGGACATCATATTTAAGTCTTTTCAGGAAAACAGAGTCGGGAGGTTGATGGAAGCTATGTGGGTAAAAGAGTTTTGTTAACTCAACAATAATCACAATGAAAACCTAAATTATATAGCAGGTTAGAAACTGTTGAGTCTTATTGAGCAAAAAACAAAAAACCAAAACACGTGAAGAGAATAAGAAGTTCTTTACAATTTACAAGTTCAAGGTGGTTACAATCATGAATATGGTGGCAAAGTATGATGGACAGTCAAAAAAAGCAGTAATTCCCATCACTGTGAGAGTTACTAATTTTACAAACATTACCTCAAATACACATACACTGGCATCACAGTTTCTCTGAGATGTTTTTATATTCTAAAAGCTAAATATTAAATACCATTTTTCCATTCAAATATTCACTTAAGTGTTGTTTTAGGAGAGGATGAATGTAATACTAGTGTGATTTAGGTTTTCCAATGTAGACTTGGGAACCATCTTTCTTGTCCCTTAAAGACCTATCTATATATAAGAGAAAATGGAAAAAAAATTTAAAGTACGATGGACATACTTTAAAGTGGGACCACAGGATCTCTACCTTCTGGTAATCTTACAATTGTGATATCTTGTCTCCTTGACTGTGGATGGAGCCTGTGACTTATTTATAACAACTGGAATATGCTAAAAGTGGCAGAATATCAATTCAGGGATCATATTACAGATGATTAAAATGCCATTCCACTGTTAGCTTTGAGGAAGAAAGCGACCATGTTGGGAAGGCCTATCCACAAAGGAGCTGAGGGCAGACTACAGACGAGAATCTGAATCTCTCTCTCCAACAGCCCGTGAATAACTGAATTTTGCTAACAACTGTGTGAGCAGGGACACAGATAGAAAATCAAGATAACATATTGAAGACTCAGATGTGACTTTGTTGTTGGCAGTTTGATTGTAGCTGTGCAGACGACACAGCTAACCCTGGACTCCTGCCTCAGAGAAACTGTGAGAAAATAAATGACTGCTATTTGAAGCTGCTCAATCTGGGGTAGTATGTCATCAGTCAATAACTAATACCACAATGGACTTCATGTACTTCTCAAGGGGAAGAGTATTTGGAGCTGCTAAGTGCATCAGCTGTGTCCGATGCTCTGACCCCTGTGGACTGTAGCCCGCCAGGCTCCTCCGTCCTTGGAATTCTCCAGGCAAGGATACTGGAGTGTGTTGCCATGCCCTCTTCCAGGGGATCTTCCTGACCCAGGGATCAAACCGCATCTACTGAGTCTCCTGTGTCTCCTGCATTGGCAGGTGAATTCTTTACCCGTGAGCCACCTGGGAAGCAGAGGGAATAGAAAGCAAAGAATCCTCAAGTGGCAGAATGTTTTAGAAGTAAGTACATCTGAAATTTAATGAGCAAAGGAGAAAGAGAAATTTATGTTAGAATTTATAAGCCTCTGAGATTGATATTTTGAGTGAAATAGAGACACATTAATTAGAGGGTCTGAACAAAGGAGCATGTTATGAGTTAACATTTTAATGGCTTCATACTGACTGGTGTGCTGAGAATAGGCTGTAGGAGATCAAAATAGCAATAAAAGAGACCAGTTAGGAGGGTATTACAATAACATAGGTGAGAGATGATGGTGACTTGAATCAGAGTGAGTGATAGTATAAGTGGTGAGAAGTGGTTCATTCTGGTTATGTTCTGACGCTACAGTCAACAGGAATTCCAGATGAACTGGATGTGGAGTGTAAGGAAAAGAAGACTCAAGGATGACTACAAAGGTTTGGGTGGAAATATACAAGACAGAGAAAACTAAGAGTGAGTAGGTATTTTGTATTTTTGTTTTTACTTTATTTTCTTTTTCAGTTAAGAGTATGGTGAGTAGTAGAAGCTCAGGACATTCAAGCTTAAGGAACATGACATGTTAAGGTCTATTAAACATCCATCTGGAAGTGTTGTAGCAGTATTGTTGCATCATTAATTCAAAGGGGAGCCACAGCCTTGTGGATAGATTCAGATACTTAAAACTGTGAGGCTGAATAATCTTGCTAGGGGGCTGAATGCAGGGAGAGGAGAAATTCACAGATTGAGTGCTGGAGCACTCCAAGTGGGTTCATTAAAAGATGGAATCAGCCACAGAAACTGAGAAAAGGGGAACCAATAAGTGAGAAGGCCAACCAAGGGACAGTAGCATTTGGAGAGCCAAGTAGAGAGAATGTTTCCAGGAAGAAGATATAACTGACTACGTCACACGATGCTGAGAGAGCAAACAAATTGAGAACCATTGGATTCAGTAGAAGTCATTTATAAACTTCATAAACACAGACTCAGGAGGGCAGCAAGATTAAATGTGATAAACAGGTAGTAGCTAATGGGATAAAGAACAAAGATGAGTTTGTTACTACAGTTGTTTTGAGATGAGAGAAATAGCACAGGGTAAAAGGTCCCTCTAGTCAAGGCTATGGTTTTTCCAGTAGTCATGTATGGATGTGAGAGTTGGACAGTGAAGAAAGCTGAGCACCAAAGAAAGCTGAGCACCAAAGAATTGATGCTTTTGAAGCTGAAACTCCAATACTTTGCCCACCTGATGCAAAGAGTTGACTCATTGGAAAAGATCCTAATGATGGGAAAGATTGGTGGCAGGAGGAGAAGGGGTGACAGAAGATGAGATGGCTGGATGGCATCACTGACTTGATGAACATGGGTTTGGGTAGACTCCAGGAGTTGGTGATGGACAGGGAGGCCTGGCATGCTGTGATTCATGGGGTCGCAAAGAGTTGGACGCAACTGAGCGACTGAACTGAACTGAACTGAACTGAATGGAAAATGTGTAACAGAAAGAAGAACTGCTGGAGTGAGTGATCATTTATGTAGATGTGAAAGGATGAGGTTGGCTGAAAAGCAAAATCCTGGGTAGGAATAAAGTACATGTGTTGGAATAGAAGAGGTGGTATAAGATGGAGATATCAATGCTGGTAGGTAGACGTTTACCAACATTCTTTCATTACTGCTTCACTTTTGTCAGTTAAATAGGAAGTAAGACAATCAGCTAGGAATGATGACAGAGAATAGCTGTCTGAATAACAGTTCAAATAGAAACTCGATGATACATAATAATCATCTGGAAAAATAGGAAAGAGAATGGATGGAAAAGAATGTAGCTTGAACCCACCAGCCCATGTTCCAAGGCAATAGAAGAGCAATGTTTTCATACAGTAACTATGATTGTGGGAAACTTTTCTTTAACTTAATTGCTTTAGATTCCTCTGGATAAAGTCCAAACCCTACAGTGTAAACAGCCCAGCATAACCTGACACTTGCTTATACCTCCAACCTTAGTTCCTGCTCCCCTTCTATGCTGGGCACATTGAGCTACTTTAAGTTCTCTGAAAACTCTAGCCATGTTTATTTTGCCTTAGAATCTTCAGAAATACAAGGTTCTTTCTTTCTCCCAAAGTATTCTCTGAACCTCTTCTTCCATAGTCCTTATCATCCATATCATTAGCTAAGACCCCCTTCATTTCTTAGTTTTTAATACAATTTCCTCTAGCAAATTTTCCCATGATCAATCCAGTCTATGCCAGTGTCCCTCCTAGACCCTTCCAGAACAATATTTATTATGTCTTCATTCACATTACCACTCATAGCAAACTCTCAATTTCATGGGCAAGGGCCATGTCTATCAAGTTTATTCTTCTAAATTCAGTCTTGAGTACCATGCCTAATAAGTGACAGATGCTAAATAACCAATGGTTGAATGCATGAAAGAGTGGTGAAGTACACATGAGTATTAATTTAAAAAGAGAAGGAACTCCCTGAAATTAAAGGCATTTAAAAAAATAATGAAAAGAGAAATATCAGAAAAAGAAAAGCCATTCTTCAAATTTCCAACTTATTTACAAACACATAAGTAGTATGGAGAAATATAGAGGAATACAGGTCTAAATTTGTTACTAAAGTATGCCTATACTCATAGAAAAGGTCAGTCAAGTAATTCAATACATTATTAGATTATATTGGAAAAGTAAAAACTGATTAACTACCCAAGAAATTATCATCAAGATACAAGAGAAAATAAACAGCAGAGAGATGCTCCATATGTTTTTCTAGTTAAGTCTTTAAATAAAGAAAGACAATTCTCCATGAGGATCTTAGATTTGTATTTCTACAAGATTCTGTACTTTTTAGAGAAGAATGACAAAAGCAGTTATTATCTTAGCTTTTAGTGCAGTTTTTTGGTTTGGTTTTAGTATGAATCGTACTTAAAAAAATTTTTTTAAAGTACAACATGCCTGATAATCCATGAACTCAAAAGAAGTGAAAATGTTTCCAATACGCTATTTACAGAAACCAGATGAACAAATATGGAATATGTGTCATACAATACACAGGACTCCTATCTCAGGCAGATTTCTATATAATCCAAGTATTAGAGTATGAGCTGGGTACTTGTTATGGAAATATTATCATTGCTTAATGCTATCATTATAGAACAAAATTTGGGATTATTTCATCGAGATATCTATTCCTATATGCTCATCTTATAACAAAGCAGTATTTATTATTGTGATTGCAAGTACATTTAAGCCATAGAAAAGAAATTTAACTGAATTTCAATCCTCTTGATTGAAAAATACAAAGAACATCTCTTTCTACTTAAGTCACAAAATGCTTTTTAACAATTTTCCCTCTGATTAAACATAAATACAATCTTCTTATGGCACAGAACTTCTTAGAAAATGTAAAGTAACAAGAAGAGTTGATCCAAAGGATGTGACATTTTACTTATAAACATAATTCACTTGAAACACTGCATTTGAGACATTATAGAAATATGAATGGCAATTTGGCAATTAAAAGCCTGCCTGGCTGGAGCAGGGGTGGAAAGAGGGAAAGACAGTGGAGACAAGTTTCAATGGCTACTCCACCTAAAGTGAAATCATATGCTTTCACCCTACTTTTTAAAATTTCTGTGTAAAATCGGTATGCAGAGAGGAGATTACCAGCCATTTAACAATTTATGCTAAAACGTAAAGTTGCTGTTCAGTACCACAGCCAATTACATATCCTAAAATGATTTATTTTATAGAGCTTTTCTTTGTAGCTAACCAAAGCTGTATTTTAAGTGATCTCTTTAGCATAATATGAAAACTCAGAATAATAAACTAAAAGCACATGAGTCTCCATTCCTCATTAAACATATAACATTCCTGCAACAGTGCCATCCTATAACGGTGTGATGTACACTATCCGTGTAAATTTCTAGTAGCAAGGTGTTATTTTAGGTTACAGTTTTACAAAAGTTAACGTATCATCTTCAGTTAATAATTGGTGTGTTTCTATTTTCTTATGGCTTCTAATTTTGAGGCACACAATCTGAAACAAGTTTTTGAAGGAGGAATAGATTATGTGAGACCAAAGGTAATTTTTCCAGATAGAGGGTGTGAATACTATTGGGTTGGCCAAAAAGTTCGTTTGGGTTTTTTCATAAGATGTTACAAAAAATGATTTTGACCAATCCAATACTTTTCCTAAACTTTTTTTAAAGGATCAAATGGCCTAACTAGTACTGTCTACTGACTCATCATCTGCAGTTAAAAATACTGATTTTTACTGATGTTTTAGTTATGCTATAAAATTCCTATGCCCAGCTGGTATATCTTCTGCAATCTTTACTTACTTTTTTTTTTTTTTAAACAAAAGTGAGGTCATGATGGATTTAACAGGAATACTTTCTGGAAAATTCCTGTAGTCTTCACTGATAAGCACCAAGAAAATGCAGAGGTTGTTTGTGAATGAAACAATGAAATGATATATTGCCATGCAGGTTATTTCTATGCAGAAAAGAATAAACGTGAAACAGAATATCAATGGCTAAAAAATAAACTAAATGGAAAATAGTTTGAAATATCAGAAAAGAGAAGGAAGCAACACATATTTTAGAGTTGTATTGGTTAACTATATGTATGCATCTTTAAATAATAATAGCTAAAAACAACCTTTTTAAAAGATAGATAATTATCCATTTTCTTTTTCTTAATACATTTTCAAATAATAATTTTTGAAAAGCTCAATAGATATTTAACTCCTTTCATTACACATCACAACTTAGAACTGGCCAAAAAAAAAGAATATCTTCAAAGTAAAATAATTGGCATAGACTCTATCTTAAATACTCTGTAATAAAACAAACAAAAAAAATAGATAGCCCCAGCCAAAAAATACCTTAAAGCTTATTTGGGAGAAAAAAGGTACCTTAGATTAATTCATCATTGAGGCTTTTCTGTAGTATTAATTAGTATCTAATGCAATAAGGCAGGTCTTCAAATAGATACTTTAATAAAATGATTATTTTTTCAATCTTCATTTAAAAAGTAATTTTAATCAATTTCAAAGGGATTATTATTGTGAAAGCCTCTCTCCTCATACTCTCTCATATTAAATTTTTATTGTATAAAGTCTTTTCCTTTTGGATGGTGATTCATTTCTCTACCCATGTGGCTTATTGCTAATTCTATTTGTCCTCTGCTCACTGTTGTTTTCAGATTCTTTCCCAGTAGCTCACAAGCTTCATAAAAAATGTCTTAGAGACATCTTAGAGACAGATCCATTTTAAATATGTGGAGTCTTACTTCATGAGCTTTTATAAAATTATTCTTCTCACTAACATAAATACTACAAATAAAATGCTTTCTCTATTGTTCTTTCATATGTTTTCTCACCTGTGATGAATAGTCTTAAAAATTAGGAAAATATATGTACTTTAATAGTATAACAAAATATATACAAATGGCATTAAAATATCTAGAGAAACAAAAATAAAGGGTTCATTGCAATCGATAATCTCAAACCAGATAAGACGTCAGATGGGTCAAAATTGTAACCATTTTGAAAAGTTCAAGGAAGGCACACTCTGATGTCTAAAACACTGACATAACTAGACGATAAATATTTTCACTTTTGCTAAAACTATTATTTATGGAAGAGAAAATTTAGACAAAATGGAAAATGTTCTTTCTTTGACCTCTTGGATAAAATCATTCCATTAGAGGTGCTTACTTTGTTTCAGAGAATTTTAGTAGGTGGGAGTTTGTTTCTCATTAAAGAGAAGTCTCTTGAGATTTAGTTAAAAACATTTGCAAAAAATTGGCAACTGTTTCTTGTGTAGCCAGTCCTCATTATTTTACTTAGAAAAAAACATTATTATAAAACCCGTTTTTCTTTTGTTTCATGGAAAAATACACTACAGATAATTATAGTGAGATACATAGACTACACTAAAATGTGTTTTATACATTAAGCTAAAGATAGCTGGACTTGTTCACTGAAAAAAGACTTAGAAAATAGACTCAAAGTGATTTTAAACATTTCATGAAAGAAAATGAATTTCTTAAATCATAATAATTTTTAAAGCTAAAAAGACATCCGGATTATTATTTTGGGATGTCCCAACAGTGATTTCATTTAAACCAATTCATATTTGTTCTCATTCAATGTTTCACTTATGGTCAAGACAGTTATTCAGGGACGAACTGGGCTATACAGTTCAGTACAACGTTTCACATTTTTCCACATCCACCCTTTGTTAGTGACTCATTATGGTACCACAGGCTCATCAAGGAGAGCACACAGCTTCCTATTTATCTATCTCAGTTGGCAGAAGTTGGAGGATAAAAATGGGTGCACACATGCTGAAAAACATAAATTGACAATATCCAAGAGCAGTGATTAACAAACTGAAGGCAAAAACTTACATCACAATGGAGTTCATAATTTCATCATACCTCAGACAAAAAAATGGTAACATTGTATTCCAAGATACTCTAGATATTTCCAGTCCTAAGAAATATAATGAATAACTCTGAGATAATGCCAAAGGCAATAATATGTACTAGAGATAATCAATATGTTAACATTCACCCTAAATTAAATGTCTATATTATTCATCACAAAACATTTATTGCACATTTACTATGGGTACCATACATAGGTACATGAGAATAAAGAAGGATTTTTTTTCTTAGTAGAAGTATTGATATGATCATACCTAGAGAAATACTCTGGATCACTGTTTGACAACAGAAGCCCCATTAGTTTCCTTTTTCAAGTTGTCTCTTTTTATTAGACATTATCAATATAATGTTGAGAAAACAAAATCATTATAATCACAGAAAGTCTCAGTTGCCTTATACATACAGTGCTTATATTTGCTTCCAGATTATCTTTTAAATTTTTTTAAGGAAACTAATATTCTATTTTTTATCTTTTTTCTCACTATTTCTTGAGATCAATTGTTTCAAAATCAAGCTTTACTTAATCTTTTATTGTCATTTTTTTCCCCTCCCCTCTATACATGTGATTGCCAACATGAAGTCAAAATTCCTTTTTAGGGTCTTTGAGGATTTGAATGAGTATCCACTGGCAATTATCAATATTTCCAAAAGCTTAATGGAAATTTTATGTGCGTTTTCCATAAAATGATATAGTTATCAGGTGCCATTTTTGTTTATTCATTTGTTTGGTTTTAAAGGGGCCTGGAATTATACTAACTCAGGGTGTAGTTATCAAATGATTAAAAAAATATCAATGGATTACTTGATAAATATAGTTACTTAAAATAAGCTTTTCAAAATATAGAACCATAGGCAATAATTGATAATAAGTATCAAAACATTGGGAACAATGTAACTCAGTCAACTATATCCTGGGACTTTTATTACTATTTGTCCCATATTTTATATTTCTACTATATTCTCTGCCACCCATATTTCATCAGACAGAGTTGTATTTTCATCAAGTCATTTGCCCTGTTCAGGTATATACAATGCTAACTCTGAAGTCTTCTACTTGGCTCTCAAGACAATTCATGATTTGGTCCTATACCGGACACAAGATAGATTATTTTCCCTATCCTGTGTCATGCCAGATTATAGTCAATTTTTGAATAGGTGAGAACATTTTAAAGTACAATGCTGAGGTCATATAGACTATTTTAAAAGTGAATTTTATCAATTTGATCTAAAATACTCTGAGAACTTATCAATATGCACATATCTAAAAACTTATATGTAGGCATCGGAACTTTTCAAAATATTTCACAAAACATATTGGCATCAATGAATATTTTAAGTGCATTTGAACACAGGTAAAATAATTTTATCTATGTTAAATCTGATTCTTTGGAATGCATTACCAGATGAGTTTTCAATTTAAAAAGGTATTTCTCATAATTTCTATGCTTTTAATTATTTCATATTTTCAATCAACAGTTATAAACACAATGTTTTCTAGATTCTAGGAGAATCTTGAGTGACATTTAATTCAGCTAAAATCCGTATTGCCATTTCAAATAATAATTTTGAAAAAAATCAATTTTGATTAAATTATGATTTGAGGTCCAGAAATATTGTTCTAGTCTTTAAATATAATCCTTTCTAAACTTTGAACTATGTTTCCCTAATTTAAAAATGTAAAACGTACAAATTTAAGCTACAATTCTGCTCAGTCAAGCTTATATGGTAAATTGGCGTTGCGTTTATGAACTCATATTACCATGAGGCATTTCTCCCCAACAGTAGCTTTTAATATAATAAATCAGAGAGAAAACTATAAATTATATCTTATTTTATCTTTAAAATTTCCCTTAAGAAGGGATGAAGAACAATGACGTACATTAAAAAAGGCAGAGGTTTTGCATCCAAATCTGTATATGTATTTACTTCCTAGAAATTTAGACATACATGCGTGCATGCATGCTAAGTTGCTTCAGTCATGTCCAACTCTGTGTGACCCTATGGACTGTAGCCAGCCAGGCTCCTCTGTCCATAAGATTCTCCAGGCAAGGATATCGGAGTAGACATACATGGGGGAATAGAAATTCTACTTTCAACTTATCCGAAATTTTCTTGTGCTTTCATAAAGATTCTGATGCACAGTTTTGTTTTTTAGTTTAATTTTACATTGTGTTTACAATACTGCAAAATAAGTTCTTAAATGTACTATAGTAACAGATTTTAGGAATTAAATCACCCTGGAGAAAAAGGAGAACTATGTATGGAGAAGAAGGAACATTTCCATCTTTATAAACAAAAGGCTTTTTTTTTTTTAAACATTCTTGGAGCTTCCATCAATTTTGGCAAATATCATACCAGTTTCATCCAACTTCTAAAGCTGGGAGCTTATCCAAAACTCTGGTAGTTAGAGGTCTGCTAAGTGTGTTGATGCTCTGTTACCTGACACTTCTGGCTCAATTTGAAACATTTTTTATTCATTCTTTATATTTTCTTTTCCTATTGTTGAATGTTAAGAGTAATGGAAGAGCTGCTTCTTCCTTCTTATTTACCAAAAAAAACCAAAACTGTCTTAAACTTCTATGTCCATACACAATTTATTGTACTTGAATTCAGAATTCAAATCATTAAAAACTTTCTGGTTCCTTGCTTTGCATTATATCAAAAAAGAAATTGCAGGGTTGTTTTTTTTTAAACTTCCAACCAGCTGCATAAAGCAGATTTTTTAAGAATGTTGGCTGTATCTTTTATAGGATTAAATGATAAATTATCATTTGTTATCCAGTTTAAAAACTTACAGTTGTCACTACCATTAAGATTCTTATTTAAAAAAATAGTAGTCACATTTGAAGAATAATATTTAATCATATATAGTTATAGACAAAAAATCCAAAACATATCTAATAAGTATAGAGTTTTACTATAGTAAATTTTGGTTTAGTCATTATTTGGGTAATATATGCTTCGTGGTTCACCAAGAGTACGTACTCTCTGAAAAAGAAATTTACAAAAGCATTTGATATATAGACTCCACTGAGACCCTATAATATTTCTTCAAGAATATATATTGCTTCATGAGTATATCTATGAAAAATTTGTTACTAGCTTCTAACTTCCTTGGAAATTCATGTGCCTAAAAAGTAATTCAAAGAAAAGAAAGTAAGTATTATGTCTCAATTTACCGATCTGCTAAAATAGAGAAAATGATGTATGCTAAACTTTACTAAAGTAAAAGGTGAATAAATGGGTATTCCTTCATTAGAAATTTACACAACTACTCTTTTTGACATTTTTACTTTTAAGTGTCTGTTATGCCATCACACGCAACAGTATTATTTATTCAAGCATTTTCGAAACTTTGTTTTCTAAAGCACTGTTTGCATAGAACATTAATAGTTGCTGAGAATGAAGGAGCTCAGAAAAAGTTCCTGAAATGTAGGGAACTCTTGGGTTAAATAAAATCTATGAAGTTGTCTTTCTGTAGGACTGCTCAAACCCTGAGACAATAATAAAACACATTCATTATTATCTTCTGACAAGACAAATTTCAATGTCCTTCATATGTTTTTCATTGTTCTGGGTGTTGCCTTACCTGAATGTAAGGAGAAGAAATTGGGCTTACATGTGGTTATATGGAGGAATCAAGCCACTAGAAAACTGGTTCATATCATGAATTTGCATGTAAATAAGGCGAATTCTCTCTATTAGATTATTATGTTCAGTGTTTTCAGAATAAGCATCTTTGCTGCAAATGTTTTCAACCCATAACTAATTGGCCATAAGGCATTTTTGCCCATGAAAGATAAAGTAACTGGTTACAGTTTTTGGTTTGACAGTTTGGTTTTAAAAGGTTGAAATGTATTAGCACTTCTTCCAGTTAGTGACAGTACTGATGGTCTTCTCAGGCTGACAGATGACAATGACTTGCTCCAGTTGGTTCCGTATTTTCAAGCACACTACACTGGAGGAGGAAGAGACCAAGAGCAAAAAATAACTCATTGGCCATAAGGCAGATTTGCCAGTGAAAGGTAAAATAACTGGTTGACAGTAGGGTATCAACTAGTTGAAATGTGTGAGCATTGTTTTCAGTTAGTGACATTATTGAGTAGACAGATGATAAGGATTTGCCCAATGAATTGTTTTTTTTTTGAAATGCTACATTTGAGGAGAAAGAGGTCAAGGACATTAAAGGCACAGAGTTGAACCCACATTTTCCATAGAACTATGAAACATTAATCACAGGATATAAGACAATATGCCAGGAGCAAACAATCAGACAGAGGTCTTTGCAATGCAACATGAAGCTCAGTCACAAATATGCCTCCTAATGTTTGGAAACTGATACATCTTGTAATGAAGAGAGAAATTTTAGTGAAAGTGTGGTGCTAAAAGGAAAGTTGAAACAATAAGCCAGAAAAACAAAATGCCAAAAAGAATGTATAAAATGCCATGAACAAAAGACTTGGAAGACAAAGGCTTGGGCACAAGCCTCTAAATAAAATCTGTTGTTTGTACAGGATTGTCATCAATCTATACATATTTTAAATGTAGTCAAATATTTTGTGTTTCACAATAAAGTCTTATTACTTTTGTTATTTATTTCTCATGTTTCCTTACGTCTTCTTTAATGTCTCATCTTATATTTCACGGTTTTATCTTTATGGCAAAACTGCCTGATGGCCAATTAGTTATGAGTAAATATTTGGGACAGAAATGCTGAGGCAAAGATCTCTACAGCAAAGATGCTGACTGTGAAAGTACATAGAACCAAGGAAAGTCAGCATACTCACATTCTGTTACCAGATCATTTAAAGAAAACCAAACAAAAACCATTTAAATTTTACTTATGCCAGTATTTCCAAAACTTCTGTGATGATTTAAATAACTGTTTGAACGATGGTTAAGACAGATTTTTGATGCCCCATAATAGATACCTCAATTCATAATTTCTGGATGACTGGTCCAGGAATCTATAATTTTAACTTACTTTCCCCCAATTTTTTATTAAGAAAGAAGAGCTAGGAAATCATCTATTAGGACAGACAATGGAGGCTGTTTAACCTAATTTAGCTCTTTTTACTGAGATGAATTTCATTTATTCTCACCCACAACAAAAGCAAGCTTTATGAATTTTTTTGATCCCAGAAATTCCTCTAGTACTTAGAATACCACAAGATGTGCAAGTCAGATGATACTTACCAATTTTTCAGGTCCTTACACAGTGCATGTTATTCTTCTTAAGGTATTTGAATTTTTAGTTTATCTTGTTTAAAATTAAAATATTTGGAGTTTAATATAACTTCAAATAAGCTTATTTATATACAAGTATAGAAGCTTCTATATAAGCATAGAAGAAGCTTATATATAAGTACAGAAAAAATGTAGACTAAACAAAAACTTTCTTTGACAATTATTATTTATTACACCCAAAAGGCAATCTTTAATACTTTCATCACTGATTATATAGTCCAGAAACATGGAATTCTGTACAATATAGATGCTTTTCTCTGATCTATTGCTTTTCAAATTTTGTGCACTTAGAGACCTCTTAAATGTGACTCAATCTCTGAAACATGGAATTTTTTCAAAAATATATAAAATATTCTCATTACTTGCCTATATATTAATGAAAAAGAAGCTCTTTATAAACCATGAAAAATATTATAATCTTTTCTTTAAAGTTCACATTTTCACTTTAAAAAAAATCCACTGAACAGCTCTTAAGTAATAAGAACCATGGTAGGCCAACACAGTGACATAGATATAAATAATTTTATTTTAAGATATAAATAATTTTAATACAAAGTCCCTCCCTTCAAAGGGCAGAGTCTAGCAGAAGACAGCCATATAAATACATAATAAGACATTATGTGAAAGTATCAGAGAAGCTGCAGGCCTATGAGCACCCAAGAAAACCTCAGAATGGATGCTACCCTAAAGGGGAGCAATAGGTGGAAAACAGGAGTTCATTGAATGAAGAAGAAAAAAAAATTTATACAGAGGCAGTGGAGGAAGCACGAGGCTTGTAAATAGGGAAGAAGGACTTGGGACGTAGAGTGTGGCAACAGTGTGAGAAGCATGAACACGGCCACATGTTGAGATTTTAAGGTAGATGTAAATAAATTTATTTATGTAAATAAATAAAGGTAGATGTAAATAACTGATTAAATATCTTTCAGATGTATTTGGATCATCTCCCATAGACAATGAAGAGTCAAGGATTCTTTTTTTACTTTTTAAAAAATTTGTTAATTTTTTAATTGAAGGATAATTGCTTTATAGAATGTTAGTGTTTTCTGTCAAACATCAACATGAATCAGCCATAGGTATACATATGTCCCCTCCCTCTTGAATCTCCCTCCCATCCCTCCCCATGCCACCATTCTAGGTTGATACAGAGCCCCTGTTTGAGTTCCCTGAGACATACAGCAAATTCCCATTGGCTATCTATTTTACATATGATAATGTAAGTTTCTATGTTATTCTCTCCATACATCTCACCTTCTCCCCTCTTTCCATGTCCATAAGTCTGTTTTCTATGTCTGTTTCTCCACTGCTGCCCTGCAAATAAATTCTTTGGTACCATCTTTCTAGATTCCATATATATTTGTTAGTATACAATATTTATCTTTCTTTTTTTGACTTATTTCACTCTGTATAATAGGCTCTAGGTTCATCCACCTCATTAGAACTGACTCAAATGCATTCCCTTTTTAAGGCTGAGTAATATTCCATTATGTATACATACCACAACTTCTTTATCCATCCATCTGTCGATTGACATATAGGTTGCTTCCATGTTCTAGCTATTGTAAATAGTGCTGCAAGAACAATGGGGTTCATGTGACTTTTTCACTTTTGATTTCCTCAGGGCATATGCCTAGGACTGGGATTGCTAGGTCATATGATGGTTCACTCCGAGGTTTTTAAGGAGTCTCCATACCATCTTCCATAGTGGCTGTATCAATTTACATTCCCACCAACAGTGCAAGAGGGTTCCCTTTTCTCTGCACTCTCTCCAGCATTTATTGTTTGCAGCCTTTTGGATGAAGGCCATTCTGACCAGTGTGAGGTGATATCTCATTGCAGCTTTGATTTGCATTTCTCTAATAATGAGTGATGTTGAGCATCTTTTCATGTGTCTGTTAGTCATCTGTATGTTTTCTTTGAAGAAATATTTGTTTAGGTCTTTTTCCCACTTTTTGATTGGGTTGTTTGTTTTTTTTGGTATTGAGTTATATGAGCTTAATTTGAAAATTAATCCTTTGTCAGTTGTTTCAACTACTATTATTTTCTCCTATTCTGAGGATTGTCTTTTCACCTTGTTTACAGTTTCCTTTGCTGTGCAAAAGCTTTTAAGTTTAATCAGGTCCCACTCGTTTACTTTTGTTTTTATTTCCATTACTCTGGAGGTGGGTCATAGAGGATCTTGTTTTGACTTATGTCATCGAGTGTTCTGCTTATATTTTCTACTATGAGTTTTATAGTTTCTGGTCTTACACATTTAGATCTTTAATTCATTTTGAGTTTATTTTTGTGTATGGTGTTAGGAAATGTTCTAATTTAATTCTTTTACATGTAGCTGTCCAGTTTTCCAGCACCGCTTATTGAAGATGCCTGTCTTTGCCCCATTGTATATTCTTGCCTCCTTTGTCAAAAATAAGGTACCCATAGATGAGTGGGTTTATCTCTGGGCTTTCTATCTTGTTCCATTGGTCTATATTTCTGGTTTTGTATCATACTGTCTTGATGACTGTGGCTTTATAGTATAATCCGAAGTCAGGAAAGTTGATTCTTCCAGCTCCATTTTTCTTTTTCAAGACTACCTTGGCTTTGGGGTCTTTTGTGTTTCCACATGAATTGTGAAGTTTTTTGTTTTAGTTCTGTGAAAAATGCCATTGGTAATTTGATAGGGATCACACTGAATTCATAGATTGCTTCTGGTAGTATAGTCATTTTCACAATACTGATTCTTCCTACCCAGGAATATGGACTATCTCTCATGTGACCCAGTGATCTCACTACTGGCATATGCCCGTAATTCAAAAAGACACTTGCACCCCATTGTTAACTGCAGGACTGTTTACAATAGCCAAGATACAGAAGCAACCTAAATGTCCATCAACAGGGGAATGGATAAAGAAGTTGTGATACAAATATATAATGGAGTATTACTCAGCCATAAAAAGGGCTGATATTGGGTTATTTGTAGAGACATGGATGAACCTAGATACTGTCATATAGACTGAAGTAAGTCAGAAAGAGAAAAACAAATACCATATATTAATGTACATATGTGGAATCTGAAAAAAAATGGTGTAAATGATCATATTTACAAAGCAGAATTAGAGACACAGATGGAAAGAACAAAAGTATCAATACCAAAGAGAAATTAGGAGAGAGGGATGGTTAAATATATACTATTGATACTATGTATAAAATAGGTAACTACTGAGAACCTACTGTATAGCACAGGGAACTCTGCTCAGTGCTCCGTGGTGACCTGGTGTTTTAGATGCTCAGTCATGTCTGACTCGTTACGACCCCATGGACTGTGCCTGTGAGGCTCCTCTGTCCATGGAATTCTCCAGGCAATAATACTGGGGTGGGTTGCCATTTGCTTCTCCAGGGAATCTTCCCAACCCAGGAACTGAACCTTGGTTTCCTGCATTGCAAGTAGATTCTTTACTGTCTGAGCCACCAGGGAAGCCCGTTTACTTCCTACTTAACAAATAATGACATTCATTCTATGACTAGGTTTATAGTAAAGGTTCCTCAAAGAGAAGTGAGACTTATTGTCATCTTCATTTAAGATCCATCTTCCTTTCAGACTCTGACCACTGGTATACCTGGCCTTGACTTAGTTAATGCCACTTAGGTTGGGCAAGTTTTACCCATTTCAAAGCTTGATGATTTTTACAATAAAAAGCTAAGTAAGAAAAAGGAGAGACCTATAACTATAGGTCATTTTTCTGACAACACTGAAAGATTTCAGAGTATACCTAGCTAACCAGGGAAGCTTAGATAAAGTTTAAAAGGTTGGTAGAGGAATTAGAGTAAGAGAAAGAGGCAGTTGTCCCAAATGATTTCTATATAATCCTAATTAAGTGTGGATTATCCCATGATTTCTCCAAGCTATATAAAATTAAAAAAAAACAAAAACACAAACACAAGGTACTCATTACAGAGAAGTGGTACATCCCTCAAGCCAATGATTAAAACCCATGCTTAGCTGCTCACAGAAAGACCTGTATTGACTGGTGAAAAGTCATATAAACTATGCCTGATTTTCTGCATTGTGTGCGTGTTTAAGCCATGCTCAGTTTTTTATTCCAGTGAGCATTAAACTAATACTCTAGTCATTTTCTTCATTTAAAAATAATGTCTCCCTCATTACCTTCAATTTCAAATATTTCCAGACTCTTAGAACTTGTATGTGGTAAACTGTTGTGTAATGACTAAAAACATTCAGAATGCATGAAGATGAAATATCTCTTAAGGAATAGTGGTATTAACTAAAATCAAATAATAAACCTTCAAGCACTGCAAAGATAAGCAGTTATTAGTACACAGGAGAAATGGTTTAGCTGAGGTATATATCAGGCAAAAAAATAGCAGAAGTCTAAGTAGAAATGTTTTTAATACTGGTTAAAATGTATTAGTGAATAGGTATCTTAGTTTCAAGCATTTATATTTAATAACAAGCAAATAGTTCAAGTCTAAAATCTTGAACAGATTCAAGAAAATACAGCATATTTTTCAAACTATGTAGCAAATCACCAGCAAACTGTACTGAGATTAATGATGTAACCAAGCTGGCATTTAATCACAGAGGTACAGACATAACATTTAAGAGTTATTTTTTCTTATATTATTAGAGCATATACTATAAACCCACAACAGCTTGGTCATAACATGCTAGTATATTACATCATGCTGTAATACAGATATACCTGTAATATTTTAATTACAATGAAATAAAAATAAAAATAGAAAAGCAAAAATGTCAGTTATCAAGACTCAAAATCCCAAAGTAATACATTAAACAATTATAATACTACTGAAAAATAAATATCCAGTTTCAATATAAATGTGAACTAATATTTTATTACATCAATAATATCAAAATACAACAAAATTTCATTTTCAATAACAAAAGTATAAACTACATGGGGATAACACTAATAAAAAAGTGCTATATACATGAAGATAGTCTGCTATATACATAAAGCAATATTAAAAATATTTCCTTCAAAAACGAGTATAATTTAAAAAATATATAATGGGGGGATGGAAAAGCTGATTATTTTAAAGGTGTTGAATAGTTTCAGATTTGTTTAGAGGCTTAAAATACCACTAAACATCACTGGAAGTTGTCTGAACTTTTACCTAATTAAACAAAAGTGTATCTAAAGTTTCATTATGATCAACAAAACATGACAAATGGAAAATAATTTATAGGCTGCATATAATAATTCAATATAAAAATATAAAAATATTTTTAAAATATATTTTTTATAAAAAATATTAAAATTCATTCAAAAACTAGTACAACATTGATTATGAAACCATAATTTTAAGCCCATATCATAAACTTAATACCTAAATAAAAAATAATAAAATAATAGAAGAAATCATCTTAAATTAAAATCTAAGAGAACTGAATTACTTTTTACAACTTCAAAAATAATGGAAAAAATTCTGATCTTGAAAGGTATGGACATAATTATAATTGCAAGAGAAAAGATGAGCAGATGCTCACAACTTTAAAATATCTATTTTCCCATCTTTATTAAGATATAATTGATGTATAATATCATGTCTTCCCAGGTGGCCCTAGTGGTAAAGAACCTGCCTGCCAATGCAGAAGGCATAGGAGATGTGCATTCAGTTCCTGAATCAGGAAGATCCCCTGGAGAAGGAAATGGAAATCCACTCCAGTTTTCTTGCCTGGAGAATCCCACAGACAGAGGAGTCTGGTGGGCTATATACAGTCCATAGGGTGACAAAGAGTTGGACATGACTGAAGTCACTTAGCATGCATGCATATTGTGTCAGTTTAAGGTATACAACTTGTTGATTTGACACATTTATTTACTGCAAAATGATTACATCTACAGTGTTAGCTAACTCCTCCATCACATCACATATCTACTATCTTTGTGTGGTGTATGTGTGTGTGTGTGTGTGTGTGTGTGTGTGTGTGTGGTAAGAACATTTAAGATCTGTTTTCTTAGTAACCTTCACGGACTTCCCAGGTGGTGCTAGGGGTAAAGAATGTGCCTGCCAACGAGGTGACTTAAGAGACGTGGATTCAATCCCACGGTCAGGAAGATGCCCTGGAGAAGGAAATGACAACCGACTCCAGTATTCTTGTCAGAAAAATCCCATGAACAGAGGAGCCTGGAGGGCTACAGTCCATAGCGCTTCAAAGAGTTGGACACGACTGCCTGACTAAGCATATAGCAACCTTCAAGTATAGGGTACACTATTATCAACCTAAAATCACCATGCTGTACATTAGATCCCCAGAACTTACTCATCTTAAAACTGTAAGTGTGAAAACTTTGACCAATATTTCCCCATTTCCTCTACTCTCCAATCTCTGGTTACTACCATCCCAGTCTTTATTTCTTTTATATTCCTAAAACATATATACTGACATAAATATTGGTAATATTTATGCCTATACTGTCATAAATAAATGTATGTATTTATTAATTAGACATATGTTTTTCCAGTATATATGTCAAACTACAAACTAGGAAAATATTTTCAGAGCATAATATGGTAATAGATAAAAGACTTGCATACAATCCTCATTGATATTTAGAAAACATACATCACTTAAAAGATAAATGGACTAAAAATCTGACCAAAAGAAAAGCAGGATAAATGTCCACTTATTCACATAAATATTTACTAAGCATTTGCTATAGGGCTTCCCGGGTGGCTCAGCGGTAAAGAATGTGCCTGCACTATAGGAGAGGTGGATTCCATTCCTTGGTTTGGAAGATCCCATGGAGAAGAAAATGGTGACCTACTCTAGTATTCTAGAATAGTCCAAGAGGGTCACAATGAGTCGACACAACTGAGTGATTAAACAATAACAACAAAGTACATGCTATATGACAAGAACTGTTTTAAATCTGAAGAAACAGCACCATACAGATAGGCAAAAAGTGTTGCACTTATTCAGGAAAGATAGACACTAAAAAGATGAATAAGTGTGACATTACTGGCAGTAATCACCATGGAGAACAATTTAGGGAGGAACCATAGATGTGGGAATGGGAAGGAGACTATAGCCTCCAACTCACAAAAATATGGTTAGAGAATGACGAGATGGTGTAAAATTTAATCCTCACTTTTAACACAATAACTTTGAATTAAAATAATACATAAATAAGCCAATATTTCTACCATCAAGTAATGTATGATAAAGGAGGCAAAAATATACAATGAGGAAAAGAATCTCTTCAATAAAAGATGCTGGGAAAACAGGACGACTATAAGCAAAAGGATAAAACTGGACCAAATATATCAATATAAAAGACCCTCAAGATGGATTAAAGATTTAAATGTCAAACCTGAAACTTCACGTTTCAGGAAACTGAAGTTTCTGAAACTAAAGTTCCCGAAGAAAACTCAGGCAGTATGCTCTGCTCTTTGACATCTGTCCTGGAAATGTTTGGGGGGAATCTGTCTCTTCAAACAAAGGCAACAAAAGCAAAAATAAACAAATGGGACCAAGTCAGCTAAAACGGTTTTGCATGGCAAAGGAAAACATCAACAAAACAAAAGGCAACTTACTGAATGGGAGAAGGTATTTGTAGAGATTTATCTGAAAATGGTTGATATCCAAAATATATAAAGTTACTCATATGACTCGATATATAAAAAACAAAACAAAACAAGCAACCCAATTAAAAAATGAGCAGAGACCTGAATAGATATTTTTTGAAAGACATACAGATGGCAAAGAGGCAGATGCAAGATGCTTAACAACAGTAACGATCAGGAAAACCTGAATCAAAATTACAATAAGATATACCACCTCATATTTGTCAGAATGGCTATTATCAACAAGACAAGAAATGACATGTGTTGGTGAGAATATGCAGAAAAGGGAAACCTGAACTGTTGGTGGGAATGGTGCTGTCAGTATGGGAAATAGAGGTTCCTCAAAAACTTAAAAATAGAACTCCACATGATCTAGCAATTCTACACCTGGGATTTATCCAAAAGAACCAAAAACACTACTTAGAAAATATATATGCACCCCATGTTCACTGAAGTATTACTTACAATAACTAAGGTCCAGAGCAACCTGTTTCCTTTGACAGATAGATGAATAAAAATGATGTGGTGTATATATATGTATACAGACATAACATATAATATATATAATATGCCCATAAACGGGAGATATTCTCAACTTTAAAACACAAAAATGAATCAGATGTTGCCATTTAAAAATGACAACATGAATGAACCTTTATTTTGCCAAGTAAAGTGAGTCAGAAAAAGACAAATACCATGTAATTTCACTTCTAAGTGGGATCTACAAAACAAAACAAATGAACAGACAAAATAAAACAGAAAACAGACTCATAGATTCAGAAAACAAACTGGTGGTTGTTAGAGGGGAGGGGGATGGGGAAAAATGAAAAATAGGTGAATAAGATTAAGAAGTACAAACTTTCAAGTATAAAATAAATAAATAAAGGGGATATAATGTACAACATAGGGTATGTTGTCAATAACATTGTAATAACTGTATGGTGACAGATGGTAACTAGACTTACTATGGTAACCATTTTGCAATGCATAAAAAGTATTGAATCTTTATTTTGTATACCTAAAACTATTATTGTATGTCAATAATAATACAATAAAATAATAATGCACAGATGTGAAAACACAGAGGTCAGTGAGTGTCCATCTCTCATAGAAATGTATAATCTTACAATGCTTTTATAAAGTACAGTGCTATATTTATCATAATTCTTAAAAATGTTCATAAGATTTCATACAGAAATTCCAATTTTGGAAAGTTATTTGGAAGAAATAGTAAAACCTATAAAAACAGCTCTTAGGAACTGCATACTCAGCACGGTTTAATGTATAACAATCAAAATTTGGAAGAAAATTTGGAAGTCCACATTCCATAAATAGGGGCTATTTACTTATAACTTTGTGGCATCATTATATGCATATTTTTGTGATCATTAAATAATATGGTGTTGAGTTCTGAAAATATACGGAAAATATAAACAATACAATGTTAATTGAAGAATATCAGAGTATTATACTGTATATAAAATTTTCTTAATTTGTCTTTCTTATACACAAACATTTATGAATGGAATAAAATACTTCATGAAAAAATGCATAGAAATAAACTGATTGAAGATGATAATTTTTACCCAGAATTAAAAAATTTTATAGTGAATGAGACCATACAATGATCAAATTTAATCTCTCAACTAATAAAGTATTCTATATTGTGCCCAGATAATTTAGTTAATGTCAGAGGATCACTCCCTACTAATATACACTTTTGAATAGCTCACGCTGTCCCAGCCTCTTGACCCTACTCACCGTACCCATCATATCTGAGTGAAACAGCCATCCCATTTTTCACCTTCTTTTTAAACTGTTCCTCATGTCTCAAGTCATGTCTTAAATTCCCCTTATTTAATAGTAAAATTAACTATTAACTATTAGTAATAATAAGCATGGTAATAACAGCAGTGAAAACACATCATAAAAGGACTATAATTGAGAGATTACTAGTAAAAGTATTTTAACAATATTAATTCTGTATTAGTCCCTCTCCACCCCAAACCACAGAATAGTTTTATTTCTCTTTTCCAAATTAGGAAACCAGAGTCAGGAAGGCCAAATAACTTGCCACAGCAACACAACTACAAAATTAGCTGCACTGAGATTTGTCCTTGGGCCTAAAAGTAGCCAAAACTAGGGTTTTGTGGGTTTTTTCCCCCGTTTTTCCACATTACCATAGACTTCCTAAGATCTCTTAGATGGAAAAAACCTCTCCCTTCACTGTTTCTCAACTATATTTTGATCCTGCATACAGCATTGAGTTTACAGGCTATCTTATGCTTTAGATACCCATGTCTTATGTTCTCATACTGCCAAGCCATGTCTGTCTCTCTCAGACACACATACACAATATACCACAGAGGAAAGTACTTACTCAGTAAATACTTACTAAACTAACAAAGCTAATCCCATTCCAACCTAACGCTAGTCAGCTTTTGCTGTTGTGGCTGTTGTTTAGTTGCTAAGCCATGTCTAACTGTTTGCAGCCCCAAGAACTATAGCACACCAGGCTTCCCTGTCCTTCAGTATCTCCTGGAGCTTGCTCAAACTCATGCCCATTGAGTCAGTGATGCCATCCAAACATCTCATCCTCTGTCGTCCCCTTCTCCCCCTGCTCTTAATCTTTCCAGCATCAGGGTCTTTTTAAATGAGTCAGCTCTTTACACTAGGTGCCCAAAGTATTGGAGCTTCAGCATCAGTTCTTCCAATGACTATTCAGTGTTGATTTTCTTTAGGATTGACTGGTTTGATCTCCTTGCAGTCTCAAGAGACTCTCGAGAATCTTCTCCAGCCCCACAGTTCAAAAGCATCAATTCTTCTGCACTCAGCCTTCTTTATGGCCCAACTCTCACATCCATACATGACCTCTGGAAAAACCATAGCTTTGACTAGACAGACTTTTATGGCAAAATGATGTCTCTGCTTTTTAATACACTGTCCAGGGTGTGTGACAGATTTTCTTGTTAGCATTTCTAATTCCAGTGTTCAAGGTGACATGGGCATGAAATCCCTGGAATATACCATCAAAACCAACCACACTGACGCAGGGCTGTCAAGAATGTGGAGCAGTGAAAACGGAAAATACTTTTAATACTTCTAAAGGAATAGAGTATATAAATCCTAGGCAGTGCTACATTTTACTATTGTAATTATTGGCATTATGGAATACAGTTTTAAATGGAGTTTTTTCAAGTCAAATATCTTAATAGACATGGAGCAATAATTGTACAGTGTGGTAAATTTTCAGCATCTAGTGACTCATGAAAGCTTGCCAAAACATGCAGATTTTGAAAGAAAAGGTTCACCTCTTTCCTGATTTACTACAGAGTGAATCACAGGCAAGCTAGTGTTGCTTTTGGCCAAGGACTCGAGGCTAAGACTTACAAACGCGCAAAAGAGAAATATCTAACCAGCATATTCTCCTCCCTGGGCAACATTGATCTTATCATGTGAGAATGTACAAGATTTTCAGATAATTATGAAAGTATTTACTGCAGAAATATTTCCATGAAATCTTTTCAAATATGAAGAGAGAATTATATGCATTTAATGAGTTGACAGGAAAGTAGGAAAACATGAGTGTGTGAGCTTTCTGTAAAGAATAAATGACTGTTGTTCAGTTGCTCAATCATGTCCAACTCTCTGTGACCCCATGAATTGCAGCAAGCCAGGCCTCCCTGTCCTTCACCATCTCCCAGAGCTTATTCAGACTCATGTCCATTGAGTCCATGATGCCATCCAACCATCTCATCCTCTGTTGTCCCCTTCTCCTCCTGCCTTCAATCAATCTTTCCAATTGAAGGAACTGGGGTCTTCTCCAAAGAATCAGTTCTTCACATCAGGTGGCCAAAGTACTGGAGTTTCGGTTTCAGCAACAATCCTTCCAATGAATACTCAGGACTGATTTCCTTTCGGATGGACTGGTTGGATTTCCTTACATCCAAGGGACTCTCAAAAGTCTTCTCCAACACCACAATTCGAAAGCATCAATTCTACACTCAGCCTTCTCTACAGTCCAACTCTCACATCCACACACAACTACTAGGAAAACATACCTTTGACTACATGGACATTTGTCAGCAGACTAATGTCTCTGCTTTTTAACATGCTGTCTAGGTTGGTCATAGCTTTTCTTCCAAGGAGCAAGTGTCTTTTAATTTTATGGCTGCAGTCACCATCCACAGTGATTTTAGAGACCAAGAAAATACAGTCTGTCACTGTTGCCATTGTTTCCCCATCTGTTTGCCATGAAGTGATGGGACCAGATATTATGATTTTAGCTTTTTGAATGTTGAGTTTTAAGCCAGCTTTTTCACTCTTCTCTTTTACCTTCCTCAAGAGACCTTTTAGTTCCTCTTTGCTTTCATCCATAAGGGTGGTGTCATCTCTGTATCTGAGGTTATTGATATTTCTCCTGGCAATCTTGATTTGAGCTTATGCTTCATCCAGCCTGGCATTTCTCATGATGTACTCTTCGTAGAAGTTAAATATGCAGGGTGACAATATACAGCCTTGATGTACTCCTTTCCCAATTTTGAGCCAGTCCATTGTTCCATGTCTGGTTCTAAATGTTGCTTCTAGACCTGCAAATAGATTCCTCAGGAGACAGGTAGTGTGGTCTGGTATTCCTATCTCTTTAAGAATTTTCCACAGAGAATAAATTTCCCACCAAGAATAAATGCTAGACATTGAATTAACATGAAATTCATATGACAAGGAAGGCTTTTCCAATTGGTTAAATATTTATTCTTACGGGAGGTGCTAAATTCAATATTGAAAGTAAATATTTTAGTCCATTTTTAAATATGACTCTTTTCCAAAGGACCTAGCGTAACTCAAGACAAATCAAGAAAACATCCAAGTACTTTTGATATGGAATATTTGGGTAAATCCATAAAAAGAGCATAAAGATTCATATCCCGTGAGCTTCTGAAGAATATCTGTTTAAAGCTAAGAAACAGACCTGCTACATATAAGAATTATTTTGGCAAACAATAAGCTAATCAATATTCCATACATGATATGATTAGTGTAATATACATTGTTGTTTGTTTGTTTAGTTGCTAAGTTTTGTCTGATACTTTTCAACCCCATGGACCATAGCCCACCAGGCTCCTCTGTCCGTGGTATTTCCCAGGTAAGAATAATGAAGTGAGTTGCTATTTCCTTCTCCAATAAAATACATTAAGGATATTTAGTAAGTTCAGCAAACACTTTTTAACAAGCTAGCCCAGTTCAGTTCAGTTCAGGTGCTCAGTCGTGTCCGACTCTGCGACCCCATGGGCTGTAGCACGCCAGGCCTCCCTGTCCATCACCACCTCCTGGAGTTTGCTCACACTCATGTCCATTGAGTCAGTGAGGCCATCCAACCATCTCATCCTCTGTTGTCCCCTTCTCTCACCTTCAATCTTTCCCAGCATCAGGGTCTTTTCCAATGAACCAGTTCTTCACACCAGGTGGCCAAAGTACTGGAGTTTCAGCTTCAGCATCAGTCCTTCCAATGAATATTCAGGACTGATTTCCTTTAGGATGGACTGGTTGGATCTCCTTGCAGTCCAAGGGACTCTCAAGAGTCTTCTCCAACATCACAGTTCAAAAGCATCAATTCTTCAGTTCTCAATTTCCTTTATAGTCTGACTCTCACACATATCCATGCCTACTGGAAAAACCATAGCTTTGACTAGATGGATCTTTGTTGGCCAAATAACGTCTCTGGCTTTTAATAAAGCTAGCCCACTGGCGTTAATTTTCTCCTGTAATGATTTTCCTTCACACTATTTTAGTCGTTTAACATCTGATACATTCTATCTTCTTGTTGTCTCCTGTCTCTTTTACACTTTTCTGTTATCACTGCCACTTATTTCAAGCTCTAGCCTCTTTTTTCTAATGAGAATTAAAGTATGTTACTATTTTTTTTTAATTGAAGTAGTGTTGATTTACAATATTATATTAATTTTATATATATAACATAGTGATTCAATATTTTCTAATGTGTACTTCTTTAAAGTTATTACAAAACAATGGTTATATTTCTCTGTGCTGTAAAACATATCCTTTTCACTTATTTCATACATAGTAGATTTTTTTGTCTCAATTTCCTACCCTTGTCCTGCCCCTCCCCCATCCCATTCCCCACTGGTAACCACTAGTTTATCCTCTATAGCCTCTTAAATGTTATACTTGCCAGCCATCTAGTAGAGCAACGCTAACATTTTAATTTGGGGCTTGAAGCTCTTCATCACTATTGAGCTGAAATGCAAATGTCTTAGGGTTCACATCCACTATGACTTTATTTTTGTCCACTTATACTTCATCACTTTTGTCTCACTCAGATTGAACTATTTTCATTTCCCTTGACTTCCCATGACATTTCACACCTCATGTCTGCTTTTGTCATTGTCCTCCAGGCCTCCCTACACTGCTATTTCTATTCATCTGCCAAGGTTCAAGTCAAGAGTTACCTCCTCCTCTTGTAATTGATCTCTAGCTATTTTCTCATCATCTCCCCAAATTGTTAGGTTCTTCTTCCTGTGTTTCATTTTAAGGTTAACCAGACCTGAAATTCAAAACCTGTTCCTTTTACTTATGAGTTATTTATGTTGAGCAAGTTAATCTCACTAAACTTTAGTTATCAGATTTATATAAAATTATACCATATGATATGTGTAGTATTGTTTTGATGAAAGAAAAGTACATGGTTTGGAGAATATCACTTCTTTTTCTCTTTGTTCTATGCTTCCTGTTCTATTACTTAAAAAAGCACTTGTTCATAATTTATTTTTCTTGATGTCTTCAAATAGATGGAATTTCTGAGAGAAGAAACAGAGTATATTTCTCAAATATGTATCTCAACACCTAATCTAGGACTAGTAATAGCTGACACCTATTTCTAATGTAAGCATCTACTAAGGGCTAATATTACACTCAGAATTTTATGGATTAGAAGTATAAATTCAAGATATCCTTTGCCCTTGCTTACAGGTAAGAACATGTCCAGAAAACATGGATAAACCATACCATGAGGCAGAAAGCCATGAATATTATTAAATAAACACTGATAAACACTGACAAATACTCCATCCTCATAGAGAGGAATGAGGGAAAACAGAGGTAGAGGTAACTGAGTAGGAAATGAGGAAGATTTTAAGAAATTTCTAGCATTTGAATTGACGGTTGGGAAGGTAGGATTTAACATAGAGATATCCAAGAGCTAACGGCAGAAGCAGTGTCAAATAGAAAGGAAAAAAATAAAAGCACAGTGAGGAAATTCTGGGCACTTTTAGTTGCTAGCAAACAGGTACACCTGTTTAGAGTTCTTGATAGTAAAATTGGTGAGTGTCTTCCATAGACACTAGATTGGCACCTAGATTGACAGTTCAATAGCTTAACCAGATTTGGATATGCTGAATGCATGGTATATTCCTAGGCATAGCAGCTACATGATTAATTTATCACAGTGGTATTGACATTTCCAATGACATAAAACAGTGGCTGATACAGCCATTGTTCATTATTAATGGAGGTGAAGAAAATTTTTAAGTTGTCAAGAAAGTAGTTTTGTACAGATATCCTAAAATCCTAAGGGAGTAAAAGCACAGATATCATCTTCAGAAGAAACAACTTGTGTTTTTCTTGCGGGTATCATTTAAATATAACACTCACAGGGCCTTCCGATTGAAGAGGAACAGAACATGACCTCATCCGATGAATGGAAGAAGCTATTTTTCTACCACTAACTGGCATGAGAAAGAGCAAAACTCCTGGAGGAAATTAGCAAATCTTAAAGGTGTGGATGACATTCTGTAGCAGTGCTTATCCAAAAATATGACACAACTTATGGCACTGAACTGTAAAGCCAAACAGCGGCAGACACTCTACTCTCTGCGTGGCAAAATGCACATTTTTTCCCAGAGATTAATTTCTAAACATGCCAGCGTTTAAGTGTAAGTTTGTAGTATATTCCAATTTGCCCTAAGGAGTCGGTTGAATCTCTCCTCTGATTTAAACACACACAAAGAGAAATCTTCCACTGGAGAACACAAGAAAACAAATTCTTATGTTCCCAGAAGCTACTGTATATTTAAGAAGTCTTTCCCATATTTACATTATTTTAGTGATTGTATGTATTTGTGGGTGACATTAAAAGTGTCATTAATGATCATTTGAATGCAGACAGTGAATGTAACCCCAAAATAAAAGGCAGATCATTTTTTTGTTTGATACCAGCGTAGGACAACCAAAATTAAGTAATTCTCATAACATGATGTAAAAACAATCTAATAACTGGCAATTGAAGAATTTATCTTTCTCTCAACATCACTAGTTATTAGAGAAATGTAAATCAAAACTACAATGAGGTATCACTTCACACCAGTCAGAATGGCCATCATCAAGAAACCTACAAGCAATAATTACTTGAGAGGATGTGGAGGAAAGGAAATACTTTTACACTGTTGGTGGGAAGGTAAGTTAATAGAACCATTGTGGAGAAAAGTATGGAGGTTCCTTAGAAACCTACAATACAACTACTGTATGACCCAGTAATCCCACTATTGGGCATATACCCTGAGAAAACCAAGATTCAAAAAGACACATGTACTGCCATGTTCATAGCAGCACTATTTACAACAGCCAGAACACTGAGACAACCCAAATGTCCATCAAAAGAGAAATGGATAAAGAGGATGTAGTGGATATAATAATGGGATAGTATGACTCAGTCATAAAAAGGAACAAAACTGTGTCATTTGCAGAGACGTGGATAGATTGAGACACTGCTATAAAGAGTGACTTGACTTGTAGCTCAGTGGGTAAAAAAATCTGTCTGCAATGCAGGAGACCTAGGTTTGATCCCTGAGTCAGGAAGATCCCCTGGAAAAGGAAATGGCAACCCACTCCAGTATTCTTGCCTGGAGAATCCCATGGACAGAGGAGCCTGGCAGGCTATAGTCCATGAGGTCACAAGAGTTGGACGTAACTTAGCGGCTAGCCCACATACAGAGTGAAGTAAGTCAGAAAGAGGAAAACAAATATCAAATATTAATGCATATGTGTGGAATCTAGAAAACTCATACAAATGAGTCTATTTGCAAAGCAGAAATAGCGACACAAATGTAGAGAACAAGTGTGTGGACACCAAGCGGGAAAAGAGGAAGTGGGGTGAAATGGGAAGTTGGGACTGACACATATACTCTACTCCGTATAAGACAGATAGCTGATGAGAGCCTCCTGCGTAGCAACGGGGACTCTACTCCATGCTCTGTGGTGACAGACAGGGAGGATGGGTATGCGTATAACTGATTCCCTTTGCTGTACAGCGAAAAACTAAGATTGTAAATCAATGAAACTTCAATTTTTGGAAAAGAAATTAATCTTTACAGATGAATATATAAGCAAGTCACAGAAATGAAATCACGACTGACTTACCCACTAGGTATAAGGGCCACAATGCCAAGGGCCCAGGCTACTTTCAGGGGCTCAAACAAATGTTTTAATTTTAATGTTTTTAAATCAGTAAACATGAATATAGTAACATTCAATATATAACAATGAATCCATCCTAGATTAGATTCATTTTACTATGAACACAATTGTAAAATATAAATTTTTAAGAATTTTATCATGGAAAAAGTGGGGCAAGCAGACAAAAGAACCCAGCATGTAGTACTCCCTGAATTCTAGTACTGAAAGGAGGAAAATGATATTAAAGAAGAGGATACAGAGAGAGTACCTCAACATTTCATGTAATATTTTATTTACCTAAAAATATTAAGCAGATGGGGCAAAATGAAATTTGATAAAACTCTTTGGGTACTTAAACATTTACCGTGTTTTCTCCATCATTTTAAAAATAATTCACAATTAAACTATTAATAAATGATCCTCTTGATTGAATGAATTATTTGCTACTTATCATTAGATTGTTTTAAGGGTAAAGTTTTAGAATGTCCCTTTAAGATAAGCTGTTAGTTTTGTTTCCATAAATATTTTTCATCTCTCAAATGAAAAAAACTTTCTTTGGAAAGAAATATTTTATCTCAAAAGAAATATGATTTTAAATTACAGAATTGTTCTAATCCTCCCAAAAATAAAAAAATTAATTTTTTTGAAAATCATGTTGATTATGGATTTTTATAGAGTATTAATATTCCCTAATAAAATCAGTATGGTGATAAAAGGCGTGGGGTATTTTTGCAAGATTTCCTCATTTTAAAATGTATTATTTTGTTCCAACTCCAGAACTTAATAAAAACAAACTTAAGGATGTAAAAGAGATGGAAAATGTAAAAGTCATTTTAAAATTAAAATCACTGGAAATAAGAATAAAAAACACATAAATCAAGTTGACTGGTATAGGGCTTTCAGTTCAGCAGTAGTAACAGAACAGATATTTACTTTCCAATATATTGGCTTATTTGAATCAGAGTCTACTTTTCATAGACTGTAAGCTCCATGAAAAGAAGCCTTTTTTGTTTTGTTTTGATCACTGCTGTACCTTCAGAATCTGAAGCAGTATCTGCCATGTTTTCAAATACTATGTTTTCAATTAATACGTCAAATGAATCAATCAACTAGGGTTGAGCTTCATAAAGAAGACAGGGTTCAAGCCATGAAATTGTTATTGACAGGAATAATTTTTTCTGCCCATATACATTCCTTCTTGACTATTCTTATGAAAGAGTAAAACAGGAGAATTATCTATATGTTTCTAATCAGTGCAAAACATCTGGCAACCTTGACTGTATTAGGAGAGAACATTTGAAAGATCTCAAAAGAGAGACATCGGGGATATTCAATGAAGAAACTGGAAGAACAAACCACACGGGAAGAAGTAAGTACATCCTTAGAGCTGCTTCTCAGAAGACAGCTCACAACGCAGAGGGTTACACGAAAAGTGCAGTCCACAGATGCCATTAAGGCCACAGCACCAATGCAGAGAAACGGCTGGAAAATGTAGGCGCTTTCAGAATTGGACATTCCAGTTTCAGAAAAATAAAAGGTATCTGTGACCTACAGCATATTCTAAATATCAGTTGGGGTTTTTGTTTGTTTCGCATTTTCTTTTTGTATTTAAGATACATTCGATAGAAATAAAGATCAATCTTTTCTCAACATTGCGCTAGATTAGTAGCAAGATGAATGATGCCTAAGTGTGTGTTTGGCAGCAAACAAGGAAGAGGCTGGAAAAAAAATAAAAAAAGAAGGGGTGGTGAACATCTGGGGTGGTTTCTTTTCTGTGAAAAGGAAAAAGGTCATATCCCACCCAGTGAGGAGAAGTGACCCCCTCAAAAATGTAAGTGATCTTGCCTGACCTGTGACGCGAGCAAGAGGATGACCTGGGCTGCCTCACTTCAGTGTGTGTTTCTTGTTAGAAAAAAAAAAAAAAAAAAGCAGAGATTTGTGCTCTGCCGTAAAAGAATGTGAGGGGTAGGAAGGCGCTGAAAAGCAGAAGAAAGAAGTGGAGCGTGGGGAATTTGATGCAAGCTGTGGAAAAAATGGAATACTAAGTCAGATTCGTCTTTTAAAAATATGAGGTAAAAAAGATAAAAGAAATATGTGTATATGGCACCTCCCAATACGCACAGGAATATGCACACAGACACATACAGAGTTTCTTTTTGTTCTTTGTTTAATTGTGGGAATCGATCCTTTTTCTGATAATGTCTTCTGCTTAACATGAAAATAATGATCTTTTACTTGGAAGGGAACAAGGTCATGGGCACGTCCCTAATACCTCAAAATATCTAAAACTATTTTCTATGAACTCCCAGAGTCCCAAGTCTAAAACATAAATACAGGTTCGTTCAACTTTCAGTCCTTTCACAAATAATAATACCAAGCCAACACCCATATCCAAGGCTTAACAATACTATCCTCAGAATTTTTTTATTCTGTAAAACAAGTGGGCTCTTTGCTCAAAGTAGCTAAAAAATCCCCACAATATGTACTAAAAGAAACTTAAATGGCTTGACTCACATAAACTCCTAATATTTGTTTCATCTTTTGAATTTCTTTCTTCCCTTTCTCTTCTCCAGCCCTCTCTACTCCCTCAATCCCCTTGAGGGCTTTTCCACTGGGTCCCATTTATTTCAGTAAGAATGCACCCAGCGAACAGCTGTGGAAGGCAAGTGCTGGAGTGAGGCGCACGGCCAAACCAGGACAGAAACACTGGGTACAATATTAAATCTACTGGTATACGGACAGCCAAACAAGTTTGACTTCTCAATTAAACAGTGGTGATTCAGTGTTTGTAAATACAGGGGAGATTTTACAATAGAAGGATTGGGTTTTTTCCCAATTATTTTATAATAAAAATCTTACTTGTTCAGATACTACTTATGAGTCAAAGATTCTGTTTATCTATTTCAAAAGCCCATGACTGAAACTTTACTGGGCCATGATTTTTAATAGTCCAGTGAATCCAAAGAAACAGAAATTTTCATTTTTTAAGATGCTGCCTGCAGGAACTGAGGTGAAACTATTAATCAAGTTATTCAAACAGAACTGAGAAGTGAGATGTCTTCTCCCATCCCCCCAAATATTCTTATGGAAATATGAGGCACTGTTCCTCTTTCACTTACATAAAGCATCGACATTTAATAAGAAAGTCAACTCTGGCCAATGATTTAGCTAAACCCTGGGAAGCACACTGGATAACAATTTCCTCTCTCTTTCCCTTTTCCTCTGGGATTCCCTCCTGAAATCTTGAGGCAGAGTGAGCCAGCTGACACTCAGTAGTGTAAAAGAAATGCAATATTAAAAGTAGGGAATTGTTTTGAAACACACACATTTTTACTAGATGTTACTGTCGAGTGACACGTGGCTACACCTATCTTAACTAATTATTCATCATCTCATCATGGATGTTCTGCCACATTCTTTCCCTTTCCTTTTTCTCCTTATGCTCCTGCTGTTCTCCACCAGAGGGCAGCCAGGGGCAAGAAGAAGGCAATTCTGTTAGCAGCTCTGGTTTAGAAAAAGCAATTTGATAGGACAGGAAGTAAAAAATACTGTCTAAATCCAGATTTGAGGATTATCTGCAGATTTTTTTTTCTATTCTTCCATATCCCTAACTCTCTTTGATATCTCCCCCAATGGGGACTGACACTTATTGAAGTAAATTGAAGTAAAGTATTTTCTGTGTGTTTGGGTTCACTGGTGAAACATGAATGATCAAAGTTCAACATGTTGCATCCATTTCTTTTCACCTGGCAAGATGGGTGATTGTGCCACTTTTTAAACCTTGTGCTTTTATAGTTATTTCCTTTGACTCAGACTGTTACAGTAAATAATTCTTAATAATAATTCCCAATTTTATTCTCAGGCAAATTGCCTCAAAACTACATTCTCCTATATACGATCTGGATATATACATAAATGTGATTTAGAATTTGAAATGGTGATCTGGATTTTACTTTAGATATGTTAATTTACTGGCATACCTTAGTTATATATAATAACTTAATTTTTCCACTGTGCTATTGTAAAATGGTGACTGTAGTTCCAGAGAAATCATATAGAAGGTTCCATGATTTACACTTGATTTCCTCTATAAAAAAATACTAAAAATGTCTAATATGTGTTTAATACTCCTTTGTGGCACTATGGGTTCATGGTTGGGCTGCAAGAACAAGTCATTTAGTTTTTTTAAGAATTTTTTTTCCACCTTAAAATTCTGAGTAACAAAAATTTTAAAGCAGCAACAATCAAAAAACTTCAAATATCTTATTTTTTTAGAAATTCATAATAAAATAATCTTTGTGAAAAGTAGAAGAAAAAACTGTAAGTTTTGATAAAATCAAGTTGTTAAAAATAATCAGAAAGCTACCTGAATTCATCCCTTAATAATGTTTTAATTAACTTACTTCCATTACTCATTCTACATTTTCTTTTACATCATATTATACTCATCTTAAATGGAACAAAAATCTTTTGATATGCACTAACATTGACTTCATTAAAATACAAAGTTTTGACAGAAAAGGATTTTCTTATTCCATACTAATAAATGGAGGGTTTTGAATTTCAATGGTCGAAAGGAAGTCAAATTTTAGTTATACGAATCCAGCGTAACTTCATTCATGGATCAAAAAAGACCTCTTGGGGCTTACAAAATCTTTATTATTTTCAAGCTACAAGAAATAGTTTGGTAGAGAGCTGGATAATGGAAAACATATTCTGTTCCGATCAGTCCACTTTGGGGTGCTTTCCAGCTGTGAGACAGTCTCTCAAACTTACAAGTTCTCCAAAATTCTCCTTGGCCAAGAGCCCAAATTTACTTATAACAGAATATGACTGTGTAAAAAAAGCATTACAAAATATAGCAATTTTTGTTACCTTGCTAAAAAGTTAAAATGATTTATGACACTGTTAAGGATTGTTAATGCTTCAAATGGTTAGATCTTAATGTTTAGAATTAGCACAATTTAAATTTTCACCTACTATTTGAGATCATATTAATTCTTGTAGGCAGAAAAGTATGTTCCCAAACTACAACAGTGCCACATTAGAAAAGGGCTAGTGGACATATGTGTCATACATTTGATGTGTAAAATATTATTAAGATAAGTTATAATCACCATAACAAAGATAATGAACATTCTTTATATAAAATAGTTCACCATTTCTAAATGTATAAGTTACAATTATGACAAATAAAAGGCACTAAAGCGCAACAAATTTGGGGGAGTTTTGACATTAAAAAGCTATATAAGTGTCTACATTTAAACATTCAAACAAGAAGCAATGATGCGACTTCAGAAGAAAAATATAATAATTTTCAGTTTGTAATTACACACTTCTTTCATTCATTGCTAATAAGACAAACCAACCAGTAATGAAGATGAGATACATTTATTACACTATCTAAATGTCTAGTCTTGTCCCCTAACTCTAGTAATCTTGTGAAGGATAAAGACAATTATATTCCATCACAACGGATTGCTTTGGGATCCTAAAATTTAGGAATTCTTCTCTGACATGACTTGTCTTCAAACCGAACCCATTTATTTGGAGAAAACTGAATCACCCATTTTATCATATGGTAAAAAACTGAAACAGGTATACACTTGCTTATAATCGAAAATCTAAAAGTGATACTGACAGTTTCTGATATAAGACTGTTTCCTTAGTTGGAGAAAACAATTTAAAATCTAACGTGATATGACTTTAATTTACTTGTTTTAAAAACTAATGTGGATGTTTTAAAATCACTAATTTATATTAGACTTTTTTTTCCTTATGATGCCTACAAGAAGGAGACATTGTAATTATCTAATCATGTAATTGCATCAAACTGAGGGACAATAAAACATTTCCCAAGGTGATTGTTTCTATGCAGCTGGTTGCAATTACCACCTTCAAACTGACACCTAAATCTATACCTCCAGGCGTGACCTATTTTCCTGCGTTTCAGACTTGAAACTGCAATTCAGGTATCTCACAGGTACCTCAGTATAAACTTGCCAACAAATAAACTCAGTATTTTCCCCTTCAAATCTTTGTCTTTTCCCAGGTCCCTATCTCAGTGACAGTAAGAACTTAACCACTTCTAAAATTCAAGAGGCTATGCAAGAATTCTCATACATCCCCCACTTTCTGACTAGTTAGTAAACAAGCCAGAGAGACTCTCGTTTAAAGCTGTCTCTAGTTAATTCTATTTATTCCCAATGCCTAATGCTTCAGCCTACTTTAATTCCTACCTTCTAAATATCTAGAATTTCCCCACAAGACCCCATGCCTCCAGCCCTGCTTGCCCCTTTCTCACTGCTTCCCTCCTGCCCTCCACCCATCACTCACAAGATACCAGAAGAATCTTCCAAAAGAGCAAGTCCATTCAATGTCACTTCTCCAATTAAATTTCATTTCTTGTTAACTACAGAGTAGGATAAATTCTGCTTATTGTGTTATGTATGTCCTCAACTCATCATATCCCATTCACTCCTCACACACATAATCACCACTTCAACAGCTAGGATATGGAAGCAACCTACATATCCATCAGCAGATGAATGGATAAGGAAATTGTGGTACATATACACAAGGGAGTATTACTCATCTACAAAAAGGAACACATTTGAGTCAGTTCTAATGAGGTGGATGAACCTAGAGCCTATTATACAGAGGGAAGTAAGTCAGAAAGAGAAAGACAAACATTGTATAATTAGCACATATATATGGAATCAAGAAAGATGGCACCGAGGATACTACATGCAAGGCAGCAAAGTAGACACAGACATAAAGAGCAGACGTTTGGACTCAGTGGGAGAAGCAGAGGGTAGGGTGATTTGAGAGAGTAACATTGAAAGCCATACATTACCATATGTAAACTAGATAACCAGTATGAGTTTGATGTATGATACAGGGCACCCAAAGTTGGTGCTCTGTGACAACTTGGAGGGATGGAGTGGAGAGAGAGGTAGGAAGAGGATTCAGGATGGAGGGGAGACACATGTATGCCGATGGCAGATTCATACTGATGTACAACAAAAACCATGACAATATTGTAATTATCTCCCAATTAAAATTAATTAATTAATTAAAAAATGCATTACTCCCTGAATATACAAAAATTGCATAACTTTGCACATGCTTTCTTCCTATTTAAAAATGTGTTCTCTTTTACTACTTCTGCTCAATTTATTCTCATTTTCCTTCCATAAGCCTTTGACCAAGTTTACCTCATATGAGAAGTCTTTTCTGAACTACCAGTCAAGATTGGCAGGAAGGAAGTGAAGTGGCTCAGTCATGTCCGACTCTTTGTGACTCCATGGACTGCAGCCTACCACACTCCTCTGTCCACGGGATTTTCCAGGCAAGAATACTGGAGTAGGTGGCCATTTCCTTCTCCAGTCAAGACTGGACATACCTTCTATTCCAATCCTACAGCATCCTCTTAATATCTTCCTAAATCCTAGAGTTCTTCACCTTGCATAATAATTGTTGCTTCATTTACATGTATCAATGTACCATAAGTTTCTTAAGGATAAAGTTCATATCTTTAAATTCATTTTCACCAGAGCCTTTTATAACTCAATATATTACAAATCATAACTCAAAATGCTAAACAAAATCACAAAAATACTTCTCGGCTAAGCAAAGCTGTTTGATATTCCTGTATCTGTTGATAATCATATTATTACATCACATATAATGAGAATATAACAAACATGATATATTTTATCTTTTATAGAGGATTTCACATAACTCTTGGAAGCAAGAAATGCTTTCTATACACATTTTGCAGATAAAGAAACAAAGTTTCACATTATTTAAGTAATTTACCCTAAGTCTTTCAGTCAGTATACCATAAAATCTGTATTTAACCCAATTTTAATTTGATTTCAAAAATTACTGTCTTGCAGTTGGTCACAGAGAGGGACTGGCTTAAATTCATAACTTAAAAGCTTACCATTTCTTAATATTAAGCAGCTTTACTATGCATTCCATTATCCCAGATACTGGACTGGAGTCACGGGCTGAAACAGCCACATCCAGCAAAATAGTCCATCAGCAGCATTCCCTTCAAGCAGTTATTTGTCAAGTACTCAGGATAGAGGAGACACAGTCTATTCTAGAAAGGCAAGCCCTGCTAAAAATCCTTAGGGGGGACACATTAATTGCAACTGCAGGCACACGTTATAAAGAATTATCATTATCCTCCCTGAGCTGTTTTACAGCTCAGCAAGATGAGAAGAGCCAACATTTTTTCCATAGGAGAACATCTCCAAATTTTGGAGTAGGTACTAGTAAAAGATGATCAGCAGAGGGGAAATACTTGATACTCTCTTAACATCTCTGTAATAGTGACGATCTTCAACAATATCAAAGAGTTATAAAATAAACTTAATAGATTACAGGGAACAAAGACAACTTGAAGGGGCATTGTCCCAGCCAAAATGAGAGGTACCTTTTTCTACAGCTTCTCCACCCCAGCATAAGATCTCATCTTGCCAATTTAAATCAGGTACTGTTTCTACTGAATTATAAAAAATCATATTCAAAATGTTAGAGGAAGGTCTTTTCATTATTATAAGTTATGATAATATTCTGTGAGCATATACATGGGTATATAGGTTTGTGTGTATGTAGCCTCTTTAAAATAGAATGTTAAAGAGAGAAGGACCTTAGTTATTACACTTATTCTTTATCATTTTAAAGGTACTATGAAGAAGACCAAGAAGGACTCACTGACTTGCCTGAGGCCCCTCAGAAAATGATCATCATTCTATTTAATAAACAGCCCTCCCTATATTTAATAGCCACTGTCACACATTGAGAAGTATACTTGACTCCAGGATCAGTAATGAGGGGTTTAATTCTCCCAATCCCACTTTTGCAGGTTTCCAAATTAATGCTAAATAAATCTGCATTCCTTCAACTTCATATAAATTTTATGATGAAACATATATATCATATGCTGTCTGGAAGGAAACCTTTGCTCATCACGACTTGTCATAGGATCCTGCCCTCAAGGTCCTCACATGGTCAGTGCCAGTGCTTTTAGGACTAGCAGCTGCTGTGAGCAGACACATAGCAGGAACACTGAGTAACTTGGCACACTTTAAATAGATCGAGTTTGGTTTTAATTTAAAGAATAATTTGATTCAGCAATGTTATTTAAACAAATGTAAAACCTCTCACAAAAATACATAGGAAGTAAGTGGTCAAAGCTGTGGTTATTTAGGTTTTTATTTGCTAAAAAATCAAGATAATATTTTTAGCAAAAATTTCCATTCCATTCTTAGCTATAATTTTGGAGGAAGGGACCCAGTTAAAATTTCAGTTTCTATCACTTTGCCAGAAATAAGCATATTTGGTAACCATTTGAAATATTTTTGTCTTTTAGCCTCAAACCAATAGAGATTTAAGGTAGGGAGCATCAATCACTAGTATTATAACAACTTGGTATGACAAAAATGCCCTTATTTTCCTTAGTATCATGCTATTTCACTATAATATTGCTTTAATTAATTCATATGTAAATTAAACAGGAATATGGAGGTAGTATCCTTGTTATTTTTAATATTTACACTGTTTATAAAAAAAACTGAGAGCTTCTACTTCTGGGAAGATAGAGGATATTATTTTTCTATTACTGTTGTAATAAATTAGCACATATCTAGTTTTTTAAAATAACACAAATTAATGATCGTACAGTTATGGAGGTCAGAGGTCTGAACTGGGTCTTGCTGTTCTAAAATCAAATATGTTGGCCGAGCTGCTTTCCTCTCTGGAGGCTCTAAGGGAGAATCCGTTTCCTTGCTTTTTCCAACTTCTAGAAGCTGCCCACATTCTTTGGCTCAAGGCCTTCTTCCATCTTCAAAGCCAGTAACAACCAGTTGAGTGCTTCTCACATCACCTCACTCAGACTCCTCTGCCTCCTTTCACTTTATAAAGCCCTTGTGATTACACTGGGCCCACTCAGAGAACTCAGGCTAATGTCCTCATTGCCATGTCAAATGATTAACAACATTAATTCCATGTGCAACCTCAATTTTTCCTTGCCATAGCATACAGTTTAGTGTATTCATAGATTCATGAAATTAAAGGACTGGCTACCTTGGAAGGAAAGCTATGATATACCTACACAGTGTATTAAAAAGCAGAGACATCACATTTTCGTCAAAGGTCCATATAGTCAAGGCTATGGTTTTTCCAGTAGTTAAGTATGGATGTGAGAGTTGGACCATAAAGAAGGCTGAGTACTGAAGAACTGATGCTTTCAAATTGTGGTGTTGGAGAAGACTCTTGAGAGTCCCTTGGACAGCTAGGAGATCAAACCAGTCAATACTAAAGGAAATCAACTGTGACTGTTCATTGGAAGGACTGATGCTGAAGCTGAAGCACCAATACTTTAGTCACCTGAGGCAAAGAGCCAATTCACTAGAAAAGACTCTGACGCTGGGAAAGATGGAAGGCAATAGGAGAAGAGGGTAGCAGAGGATGAGATGATTAGATAGCATCACTGCCTCAATGGACATGAATGTGAGCAAACTCCATTAGATAGTGGAGGACAGAGGAGCCTGGCATCCGCCGTCCACGGGGTAGCAAAGAGTCAGACACAACTTAGTCAGACACAACAACACAATCATTGTTGCTAGTCAAACAACAACAATAATTCATAGGTTCTGGAAATTAGGACATGGTCATATTTCGGGGGCTATTAATACTGCCTACAACACAGAGTTCAACAACCTTGCCACTAAAAGCAATTACGTGCATGTGCTCTCTCTCTATTATATATACATAAATATTTTTATATGTATGTAATTTTTTTATTCCTTGGTGGTTCTGATGGTAAAGAATCTGCCTACAATATAGGATACCTTGATTTAATCC
This sequence comes from Antilocapra americana, assembly GCA_007570785.1. Taxonomy (NCBI): domain Eukaryota; kingdom Metazoa; phylum Chordata; class Mammalia; order Artiodactyla; family Antilocapridae; genus Antilocapra; species Antilocapra americana. The sequence continues at coordinate 16,948,839 of ML661346.1, forward strand.
CTGTGTTGGGAAGATCCCCTGGAGAAATGAATGGCTACCCACTTCAAGAATTTGGGGCTGAAATATCTGTCATCTATGAAACATGACTGTTTTTGACATCCTCATTTGGGTGAAAAGGAAACAAATGATAATCCAAGAACCATGCAAGGTGAGAAACCTAACAGAATACCAAGTGACCCCATTTAACTTTCTACACCAAGATACCAGAATGAAAATTGCTTAGGCCCTGAGCAGAGGTGAGAGGAAAAGTCTTTTTCTCCTTCTCTTTCAAGGAGGTGCAATCACAAGCCAACCTGTCCTCAGATAGACAGCAAAGTATGTATATATTAGGGGACCAAAACACTTGTCTGGTTGAAACTCCAGACCTAGACAGACTAGCCACTGTCTAGCCAAAGCAGACACAAATTCTCCCTGGATGGAATCACTCATTTTAGGCCATAATGTATCACTATATATATATATATATATACATCCATATACATCCATATTTATATTTAAAGGTGGTGACCAACATATATGAAAAGTCATCAAGTTTGCAAGGAAACAAAGCATCCTAAGTGGAAATAAACACAAATAATAGAAAGTTGAAACAGACCTGTTGAAATTACCAGACAGATATTCTAAAAGAATATCTCCTTTTGCCGTATTGAAAAAAATAAAAGATACATTGGAAATATTTGCAGGAAATAGTATAAACTATACAGTAATACATTTTAAGAAAATAGAATTCCTGATAATAAAAAATAACTAGAATTTTTAAGCTTAGCAGATGGGTTTAATATCAGATTATAAAATCAAATTAGATACACATGGAGAAAGGCCTTGTAAACTGTTAATAACATTTTATCTAAATTTAGTATTGGGGGAAAAAAAAGATAATTTTTTTTGAGAGGGAGAGAACTTAAAAGACATGGACAACTGTGAGAGGGTCTAACATATGTTTAATCAGAATTCCAAAAAGAAATTCCAGAGAGTTGAGTAGAGGCAGTATTTGAGTTGAAGAATGGAGGCTGGAGATTTTCCATTTGTTCCATTGCTCTATTGTATCCAACTCTTTGACACCCCATGGCCTGTAGCCTGCTATGCCCTCTGTCCATGGGATTTTTTAGGTAAGAATCCTGACCCAGGGGATCTTTCCAACCCAGGGATTGAACCCTCATCTCGTATGTCTCCTGCATTGACAGGAGGATTCTTTATCACTAGCACCACCTTTTCTAGCACGGATATAAAATACAATTTCTTAGTTTCATGAAGTCGATGAATGCAAAGCACCATAAATAAAAAGAAAGCCAAGCTTAGACATACCATGCACACATGCTCAGTCGTGTCTGACTCTTTGCTTCTCCATAGACTGTAATCGTCAAGCTACTCTGTCCATGGGATTTTCCCAACAAGAATACTGGAGTGGGTTGCCATTTCCTCCTCCAGGGGATCTTCCTAACCCAGGGGTCGAACCCATGTCTCCTAAATCTCTTGCCTTGGCAGGCAGATTCTTTACCACTGTGCTACCTGGGAAGCCCAGATAGATGTATTTTAATATTTTTATGATATAGCATGTTAAAACTGTAAAACTGCAAACTGTTTAAAGTTTCTAGGGCAGGGAAGAATAAAGGCACATTGCCTTCAAATAATTGACAGTTTGGATGAGAACTGATCTCTAAAGAATAGTCACGGAAGTCCCAAGACATTCAAATATACCTTTAAAATATATTTGAATATTTATTCAAGGTATATATTCAAATATATACCTTTTTAGTATACTGGAAGTAAATAGCTGCCAACCTAGGATTCTGTACTTGGGGGGAAGGGCAGGAGAGATCTTTCAAGAATGGAGCTGTGAACTATAATATTTTCAGATAAATAAAAACTTGGAGAGTCCACTGCCAGCCAACAGTCCCTGTAGGAAATTCTTTCAGAATTTATCAGAAGAAAAGCGATAAAGGCAGGTCAAAGATGCGGAAAAAACAGAGAAGGAGACAGTTAATGTGTGGGAATGTTGATATGAACACTCAATATGTAACAAAATTATGATCGATGTCTTATGGGGTTAAAAATGAAAACAAGTTTTAGGTGAACAGAGAAAGCCCTTTTATGAATTTGTCTTTTTTTCATGGCAATGAAGGCATGTTTCTCACTGATTCCATGTAATAATAGTTTTAATAAAAATAAATCCTCCCTCACTGACTTTCTGTTCATTGTATTACATCCATATTGCTAAACATTTCACCGTTACCACCTCAGTCCTATGAGGTAACTACTATTAAACAAATTTATAAATAAGGGAAAAAAATAGGGAGTTTACATAATATTTAAATACCCAAAACTACTAAGCAACTGTATCCATGTTTATCTTAGTTTTGTCAGTAAAAGTTTCAAAAAACTCACATCCTAACAGCTAGGTTTCCTGAAAAGAATGGGAAATTTTTATTAACAGATATGCCTGTATTTTGGAGAGTGAAAGGATTTAAGGTTCTGATAAACACAAAATTTAGTTCAATAAAGCAACTGCTTCATGAACACAAACATAAAAAAGAAAAATAAGAAAAAAACAGTAATGTCATAGTAATATAGTGATCTAATTCACAGACACACATTTATTTTGTTCCGTAACTTAGGAAAATAGGCACACACACACAAAAAAAAACTGGTAAAATATGCATGCTTAAAGTTTGTAAATGTTGATTTTATATACTCAAATATAAAATTAAAATTTAAAATAGCTACATTGTACTCTAAATAAAATTTTATCCTTCAAATATTTAATGAAAATTCTCTTATTTAGATTAATCTGAGGGCTTTCACTCAGTTCATTGGAATATAATTCAAATATTTTTATTGGTTTATTTTTTTAATCTTTTATTTTTATAGTGAAGTAGAGCTGATTAATAATGTTGTGATACTTTCAGGTGGACAGCAAAGGGACTCAGCTCTACAAATACATGTATTGATCTTGTCTTGGTTTATTCTTAAGATGTTATTTATGATATCAAAAAACAGCATACAAATATTTATAATATATACTGCAGTATGTTGGGTAATGACCCCAACTCCACCAAAAAAAAAAGATGTCCATACCCTAAACTCTGGGACTGTGAGTCCGTTGCCTTTCAGGACAAAAGGGACTCTGCAGATATTTTTTAATTATAAACCTTAGGAAAATCAACCTGAACTATTCAGAAAGACCCAATCTAATCACCTGAGTCCTTAAAAGCAGTGAAATTTCTCTGGTTAGAGGCAGAAGAGGAGAAAAAATATGTAGCAAAAGAGGAAATCAGAGATTTCAAGCTAGAGAAGGATTTAGTATATCACTTCCATCTCTGAGATGCAGAGGTCTTAATGTAGAGGTTGGAGGGAGGTCTCTAAGCAATCACAACAGTGGATACATAGTAAATAACTTAGTGGATAGATAGCAAAAAGATGGGAATGTCAGTCTTAAAACCACTAGACTCTGGGTTCCACCAACAACCTAGATGAACTTTGAGTAAATTTTTCCTTGAGCTTTCTGATATGAACCCAGCAGACTGATACCTTGATTTTGCTGTTTGAAACCTGGAGTTTCAAGAGGAAAGAGCTGAGCCAGCCCAAACTTCTGACACAGAGCTGTGAAATAATAAATCTTAGCTGTGTTATGCCATTAAATTGTGGTCATTTGTTACTGCATGTTACATGCATGAAGCAAAACACTTATACTATAAATGAAGAACAAATGAAGAGAAAAGCAAAACTTATGTAGATATTTGCTCCATATTTGACTCTGAGCTATTCAGGAATCAACACAAGTAGAAAAATAAAACCTAGTTACAAAATTCACAGACATTAATATATAAGACAGATATAAATGAGTTTGTCAATTACATAATTATACCAGTAAACTAGGGTGCAATCTCAAAAACAACAGAATGATCTCTGTTCACTTCCAAGGCAACCCATTCAATATCACAGTAATCCAAATCTATGCCCTTGAACACAGAAGTTCTGTAAGTTCTATAAGTTCTATAAGACCTCCTAGAACTAACACCCCCAAAAGATGTCCTTTTCATTATAAGGAACTGGAATGCAAAAGTAGGAAGTCGAGGGATCCCTGGAGTAACAGGGAAATTTGGCCTTGGAGTACAGAATGAAGCAGGACAAAGTCTAATAGAATTTTGCCAAGAGAACGCACTGGTCATAGCAAACACCCTCTTCCAACAACACAAGAGAAGACCACACATGGACATCACCAGATGGTCAATACTGAAATCAGACTGATTACATTCTATGCAGCCACAGATGGAGAAGCTCTATACAGTCAGCAAAAACAAGATTGGGAGCTGACAGTGGCTCAGATCATGAACTCCTTATGGCCAAATTCAGGCTTAAATTGAAGAAAGTAGGGAGAAACCACTAGACCATTCAGGTATGACCTAAATCAAATCCCTTATGATTATACAGTGGGAATGGCAAATAGATTCCAGGGATTTGATATGATAGACAGAGTCCATGAAGAACTTTGGATGAAGGTTTATCACATTGTACAGGAGGTAGTGATCAAGACCATCTCCAAGAAAAAGAAATGCAAAAAGGCAAAATAGTTGTCTGAGGAGGCCTTAAAAATAGCTGAGAAAAGAAGAGAAGCTAAAGGCAAAGGAGAAAAGGAAAGATATACTCATTTGAATGCAGAGTTTCAAATAATAGAAAGGAGAGATAAGAAAGTCTTCCTCAGTGGTTAATGCAAAGAAATAGAGGAGAACAATAGAATGGAAAAGATTAGTGATCTCTTCCACAAAATTAGAGATACCAAGGGAACATTTCATGCAAAGATGAGCACAATAAAGAACAGAAATGGTATGGACCTAACAGACGCAGAAGATATTAAGAAGAGACGGCAAGAATACACAGAAGAACTAAACAAACAAGATCTTTATGACCCAGATAACCACAATGATCACCTATGTAGAGCCACACATCCTGGAATGTAAAGTCAAGTGGATCTTAGGAAGCATCACTACAAACAAAGCTAGTGGAAGTGATGGAATTCCAGTTGAGCTATTTCAAATCCTAAAAGATGATGCTGTGAAAGTGCTGCTCTCAATATGCCAGCAAATTTGGAAAACCCAGCAGTGGCCACAGGACTGGAAAAGGTAAGTTTTCATTCCAGTTCCAAAGAAAGGCAATGCCAAAGAATGCTCAAACTACTGCACAATTGCACCCATCTCATGTGCTAGCAAAGTAATGCTCAAAATTCTCCAAGCCAGGATTCAACAGCAGGTGAACTGTGAACTTCCAATGTTCAAACTGTTTTTAGAAAAGGCAGAGGAACCACAGATCAAATTGCCAACATCTGTTGGATCATCGAAAAAGCAAGAGAGTTCCAGAAAAACATCTACTTCTGCTTTATTGACTACGACAAAGTCTTTGACTGTATGAACCACAACAAACTGGAAAATTCTTAAAGAAATAGGAATACCAGACCACCTTACCAGCCTCCTGAGAAATCTGTATGCAGGTCAAGAAGCAACAGTTAGAACTGGACATGGAACAACAGACTGGTTCCAAATCGGGAAAGGAGTATGTCAAGGCTGTATATTGTCATCCTGCTTATTTAACTTTTATGCAGAGTACATCATGGGAAATGCCGAGCTGGATGAATCCCAAGTTGGAATCAAGATTGCTAGGAGAAATATCAATAACCTCAATATGCAGATGACACCACCTTTATGGCAGAAAGTGAAGAAGAACTAAAGAACTTCTTGATGAAAGTGAAAGAGGAGAGTCAAAAAGTTGTTTTAAAACTCAACATTCAGAAAACCAAGATCATGGCACCCAGTCACATCATTTCATGGCAAATAGATGGGGAAACAGTGGAAACTGTGAGAGACTTTATTTTTGGAGGTTCCAAAATCACTGCAGATGGTGATTGCAGCCATGAAGTTAAAAGGCGCTTGCTCCTTGAAAGAAAAGCTATGACCAACCTAGACAGCATATTAAAAAGCAGAGACATTATTTTGCCAACAAAGGTCCATCTAGTCAAAGCTATGATTTTTCCAGTAGTCATGTATGGATGTGAGAGTTGGACTATGAGGAAAGCTCAGCACTGAAGAACTGATGTTTTTGAATGGTGGTGTTGGAGAAGACTCTTGAGAGTCCCTTGGACTGCAAGGAGATTCAACCAGTCCATCCTAAAGGAGATCAGTCCTGAACATTCACTGGAAGGACAGATGCTGATGCTGAAATTCCAACACTTTGGCCACCTGATGTGAAGAACTGACTCATTGGAAAAGACCCTGATCTTGGGCAAGATTGAAGGCAGGAGGAGAAGGGGATGACAGAGGATGATATGTTTGGATGGCATCAGCAACTCGACAGAGATGAATCTGAGCACACTGCAGGAGTTGGTGGTTGACAGGGAAGTCTGGTGTGCTGCAGTTTATGGGGCTGCAAAGAGTCGGACACGACTGAGCTACTGAACTGAACCGAACCAGTTAACTTCCTAAAGAGGACCATAAGAAACAATGTCCTTTCTATATTCATAAATAGAGTAAAAATGACCATCATAACGTTTTTCATAATTCTCTTAATTGTAGGGCAACTTCACAATACCCTAGTAGTTTGTGGTGGGTGATGGTGGTTTAGTTGCTAAGTCATTTCCAACTCTTGTGACCCCATGGACTGTAGCCTGATAGGCTTCTCTATCTGTAAAATTTCCCAAGCAAGAACACTGGACCATAAAGAAAGCTGAGCACCACAGAATTGATGTTTTTGAACTGTGGTGTTGGAGATGACTCTTGAGAATCCCTTGGACTGCAAGGAGATCCAACGAGTCAATCCTAAAGGAGATCAGCCCTGAATATTCATTGAAGGACTGATACTGAAGCTGAAACTCCAATACTTAGGCCTCTTGATGCAAAGAACTGACTCATTGGAAAAGACCCTGATGCTGGGCAAGATTGAAGGCAGCAAGGGAAGTTGGTTGTCCTTTCCTTCCACAGGGGATCTTCCAGACCCAGGAATCAAACTTGTGTCTCCTGCATTGCAGGCAGATTCTTTACTGCTATATTACAACTTCAATAAACACAAGACCTCTCTAATATCTGTAATTTCAATTATCTTTGAGAAATCATTTCTAAATGACATCCAACAAGCACTAATTTTGAGAGATATTTTTAAAAGCAATGCTATTGATCAGAACACCACGTACCAGTTACAGATGCCAGGGGAAGACTCCAGCACAATGAAGGATAGCAAAGACATCACAATGCCAGCTACCAGAACAGAGGTCCAAGCACTTCTGCCCATTGCATCTTAACATAGGAGTTGCCAAGGAGAATACAACACAGTCAAACAATGCTTTAACAAGGAAGAGTCAGAGCAAGACTGGCACCAATAGTGGCATCAATTCCTACATGGCTGGTGGGTCCTCTTGGAAGTGGAAACAGAATAATTAACCTAGCACCCCTCTTTTGATGCAATGGAGGGGCTTTTCTCCTCTTGCATGGAGTCTAAAATACTGAAGCCTGTCGAGCACTGACACATATAGTTAGGCATAACAAAGGAGTGCTAGGTGAGCCTGAAATAGAGCAAGACATTACTATTTCAGGTGATAAACTCTGCATAGGCTGTGTGGGCACTTTATGTCTAGGTGCAGAACTGTTTCAGGCCCAAGATCTATTCTTTTGTGGCTGCCTGGTGGCAGATGGGGGAGGGCATAGATAAAGACTGCCCATGAGAATGCTACCTTTCCCCACAAAATATCCAAAAACCTTTTTCATTAGTCAGATCCCTAGGCAAAGGGGATCTCGATTTAGTAAACATATTTTTTGTTATAAGACAAATTAAATCTTTAATATGCTAAATATTTACTCTTTAACTTTGTTAGCAATATACTTTTCAGCAATAAAAAAATCCAAGAAAAAATTTCAAAGTAAATTTCTATGTAATTTAATAAGTCAGTCTACTTTAATGGTTTATTAACTGTCACTTGTTATTTTTTTTTAAATGTAGGCAGTATGTAGATAGCATAATTCACTGTCTGCCAATGCCATTCCAATTTCACGGCAGTAAAACCAAATTGCCTTCACATAAAGGGAACGTTTAGCTTTTTACTCTCTATAACTGGCAGGATGAACATAGGAAAAAAGAAATACATCAAGTACATTCACATGTGGTATTGTTATTAAGCTATAAGTACTTTAAAAAAGACTTTCAATTTACAGCCCTGTTTTTCCCCCAATCAGTCAAGTGAATCTTCCTTGTGACTGACCCTCAAAAGAGTAAATTTGACTTTCATTTTAGTAAATTCTGTCATTATTTAACATAAATCAGAGAACTATTCCACTGTATTGAGGATCAATATTAACTTAATCTTTGTCCTTTAAGATTATTTTTGACTGAAACTGTAGATATACACTATACCTAACATATGTAAGATATAAATTTATGACCCTGAAAAGTAGTCAATTCCATAATCCTAAGACATTGTAAAAGCTTATTTAACCAACGGCAACCCAACCACCGGCAGATGTCTAGATGAAACTAGAAGCTTGTATTTAGGATTGGGACATAAAATAAATGCAGACTAGAATAAATCAATATGAGTAAGCCAGTTTTCTTTATTAAATCAGCAGTGGGAATAGGCAGAAGGTTCAAATTCCACTCAAATTATTAGGTTCAATATCATCTTCTAATAAAAGAAATTTCCCAACCTACTGGTTGGTCAAACTTCCTCACCATTTAAAAAATCTGGTAAATCCTCTTAAAGATGAACTTGATTGGAGTGAACATAAACACATTATTACTAAAGCCACTAAAAGTAAAGCAAGGGCTTCCCTGGTAGCTCAGTGGTAAAGAACTTGCCTGCCAATGTAGGAGACGCAGGTTCCATCCCAGAGTTGGTAAGAACCCCTGGAGGAGGGCACAGTAACCCACTCCAGTATTCTTGCCTGGGAGATCCCATGAACAGAGGAGCCTGGTGGGCTGCAGTCCATGGGGGTGCAGAAGTGTCAGACACAACTGAGCAACTAAATCACCATAACAAATAGCAAAGCAAAATATCTCAGAAGACTTTCACTCATTTATGAATTTCCAAATACAAAGTCAGAAGGATTTGATACAAGCAGCTGGTATAGCAAGAAGAAGAGAATGTGCTACCCAATAAGACAAAGATAGTATTCAGGAATGGATAGCACCATTTAATAATTTCCATGGGAGGGGATTCAGCAAGGTTTCCCTTTTGTTACATACAAATAAAAAGATTAAAAAGTCTCAGAAATGTCCACAGTGTGGGTTTTATTCTAACACATGGCAATCAAGTTCAGCCTTTTGCTGTTTAAGACAGAGCTTTGGATATGCTGCGTCTCTCAAAATGGTATTATTTAAAAATGGATCCATTTAAAGACAAAACATATGGGCTGCTCTTGAGTTTCTAATCCATATTTTCAGACAGGTAGAGATGCTTGCCTCAGATGAGTTCACAGAAATTGAATACTATGAAATTAAGAAAAATATGGAAAATCCAAAACAATCATTGTTCCAGCCTTAATAGAAATTTCTCTTATTTGTCGTGTCAGGTTAATTTTAGGATCAGTCTGATAAGCATCATCCGTAGAACCTGTTCACGAAGAAATTTAATTCCAATTTAATCGTGGTATTGATAGAACTTAACGTAAAGTGTTTTAAAATAGACTAGAATTATGCTCTGCTGCTGCTGCTGCTAAGTCGCTTCAGTCGTGCCAACTCTGTGCAACCCCATAGAGGGCAGCCCACCAGGCTCTTTGTCCCTGGGATTCTCCAGGTAAGAACACTGGAGTGGGTTGCCATTTCCTTCTCCAATGCATGAGAATGAAAAGTGAAAGTGAATTAGCTCAGTTGCATCGACTCTTTGCGACCCCATGGACTGCAGCCCACCAGGCTCCTCCATCCATGGGATTTTCCAGGCAAGAGTACTGGAGTGGGGTGCCATTGCCTTCTCCAGAATTATGTTCTACATTTCCTAAAAACACTTTTTCTTTTCTTGCCTTTACCCAGGTTCTTAAAAAAATTGATAAATACGCTTTTTACCTAACTAGTAATTCAGAAAACTATAAAGTTAGTCTTCCTGAAGGTGTTCACATTAAATGCTCTAATGCTTTCCTAATTACCAAATTCAATCACCCTTTTCTCAGTACTTGTCCTATTTGGTCATCTTGCAGTGTTAATCACTGTCTCTTCTTAAAACTCTTTCTCCCTTTGACTTCCATGATATTTTCTTCCTACTTCCACCACTGGTTATTACCAAGATCTTTCAGTGGGTCTTTTCCTAATCCCCTTTTTCCTCTACTAGCCTTGCCCTTATCTAAATTCCTACAAATCATTTCTATTCTATTCAAAATTGACTGTTGAAGCCTTTTCATGGAATTTCCTCTTTGAAGAATGGCAATCCTGGTAATCACTTTTCCATTGAAGAAATTTAAAAGGTGAGACAAATTGTTTTAAAAAATATGTTGGGGGAAATTAAAGAATGCTTTTGTAGCATTATAAGAGCAATAAATGGGAGTAAATGGAAACCCTGGAAAGTGAGTCCAATGCTCGGGACTCTCTTGCTCCCATAGCAGTTACCAACTGGAAGAAAATGGAAGAAGGAAATCAAAGTCCCAAAGGAGTGACCCTGCTAAATCAACTCTGAAACTGGACTGAGGATGAAAAGGATACATCCTAAGATGGACAGTGTAAACCAAGTAAACCATGCTTTCCATACTCTGATGCTTGGTTTTGAGACAGGTATACAGAAAATACCATGCCTCAGGGTTGAATTAAGGTTATCGGGATTGTTCAAGACTGATAATGGTAATTTAAGATCCTAGTTGGTGGATTTTCCTAGGACTCAAATTAATCTCTATAGGTTAAACTCTAAAATTTAGTATCTATCACACATTTAAAAATCACCAGAAATACTAGAGAGAAGACTCCATGAGTGAGAAGCAAGAGAAATGAAAGGCAACAGAACAGAATCTTAGGTGCTCAAAAATATTGGCATTTTTTGACATAGATTATAGATACATATCTTTAAGGTTTTTAAGGAGATATATGGTGACCTTGGGCTTCCCACGTGGCTCAGTGGTAAAGAATCCGCCTGTTAATGCAGGAGACACAGGAAATGTGAGTTTGATCCTGGGTAGGGAAAATCCCCTGGAGGAGGAAATGGCATCCAACTCCAGTATTCTTGCGGAGGAAATTCCATAGACAAAGAAGCCTGGCAGGCTACAGTCCATGTGGTCACAAAGAATTGGACACAACTTAGCAACTGAGCACGCATGAAAAGACACATGCCAAGCTTCAGTTTTGTGAACAAAAATGGTTAAGTTACATAAAAAGTTTGAAAAAGAACTAGCTAGATATAGAACCAAAAAATACAGTAATTCAGTGGTTTTTGTTTTGGAGCAAGTTAGACGCATGCGAAGCAAGATCAAATGAAGTAGAGTATAAACCTAAAAAAGTCAATCCAGAGTAAAAGTCAGGAGAGGTAGAGGACAGGAGCGGGGTGAGATGATGAGACAGTAGGGAGTGTAAAAGGATACAATAATGAAGTTTAAAATATGTTTAATTGGAGTTTCAGGATGAGGAGGCAGACAGAATGCATCAGAAGCAGAATTTAAAGGAATTAAAGGTAAAATTTTCCCAATTGATTAAAGACATCAATACATAATTTTAAGAAACTCCAAGAATCTTAAGCAAATAAATAAAAAGAAATCTAAAACCAGATGTACCTTAATGAAATTGCAGAAAACCAAAGACAAAACCTTCAAAGTAGCCATAGAAGCTGTAACATTGTCACCTGTCTAGGAGAAAACACTAACATCTTGATTCTTTCCCAAGCCTTCTCAAACTAAAGAATTTGACTACAATTGACTAGAGATTTTGCTTTTAAATATTCTAAATGAATTATAGTTAAGTTTGTAAAAAGGATTTTAAATCATTCAACTCTCCATTTACATATTAAAATGTTCACATTGCATTTTCATAAGTTGAAAATAATAAAAAGGAACATTAAATATAAACTTAGAATTTATTTCCAAATAAATTTAGATTTTCTAAGTAGGTCAACATTCTTGTTTTCCTTGTCTTTACTGGGAAATGAACTAACAACCATTGTTAAATGAGATGATAGATGTCATACAGTGTTATATATAGCCTATTAAATGAATTGATATAAATGAACTTGAAAAAACAATCTCCAAATTAGGACAGCTACAAACACCGAAGCTTTCCCTTTCTGATCAAAGAAATCAAATTAAGAAAATTGACTGTGTATAATATCATTGTAAATACATATTATATTTGGGTTATAGAGCAAATTTTGTTAGTCTTTAAAAACACAAAGTTTAAATGTTGTATGACTTACATTTTTTTGACGTGAAGCTAAATGTTATGGCAAATTGTCTGAAATAGCTCTGCTAGGAAATTCTCACTCCAGATCCACTCATTTCATTTCATTCAAGCCCCTATTCTGGCAGAAAGATGGAGATTCCTCCAGGGGAGATTCTTTGTACAATATACAGTTCTTTCTTCTGAAATTCAAAAGCTCTGAAATCCAACTGTTGTGTCTGATGTATGTGTGTATTTCTTATTTACTTGTTTACTTCTGCCATGGAATTTAACTAGAATTGACAGAGGCTGTTTATATTTTTCATTTAGACAAAACTTTGTTACAAAAAATATTGCTTGCTACAAAAAATACTGACTGCTGGACTAAAGGGTGCTGCCACAGACCCCCTTGGGGTGTTCCGTAATAAATGCTACATGTACCTTTTTAAAGCTCTAAAATATACTGGATTCCAAAGACATTAGGCACTAAGTTTCCAAGAGGGGCATGTGGCAATGGGGAGGATCCGCTGTTGACAAATGTTTATGCAAACATCATCACCTCCAAGCAAGAACAGGTATGTCCAAAATTAACTAAGAATGGAGCTCTTCAGAGTGCAGAGGCAGAAGACAATGGCACGATATAAAGAAAGGGCTTTTGTCTCTACACTTTGCATTTGTCCATAAGAGAACTTGCTCAACAGTGTAAGATAAATATATTTCTGAAAGACATACATCACTGCTATATTTAGAGGATATCTACTCAACAAAAACCATCCTTGGTGAAAAAAAAAATAAGACAGACAAATGAGACCTGAGATTTTGTTTCAGCACTTTTTTTTTCTTTAATTTGAACTCAGGGAGATTCCAAAACTAGGGTAGATTGGATATTATTCTCCATAAGGTGTTAAGCTGGCTATTTTTCTCTATTTTAAACTTTCATACCAGACTCTCTCTTCAGAACTGAAAATCTTGGGCTATGACAATGGAAAATTACTATATATTTTTTTCTATAGTGTTTTCTAGAGTAAAAAAGTTATTGAAAATGGAAATAAACTAAATAAAATAACTTAGACCTTTTTAACTACTACAAGAAGCTTTATTTCCTTGTTACATGGAAATATAGGATTAGGAAGAAAAATAAGATACCAAATAACACATTATAAAATATCAATTGAAATATCAAATACATTTTATGAATCTTAATGAAAAATTGGCAGATATTTGTCATATCAATCAAGATAGACCAATAAAGGGTGGATAGAATAAAAGCACAAGTTACCAAGACTGGTAAGTTCTGAGTTAAATAGAGTAACTTTTTTCTGTATAAAGAAAATAGCAGGCTATATATACACAACTTTGAAAATCAATTTGTGTTACTAGAAAAACAACAACAAAAGATAGCCATTGAGCATATCTAATGCTCAATAAATAATTCATGCTTAAATAAATAATTCATATTCAAGAACAGTGCAATCTTTGGAATAATAATTCTTTTAAGTTTCCAATATTAAAAGACAATAAGCAAACGTATTAGTAAAGAAAAATCTTGCTTTTTACAGTATAGTGAAGAGCAGGACCAAGTTATTAAATTATCTCCACAAAGAGATACAGGCAATTTGCCTTGAGAAAATGTTCCAAGTCAGAAATAAATTACTTCTGAATGGATATTGGGAGCATTATTGTAAGTGAATTAAGTCAGAGAGAGAAAGACAAATACTGTATGATTGCACTTATAGGTGGAATCTAAGAAAATGAACTCATAAAAACAGCAGACTGGTGGTTGCCACATGGGTGGGACAGGGAGAAGAAGTGAAGGAGGTTAAAGATATACACTTTCAGACGAAAGATACATAAATTCTGGGGATCTACTGTACAGTATGATGACTACAGTTAACAGTACTATATTGCATACTTGAACATTATTAAGAGTGGATCTTAAAATTTATTACTATAAAAAAGAAAACTCTGTGAAGTAATGGATGCGCTAACTAACCTAATGATTACCTAATGGTCATCATTTCATATATATCCTGTACATCTTAAACTTGCCCAATGTTACATGTAAACTATATCACAATAAAGCTGGAAAAAATCTTTGGCTCAAGAAAAAAACTTAATTCTGACCAAGTTTTTTGTTCATATATTTATATTGTCTTCTGTTTAATTATTTGATATGAAAGAATTGGGGCTTCCCTGGTGGCTCAGTGGTAAAGAATCCACCTGCAATGTAGGAGACCTGGATCAGGAAGATCCCCTGGAGGAGGAATGGCTACACTCCAGTATTCTTGCCTGGGAAATATGATGGACAGAGAAGGCTGGGTGTCCATGGGGTCACAAGAGTCAGACATGAATGAGTGATTTAACAAACAGCATAAAAAAAGTAGAGGAAAGCAGACTGGGAAAAAATAACCATCATAAGAAAAATCCCATTATCTTCCTTTTAAGGGGTTAAGAGAAAAGTTGAAAGGAAAAATATAGTATATACAGTATAAATAATATGGAGATGGTAGGAGAGATGTTGTCAAATTATACTGATCTTTCCAGTTTTATTTTAAAATATTTGTTTTTCCTCATGGTTTCTTTCTTTAAACAATCAATATATCTCTGATTTCATTCTACAGAAACATACTGATTTGGGTAGGATATTGAAATACTTCCAATCTTTTATAATATTTAGATAAAAAATACCTTAGATATTCACAGGTCATTCAGGGTAGGCCTGTGCTACTGAACCGTTATGATGGTCTGTTATGATGTACTATTATGATGCTATTTGTTGTTGTTGCTTTTGTTTAGCCATCCAGTCACGTATGACTCTTTTGTAACCCCATGGATTGGGATTTTCCAGGCAAGAATACTGGAGTGGGTTGCCATTTCTTTTCTCCAGGGGATCTTCCTGACCCAGGGATTGAACCTGTGTTTCCTGCGCTGCAGGTAGATTCTTTACTGCTGAGCCACCAGGGAAGCTTCATGATGCCATATTTATTTTAAAATCGTAATTATTTTCAAAACAGACATGAGACATTTTCAAAAACTTTTTTCCTGTCTTTTAAGTTCATTTAACCACAGACAATAGCCTGAAAGTGAACATTTATTGATAATGGCATAAAGAAAGAGTGAACATGGATTGTTTCTAGACTTTGAAAAGACTTGATTAAAATGGAGTTGATCTTTGGGAAAAAAAAAATGGGAAAAGTAGTTATTTACATAAGAGAAAATATCACCAAGACATTGAGTGCTAGGCACAAGCATTTAGAGTAGTTTGGGAAAACTTCAAATTATATTTACTTTCATCTTTTTCCCTATGTCCCAAATTCATAGAGAAAGTACAGGATTTTCTTTTTTGGGGGAAAAAAGGCTAATTTAGGCCAATGCTTCTATCAAATAATTATGCTTATTACCTTGCAGCAGTAACTTGGCACTAAGCTACTACCGTTAGGCCTTCTGCTCAGGGAAAGTCAATGTCAAGGGAATGAGAATAGAAGTCAAGCCACAGTCTGGGCAATAATATTTCTGAAAGAAACATCTAGAAAAGGAAAAATAATGGAGACAGTAAAAAGTACAGGAGTTGCCAGGGATTAGGGAGGAAGGGATGGATAAATCTGGTACAGAGAATATTTTGAGCAGTGAAGATTCTCTGGATGGTATTATAATCATGCATCCATGATATGTGTCCAGACTTACAGAATGTACAACATCAAGTGAAAAGTGAAAGTATCACTTGCTCAGTTTTGTCTGACTCTTTGTGATCCCATGGACTGTAGCCCTCCAGGCTCCTCTGTCCATGGGATTCTCCAGGCAAGAATACTGGAGTGAGTTGCCATTTCTTCCTCCAGGGGATTTTCCTGGAGGATTGAACCTGGGTCTCCTGCATTGCAGGCAGATTTTTACCATCTGAGCCACCAGGGAAGCCAACATGAAGACTGGGCCCTAATGTAAACTATGAACTTGAGGTGACTTTGATGTGTCAACGTGGGTTCATCAACTGGAACAAATGGACCACTCTGCTGGGAATGTTGACGATGGGGAGGCTATGCATGTGTGAAGGCTGAAGGCATACGGGAAATCTCTATACTTTTAAATTTCATTGTAAACATAAAACTGCTCTTAGAAGATAAAGCGCCTTAATTTTTTAAAAAATCGCTCTTGAGAAATATGGACTAGACCGATATAGTTGGTCTTGTGCAGAGAGGTTTGAATTTTACATCCAAACCAAAATGCATTTTAAATTAGAAATGACACTTTCATTGTGAAGGTTTTACAAGTAAGTCAATTATATCAGTTTTATCTAAAATATATCAGTATACTTTCAGATATACATAATTATAATTATTGACAAGTATACAGTTGATATTTATATATAAAATTTAATAAATAACTTTATCTGTAATAGTTTAATAAGTGAGGTATAAAGGCATCTCAGATTAAAATTTGCTATAAAAAGCTTATAAAATAGTTTAACTTCCTTCAAAGTTCATAGCTGAACTGATATAATAGAGTAAACCATCCCACAAACACACACACACAATCATATGTATGGACACACAAGCAAAAGACAGTACTTTAATTCATCAGGACTTTAAAATATATTTAGGAAAAATTTGTTAAAATAGAAAAAATAACAACTCAAGACATTAAAACAAATATCATGTAAGAAGTAAAATGCTTAAATTGAAAATAGAGTTCAATGCAGTTTACTTCAGTTCCCATCTCACTTTCACTAGTCAACTTAGAGTTTCATCCAATTCTTTCTTTGAGTCTTTCATTGTTTCACTAGTTTGTTATTATTTTTTGTTCATAAACTTTATCATTTCTGAACCATAAGATAATTTAATGACAAGTTGGGTCTTTCCTCTTTAATGACAAAAAATAAGGAAACCAAAAGAATAAAAACTGACAAGAATAAATATTCACTGTAGGTTAAATTTTATAAAGCAGAAGAAATAAAATAGTCTCACGAGAAGTTGCACAAATTAAAATGGTGAAAACAAGTGTTTAACTTAGATATTATTGTTCCTTGGAAAAAAATGTAAAACTTAATTCATAGTGTTCTCAAAATGCAAACTCTATTAAATAAGTTTTTCAAGGCTTTTGGGGAAAATGGTAAAAACTTAGTTACCTTCTGCCACTAGATGGAGCCCGGGCATCTATATGGCAAAATTCTCACCAAGTTTGTATTTGGCTGTATTTGATCACTTAGAACCTGACAGAAGAGCAGTTTAATATGAATGGGGGGAAGAGGAAATGGGTGTTTTTAGTCTGTAGTATCTAGGCAAAATGTAAATTAAGTCAAATTTGACTTTACTTTGTCTCTTTAGAGCTCCTTTTCTTGAATATAGATTCTCCAGCGCACAAAATCCACACACCTCTTGTGTGCCTGCCTCTCAACATTCTATTTATTCTGCAAAGGCATCTCTAGAGCTATCAACAATATCTTAAATGTTATTCTACCTCCATTTTTCTTCTTTTTTCTCTGAACCTGTTGATCACATGAAACATTTGTTCTTGTTCTTGGTCATATAATATCTCTTACATGTGGTTACAATGATTTCACTTACAGAAGTGGCTTTCTCTCTTGTAGGGAGATGACAAAATTCTAGGGTCACCTCTTTAGAATGGATATCAACTTCAAAAATGCAAATAGCCTACTTGAGACAAAGGGACATCGTCCATTTGTTGTGGATTGTGTTTTAGGCCTCTGGGAAGTAGGATAACCACAGAAGGGTTTCCATGTGCAAAAGGTATGGTGAAGAGGAAAAAAAAAACAGAGTTTGGGTGCATCCTGCCTTCAATAGTTCAGCTTGTCAGACTGCCAGGTATTACTCTGGAACAGATTTAAAAACTGTAGTCCCAGGACTAACATAGGAAAGATTTTGTGAACTGCCAGAAAGTTTGCAACTTTCCGGAGAATAAAATTGGCTTTCGTTGTCTCCATGTAAATTATTTCTATTCTTTTTGATTAATCTCGAAAGTTGGAAATGTTTATATTTAGTATTTGTAATTTTGCTGAGGCAATGTACTGAACCTCCTGGTGTGTTATGAAAACCTTGTACAGGAATGAATCTCTTAGCTTAAGAGTAGGCCTAATTAACTGCCTAGATCACACACAGCAACTCAGCTCTGTTCTCCACTTACTATGTATGGAAAAATGTTTTTTGACTTTCCTGACAAAGATCACCTAAATGATGTTTTCTGTTTTATATCTGCAATTATAAGAAAGGACACTAAAAATGAAAAATGCCTGAGGCAAGGGTTCAGAGAAGAGGGGGAAACTAGTATTGGAGGAGATAGCACCATGGGATACAGAGACTATATCACAAGATAATAAGCTGATTTCTTAAGCTATTAAAAATTTAGGCAAATTAAGAAGAGAGAATTGTCATTGAAGAGCAAGGGAAGGAAACATTTCCTATTTCCCAGATGAGAGGCCTGTACTCAGGATAGAGTAAACTACGAAAACTGCTTTCCTTCCAAGAGGAAGGCACCAGGATAGCAATTGAAAGAAAAATCAGGCGTTGGAGAAGCAAATCACAAAGGATCTTACTATACTACACCTGATACCTACAGTCTCTGAGGATTTTAGACAGGCAAAGGAAATTTACTATTTTTATTTCAAAATAGACAATCAATACTCCTTCTAAAGCTAAGTTTTAGAGTGATTTGTTTTCCAGGAGGCACTAGAGATGTGAGTTTGATCCCTGGGTTGGGAAGATCCCCTGAAGAAAAAAATGGCAACCCACTCCAGTATTCCTGCCTGGAGAATCCGATGGACAGAGGAGCCTGGTGGGCTATAGTCCATGGGGTCACAACGAGTTGGACATAACTGAGCAGACACAGATCCTCCCTTTGAGAGGCTGAGTCATATATCACATTGCTCTTCTGCTCAGAAATGTCCAATAGTTGGCCATGTATCCCTTATACCAGCCAACAAGTCCTGATGAGCTCTGTTCCCATGCTGCTTCTTTGACGCACCGTCTACTCCTCTCCCCTTCCATCAGTCCTTTCCATCACATTGCTCTTCTAGCTCTTCTTTGATTACACCAATCATTCTCCTATAACAGGGCTTAGAATCATCCTTTTCTTTCTGCCTGGATTCCTGTTTCCTAAAATTACTGTATGGTTTGTATCTGTACCTCCTTCAGGTATTTGCTGAGAGTTTTCTGGAACACTTCATCTCTTGTTATCCTTTTCCCCTCAGTTTCCTCTTCACTTCTCCTGTTTTGCTATTCTTCATATTGCTATTGTAACACACTATATATTTTATTTTTCTATTTCTATAGTCTTTCTTTACCTACTAAAATGGAAGCCCCTTTAGGGCATTGATTTTTTGTTTGTATTGTTTTTTTACATATCTTTAGAACCTAAGGAAATTCCTGGCACATAGTATGCCCACTAAGATTTTTTTCAATGAATTAAATTACAGCTAATAAGAACAAGTTATTAAACATTTCAGAACTATAAGCAGAGAGGTGATGAGGACTTCCAGTTAAAGTTTAATAGTGCACAGGTAGAAAACTTCCACAGTTAACCAGAAGTTCCTAAAAGGTATGATGAGATATTAACTATAATCAACCAGCCTGGGGCCAGATAAACAATGAATACTTGCTTAATGGAAAAGTATTTGTTTCTGAAATGAAAATGACAAAAATATATATTTACTTTCAGAGAAGAATAATCTAGCAACTAACTGATACCATTTTTATATAGTTACCATTTATTGACACTACCATCATAACTAATATCTGTTTTGGGGTCTTCCTAGGTAGCTCAGTGGTAAAGATCCACCTGCAATGCAAGAGTTGCAGGAGACGCAGGATCAACCTCTGGGTCGGGAAGATCCCCTGGAGGAGGGCATGGACAATACCCAACTCCAGTATTCTTGCCTGGAGAATCCCATGGACAGAGGAGCCTGGTGGGCTACAGTCCATAGGGTCACAAAGAGTTGTACATGACTGAAGCAACTTAGCAGGTATGTGCACACTTTATCTGTTTTAGATATGTTCTCTTCATTATCCTACTAATCCTTTCAAGCCCAGTGTCCCCACCTCCCCATTTTACAGAAAAGGGAAGAGTGATAATGGATAGGAAGTGGCAGCTTTGGATTCAAATCCACCTCTGGCAGTTAGGATGTTACCTGTTGCAGAAGCGTAAGGGGGATCCATTTCCATGAATGTATTTTCCTAGTTGAGTTTGGTAGAGAGTGAAGATGAAACTTACTAAAGTTAATGGATTCCATGGACAGAGAGGACTGGCAGGCTATAGTCCACAGAGTTGCAGAGTTGGACACAACTGAGCATACACACACAGACACACACACATACACGCACACACACACACAAAATAAAGTTAATGGAGTATGAACCTTGTAGTTATCATCAGAGACCGAAAATAAAACAGGACATATATCTTGTGCTTAAATAATTTATGAACTGGTGGAGAGGGAATATCACTAATATATGGAACTACATAGTACCATTTATTTTTGCTACATTAAATTTAATGACAAATAGAACTTCTTAACTGTTTTTGAGTCTATTAATATTTAAACATGACATTCTTTCTACTGTAATCACAATGATAAACTGTATTATTTCACAGTGTTATAAAACTATGGCAGACTCATGTCAATGTATGGCAAAACCAACATGATAATTTTAAGAGAAAAATAAATTTAAAAAAATAATTAAAGTGGTACCTCATTGTGGTTTTGATTTGCATTTCTCTGATAATGAGTGATGTTGAACATCTTTTCATGTGTTTGTTAGCCATTTTTATATCTTCTTCGGAGAAATGTCTGTTAAGTTCTTTGGCCCACTTTTTAATTGGGTTGTTTATTTTTATAGAATGGAGCTGCAGGAGTTGCTTGTATATTTTTGAGATTGTTTGTCCGTTGCTTCATTGGCTATTATTTTCTCCCATTCTGAAGGCTGTCTTTTCAACTTGCTTATAGTTTCCTTTGTTGTGCAAAAGCTTTTAATTTTAATTAGGTCCCATTTGTTTATTCATGTTTTTATTTCCAATATTCTGGGAGGTGGGTCATGGAGTATCCCGCTTTGGGTTATGGCAGAGAGTGTTTTGCCTATGTTATCCTCTAGGAGTTTTATAGTTTCTGGTCTTATGCTACACAATGGAATATTACTCAGCATTAAAAAAAAATTCATTTGAAGCAATTCTACTCAGATGGACGAAACTGAAGCCCATTATCCAGAGTGAAGTAAGCCAGAAGCAAAAACAACAATACAGTATATTAACGCATATATATGGAATTTAGAAAGACGGTAACGAGAACCCAACATACGAGACAGCAAAAGGAACGCAGATGTATAGAATAGACTCGTGGACTTTGTGGATGAGGGTAAGGGTGGGATGATATGGGAAAAGGGCATTGAAGCATGTTAATTATCATATGTCTAATCAATCGCCAGGCGAGGATTGATGCTCTGGGCTGGTGCAGCGAGATTTCCCGGGGGGGAGGGAGGAGGGAGGGGAGTTCCGGAGGGGAAGCATATGTAAACCCATGGTGATATCATGACAATGTATGGCAAAAACAATAAAAAAAATAATTAAAAAAAACCCTAAAACATCCATCTGCCAACCTACTTACAAATCATCTAAGAAAACAGAACCTTAGGCTCACAGCTTAATTGTGCTTCACTTAGAACTTTATTTTGAGGAAGGAGAAAAAAATAGGAGCAATGATCCTGGTTTCAGAAAGGGACTTTTGGTACCTGTTGAATTTCAACCCTAACAATTCAGTTCAGTTCAGTTCAGTCGCTCAGTCGTGTCCAACTCTTTGTGACCCCATGAACCACAGCACGCCAGGCCTCCCTGTCCATCACCAACTCCTGGAGTCTAGCCAAAACCATGTCCATCGAGTCGGTGATGCCATTCAGCCATATCATCCTCTGGAGTCCCCTTCTCCTCCCGCCCCCAAACCTAACTCCTCCTCTTCTGTTAATTTCAATACTCAAAAGAAACTGGT
This sequence comes from Antilocapra americana, assembly GCA_007570785.1. NCBI lineage: Eukaryota > Metazoa > Chordata > Mammalia > Artiodactyla > Antilocapridae > Antilocapra > Antilocapra americana. The sequence goes on from ML661346.1 coordinate 16,971,139, forward strand.
GACTCTGTAATACAATCTGTATGTAAGACAAATAATTTTAACACTCATTTATGTTGTAATTTCTATAGTGTAACTTCTAAATTAGGTCATAAAATGTATGACAGCTTCTCCTTTAACCTCTTAGACTGTCCACTCTGGACAACCCAGAAGTCACATTTTAAAAACCTTTAGACAAACAAGATGAGTTTGACAAGGAGAAACTGAGTTACAAAGTCCATGACCAGTTTCACCTACTGAACCTTGGAAGTGAGATCTCTGGTCCTAATCAAGCCTTTAGACAACTTTAACTTCACTTAACATATGACTGCTACTGCAGGAGAGATAGAGTCCAAGTAAGCACTGCCCAGCTATTCCTTTCCTGAATTCCTGACCAACAGGAAGTAATAAGAATACATATGATTATTATCGTTAAGTCAATAAGGTTTAGGATAACTTGTAATGTGACCAAAACAACTATAACATGAGTGACGTATCATATGGAATTTATGAGGATAAAATGAAGAAACATAAACAGGAGGTTAATATAGTGACCAGCACACAGTAGGCACCTGGAAAGATTGTGATAGGTTTTATTATAATTTTGTGTTTCAAGGGGATGTTGCTTAAAAAAAAAAAAAAGAAAAAAAGAGAGGTCATGTCTCAGGACAGGCTGTGCTACCCCAAGGATTTCTGCAACTTCCAGTTAAGGCTAAGTGCTCACTAAAGCATATTGTCTCTTGTTAGGCAAGCTTGTGTTTTCAGCCCCTGTTAAGAATGGTCGAGTGATTAAGTCCTACCAATGAAATGGGAGCACAGGTCACATGAGCTGCCTCCACCATGGCCCAAAGCCCTCTTGTGGACAATCTTCTCCTCTCCGTCCATCCTTCCTTCAGAATAGAGGGAAGGGAAACCATAAGATGTAAGGAGCCTGGAGTCCTAAAGACCACATAGAAGACTATGCACGAAACAAAAACCTGACATCCATCTTTTCATGAGCAAAAAAATGGCCTTCTGTTGTGGTAATCTGCTGATTCTCAGAGCTCATCTGCTGCAGTAGGTAATGTGATATCAATACGTACTTCACTAGACACTGGTATCTTCCTCCCCATATGGACTCCCCTGTCTACCACTAACAGTTTACTCTGTGTCTGGCTGTGGTTTAATCATAGAAAGTCAATAATATATAAAGAACTGAATGAATTTAGACTGTCAAAAGCACTGCTAAGATCTATTTCATCAGGAACTCTGAATAAGTCACATCTTTAGGGACTGGATTTGGTGTACTTCATTTACATTTTTCTCTAATGTATTTTCTCATTATATCCTCTTTCTGAAATTTCAACTTATTTTTTCTTGCCTGCTGTAGCTCCAGCTTCTGACTCGTTCTAACCTGGTATTCTGATTTTTTCCATTCACTAGTTGTAAGTCTCTGGGCAAGTCAAAATATGAAACAAAGCCATTCTGTATAATTCCAAGAATAATTAATACAAAATTAGATGAATAAAATGAAGCCAAGGTTCCAAGAGAGTGAGTGCCTAGTACTTAGTAGAGGCTTAGTAAATAATAATTATTACTCAAAATAACTTATCAAAATGACTTGTGTTTATATTCATTACCAAATTGAAAACATTTTAGTTTTTTGATACATAATGATAGTTAGAACTATATTTTCACATCTTGATTCTCTGGCAGATATTACAGAATAATATCAATGTCTCACATTATGGTCTAAATTACTTGACGCTTTCTGGGCATATGAAAGATTAGTCTGTATTCTTTTTCCCTCGGAATCTCTTTGGCAATATCTCTGGAATCAATAGAAATTCTTGATGTATACTAGAAGGAAAAACTTATAGCCCAAACATACAACCAGAAAATTGAATTTATATTTTACCATAATATCTTGTACTAATGTGATGACACAGCTGACAAAATTTAACAAGCTTGCTGATATTTATTTCGGAGCACCACTTTGTAGCCTGAAATGGATACTCATCCCAGCAGGTGTCAAGACTCAACAACAATCCACTTTCAAAGTCAAATGCAAATCACACACTGAAATTCTATAGAGAAAACAACTCTACTCCTTCCTCTCAAAAAAGACCTTTTCTTCAATATTCTCTAATGAGAGAGCATTTAGCTGATACAGTGAATGAATTGGGGAAAAGATCCCTCTGGCTTAAAGGAACATCAAAGTCCATTTCATAAATGAGAAATAAAATGTAACTTCCTTTCAACAAAACACCTTGATGATGATTCCTTTACCACATTAACAAGGGGTTTCGAGCACATATTCTCTCTTTGAACTTGGTCGTAAGTTTCCATGTGTTTAGCATGTTGATGTGGCCCTGACAAGTGCTAATGTATACCCTTTGCGATACTTGATACTCTCTGTCGAGATGCACTACTGAACTGAAAAGAAGAGAAGAAGAAACAAAGTTACTGCCACAGTTCAAACATTCACTTGTAAAGATAATGACTAAAGAAAACGATCCATATTTAAAGCATACTGATTGGGCAAATTATTTTACACTAATCTAGACATCACAATCAATAGTTAAAAATATTATAGCAGTTAAGTATCAGGAAAAGTGGTTAAAGTAATTCTAGTATGTCACTTAATAGTTATTTTGAGGACAGAAATTCCAGATTGCAACTGTATTTATTCCTTAAATATCTCTTCCTCCAGTGATCTCAATCAGCATTTACTATGAGCTCAATATTTTAAATGTCCCATAAAAATTTTTTGCTGTCACCAATAAGTAAGCCCAAGTAAGTGTAATGGAAATAAGCAAGTGAACAACAGAGAGAATTAATTTCCCACAGCACAAAGAAGATTCCTGGGAGCAGTAATGCTCCAAGTAATATAAAGGGAAGTTTCATAAGCACCTTTATTTTCTCATTTTTTTTCATGTAAAGAGCTATGAATAAACTATTTTAAAAGTATCCAAGGAAAAGAAGAAGAAAGAACGTCTCACAAAGCAAATCTGAAACTTGAAACATCATCTTGAAGCAATATATGGGAATGTAAAATTTCCCATTAAGTTTCTGACAACAAAAACACACAGTAAAATAGGTTTACATCCTATTGACTAGTTTAAGGAATGTGTGTGTGCTATCTTGTATGATGACAAGTACAGTTATTTTCTTTCAAACAGTAGTCTCTTTGGGTTTTTCAGAAAAAAAATCACTGCATTCTATCCTCCTTTGGTGATATAAGACTAATTGAAAAGTAGGTGATTAGAAAATAGCAATCTGTTGTAAGTTCAACTTTGCCCTCCCCTGGGGCAGTGGATTATTCCTACATCGTAATATCTGTTAGCTAATACCAAAGGCTTCACCCAACTTCAAAGCAGAGATATTAAAGGCTCACTTTCCACTACAAGCAGGTGTATTTTTATTAGCTTTCTCTTTCAAAATTGCTATGACTTCACTTGCAGATATCCCGCCAACAGCCATTATTGAAAGCCTTACTATAATTGCTAAGTTACATGCAACGTCTGAAGCACAAAACCAATGTCACTTGCAGCCCTCTAACAATTGACTGAAACCAAGTGTTACATCATTAAAGCTGAATTACAACACACCCATGGCGTGTTTTCCATGTGTGCTATTTTAAACAATAGGAGAGAAAAACCTGGCTATAAATTCACAGATCCCCAATTTGTTCAGATTCATGAACAATAAGGGCTGTCCTAGCCTTTTCTGGCTCTATTTTAGTCAGAAATGTCATGCACCAAAATTAAATGTCTGTTTGGATTTTATTGGAGATGGAAATGCTAGCTTTATGTTGTAAATTTAAACAACCTGCCACAAAGGGACCCTCATTTGTATCGCCTGGGCTTGGGAAGGCATATTCATCTCTAATTGCTTAGGGTAACACAAATAAACTAATGGAAAGTGTTCAGTTTCTCAACGGGTGCTGTATAGAATAAATCAGATGAAGTGATGATGGCATGGGTTTTCAGTGGGTTCAGATTGGATTTCTTTTGTTTGATAGAGCTGGATGTGGAATCAATGTATTCAGTTGTTGCTAATGAGTAGGAGTTTTTTGGAAATTCATAAAAATTCAGTAAGACATTCATTAGTGTTGGTAAAAAGAAATCTTAGCAGCATACTTGTATAACCTTTTTTTTTCTAATTAGGTTCAACTCATACCATCATTTGGTGATCTAAGTGGAAATATTTCTTCTGTCATAGTGGTACGCAAAGCTATTATAATTACTTTTTAGAAAGGTCGACAACTTTTTTATTTGGCTTCAGCGATTTTATGGTGCCTAGATTCCACCGGAAAATATTTAGTCACTCACTTACTTGGATAGAAATCCATCACCTGGAATAGAAATCATGGTTAACGTGCCAGCATCTTTGTGCAGACAGGCCTGAAAATATATACTAGGCAAGGCCACTGCCAAATGACTTGTGTCTGGCCAGGACTACCTTTCAAATGTTCTCTGCATACCAGTTACTGTTAAGATTTATTGTGGCAAGTGTAGATAAATATACTTTAACTTTCATATCCATAACTTAGATAATACAGTAGCAGTCTATACTCTGCACATTACCTGTCTTCAGTTTTAGTGCAGTAGCCACTAGAATATTCAGATTTCTCACCAAAACTTAACAGTAGTCTTCATGTTACTTTAAATAAATCGCATTAAACCCGGGATAGGAATTTCATGTATACTTATGTGACTAATTCTTAAAGACTTTAGCATCTTAAATCACTATCATGAGAAAATATTTATATATTATCATAAGCAGATCTGCTCTAAAATGTATGACAGAACTGGGGCCCTGGAAAAATACATACTAATCTCAGAGCTAAGTGCTTTGTCAGGCAAAATGAACTACTCCTATACTATTTAAATCCTTGCATTCACGTGAAAAGTAAATAACCTCTATTCACACATAAACACAATTACACACACATCAAAAACTTGCATGGGCCTTCACTTCTACCACATTCAATTCACATCACAGATTATGACAGCAGAAGAAATCCATCACACCTACCAAAAGAACAACAACAAAATACCCAAAACTATGCTTTCACCACAAATATATGTCCACCCAGTTCTTTCCTTTATTTAGAAAACCTCAGTGCCAACTGAATCAAAGCAACCATACTATTTTGGGGTTTTTTTGTTTTCTTTAAATTTGGCGGACACTGTTCTTTCCTATAAAATTGGTTGACTCAATATGGAAAAAAATATCCACCATTAACTTTCAGCATCCCCTCTTGTTATTCTTCATCTTGAATTCCAGAATTAATCTTACTGATTCATATTTAAGGATCACTGTTGAATAAGAGAGATTTTATGAAGCTATCTGCTCTGAGTTAATGATTTGGGAGAAATTTGTCATTTCAGTGCATGCCATATTAATCACATTCTTTAGATTCTAGGATCTGGGCTGTTATATTCATCTTCAAGTATCCGGAATCTGACTGCTTTGCATGTTATAATACACATTGAGAAGGTCACAGAGAAACTAAACTATGACTTATGTACAATTTAGACATGTCTACTAAGTTCTAGATTGTAGTATTTACATGATTAGAAAGGCATTTATTAAGTCATTTCTTAGTAAGCCCTACACATACTTCGGCAAATCAGGATGTCCTAGACTGTATTTGCATTTAGACTGTAATTTTCCGAAACCCCATAAACAAAACCATTTTGTCACCTGGTCCTTTTTAGTTCATGAACTTCAACATCTGAAAACATGTGCAGGATTGTCAAACATTCCAATGCCTTCCCTGGGGGCAACCAAACATATGTATCCATGTATATCACAATGTCATAAGCCATCAAGTTTCCTTCAGAGAATGTAACTGGGTCCTTTTATCATGGCAGCAAAATGTCCCAGCTCTGAGTCTGTGAGATAAGGAACAAACGCTCTTCTGGAGACAAGAACAAAGGGCAACCATGAGCTTTCTAAACCCACTGTCTATGTTTTCTTTTATTCGAAACCCATAAACAGTACTGTATATTAAAGGCAGAACTATACAAGAGGGAAGACCTTAAGCCAAAAGTCACATTCCAGTAACAGAACATATTTTCTAATTATATAGATTTTACATTCTCAATCATTCTGGCAGGAGGATAGGACAAATTAAAAAGGGGAGAGAGTGGAGAAGGAAATGGCAATCCACTCTAATATTCTTGCCTGGGAAATCCCATGGACTTCCTGGTAGGCTATGGTCCATGGGGTTGCCTAGAGGCAGACGTGACTGAGCAACTAAACCATAACAAAGGCAGCTCTAAGCACTATGTGAGCAAAAGTTGTGAGGAATTGGGAGTTGGGCTAAAACAAAAATCTTACTGTCTACAGATGTGATTGTCTATTTAGAAAAAGAAAAACAAACTATAGGCAAATATTTAAAGAAAAATAAATATAAAGTGCGGGAGACAGGCAATGAGAGGAGCCATTACCCATAAAACAAGAGTGTGTCCCCTCACTTACCAAGCTAAAGAGGACACGATAGCATCCTCCCCACTGCTCAACTCTATATGTCAGAGAGCTTCCAAACTGAGCAAAGGATTTTGGAAAAGGGGACAGATGGAAAGACTGATTGAATCCACCCTTACCTGCAAGCAGGCAGCCTCTCCCCAGAGAAGAGCTCTCTGCAATTCTGCCAGGGGGCACGGAGGGTCAGGTTCCACCCACCTGCTCACCCTGCACATCTTAAAGCTCGCTAGCAACACGTTCACAAAATGCAGCCACCGAAGCCGCCGGCCGCCGTAGCACGCAGGGGTGAAATGTCTTTAGCAGTCTTTCATCCACCTGTCTCTGAGTGCAGTTACGCTGCGTTGTGCCAGCTGTTGTTGACATTGACCGGATTGCTGGCCCTTTTGACCATGGGCAGATAAATAAAGACACCTGGGCTCCACCTTCCAACTTTGGGCAGCACAAGGAAGCCACTCTCCAGTGAATTCTTAGCTCCAGCAATTAACTGAAGAAAGCGATTAAAGGCTCCCAGGCAGACATAATAGAGGATCTGGGGTTTTAATTAAGAAGATTCCCTGGAGAAGGGAATGGCTCCCCACTGCAGTATTCTTGTCTGGAATATCCCATGGACAGAAGAGTTTGTTGGGCTAAGGCCGATAGGGTCACAAAGAGTTCTACATGACTGAAGCGACTAATACTTTTAGCCTTTAGCTTTAAGATGCTGGAAGGAGTATGTTCTGAAAATTTTATCTTTGGTGAAGAGGACCGTTTCGCAAGTACTTTAGAAACACTTCTCTGTACTCAATTGGGGGGGGTTGTTTTTGCTTTTTCTATGATCTAGAGACATTTTGCAACATTGATTTCATCTTTTTTCCTCTTCATGACACTATTTTTCATTTTTTTTTAATTGCAGACACATTCACATAACATAAAATGAATCACTTTGATGTGTACAATTCAGAGAACTTAAGTGCAGGGTTGGGTAACCACCATCCCTGTCAAGTTTCAAAATGTTTTCATCACCCCCCCAAAAGGTAAAATTTCGCATATTTACTTAATAGGCAAATATTTAAAAGTTAATTTATTGGTAAATGTACATAAAAACAATGTAATTTCACCTGAATCATTCAAATGATAATTAAACAAATATTTTTCTGCTGTATCTCTGCTTTCATATTTGCTGGCTGTACAACTCTGTGAAGCTCTGACCTCTGATTATCTTTATCTACCTTGAAGGTCAGCACCTGACGGATAACTCGGTTGGTAAAGAATCCACCTGCAATGCAAAAGACCTGGGTTCGATCCCTGGATTGGGAAGATTCCCTGGAGAGGGGAAAGGCTACCCACTCCAGTATTCTGGCCTGGAGAATTCCATGGACTTTATAGTCCACGGAGTCACAAAGAGTTGGACACAACTGAGAGACTTTCACTTTCAAGAGACTGACGGACTGCCTACTGCGCTAAGGAGGCAGATGGAGATGCACCTTTAACACTGCCATGGGTGTACCTCCACAGGCCTCCCCCCTCCCTCGCTGCAGTCTCTAATCAGAAACCATGCTTTTTATCCACCCTAAAAAGTAAACTAACAGAAATGCATTTTGTGGATTATAAATGAGTGAACATATAAAGGGATGAATGAAAGTATATTTCAAAAAAGGGTAGATTTCATGAGCACCTACTCTGAATCTTTCATTTAAAAGGTAGTGTAGGGGCTTCTCTGGTGGTCCAGTGGCTAAGACTCTGAGTTCCTATAACAGAGGACCCAGGTTCAATCCCCAGTCCGGGGACTAGCTCCCACATGCCACAACTTAGAGTTTAGTTTCATAACTAAAAAAAGAGACTGCATGCTACAACTAAAGAGCCCACATGCTTCCATGAAGATCAAACATCTTGCATGCTGCAACTAAAACCTGGCACAGTCAAATAAATATTTTAAAAGACTGAAAAATACATCAATAAAAATGTAGTGTACAAAATGAATCACCTTCACCAAATCACATTGCCTGCAAGTATTTGCATTTTTTAGATCTTAACACAGATCAATGTTTGGCATAAAAGGTTGAATTTCAGCTTCATACAGAAATGAAGAACTTGTAATTTTATCTCTCCTCTCATGTACAAACTGATTAGAATGCTAACTGATGGTTCTAAAACAAACCAAACATGTTTCGGTTGGGAATAAAAATTATATAGTTTAATTAGATTTACATGTATTCAAATAAAGTAATATGAGCACTGAGATTATTTTATGTCTGCATTTTTGTAGTTAGAATAATATAGGAAACCTAACTTGTCTCTCCAACTCATCAGTTCCCATGGATCTTTAAATAGCTATCTCCTAAATTCGCCTCTCTAGCTTAGACAACTCCTATTATTTCTAAACTTATGCTTCTCCATTTAAATACTGAGTAAGCAATTAAATATATATATGAAATTCAATGGATAAACCAGGAAGCAGTACATAAAATTTAATATTAATAGCTTTTAAAGGCATTGAAATCCATGGGATTAGGGTAAATTGCCCTGGGTTGGAAGTAGATAACAGAGTAAAACTGAGCCTGAGACCCTATGAAAAAAGGTCAGAAAAAAGTCAGTTCTTGAAGCTGAAAAGGAAGGGCTAGTAGGGCAGGAATAAAACTCACAGGGGGGCATTGCTGTGGAAATCTGAGCAAAAGGAAAGAGGGAAAGGTCAAGGTTGTTTCTCCAAAATTAAATTGCAGTAAATTCATGAATGTTTTCCAAAGCTTTTCCCACCTAAGGAGAGTTAACTTGCTTCTAAAATCCAGTGTTTGTTAGCCATTTTTATGTCTTCTTTGGAGAAACGCCTGTTCAATTCTTTGGCCCACTTTTTGATTGGGTTGTTTATTTTCCTAGAATGGAGCTGCAGGAGTTGCTTGTTTATTTTTGAGATTAATTGTTTGTCCGTTGCTTCATTGGCTATTGTTTTCTCCCATTCTGAAGGCTGTCTTTTCACCTTGCTTATAGTTTCCTTTGCAGTGCAGAAGCTTTTAATTTTAATTAGGTCCCATTTGTTTATTCGTGCTTTTATTTCCAATATTCTGGGAGGTGGGTCATGTAGGATCCTGCTTTGGTTGATGTCAGAGAGTGTTTTCCCAATGTTATCCTCTAGGAGTTTTATAGTTTCTGGTCTTATGCTTAGATCTTTGATCCATTTTGAATTTATCTTTGTGTATGGTGTTAGAAAGTGTTCTAGTTTCATTCTTTTACAAGTGGCTATCCAGTTTTCCCAGCACCACTTGTTAAAGAGGTTGTCTTTTCTCCATTGTATATTCTTGCCTCCTTTGTCAAAGATAAGGTGTCCATAGATGCGTGGATTTATCTCTGGGCTATCTATTTTGTTCCATTGATCTATATTTCTGTCTTTGTGCCAGTACCATACTGTCTTAATGACTGTGTATTTGTAGTATAGCTTAAAGTCAGGTAGGTTGATTCCTCCAGTTCCATTCTTCTTTCTCAAGATTGCTTTGGCTATACGAGGTTTTTTGTATTTCCATACAAATTGTGATATTATTTGTTCTAATTCTCTAAAAAAGACCTCTGGTAGCTTGATAGGAATTGCATTGAATCTATAGATTGCTTTGGGTAGCATACTCATTTTCACTATATTGATTCTTCCAATCCACGAGCACGGCACATTTCTCCATCTGTTTGTGTCCTCTTTGATTTCTTTCATCAGTGTTTTATAGTTTTCTATATACAAGTCTTTTGTTTCTTTAGGTAGAAATACTCCTAAGTATTTTATTCTTTTTGATTCGATGGTGACATAAAAATGGCTAACAAACACATGAAAAGATGCTCAACATCACTCATTATCAGAGAAATGCAAATCAAAACCACAATGAGATATCACTTTACACCACTCAGAATGGCTGCAATCCAAAAATCCACAAGTAATAAATGCTGGAGAGGATGTGGAGAAAAGGGAACTCTCTTACACTGTTGGTGGGATTGCAAACTAGTACAGCCTCTATAGAAAACAGTGTGGAGGTTCCTTAAAAAACTGCAAATAGTCCTGCCATATGACCCAGCAATCCCACCACTGGGCATATACACCGAGGAAACCAGAATTGAAAGAGCCACGTGTACCCCAATGTTCATCGCTGCATTGTTTACAATAGCCAGGACATGGAACCAACCTAGATGCCCATCAACTGATGAATGGATAAGAAAGCTGTGGTACTGTGAATATTACTCAGCATTAAGGAAAAATTCATTTGAATCAGTTTTACTCAGATGGATGAAACTGGAGCCCATTATCCAGAGTGAAGTAAGCCAGAAGCAAAAACAACAATACAGTATATTAACGCATATATATGGAATTTAGGAAGACGGTAACGAGAACCCAGCATGCGAGACAGCAAAAGGAACACAGATGTATAGAATAGACTCAGGGCCTCTATGGATGAGGGAAAGGGTGGGATGATATGGGAGAATGGCATTGAAACATGTTAATTATCATATGTCTAAGCAATAGCCGGCCCAGGATTGATGCTTGGGACTGGTGCAACGAGATTTCCCGGGGGGAGGGAGGAGGGAGGGGAGTTCTGGAGGGGGAGCATATGTAAACCCATGGTGATATCATGTCATTGTTTGGCAAAACTAATAAAAAAAAATGTTTAATATTTTCAAAAAAAAAATAACTAGCAAAGGGATTACTTTCCTTCCCCCTTCCAGTGCCTCTTATTAAAAGCTTTTCCTATCCCTGTTACTTTAATAAAACTTTGCTACATGAAAAAAATAAATAAATAAAATCCAGTGTTAATGACTTTACTGATAACCTCCCACTACCAACAACTTCCATCATTCCCCACCACTTCTGCCATTAGTTAGACCAGAGTTCATAGCATAACCTCCCAAGTTTTCAGGCAGATTCATCAATAAAAGTTCTCAGAATAGGAATATTTTTAGGAGGTCAAGGGATCTGAGCTTACTGTCCTGATCAGACTTCTAAAAAATATCTTATTTCATTAATGTATTTATTTATAAAGGAATTATCATATACATGTAAATATTCTCATCAACACAGTCATTATTATTCTTTGGGAGACAGAATAATATATTATTACGTGGAAATATACTATAATAGCAAACACACAGATAGCAAAAAGGTTTGAATTCTACCATTATAACTTATAATCATATGGCCTCGGACAAAATTAACTAACTTTCTGGGTCTCAAATTCCTCATCTGAAAAGTGTGGATAATAATATATACTAAATGATGCTGTTCAAGTGTTGAAACTGTTAGTCACTCAGTCGTGTCAGATTCTTTGCGACCCCAAGGACTGTAGCCCACCAGCCTCCTCTGTCCTTGGAATTCTCCAGGCAAACTACTAGGGTGGGTACCCATTCCCTTCTCCTGGGGATCTTCCCAACTCAGGGATCGAACTCCGATCTCCTGCATTGCAGGCGGATTCGTTACCATCGGAGTCACCAAGGAAGGCCAAATGATGCTGTGAGTAAATAAAAATGCATACTTAGAATGGAGTAGACACTGGGTAAACATCAGTGGCTTTTGCTTGAATGCATGTTTTGCCTTTCTGGAATCTGAGATGGTATCTAATAATAGTTATACACATGAAAATCTTTCAGAAATTTTATATTTTCCCACAGCAATTTATTAACATCTAAATTATATTTGATATTGTTACATTCTAAGGAACCCCTTGCAATAGTGTATTCAGTTCAGTCGCTCATTCGTGTCTGACTTTGCGAACCCATGAATCGCAGCACGCCAGGCCTCCCTGTCCATCACCAACTCCCAGAGTCCACCCAAACCCATGTCCATCCAGTCAATGATTCCATCCAGCCATCTCATCTTCTGTCATCCCCTTCTCCTCCTGCCCCAAATCCCTCCTAGCATCAGGGTCTTTTCCAAGGAGTCAGTTATTCACATCAGGTGGCCAAAGTATTGGAGTTTTAGCTTCAACATCAGTCCTTCCAATGAACACCCAGGACTGATCTCCTTTAGGATGGACTGGTTGGATCTCCTTGCAGTCCAAGGGACTCTCAAGAGTCTTCTCCAACACCACAGTTCAAAAGTATCAATTCTTTGGCGCTCACCTTTCTTCACAGTCCAACTCTCACATCCATACATGACTACTGGAAAAACCATAGCTTTGACTAGATGGACCTTTGTTGGCAAAGTAATGTCTCTGCTTTTTAATGTGCTATCTAGGTTGGTCATAACCTTCCTTCCAAGGAAAGTTAATTTCATGGCTGCAATCACAATGTGCAGTGATTTTGGAGCCCAAAAAATAAAGTCTGACAATGTTTTCACTGTTTCCCCATCTATTTGCTATGAAGTGATGGGACCAGATGCCATGATCTTAGTTTTCTGAATGTTGAGCTTTAAGCCAACTTTTCACTCTCCTCTTTCACTTTCATCAAGAGGCTTTTTAGTTCCTCTTCACTTTCTGCCATAAGGGTGTTGTCATCTGCATATCTGAGGTTATTGATATTTCTCCTGGCAACCTTGATTCCAGCTTGTGCTTCCTCCAGCCCAGCGTTTCTCATGATGTACACTGCATATAAGTTAAATAAGCAGGGTGACAATATACAGCCTTGATGTACTCCTTTTCCTATTTGGAACCAGTCTGTTGTTCCATGTCCAGTACTAACTCTTGCTTCCTGACCTGCATACAGGTGTCTCAAGAGACAGGTTACGTGGTCTGGAATTGCCATTAACATAATAGTATATTGTGTATTTCACAACTCTCCACTGTAAAATGACCAATTTTATTTATTACTATGTATCTTTTATACCTTTTTCTCTTTATATATTCAATATAAAATTGCCTTTTGTCAATCAGCACTTGAAGATTCTACTGGTTCATTCACCTTTATTTCATATATAAACTTCACATATGAAATTACAATAACTATAGGCAATGTTGTATCATATATTTAGCTCACTTCCTAAGTTACATACCTCTAAGTCAGTGGTACCCAATCTTTTCAGCACCAGCCATGGGTTCCATGAAGACAGTTTTTCCATAAATTGGGTGAAAGTGAAAGCAGAATTTGCTCAGTCGCATCCGACTCTTCCCCATGGATATACAGTCTATGGAATTCTCCAGGCCAGAATACTGGAGTGGGTAGCCATTCCCTTCTCCAGGGGATCTTCCCAACCCTGGGATCGAATCCAGGTCTCCTGCATTGAAGGCGGATTCTTTACCAGCTGAACCACCAGGGAGCCCTATGGACTGGGTTGGGGACTGATTTGCAGAGGATTCAAATCCATTATCTTATTGTGCACTTTATTTCTATTGTTATTACATTGGGTCCACCTGAGATTATCAGGCATTAGATCCTGGAGGTTGGGGAATTGTGTTCTTAGTGATATGAAAAGTAAGGCAAAAAGTCCCAAATATTTGGTTTGTAAGATTTTTGAATAAATGGAATCAGGGAAAGCACTAACAGAATTTTTAGCAGGTCCAGGTTCACTTCTTGGCATTTAAGATATCTTATAATCTTTCAGGACTGGTTATTATCAAGGAATAAAATATATAACTCAAAGGATCAAATTAAGAAAGTAACACACACAAAAAACTATCATACACACAGTGCTTTACCAATCCCCTTACATCACCTCACTACTGTTGTTTTTGTATCTGCATATTTTTGAAAATGCATGAGCTTTATAGTTTCTACTTACATTTTGCTCTAATATTGACCACAAAATCTCTGCAAACCTGTCTATGATATTAGTGTTGGCCTTTCAAAAATGATTCTGTATCATGGAAAAGTGACGAGAGAGCTCCATTTATCACTTAGTACTGAAGTAGTGGACAAAATTTTCCCTCTGGTAGGATGTCTTTAAGCATGGCTTAAAACGTGAAATTTGTACTCACTCCTGCACACATGCAAATCAAGATTTATAAAATAACATTTTTCCTTTATCCATAAAATCACTGGAAGACGCTGCTATCATTTTCCTCTTATAGAATAGGGATTTTTTAAAAGAAAAAATGTGGTAATCACTAGGGCCAATAAGAATAAAAATATACAATTCTAAGTTAAAAGAGTTTATCATTAATTTCTTGGTTACTCATTTTAAAAATGGCACATATTTTTCATTACTGATATATCTGAACTGTGAAAGTTTAGTTGCTCAGTTGTGTCCAACTCTTTTTGACCCCATGGACTCTAGCCTGCCAGGCATCTCTGCCACAGAATTCTCCAGTCAACAATACTGGAGTGGGTAGTCATTTCCTTTTCCAGAGGATTCTCCCAACCCAAGGATTGAACCCAGGTCTCCCACATTGCAGGTGTATTCTTTTCCAGCTGAGCCACAAGGAAGCCCAAGAATATTGGAGTGGGTGGCTTATCCCTTCTCCAGGGGCTCTTTCTCACCCAGGAATCGAACAGGGGTCTCCTGCATTGTAGGCGGATTCTTTACCAACTGGGCTATCAGGGAATCTCAGTCCTAGTTCAAGTCACTGTCATATCTTACCGGAATTACTGCAATTAGTCCCAGATACACTTCTTGTCTCTTACTTGTTCCCTACCAATTCCTTCTTTACAGAATCTTTTCAGTGATTATACTAAGATATGAATCTAATCAAATTCTTCAGTGGTATATTAATAGTGCCCTGAGGACAAAAGCCCTAGCTCCTGTTGTGTACTCTATACTTCTTTTTCTAGTATTGTCCTTTTCATTTTTCTAACACTAGTCCTTGGGTTCTTCAACTCTCACTCCACTATAGCCATAAAGAACTCAGTTTTCCAACATGACAGGCAATTTCTCACCTACTGGCCTTTTGGTCTGCGTGACAAGTCCCCCCTCATAACTCTTTAGTGGGTAAGTTTCTACTCATGCCCAAGATGCACAACACCACCTCAGGAAATCTTATCCCACACCACCACTGGATTATTTGTTCTTCTTTGTTCTCTCCGAGAACACCGTGTATAACTTTAAAAGAGCATTTACCAAACCCTACTCGAATTACTAGTTTATTCAATCATCTCCTCCACATTCTTAAAGACTGGGATACTGTCTCATTTGCCATTCTTCTTAGCATCAGTCTCAGTACCTAATTCTGGTGATGTTGCTGTTTTCATCATCAATAACAAGACAAGTTAGGACTTGTTAAATATGTACCATGCAGTGAAACTACTTTAAGGGCTTTACATCCAATATTGCACTTAATTCTTGCAAAAATTCTATCATTATCCCTAGGAAGCTTGAAAACTTCCTAACGTTCATACAGTTTGTAAATAATCATATCAAAGCCAGAACCCAAATCAAACTTTGTGCATTCCCACTCTCTGATCCTAACCTCTACGATAAAAATCCCAGTGCAAAGTTGGTACTTCATATTTCATGAGTGATTGATGACTATATTAAAATCCAAGTAAGTTGAGTGAAACATCAATTTTTTAACAATAAAATATTAATTCTTAATAAAAGTGCTAACATTATTATTCAATATAACTAACCATTTTCCTTATAAATCAAAGAGAGGATCATTTAAATAGATTTTATTGTTAATAATAAGAAAAATACTACTCTTTCTTGGTAGATGTAATAAAAAAGATGTGCTATATTCAAGTAAATTTCAAAGCCCATTGATAGTATTCTTTGTCCTATAACAACTATACCCTTTAAACTGGAAACAGGCATCTCAAACTGCATATATTGTATATTAGCTTTCAATCAGCAATGTAAACAATGTAATATAAGCATTACATGGACTTTACATTAAGATAAACCAATCTACTTTTGCCAAGACAGATGTAATCACTCAACTCCCATTGGGAAAGAAGTAACAGCATTATTTGGTTTAGGTCTCAAGTACTTTATTTAGTAAATAACTTGGGCTTTGTATATTCATTTCTTCATAACACCTATTTCCCACATTTAAACATTACAAAGTGTTTCAAGAGTTCTGGGCTTAGAATTCAATGGTAAAGCATGAGATTTGTTAATATTACCTCATCAAGCAATTTTTATTTGACAGTTATGGGGATAATTTACTTTAACTATGCTTTCTTGCATAACACCTAAATAATAAGAGAAATACTGTTTTGTTATACCTTCCTTATATTTCAAGCTCCCTCATTTTTCTAAATCACAGATATAGAAGTAAGAGATAAAGCAATTTTTAAAAGTTATACTCAAAAAGTTCAGCAATTTGATTGTAGTCAAGATGTTACTCTTTAAAAATTATTCAAGGGTTAAAATCAGACAATGAGTATATTCAACACATGACGGAAAAAATGTGACTTCAGTGTTGATTATAAAAAGCAAAGCTGTCTAAATTGAAGTACACCTTGTTATTTTTAAATTAGATCCATTTGTTTGAATTTATAAGTAACCATTTTATATATCTAAATTTGTATGCTTTTGTGTATTATATTTATTTCCTATACATTCATGGAAAAAATTACTCTTTGGTGTATCAATAAAGTTATAAAAATAGGTAACACATTCACATGAATCAAACTTTAAAGATTCTTTGAAAGGTTCCCTTCCACATCTGTTCTTTTGCGATGTAATTCCTCTCCCCAGAGCATTCTAATGTTATTATGTATGTGTGTGTGCGTGCGTGTGTGTGTGTGTGTGTGTGTGTGTGTGTGTGTACCTTCTGACAAATTTTATGCACATACAAACCATAAATAATACAAATACCAAAAGACTTAGATCTTTGTCTGGGCTCCACACTAGCCATGTAACTCTGGACAAGACACTGAATCTCTTAGATGTAGGACACATCTCTAAAGGCCAAAAAGGATGATTCGGTTTCTTCCAATTCTAAAATAGCTCAAATGATGAAAGCTGACAATAGTGGTTTATCCCTTCATTTATTTTTGCCTCAAGGTTGAAATGTCATCCTTTAATCTATAAAAGGTAATCTACTCATTTTCTCCCATGGCACAAATTACAAGTACTCACATGCTGTCTGTAACTTCTATTTGCCTGTCCTTCTTGACATCTATGACCTGAAAGACTCAAAATCCTGCCTAGAGGAGCATTCATGGACTCAAAGCCATTCTTTAGCTTTAACTCATTGATATTCAAAGGCTATGCTGGTTCAGTGTAGCCAGACTGTCAAATTTTTCAATAGAAATTATTAATCTGGGTTCTTAAAAGTGTCCTGATTTTAAATGCTGGTAAAGTACCAAAACCCTTTACAGTTTTATTGAAAAATAAGTGACATATATCACTGAGTGGGTTTAAAGCATAGAGCACAATAGTTTAATTTACATATATTATGAAGTAATTACCCATGGTCTTCTCCAGATGATCAATACCAAAATCCAATTGATTATATTCCTTGCAGCTGAAAATGGAAAAGCTCTATACAGCCAGCAAAAGCAAAACTGGGAGCTGACTGTGGCTCGGATCATGCTCTACTTATTGCCCAATTCAGACTTAAATTGAAGAAAGCAGGGAAAACCACTAGGCCATTTAGTATCACCTAAGTCAAATCCCTTATGATTATACAATGGAAATGACAAATAGATCTGATATAGTGCCAGAAGAACTATGAACAGAGGTTCATAACATTGTACAGGAAGCAGTGACCAAAACCTTCCCAAGAAAAAGAAATGCAAGAAGGCAAAGTGGTTGGCTGAGGAGACCTTACAAATAGCTAAGACAAGAAGGGAAGCAAAAGGCAAAGAGAAAGGGAAAGATATACTCAACTGAATGCAGAGCTCCAGAGAATAGCAAGGAGAGATAAGAAAACCTTCTTAAGTGAACAATGCAAATAAATAGAGGAAAACAATAGAATGGGAAAGACTAGAGATCTCTTCAAGAAAATCGAAGATATCAAGGGAACATTTCATTGAAAGATGTGCATGATAAAGGAAACAAATGCAGAGACCTAACAGAAGCAGAAGAGATTAAGAAGTGGCAAGAATACATAGAAAACTATGCAAAAAAAAATCTTAAGGATACAGAAACCCATGAAGTCAAGGGGCCTTAGGAAGCATTACCAAGAACAAAGCTAGTGGAGATGGTAGAATTCTGTCTGGGCTATTAAAAATCCTAAAAGATGATGCTGTTAAAGTGCTGCACTCAATATGCCAGCAAATTTGGAAAACTCAGCAGTGGCCATAGGACTGGGAAAGATCAGTTTTGGTTTTTTTTTTCCCAATCCCATATATAGGCAATGCCAAAGAATGTTCAAACTAACATACAAACACATGCTAGCAAGGTAATGCCCAAAATCCTTCAAGCTAGGCTTCAGCCGTACATGAACCAAGAAGGTCTAGATATACAAGCTGGATTTAGAAAAGGCAGAGGAACCAGAGATCAAGTTGCCAACATCTACTGGATGCTGAAAAAGCATGAGAATTCCAGGAAAAAAAAGAAAAAGAAAAATCAGGAGAATTCCAGAAAAACCTCTTCTGCTTTATAGAGTTCACCAAAGCCCTTGTCTACGTGGACAACAAGAAACTGGAAAATTCTCAAAGAGATTGGAATACCAGACCACCTTACCTGTCTCCTGAGAAACTTGTATGCAGGTCAAGAAACAACAGTTAGGACCAGACATGGAGCAATGGACTGGTTTAAAATTGAGAAAGGAGTACATCAAGGCTGTATATTGTCACCCTGCTTATCTAACTTCTATTCAGAGAACATCATGTAAAATACTGGACTGGATGAATCACAAGCTGGAATCAATAATTCTGGGAGAAATAGCAATAACCTCAGATATGCAGATGATACCACTCTAATGGCAGAAAGCAAAGAGGAACTAAACAGCCTCTTGATGAGGGTAAAAGAAGAGAGTGAGAAAACGGGCTTAAAAATCAACATTCAAAAAACAAAGATCATGGCATTCATTCCCATCAATTCACAGCAAATAGCAGAGGAAAAAAGTAGAAACACTGACTGACCAATTTTATTTTCTTGGTCTCACAAGTAACTGCTTATGTTGACAGCAGTCATGAAATTAAAAGACACTTGTTCCTTTGAAGTAAATCCAAGACTAACCTAGACAGCCTACTAAAAAGCAGAGACATCATTTTGCCCACAAAGGTTCATATACTCAAAGCTATGATTTTTCCAGTAATCATGTATGGATGTGAGAGTTGAATTTTTTTTTTAATTTTCTTTACTTTATTGTGTTGGTTTTGCCATACAATGACATGAAACCGCCATGGGTTTACATATGCTCCCCTGAGTTGGATTTTAAAGAAAGCTGAGTGTCAAAGAATGATGCTTTTGAGTTGTGGTGCTGGTGAAGACTCTTGAGAGTCCCTTGGACTGCAAGGAGATCCAACCAGTCCATCCTAAAGGAAATAGACTGTGAACTTTCATTGGAAGGACTGACGCTGAAGCTGAAGCTCCAATACTTTCGCCACCTGAAGTGAGGAGCTGACTCTTTGGAAAAGATCCAATGCTGGGAAAGATTAAGGGCAGGAGGCGGCGGCAATAGAGGATGAGATGGTTGGATGGCATCATCAACTCAATGGACATGAGTTTGAGCAAACTCCACAAGAGAGTGAAGGACAGGAAAGCCTGGCGTGCTGCAGTCCAAGGAGTCACAAACAGTCAGACATGACTTAACAACTGAACAACAATTACCACATTAGATTTAGCTAACATCCATCTTTTCATATTGTTTTTGTTGTTTAGCCACTAGGTTGCATTAGACTCTTTTGCCTCCCCATGAACTGTAGTCCACTAGGCTCCTCCATCCATGGGATTTCCCAGGAAGTAATACTGGAGTAGGTTGACATTTTCTTCTTCATAGGATTATCCTGACCCAGGGATCAAACTCATGTTTCTTGCATTGGCAAGAATTCTTACCATTGAGTCACTTGGGAAGCCCATACATATCTTTCCTATAGATACAATAAAAAGAAAAGAAAGAAATCAAGGAAAATAACTTCTTGTAACAAGAACTCTTAGGATTTACTTTCTTAACAAGTTTTCTATATGTCATACAGCAGTGCTGGCTATAGTCATCATCCTGTACATTAAATCCCTAGTACCTATTTAACTTATAACTATTCACATCTTTTGTCTATTAATAGGGATATTTGGAAGGGTCTCTTTTGAGTTGTATGAGTTCATGTATTTTAGCTATTAGTCCCTTATCAGATATACAGTTTGGAAATACTTTCCCCATTTCAAGTTTGTCTTTTTACTTTTTTGATGATTTCCTGTGCTGTGTAGAAACTTTTTAGATTGATGTAGTCCCACTTATTTAATTTTGATTTTGTTGCTTCTATCATAGCCAAAAACATCATTATGAAAACCCATATCAAGGAGCTTTATTCCTGTTTTCTTCTAGGAGTTTATGATGTCATACATTTAAGTTTTTAATCTATTTCAAATTAATTTTGGTAAGCAACATAAGGTATGACTCTAGCTTCATTCTTTTATATGTGAATATCCAATTCTTTCAGCACCACTCATTGAAGAGATTGTTCTCTCTCCATTGAGTATTCTTATCTCCCTTATCAAATATTAATTGATTGTATATAATGGAGTTAATTTCTGGGCTCTTGATACTGTTCATTGGTCTATTTGCCATACTATACCATACCATATAGTTTTGATGACGATAGCTTTATAGCATATCAGGAAGTATGATATCACCTGCTTTGTTCTTTCCTGGAATTTCTTTGGCTATTTGGGTTTTTGTTTTGTGGTTAGATATAAATTTTAGGTCTATTTTTTCTACTTCTTCAAAATATGCCATTGGAATCTTGATAGGGATTTCATTATATCAGTAGAAGATTTATGGTAGTATTGCAAAGTTAATAATATTAATAATTTCAATCCATGAACATGGATATCTTTCCACTTATTTATGTCTTCTTCAATTCCTTTTAATATTCATTGGTTTTCAGCATAGAAATTTCACCTCTTTAGTTAAATTTATTACCTAGTATTTTGTTTTCAATCATTTCATAAATGAGATCAATTTTTTAATTTCTTCTTCAGAAATTTTGTTCTTAGCATATAAAAATACTACTGCTTTCTGTATGTTAACTTTATACCCAGGACTTTTCCTGAATTCTTTACTGTCTGTTTTTTGCATGTTTTCTTAAGTTCTTTTAATCTACAGTGTTATTCAGATCACTGTTTCCTTGTTGATTCTCTTTCTACATAATCTATTCATTGTTGAGAGCAGGGATTAAAGTTCCCAACTATTATTGTATTACTGTTTACTTCTCCCTTTAATTATGTTAGATTTTGCTTTACATATTTAGGTGCTCTACTATTGGGTGCATATATGTTATATTTATCAATGCTATATCTTCTTGAAGGATTGGCCTCCTTATCATTACATAGTGACCTCTTTTGTCTCTTTTTATCATTTTTAGTTTAAAGTATATTTTGTCTGATGTAAGTATGGCTGTATCTGCTTTTATTTTGGTAACCATTGATTGAAACGTGTTTAAGGTTTCAGTGATTCTCTTGTAGGCATGTCATTATTGAATTTGTTTTTTTATCCATTGAGCTATATAACTTCTGGTCAGGGAATTTAAACCATTTACATAAATATGTAATTATTGATAGATAAGGACTTACTATTACCATTTTGTTAACTGTTTTCTGATTATTTTTTAGACCTACTGTCCCTTGTTTCATATTCTGCTGTTTTGTATTTTGATATTTTTGGTATCAGTTTGTTTAGCTTCTTTATAATCTATACTTCTTTTGTGTAACTGTTATAGGATTTTCATTTCTGGTTACTATAAGGTTTATATAAAATATCTTTCAATTTTAACAGCCTATTTTGAATTGATAACATTTAACTTCAATAAAATTTCTAAACTTTACATTTTCATTTCTCTTCCCCTCATGTTTTAGGATATTGTTGTTAATACTTACATATTTTTATGTTTTATAACTAAAATAGATTATTGTAGTCATGGTTATTTTTACATTTCTTTTTTAACTTTTAAACTGAGATTGTGAGTTATGCATCAGTATTATCATATTATAAAATCTAACTGTGACTATATATTTACCGTTAGCAGTGAGATTTGTGCTACCCTATTATGTTTTTATGTTAATTACCATTATTTTAATTCTACTTAAAGAATTCCCTTTAACATTCCTTATAAGGCAGGTCTTGTGATAATAAATTTCCTTAGAGTTTTTTGTTTGAAAGTCTTTATCCCTTCTTTGTTTCTGAAGAATAGCTTTACTATTCTTACAGAATTCTCAGTTGACAATCACTTTCTTTTAATATTTTGAATAGATCATACCATTCCCACTTGACTAGAACAGTTTCTATTGAGAAACTCCCTGATACTCTTAAGGGGGTTAACTATAACTTTTCTCTTCTCTTGTTGCTCTTAAAGTTATTTTTTTTTCCATCTTGACTCTTGACAATTTAACTAGCCCTATATGGGAATTCCCTGGTGGTCAGACCCGGGTTTGATGCTTAGATAGGGAAGACCTTCTGGAGAAGGGAATGGTAATCCACTTCAGTATTCTTGCCTAGAGAATTCCAAGAACAGAGGAGCCTAGTGGCCTACAGTCCTTGGCATTGCGAAGAGTTGGACATGACTGAGCTACCAACACTTCACTTCTCTTCATATAGGTTCAACCTATTTGGAGCCTTTGGACCCCATGGATGTGTATGTCCATTTCTCTCACTATATTTGGGTAGTTTTCAGCCACTGTTGCTTTAAACATTATTTCTATCTCTTTGTCTTCTCCTTCTGGAATGCCCATAATGCAAATATTATACATTTGCATTGCATCCCATAATTTCCATTCTTATAGTAGGCTTTCTTCACTTTTTCTTTTTTTGACCGTCTGACTGCATAATTTCAAATATCTTATCCTCTAGGTAGCTGAATCTTTCTTCTGTGTGGTCACATCTAACTTGAAAACCTCTATTGAATCCTTCAGTTCAGGTTTAGTACTTTTCAACTCTAGTTTTTCTGTTGCTTTTTGTTTTGTTTTGTTTTGATGATTGCTATTTCCTAGTCAAACTTCTCATTTTGTTCACACATTGTTTTGACAGTTTTGTATAGTTTCTGTGTTTTCTTGTAGTTCACTAACCTTCCTTTAAAAGATTATTCTAAATTCTTTGTTTGACAGTCCATTTCTTTAGGGTCAGTTATTGAAGCTTTATTAGTTTCTTTGGTGGTGTCATATTTATATCTGGAATACACTCTATAATTAATCGTGAACATGTATTCTCAAACATGCATTAATTTACTATAGCTTTGGCTAGAGTCCCTTCCATTTGTTACTTTGTAACATTTGTGTATTTGTAGCCAGATAATGTACTTCTTCAGGGCCATTATTACTGGAGTTAAACATAAGGAAAGAATCGCCTTGATTTTCATATGAAGATTTTCCTCTGGAATAATGAAATAAGACTGAGCTAAAAGTACCATTGTAGATTGAAATCAGTCTACCATTTTATATGTTGGTTTTAGTTCAGTTCAGTTCAGTTACAGAGTTGTGTCTGACTTTTTGTGAGCCCATGGACTGCAGCACACCAGGCTTCCCCATCCATCACCAACTCTCAGAACTTGCTCAAATCCATGTTCATTGAGTCGGTGATACCATCCAAGCATCTCATCCTCTGTCATCCCCTTCTCCTCCCGCCTTCAATCTTTCCCAGCATCAGAATCTTTTCAAATGAGTCAGCCCTTCGCATCAGGTAGCCGAAGTATTAGTTTCAGCTTCAACATCCATCCTTCCAATGAATATTCAAGACTGATTTCCTTTAGGATGGACTGGTTGGATGTCCTTGCAGTCCAAGGGACTCTAAAGAGTCTTCTCCAACATCACAGTTCAAAAACATCAATTCTTTGGCGCTCACCTCTCTTCACAGTCCAACTCTCACATCCATACATGACCACTGGAAAAACCATAGCTTTGACTAGACAGAGCTTTGCTGGCAGAGTAACGTCTCTGCTTTTTAACATGCTGTCTACGTTGGTCATAGCATTTCTTCCAAGGAGTAAGCTCTTTTAATTTCATGGCTGCAGTCACCACCTGTAGTGATTTTGGAGCCCCCCCCTCCCAAATAAAGTCTGTTACTGTTTCCATTGCTTCCCCATCTATTTGCCATGAAGTGATGAGATGAGATGCCATGATCTTAGTTTTCTTGTTGGTTTTAAAGTAATGTAAATCTAATGCAAAATTATCCATGGCCTTCAGCAATCATCTGAAGAGTATTTAGCAAACTGAGGAAAATATTTTTGCACTGCAATTTCCATACATCACTAACAAAATAATGGAAGAGCAAACAAAGTTTTTCTAAATTATCTGCCTAAAGTATTTTGATTAAACACGTCCATGTGTTTATTGTAAACCACTCCTGGGCCTCACATTGAGACTTTTTTCTGTGAGTGACACCTCAGTGAATTACAATTAACATTTTAGGAGAATAAAATGGAAGGAATATATTACTCTGGTTGCGTTTGCTGTAGGCACAGTGACAATAACAATCTTGCTGAATGTTGGCAGAACTCTCTATTGCACAGTTATTATCAGTTTTTTGACACAGACTTTCTCAGAGAGCCTTGGTAAAGACTTGCTTTAAGTTTATATCGTTAGTACTGGTTTTATTATTTCAATAATCAGTGTTCTCCCCTTCACAAATCTGTTACAGGTTACAGTCCAATGACTTGAATCCATTTCTAGCAGCTTGGAACCCTTCTGAGCTCCATCTTCATCAGTAAGGAATCTTGTCTGAGAAATGGATTTACAACAAGCAAACTTTTGAAATCTATTTTGATTAGGCATTCGTTCGGAGTGATTGTGTAGGTTGAAAAGGGCACAGAGGTGATTATATGTAGGTGCAGTTAAACTCTCACAAAGCACAATTCAGATTATTATTGTCGCTGCCCTATCTCTTATGTTCTCACATATCATGGACAGAAAAGTCTCATAGACTCAGTTCTTCGTTTCCCAAAGATTCCTCAGAATCCCATTCTTATTAATGAATTAATCATATGAATGTAAAACAATAGCATCTATTTCATCTGTTTTCTCTTTTAAGTACACAGTTTGAAACCTTTAACACTGAAGTAACTTTAGAAATGGACTTCATTCCCTTGACTTTACAGACGGTGAAACTGAGAACTAACGGACCCACCTTGTTAATTCATAACAGCCATGAGTGTGGAATCTGATGCCATTTTTTCTCCATCTCATCACAGTATTTTAAATGTTTGTACAAAGCTAGGCTGAGCCAGCGTCAGATACTGTCATAGCCAAACACAATTTAAAACAGAGTACCCATTTTGAAATCAGTTCTACTCAGGTGGAGGGAACTGGAGCCTATTATCCAGAGTGAAGTAAGCCAGAAGGAAAAACAACAATACAGTATACTAACGCACATATATGGAATTCAGAAAGATGGTAACGAGAACCCTGCATGTGAGACAGCAAAAGAAACGCAGATATATAGAACAGACTCGTGGACTCTGGGGAAGAGGGCAAGGGTGGGAAGATATGGGAGAATGGCATTGAAACATGCTAATTATCATATGTGAAATCAATCGCCAGCCCAGGGTTGATGCTTGGGGCTGGTGCACAGGGATGACCCAGGGGGAGGGAATCAGGAGGGAGGGGGGAGGGAGGGGGGTTCTGGAAGGGGAGCATATGTAAACCCATGGCAGATTCATGTCAATGTATGACAAAACCAACACAATAAAGTAAAGAAAATTAAAAATAAATAAATAAATAAATAAAACAGAGTACGCTCCTACGCTGCACACAAGATCAAATTCCTTACACATGCCTAATTAAGTACTTAATTATGGAGGAAATAATGTAAAGTACAGTGTAAACTCTTGAAAATTCATGTTAGTTTTTAATCTGTATCTGCTAATTTCTGGATTCTTTATGTAAGCATAAAGAGAAGATAATACCACTGAGAAAGCAAACTTAGGAGTCATAAGCAAGGGTGTCAGGTGATAATCCTCCATCACCTACAGTGCTTTTCTCTGAGATTGCATGTCCAAATGGTTATTAATAGGTTTGCAGTCTTATCTGATCCCTTCAAGGAAGCCTCCTATTTGAAAGTTTTCTTCTTCCCTGAAGAGAATGTTTCAACTGTCAATGGGTTTACTACAAAATGGCTGGATTTTGCTCTTAGATTTGAACATATTTAGAAAAAGGTGGCACATGGGACATTTCATCTCAGAGAAAAGGAATAAACTAATTAATCACCCTTTCCTTTCTGTAACAAGTTGATCACAGGGAAGTAACTTTTAGAACGTTATTATAGACTGCATATTGGGTTTTTATTTTATTTTGCTCAGTAAAAGGAAGTTTGGCTTACCAATAACATGAAAAGCATGTGGAGGATATTGGGAAGGAATGAGACATTGTTTTTGAAAGATGGCAATTAAGCTGTTCAGCCTTGTTTCCTTTTGTTCTTGTTATTGTTGATATGCTAATTTACCCAGGAAACTATTAGGCAAAAGATATGTATCTTTTTACCTTCATTACATTGTGTCATACATGTGACATTAGGTATTCTATGTAACTGTTTTTCAACCTACTGAAAAACTAAAGTTATACTATGAATATAATAAAATTATATGATATTTTAGGTACACTTGATAATTCAGTCATTTATTCATTTAGTTCTACTAACTAATATATTTCAGCCTAGAAACCAGACTGGTTGATAGACAGATGCCTGCATATGTGGAGGGAGTTCTCATAAAAATTCAAATTTAAACTTATCTTTATTGCCTTTAAATATGAAGATACTATCAGAGAAACAGACATAAAATTACTTCTACATACCCCACCATCATTATATAAATAGAAACCACATTACTTTAAGAGGAAATAACAGGTGCTTGCAGTTCCATTTAACTATAGACTAGGTTGTTCTGGGAACTAAAATCCTGTATTTAATGGTGATTCTCTGAGAAAAATGAAATGGCAAGCCATACCACTATTCTTGCCTGGGAAATCCCATGAACAGAGGAGCCTGGAGGGCTATAGTCCATGGGGTCGCACAGAGTCGGACAAACTTAGGAACTAAACTACCACCAGCACGGCCACCACCATCCTGCTGCTGCTGCTGCTGAGTCGCGTCAGCCGTGTCCGACCCTGTGCGACCCCGCAGACAGCAGCCCACCAGGCTCCCCCGTGCCTGGGACTCGAGTCCTGGAGTCGGTTGCCATTGCCTTCTCCACCACCACCATAGAGGAAAACAAAAGTCTGATAGCATTTCTTACAGTCATGATTGAAAACTTTAGTGTCTGAAATTTTTTCTGCTTTTTGGCCAGTGGGAGAAACAAAAGCAGGCTTCCAGGAAGCATGTCATG
Organism: Antilocapra americana; assembly: GCA_007570785.1. Taxonomy (NCBI): domain Eukaryota; kingdom Metazoa; phylum Chordata; class Mammalia; order Artiodactyla; family Antilocapridae; genus Antilocapra; species Antilocapra americana. Next base: position 16,998,826 of record ML661346.1, read on the forward strand.
TTCTCAAGGAAAGAAAAGGACTTGTGCCAGGTGATAATTTGGAGACCTGTGTTACTATGCCTTTTAGTTTGGCTTTAGAAAAATCATCTCATTTGCATGCTCAAATAGCTGATGTGCTTTAGTTGAACACATAAATAAAAAAAGAAGAAGCTGATAGTATCTTATACTAGAAGCTATTAGTTCTTATCAAAAAAGAACTAACAAAAACTTAACAAATAACTACATTTATAAAGGAAAAAGTTCTTATTGCAGTATTTTTTATTAAATAACTTATATACACATATAGCTAGAGAGAAAAAGAGTACACAAATGTATTAAACTAATTCACCTTATATTCAGAAGGTGGGTTCAGATTTTCATTAACCTCGGCTATCTTTACTTGTCAACCAATTAATATGACAGAGGAAATAACAGATGTTCTTTTACTATTACCTTCAGAAAGGAGACCCCCATCTCCAGAATTTATAATCATTGGCACAATCTATTAAAGGAATGAAAAGATACCCCCAATCAGACCTCCAGCTTGTTCACTGTGGATAAAACAAATATAAGATCCAAATTTAACTTCACTTTCAAAGGCATAGGAGTCGGTCTCCTAACATGTCTTGCCTATTTTTTAAAATTTTTATGATGGTAAATAAACCCTGGAAAATTCCTTCTTAGATTTTACCACCTGAAACTGCAGCTGTTGGCTGCCGCTATCAAAGCCTCACAACTCCAAACTCACGTGCAAACCTCATCAAGGGCAGACGTTTCTAATTGATTCCAGAAGTATTTCTTTTGCTGAGATCAGGGGGCAAAGGAAGAATAATGAGCAGATTTTTAGAGGGAATTGAGGGTTAGGGTGTTGAGGGGAGTGGGGAGGGGAGTTTTTAAAATCTCAGGTTTGGCCAGAAATGCATAGCAATTTTACGGTCAATTGGCAAGAGCATCTGGAACCAGGCATTCTGGCCTCATAGTTGATGGTAGTGAAACCAGCTCACAGGCAACAGAAAGCCCATAATGAGTCCCTGTCATGTACTAGTGGAAACCATGTTGACAATCTGCCAAATATCCCTGCACCTTTTTCTTGGGGTCAGGATTCCCCTTAAGAGCCCTCATCTAGTATATGAAATCCTGTTCATCCATGGATCTTATTTTAGCCATTCTTAAAGACAATGCCAAAAGAAAGACAAAAAATTAGAACTCGTGTGTATTTAATTCTTTGCATGCAGACAAGGCTTAATACCACAAGGCTGTGTTTGCTTTCATTGGGGAGGGGGGTATATTTCAAACATAGCAGGCAATCTTGCTAGTGCATAGAGGGTGTCAGATGCTCAGGTCATAAATCATAGCACAGACCATGGCACACTCAGGCTAGAGAAGGCAGAATTCGAGGCTCTTTGTTATTTCAAATGTATGACAGGTAAAGGGATGGGATTTCTTTTTTTCTTTTTTCGTAATGCCAAGTCAAAAACCAAGGTGATGTGGAAATAATTTCTTATGAGTAAATGATGTTTACTTTAAGCTGCTGCTCGTAATTCACTATGCTGACATTGGTAGATTACGCCCACAAATAAGGCAGGTAAAAGGATAGCCATGAAAAATGTAGAGTTATATGACTCACCAGGATGGAAACTGGCTCCACTGAACCAGGGAGGGGCGATGCAGAATGCTAGACTTCTAACATTCCTAAACTTTTGTTTTTATCTAAGCAATACAATTAAGAGAGATGGTATCCATTTTAGAAGTCACTCAAAATTCCAAAGTTTGCGATACTGAAAAAAACTCAACCTATTTGCTCTTGTAGTTAATCTATTCTGGGTACTCCTATTTTCAAATAAGAAAAGTTAAGCAGGCAAAAAATCAAGACCAAGTAAACAAACTAAAACTATACAGAGAAAAATGCATTTTAAAATATATTTTCTAAAAAACTCAATACATTCTTAGATAAAATTCTCCTTAAAACACCAATGCTCTGATGATTTGAGTATAAGTTAACAGAAATATATAAAATTATTAATAGTGTTCTTCATAATATTTATAATATTAAAATGTGGGTAAAAAGTGCTTGACGGTGAAAATGTCCTTGAAGCTATTGTATTTGCGAAAGCAGCCATACTTGTTAGATGTCCACGCTTATACTTTTTAAATAAAAGCCTAAGGGAAAAGGGATGGGTGGGTAAAATAAAAGATATATTTATTCCTCTTAATTTTTAACCATCTTTATAGAATAAGATGATAAATAGAAAACTATTATAGATAAACATTTTCTCATATGTAGATTCAAAATTTATTTCCACACAAGGGTCAGTAAATTTCAGGAATTTTAATGTGCTCATCTACAATCCAGTGTCAAATGTCTCTTCCTCCTATCATAAAACAAAAGAGCAGTAGCATATTTTAATATTATTTTGTTTACTAAGTATTCTACAGAAAGAAAAAAAATTATTTCTAGAAAAAACACAGTCAGAAGAAGATCTTTTTTTAAAGGGGCTACATATAATTCAACCTAATCAGTTTATTTTCACTTGCTACTTAGCCTGCTCTGCATTCAATGCATTAATTATTTTCTAAGTACTCTTGTAGAACTGTAAATGAATGGACATGAGAGATACATATGCCGTGTGAATGAGTTTACACACACAAAGCTCTCTGCACAGGACCTGGAGCAGAGTATTTGCTATTTGTGTGTGATAATATACCTTGAAATATGCATATCTTTAGATACTAAATATACAAGGAATATAAGGGAGAGTGAAAGAATAAAAGCATGGCAAAAGAAAGTGGCAGTAAAACTTAATCTCAATTAGAGGTGAAGGCAGAAGAATGGAAAAGTTTAATATCAGTTCAGTTCAGTCGGTCAGTCCTGTCCATATTGGAGTTTCAGCTTCAGCGTCAGTCCTTACAATGAATATTCAGAACTGATTTTCTTTAGGATGGACTGGTTGGATCTCTTTGCAGTCCAAGGGACTCTCAAGAGTCTTCTCCAACACCACAGTTTAAAATCATCAATTCTTTGACCCTCAGCTTTCTTTATAGTCCAACTCTCACATCCATACACAACTACTGGAAAAACCATAGATTTGACTAGCCAGACCTTTGTTGGCAAAGTAATGTCTCTACTTTTTAATATGCTGTCTAGGTTTGTCATAGCTTTTCTTCTGAGGAGCAAGCGTCTTTTAATTTCATGGCTGCAGTTCACCATCTGTAGTGATTTTAGAGCCCTCCAAAATAAAATCTGTCACTGTTTCCATTGCTTCCCCATCTATTTGCCATGAAGTGATAGGACTGGATGCCATGATCTTAGTTTTCTGAATGTTGAGTTTTAAGCCAACTTTTTCACTCTCCTCTTTCACTTTCACCAAGAGGCTTTTTAGTTCTTCGCTTTCTGCCATAAGGGTGGTGTAGTCTGCATAACTGATGTTATTGATATTTCTCCCGGCAATCTTGATTCCAGCTTGTGTTTCATCCAGCCCAGCGTTTCTCATGATGTACTCTGCATAGAAGTTAAATAAGCAGGGTGACAATATACAGCCTTGAGGTACTCTTTTTCCTGATTTGGAATCAGTTTGTTGTTCCATGTCCAGTTCTAACTGTTTCTTCCTGGCCTGCATACAGGTCTCTCAGAAGGCAGGTCAGGTGATCTGCTATTCCCATGTCTTTAAGAATTTTCCACAGTTTGTTGTGATCCACACAAAGTTTATTATATGAACACTTAAAAAAAAAACTACAGGAAATTTTCTAATAATATCAATGTGTGTTTACTCTATTCTATTCTGTGGCTGTTGCATATTTTCCTCAAAATAAAACTCTCATATGTCCTATAAAACATATTCTCTTATATGTCACATATAAGTAGTTTTCAAATTTCTTAATTCCCAGAGTATACAAGGTTTTACTTTCTGGAACTGTGATCTGGTTGGTGAAACAGCTTACATTCACTTTCTGGATAAATAGCTAGTGGTGGTTTAGTCACTAAGTTGTGTCCAACTCTTGGAACCCTATGGACTGTAGCCCTCCGGGCTACTCTGTCCATAGGGTTTTCCAGGCAAGTATACTTGAGTGTGTTGCCATTCCCTTCTCCAGGGGAGTTTCCTGACCCAGAGATCAAACTCGGGTTTCCTGCACTGCAGGCAGATTGTTTACTGACTGAGCTACCAGTGAAGCTCAAGGATAAATACCTACTGAACAGAAATTGGGTTGTTTAATAGAAGCTGCATATTCTCTATAACATAGCATCATAGATACAGAAGCATTCCAGTACATTTTAGCAGTTTTGCTATGATGCAAAGGTTTTGAATTAATTTTAAATTTGAGTACTCTCACCTAAAATAGGATACAAGAAATTCTGATAGATGCATTTAAAACTTAAATAGGCAATAAACGTTGATAAAGTCGTCATGCTTGTGGAATTAAAGTTCACATTATATGTTAGTTATATATTTTTTCATAATTATAGATAAGATTCATATAGACTTAGGCTAGTAGTTACAGGAAGAACTGTAGTTGGATATATTTAGCATTATGTATGGGGGAAAAAAGTATATATTTATCTGAATTACTAATAATGAATGATTTAGTAGTACGCTCTTTATGTGTGGAGGTAGTATACAATTATATGGGCAACCAACTCCAGTATTCTTTCCTGAGAAGTCCCATGAATGGAGAGGCCTGGCATTCTACATTCCATGGGGTCGCAAAGAATCTGACACGACTTGAGTGACTTCACCTTCACTCTATGGAAATAAAATCCATCTGAGTTCAATACAGGGGCAGTGAGACAAACTACAAGCTAGGGAAAGCTTTTTAACAAATGTGATGAAGGAATGGTATCCTACATAGAATTTCTTAAAAGCAGAAGAACTAAATAACAACTGACTAGGGAAATGGGTAATGACATACAAGTGTATATCACTGGCAAAGAAAACATAAATAACCAATAAAGATGGAATAATGGCCATCCTCAGTAATAAGCAAAAGAACAGTAATTAGGAATACAATGAGAAATCATTTAATTTCCAAACTGAACAAAAATTATCTGACAATTTCTGTTTTGGAAAGGGAATGTATACTCTTTCAGTGGTAAATTTTAAAATCACTTTGGAAAACAAATTTGCATTCTCTTAAGAATGTAATCAGGCTACATTTGCTATAATCCAGCAATTCCATATCCAGCTGTATAATCCTAGAGAAACTATATATATTTCATGTTCACTAGATGTTTGCATGGATTTTCACTGCAGCACTGCAAAAGCTGGAAGCAAACACTGGAGAATGGATACAGGGTATGGTCATATAAAATGTTATAATCTACAACCACATGCAACTAAAAGGATACATTTTAGAAAGAAAATATTCAGTAAATTAAAGGAAATTGCAGGAAACTACGTACAATATGGTATCATTGTATTATACTCAAAAAGTTTTTAAATAAATATTGTTTGGTGGTAAATTCAAGAATATTTGAAAAAACTGGAGTTTGTTTAGAAAAAAGCATGGCAACGTAAACACACAGTACAGAACAATGGTGGTATGTATTGGAGCATGAAATAGAGCAGGATCACCCAGGTAGCAGGCCACAGTGTTAATAATACCTCACTGGTATTGTAACATTTAGTTTTAAGGTGGGCGGCTTTAATTTTATTATCTTTTAAAAGCTACTTTATATGATTTAGTATATAATAAATATTATATAATGGAAAAGTTATGAGTTGATATGAAGAACGTATTATTTAAAGCATAGATCTATAATTCATAAATGCAAACCCTGTATAGCTGATAAAATATTGAGGCTTGAATAATATTAAAATAGATTAGTCAAAACTGTATACTATGAATGTTCCTAAGTCAGTGTGTATATGTATGTATGTGTGTTACTTTCCCCCTTAAATCCATGAGTAAGCTTATGGTAGACTAGCATGTATTTCATGACTAAAAGTTGAGTGCAGTCTATTCTTTACATTCATTATGAGGCCAGGTGTATAGCTGAAAAAAACCAACTAAGGTGTCTTCAGACAAACATGTCTATGTCCTGTGATATACTAATCATCATTGTGAGATAAACCTAAATAATAAAAAATCCATGTGTGGTAGACTGGACAATGGCCATAAATCCATGCATACTCTTTTATACTTGACTATCCTTCTCATCAAGAGATGGAGTCTATTTTTCCACTCGTTGAACAGTGACTAGCCTGGTGATGTTCTCTGACCAGTGTAATATGGCAGGAGTGACACTTACTGAGTTTCAGAGCCTGGGCTCCAACAAGCGAGGCAGATTCCATTGTCATGATCCTGAAACTGCCACATTAAAAACCTGGTCTGGTTTACCAGACAGTGAGAGGTCTCATGGCGTGAAAATAAAGGTGTTTCCACTAACAGCCAAAATGAGCACCGTCACACACAAGGAGCGTCCTTGTGTACGTCCAGCACAGCTGACCCCAAGGTGAACAGAATCCTATGAATGAGTCTACATTAAAGCAGCAGTGGAAATACCACAGAACTGTGAGAAATAATAATACTTCGTTATTTTAAGCCATTATGTTTTCGGTTCTTTTTTTATATAGAAACAGATAACTTAAACACCAAAGAAGGTTGAATGTTACTTTAAAAAAAAAAGAAGAAAGGAAGACCTATGAAAGGTGATACTAAGAACTGCTAAGCCTCTCTTCACTTTCTGATGCATTATTTTAATCAACCATTTGGATAACAAAGGACTTCTGACTACCCATGACTTGTCATTTGAAGTCACTCAAAATTCAAAATTCTATGTCAGGTGAAAATTCCAGCAACTTGCTCTCCTCCATTTTGGTGAGTAACAGCTATTGAGTAGGGAATGTCAGTGTCCACTCAATAATTATTGAATCAATAAATAGGTGTTAAAGAGTCTTGACCATAGTCTATTGGCCAGAAGCATCCACAAGTCTCACCCACATTCTGAGAGAGGGGAGTACACAGACTGACAGGTCATACACAGCAGTGGCAGGAATCATGGCGCCACTCAAGGTTCTGTGTGTCACAGTTAGAGAAGGTACAGACAGTAACTCAGACAAATATATATATATTTGTATATGTGTGTGTTAATATTATACATATTTATATATTTAAATATATGTATTTCCACTACTTTCCTTCTTGCTTTAATTTTATAAATATATACGTATTTATAAAATATATATATATATATGTATATATATGAGATAATGATAGATACTAAAGTGAAAAACAAATCAGAAGCATAGGAGGTAAAATTAGAAAATAATAACGAAAATGGTGGCCAAGGAAGGCTGGTGGAGTTTCAGTTCAGTTCAGTTCATTTCAGTTCAGTTCAGACCTGACATGAGGGGAAAGGACAGGTGGATTCCTGGAAAGAACAGGTAAAGGCAAAATCAAGAGCAAAGTTTCAAGACAGGGTAGAGTGAGCACATTCCTAGAGCACTGCACTAGCCTGGAATTTAGCAAGCAAGAGGAAAGTAGTGGAAATATTTTGGGAGGCTCCAAAATCACTGCAGATGGTGATTGCAGCCATGAAATTAAAAGACGCTTACTCCTTGGAAGGAAAGTTATGACCAACCTAGACAGCATATTAAAAAGCAGAGACACTACTTTGCCAACAAAGGCCTGTCTAGTCAAAGCCATGGTTCTTCCAGTATTCACATATGAATGTGAGAGTCTGACTATAAAGAAAGCTGAGGGCCAAAGAATTGATGCTTTTGAATTGTGGTGTTGAAGAAGACTCTTGAGAGTCCCTTGGACTGCAAGGAGATCCAACCAATCCATCCTAAACGAGTCCTGGGTGTTCATTGGAAGGACTGATGCTGAAGCTGAAACGGCAATACTTTTTCCACCTGATGAAAAGAACTGACTCATTAGAAAAGACCCTGATGCTGGGAAAGACTGAAGGCAGGAGGAGAAGGGGACAACAGAGGATGAGATGGTTGGATGGCATCACTGTCGCGATGTACATGAGTTTGAGCAAGCTCTGGGTGTTAGTGATGGACAGGGAGGCCTGGCGTGCTGCAGTCCATGGGGTCGCAAAGAGTCAGACATGACTAAGCGACTGAACTGAACTGATCCTGGATGAGCCCGGCTGTAACAGGTGAAAGCCTTTAAAAGAGGGTCTGAGCCTTCCCTGAAGGGAGAGTTTCTCCTTGGAGCCTGATGAAGCAGACCATCATGTGGAGGAAGCCCAGATGGCCAGGACCCACAGGTGGCCTCGGGGACCTCAGGGCAGCCTCCAGTCAAAAGCCCCAGAAAGTGAGGCCCTAAATCATATGAGTGCAAAGCAAGGAATTCTGTCAACAACCTGAGAGAGCTGGAAGTGGATTTTTCCATAGTTAAATTTCAAGATGAAAACACAATCTAGCCGACACCTGCTATGCAGCCTTTTGAGTGGCAGAGCAGAGATGAGTATGAAGTTTAAACAGTGCCTGACCTCCCAATCAATGGAAACTGTTAGATAGTGAATGTGTTTAGTATTAAGTGATTAAATTTGTGATAAGTTTTTCCCGAAATCAAAAATCAGTACTACACTTATTAAAATCAAGCCCTAAAAAGACGAGGCTTTTGCTGTGCTTTTGCCGGCCCAGGCAATCAGTGAGTATTGAAGAAACATTTCTTTTTGTCACTTAGAGCATTAGGCAAGCTGGTTCTGTCTTCTGCAAGGATTTATTTATCTGGGCTGTTGTTACTAGGTTCATCTCACCACTCAGACCGTTCATGGTCACTTCCAGACCTTTCCCTGTAACCTCCCTTCAGTCAGTCAAGTGTTCTCCACCTTCCCCTCTGCTTGTTCAAATCCTACTCACCTCTTGTGTGCATCTTCAGCAGATACAAGTTTGTTTACCATTTAAAAATGATGGGGCTTCCCTCGTGGCTCAGATGGTAAAGAATCTGCTCCAGGTTCTGTCCCTGGGTCATAAAGATCCTCTGGAGAAGAGAATGTCTACCCACTCCAATATTCTTGCCTGGAGAATTCCATGAATAAGGCTACAGTCAATGGGGTTGCAAAGAGTTGGACATGACTGAGCCACTAACATTTTTTACAGTGATATGCTTCCATCTTAATAATTTCAACAAAACGTGTAAATCAGATTTAAAAAATTTTTGAGGTCAAAATTCATAGACATTGCATGTTCCTTCAGAATCATCTAATAAGCAGATATTTTCAGGTTCATGCTTTCATTGCTTTTAATGACCTAGTCCTCAAAATATTATTTTAAATGTGTGTACATAGTTTATATGTGTATATGATATAAATAAGTTGATACAATTGTTACTTACATGCCAGATATTATGGTGGGTTTTGCAGACTATCTTTTTACTCCTTTGAATATAAAAATCAACTTTCATAAGTTTTTTATTCTCCTTCTTCATGGAGGGAACTAAGGTGTGGTTATTTTAGATAATCTCTCAAGGTCATAAAACCAACTGGCGGAGGTGGAGATGGCACTTAGATTTGTGCGACTTCAATGTCAATGTTTTTTTTTTTCCAGTACTCTAAACTATCTCCTCAATTAAATAAAAAGTTACATGAAACAAAATATACATAGTATCAAAATATATGCAAAAAGTGTTTCTCATTATCTTATATACCTATATACTTATCAAAATATCTACTCATCTTTCACCTTGCTATCTTCTCTTTGGGTGTCTATCAGTTTAAACCTACTGATAAAATTTATCACAAATTCACAGGTGATCTTAGAAAAAATCATACCTGAGTCAACAGAAAAGAAAAATCAGTGTGCTTATGTGAGTGAGAAATGAGTGAAGAAAAGAACGAAGGGATTGCTTTCCTGTCAAATTTCTTATCCATAAGACAGCAAGTTTTGCAGAAAAAATTGTGTGGGTCAGTCAAGATACTGATTGATCAATCCAAAGAGAAATGTACAAGGGCACAGACTCACTGTTGCACAAACTAGATAGACAACTCAACTGTGTACTGGTATAGCCGTCACACCCTTACTCAATGTTCTGTGGATCCAAGCTAAAGAGGACAAAAACTTCCATAGGAAGTCACAGGATCAGATTCAAATTTTACTTTGTATTTCTGACTTGTAATTACCAAAGAGCGCTTTAACAATCTAAGCGAAAAATAATCTAAGGTCAATTTTCCAGTTTGTGTATGCTTGTGTATGTGAGTTTTTAGCTTTAAGTGTGACCGGCAGTATGCCTGTTTAGTATGGAACTGTTGTTATACACACCTATGGAATTTGGCTTACATAATAAAGCAACATAACAACCTGCCACCAGCCGTTGAGACAAATATAGAAGTCACAGAGCTACTAGCTGATGTTGCCAACATATACAACATTGATTTATAAAAGAAAGAGAGGATTAATTACTTCAATGTCAGTTATTCTAGTGGTAGATTCAAGGAAAATTGATGGGAACAATGTGTCCTTGTAGGATAATCACTCCTGTCACTCATTCCTAATTTATACTGAAAGGAGTCACTGAGGCCGTTCATTAGGTTTTTGTACAGCTTGTGGGTGCAAAGAACTGGTTTAGTAAAACTGATAAATGGCAAAGATTTACATAAATTTCTAAGATAGAAAAGTGAAAAGTGAAAGTGAAGCTGCTCAGTCGTGTCCGACTCAGTGACCCTGTGGACTGTAGCCTACCAGGCTCCTCTCTCCATGGGATTCTCCAAGCAAGAATACTGGAGTGGGTTGCCATTTCCTTCTCCAGGGGATCTTTCTGACCCAGGGATCAAACATGGGTCCTCCGCATTGCAGGCAGACGCTTTAACCTCTGAGCTACCATGTGAAGAAAACACAAATTTGAAATTCACACTTAAGAAATAAGAATTGCTAACTGCTTTTCATTTTCAATTTTTTGAACTTTATAAAGGCTCCCCAGGTAAAAATGTTGATAGTAAAACACTTGTCTAGTCTTTACCATCTAGTTACTGACCTCTAGTCACAGAAGACTTATTCAGGTTTAATTTTGGAAATTCAGTGGTTAAATATATATTTTGATGATGATACCGGTAGTGTAAATACTTTTTATAACAATAATAATGGTAATATGAATAGTGATAATTAAAAGGTATCAAGTGCTTCCTATGTTCTTTGTGTCATTCAATTTTTTCAGCAAGCCACATGGTGTAGATATCATTATCACACCACTTTAAGGACATGTTTTAGTGGTAAATCACAGGCAATACCTGCTCTTGAAGAAGTGGCCAGGTGTGTGCCTTTCTGGAAATATTTCGCCATGGTCCTCCCTTCCTTGAATCATAAACCAAAGATAATTCAGAGGCAACTTTTTCACACTATGAGTCTTTTCAAAACACTTTGCAGTTAAATCGATAAGACCTTTTAGCTCTCCACATTTTTCAAGGTACGTTTGCTACATTGCATCTGAAATTTCATCTAAACCCCTTCAGGGAGCTGAGTACTGCTATCAATACACAGAAGAAAGCATTGCTCACTGATCAAGAGCTGTGGTGTCAGACTGCCTGCATTGTATCCTGACTTCTTTGCATACTACCTATGTGAATTCAGTGAGTCAACCTGTTACTCCATTTGCCATTATAAAAATAAATAATAGTTACCACATCATGAGTTTTATATGAGGACTAAATGGAATAATGCAAATATGCCATTTAGAACACAGTGTAAGTTCCATGCACATTAGTTCTCATTAAACCTATCTTACAGGTAAACGATCTGAGGCACAAAATCCAACGTCCAACAAAGTGAGTATCAAGCTAAGAATTCAAAACCATAACGTTATGGTCAACATTGTCGCTCCTTCCCAACCCCTATGTCAGTTGTTCTCAGACTTGATTTTGGATCTTGTAACAAGCCAAAGAATTATTTCAAGGGATCCTTAAGTTCATATAAAATAATAATAATAGTGCTTAACATTAGCACGTTAGAAAGCAGAGATGTTACTTTGCCAACAAACGTCCGTCTAGTCAAAGCTACAGTTTTTCCAGTAGTCATGTATGGGTGTGAGAATTGGAGTATAAAGAAAGCTGAGTGCTGAAGAATTGATGCTTTGGAACTGTGGTGCTGGAGAAGACTCTTGAGAGTCCCTTGGACTACACGGAGATCCAACCAGTCCATCCTAAGATAATCAGTCCTGAACATTCACTGGAAGGTCTGATGCTGAAGCTAAAACTCCAGTACTTTGGCCACCTGATTCGAGGAACTGACTCATTTGAAAAGACCCTGATGCTGGGAAAGACTGAAGGCAGGAGGAGAAGGGGATGACAGAGGATGAGATGGTTGGATGGCATCACCAACATGATGGATGTGAATTTGAGTAAACTCCGGGAGTTGGTGCTGGACAGGGAGGCCTGGTGTGCTGCAGTCCACGGGATCGCAGAGTCAGACACAACTGAGTGACTGAACTGAACTGAGATGAACATTTATTAAGCATGTACTATGCAAAGATCCAACCAGTCCATCCTAAGGGAGATTGGTCCTGGGTTTTCACTGGAAGGACTGATGTTGAAACTGAAACTCCAATACTTTGGCCACCTCATGCAAAGAGTTGACTCACTGGGAAAGACCCTAATGCTGGGAAGGATTGTGGGCAGGAGGAGAAAGAGATGACAGAGGATGAGATGGCTGGATGGTATTACCCAACTTGATGGACATGGGTTTGGGTAGACTCCGGGAGTTGGTGATGGACAGGGAGGCCTGGCGTGCTGCGGTTCATGGGGTCGCAAAGAGTCGGACATGAATGAGTGACTGAACTGAAATGATGTGTTAAGCACTGTATTAAGTCTGTTACATAGATTGTCACATTTAATTCTCAAAACCCTATTTGACAGACATTTTTAGTTTCTCCCTTTACAGATGAGGAAGTTAAGGCTAAGAATCTTTAAGTTATCAAGTAATTGCCCAAGAACACATAGTCAGTAAGTTCCTGAGTCAGGAATCAAATTTAAACAATGTGGCTCAAGTCTTAACATTCACTTTCACCTACTAACTAACTTAAGTAAAGAGATAGCATTTCAATCCTAGATTTCATCCCAGTCAAAAGTTGGATCCACTACACTGCCCTTCACCATCCCATCATCAAAAACCCCCGTGTTTTTGTAATCATATATTTTGACATTTACAACATGGATAATTTAAGAACCTACATTTTCTCATTGTTTTGGAGAATTTAAGATAAACTATCACAATATACCCAAGAGTAGGTTTATTAAGTAGAATTACCCTGTTTCATCTCTAAAATTAGAATATCTTCCCTTCTATCAAATGTGAAAACACTGATTTTAGATTTTAAGGTTTTTTGGCATTTATATTTCTAAATTTCATTAAATATGTACAGTTTATGCTTTTTCATTTCAATTTTGGGTTGTAACCTCAAGAAACAAAATATATGTAGACATATAAACTTTATTTAATACCTATTTAAATACATAGATTAGATGATATCCAGTATACCAATTCTAAGATTTAGTGCTTCATCATTTTTAATTCAAATATTTTTAGAAATAGAAATATATTTTAATGGTTCAGAAAGTTTAAGGTACCAAAAATATTAATGAATAATCTTTCCTCTAGTCCTTTCTTCCAGCCACACAGTTCACTTTCTCACAGGCAACCATGTACTAGAATCTTGATTATATTTCTCAAAACATTTGCAAACATACAAAAACATTTATATGCATATTACTCCCCTTCCTCATTTTTCTAATATGTGCTTTGTATGGTAGCACACTTCACATACTTCACAGACTCTTCTGTATCCTGTTTCATTTTCTCTCTCTCTCCATTTTATATATATATATATACACATGTATATGTATATATATATATATTTACATACACACCCATACACCCACACCTGCTGTTATTGTTGTCTAGTCACTAGGCCATGTCTGACTCTTTGCAACACCATGAACTGTAGCCCTCCAGGCTTCTCTCTCCACAGGATATTCCAGGCAAGAATACTGGAGTGGGTTGCCATTTTCTTCTCCATGGGATCTTCCTGACCCAGGGATCAAACCTGCATCTCTTGCTCTGCAGATTCTTTACTGCTGAGCCACTAGGGACAGCCATACATATGATGGAGCAACCTTAAATATATATGTATTTTTAATAAATGCTCCATACTGGTATTAAAGATTTCCCTGTCTCCACTGCTAAATGCATATTCTTCTTCATTATGTTAACCATAATTTTTAAGCAGTTTCCTATTAATGGCTTAATAGGACATTAATAATTGTTAATGACTGTTTTCAGCATTCTATTACAAATGACTAGTATTCCATATACATTCATTCAAACACGTACATCATTTGTGTAGCAGAAATTCCAAAGAGTGAAGTATTGGATCAAAGGGTAAGAGTATTTGCAATTTGACAGATATCACTGAATTCTCTTCCAAACAGTCGTTCCCAACTTATAACTGTTACTCAATTATGAAAGTGTCTACTTCAATATTTCCATTAACATTGCAGAAAATGTTAGTATTTATGTTTCATGCTTAAATAAGGTTACACAATGCACATTCCAGGGATGTTGACAAGTTTCTTAGCACCAAAGTTAAATGATATAATCCTAAATTTAAAAGACTAAAACCTTGTCCCCATTTAAGCATTACTGATAAAAATAACATTCTGAACAAATATCTAAGATCTGAAGTCATAAATATGCATTCAAAGTATCTGTGTAGTTCTTAGAAGTTTTAATCCTAAAAACAAGAGGTCAAATTAAACATATTTTCAGTTGTAGAAAGATCTCAATGACATTAATGATTTTATTTCTAAAGAATTATTAACTTGCAGGTACTTGACAAAATGTCTCTCTCTCTCTTTTTTTGGACAAAACATCTTAATCACAATTTTCACTTAAAAGCCTAAAAAAGAAAAGTCTCAAATGGCACAGTCTCTGCCAAGAACTTCTTTGTAAAAATCACTTTTACTACTTGTTGAGAAAGAACTATATGGCCTAATTTTTTTATAAACATCATGCAATGCAATTTATCCAACCATTTTATGAAGATTAATGATATCAATCCAAATTTAGAGAACAAAAAACTGAGACTCAACAATATTAACTAGCTCAAAGGAACGCAACAAATAAGTCCTGTAAGTGAATGGGTAAAAATCTCCCACATGTAGTAGTCACAGAGTAAATAGACAAAAACATTGCTGAATGGAAATATGCAACCAATTTTTAATCCTGCTATAGCTATCTAAAGCAAACGTCTTACCTCAAAAGCAAATGACAAAGAAGAGATGTAAGGCTTCAGATGACCTGATCTACAGAGCACTAGGAACACCAAGCAACGGAAAGTTTCCAGAACAGCTGCCTTAGGTCTGAAATAAAAAGTCATTTACATGATTACCTTTGAATGTTCTTTATTACCAGTTATATAATAAAATGCATTGGTTTATTAATACATTTATTATCATAATTAATTATAAATTGTTAATAATTCACTGATTATTTTAATAGTTAATAACTTGTCTTCATTTTCAAGAAACACCTATTATTTTAATATATTTGAGGAATAGGTCCCTCTGAAGCTGTCTGTAAACAGGCATTACACTAAGACACAAAATGCATCTTTTTAAAGAAAATCTATTATTGATCAATGTATTACTTAGTTTGAACATTGATGAATTGGGGTGAAACATTTTCAACTAATAAATAAAATATTAGACAACTAAATTTCTAAGGTTTAGAGACTAGATTCCCCTCACTCACCCAATATCTTAATACTTCATTCATTTAATAAATGACTTCTCAGAAGGGCTTATATAGTTAACTACTCTAAAATACTGAATGCTTGAATAGTGAAATATTGGGAACATGATAATATATTATTAATTCTGATATTATAGGTAGCATGAATATAGATCTTTGTCAATAATTTTGCGATGAATGTTTTCTTTATAATACAGAATTCTTGAAACTCAAATTCCGACATATATAAAATATGTATATGTATTTAAAACATAGTTGAGGGTCACATATAGGCATTTGTAAATTGCTTTGTAATAGCAGTAGTGAACAGCTGCTTTATCAGATTCAAATAAACTTCACAATGAGTTCAACCAACATTTATTGTATAATTAAATATTTTCATAAAGGGCAAATGGTATTTTAATGACAGGTACATTTTCTAATAAAATATTATTGAACTAATATCATTATAATATAGCTGTATTTTATTTAGTTAATTTAGAATATAGTAGTATGATTTTTGTGTATGTGCCAAAAGTTAAGAAATTTTTCCCTTTGGAAAATAATTTTGTATCATCACTGTAAACTATTTTTTAATTGATATTTGGGTAATTTTCAATGATAAAACAGAAAATAAAATTTCTATTTTAAAATAATTTATTTTTATTAATTTTGTTCTATGGCTTTTTATATTGTGGATTAAAACACAGACAGGAAGAAGCACACAGAACAGAAATATACAGCTCAATGACTTTCAACAAATAATCAGCCATATAAACACCACTCAATATCAGCACCCCCAGGCACATCTCACCTCTTCAGAATTCCACCCTCCCTGTGTTGCAAAATCACTACCTGTTGTTTATCATTTCCAACCTTTTTATTTACATTTTTATTGATTTAGCATAAATTCCTAAAAACTATATTTTACTTTTATCTTTTTTTCTATTTTTTTTGTAAATGCAATGATATCAGGTGCACTTTTTTTGTATCTAGTATCTTTTAATCAGTGTTGTTAATGAGATACATCTACATTTCTGCACATAGCAGCAGCTCATCCTTCACTTGTGCATAGTATTCTGTTGTGTGAATAGACCAGTATTCATGCATCCATTCACCTTGGGAAGGACATTTAGATTGTTGGCCACATATTTTATTAAGAACAATGCTTTCTGAACACTCTTTTATATGCTTTTGAGTGTATTGGTTAGTATACACCTGGGATTGAACAGCCAAGTTTAATGAAATATTCAAACATTCTTCAAATTAAGTATCCCAATATACCACCTTCTTCAGAGTGTAAGCATTTCACAGCTTGTATTGTCAATTCTTTTAATTTTAGACATTTTTGACATAAGATCTTTGATGTTTATAAAAAATTGCAAACAACTTTTCCTACCTTAAAATTTACTTTTTTTACTGCCTTATTAAGAGTTAATTTTTGAAGAAATGACTTTCATAATATTATGATAGCGTAATTCACCAATTTTATCTATATTATAGATTATTGTGAACCATTCAATATTTTTACCTACTCCAAGGTTATAGACATATATTACTATGCTACCTGCTGTAATCTGTACTGACTTTCCTCTCACTTTAAAGTCTACAATCCCCTGAAACCAGAATTAATTTTTATGGAGTGAATTATTTATCAAGTTTATTTTTCTTATTCCTATGTGGAAATCCAATTTTTCTAAGACCACGTACTGAAAAGACAGCCTTTTCCTTTTCACATAGCTCTGCAGGGTTGACTTTGTCAGAAATCAAGTCTTTATGTATGCGTAGATATGTTTCTAGATTCTCTGTTCTAATCTTTATGCCAATAAAACATGTTTAATTACTATACATTTATATCTTGATAGCCAGTAGCTCAGTTCCTGCAATTAAAAAAAAACCTCAAGACTGTGTTGGCTTTTATTAGGCCATTTCATTTCCATATACATATACTTTAGAAAGAGTCTGTCAAATTCAACAGGGAAAAAACCTTTTATAATTCTAATTCAAATTGCACCGAGTATATAAACCAGCTGCTATGATTATAATCTTCACAAAATTGATTAGTCCAATCTATGAATATAGTATTTCTCCATTTTTTAATTCTTTATTTTTCATAACATTCAGTAGTTTTATAATATAGTTTAGAGATATACTACTCATTTTTTAGGACTGTTTTTTTCTTGGTATTTGATATATTTGATCTTTTGCATAAAGTTTTTATATTTTCTAGTATATAAAAATATAGTTATTTAAAACTTTTCCTAGATTCATCCATTAAATGCTTTGGATCTGGGTTATTATTTCAGATTGTCTTTTGACTCAGTTTTTTTATTTTTCCTTTTTGTGGCTCAGTATATATTTTATTTCTAGCATAGAAAAGTAGGGATGAAAAGCCAAACAAAATAAATGATAAAAATAAATACATTTTTTATACTGTACTGTATGAGGGTAAAGAACATAAACTTTAAATACACTGGTGGCCCTC
This sequence comes from Antilocapra americana, assembly GCA_007570785.1. Taxonomy (NCBI): domain Eukaryota; kingdom Metazoa; phylum Chordata; class Mammalia; order Artiodactyla; family Antilocapridae; genus Antilocapra; species Antilocapra americana. The sequence goes on from ML661346.1 coordinate 17,016,955, forward strand.
CATAATCATGAGTTTTGAATCTCAGACTCAACCAATCTAAGATGAAAAAATATTTTTAAAATATTTCAGAAAGTTTCAAAACATAAAACTTGGATTTGCCCACTGCCAGCAATTATTTACATAGCATTTATAATGCACTATACATTGTATTAGGTATTATAAGTGATCTAGAGATTATTTAAATTTATGGGAGCCTGTGCATAGGTTCTGTGCATTTATACATCATTTTATAGAAGGGACTTGAGCATCTGCAAACTTTGGTTATGAGGGGCTAGGTTCTGGAACCAATCTCCAATGGATACCGAGAAACAACTGTACATACATTTAGGCATATATTGCGAACTATTCAATAGCAAAAGAAAATACTAAAATCTTTTTTAGATTTTATTAAGTACTCAGAGTTATACTCTATGCTTTGCCAAATTAATCATTTTATTTTATGGGTTTTCTTAATATATTTGAGAAACCTAAATTTCATTTTATTTTATGGGTTTTCTTAATATATTTGAGAAACCTAAATTTCATCTAAAGGCTTAGATTTAAAAATGAACCCTTGATATAAAATCAGACAAACCACTACTCTGTTGCCTTTTAAATGAAAGTGTGAATTTACAGTTTAAGCTTTACTCTTTGAATAACAAATGTTTGCTGAATTTCAAAATTTCACAAATATTTTTAAAGTCACATTACAAAGTTACATAAGATGAAAGAATTTCACTTTTTACCTTTGATCCAAAAGAAATCCAATGGAGGTCAAGGTCAGGATAATGAAGCAAACCCTCAGAAGGAGAGTGACCTGAGATAGTACCTGTCAAAAAACACAGAGACCAATGGATTCTTTAGGTGGGTCAGCCAAATGAGCATTAGAATTTAAAGCTGAGAGAAATAACAGCCCAACTTTATTTTATGTTGCATCATTTCTTACTGACATTTTATCAAGAAGGTTGAATATACAAGGAATATTTTGGTTTTCCTAATGTCATTTAGTTATCTTGTTGGGCACTTGGAGAATGAATTAGACAATTCTAATGATACTTTGCTTAAAGTGTTCTTGCTAATAATTCTTTAAAGTTTTGACTTTCATAATTCTTTGCAACACCTGTATCCCCACGTATGGAGAAATCACTTACGTTTTATGAATAAATACCACCTTTCAATGGTTATTATTAATATCAGCCAACTCTTTATTGTTTCAAACCCAAAGCTGCCTTTAATAAAGAGAATATTTAAAGAAGAATGTGTTTGTGAGTGTAGACACTTCCATGAAAGAGATTACACATATGCACTCACACTTTGATGAACCTATATATTCCTACCTCTAAGTCAAAAGTCCTTTTCTGACTTAGTAACAAAAATACCATATCTCTCTGTCATAATTACAAATTGATTATATGTTTTGTTTACATGCAAAAATGTAATAATCATGTTTATTGAGCATCTACTGTCTTAAAGCTTCCATGCCACGTGTTTTATACACATTAATTCTTTTTATATTCCCAACAAACTTGCAGAATTCCCAAAACCTTGCAGAAAGGTATTATATAAGCTTTGAATATGAAAAAGCAAATGAAATGAGACTCAAAAGATTAAGTAACTTTTTCATCACACAGAAATAAATGATACCTCTGAAATTCAAAATAGACCCCAAAGTGTGACGGGGGATAGAATCCATATGAGCAACACACCCACAGGGACTGGAAGCAGAGATCTATACTGAAGTTATTCGTGTAAGAGCGAGGTGGTAACTGCTTCAGATTGAGAGTAGATGAAGAAAACCAAGGAGATGGATACACAGCCAGCCACTGGATGGCCTCCCTACTCACTGATGGTATTGATGTCTCACAATAACACCAAAGGTTGTATTACATTGGCTGAATAGAGTGATCAAACTCTCTCTGTTCTTTTTCCTAACTAGAGGTAATGCCAAGATATTATTAACTAATACACACTTTTACAACTAAGCAGCATCTTTCCAAAGTTATAAACAAAAGTACAAATTGCCACTGCTGCTCACACCCAGTATCTCTGTTCCATACCATCTTCTGAATCAGCCTTGTCTCTCTTGGACAATTTCTAACACTTCCCAAGTCACTTTCTATATACCTAGGGTGGCATCCAGAATTTCCAAGGGAATTTAACCCTCCAGAGTCATAATTCAGTTCAGTTCAGTCACTCAGTCGTGTCCAACTCTTTGCGACCCCATGGACTGCAGCACGCCAGGCCTCCCTGTCCATCACCAATGCCCGGAGTTTACCCAAAGTCATGCCCATCAAGACAGTGATGCCATCCAGCCATCTAATCCTCTGTTGTCCCCTTCTCCTTTTGCCCCCAATCTGTCCCAACATCAGGGTCTTTTCTAATGAGTCAACTTTTCACATGAGATGGCCAAAGTATTGGAGTTTCAGTTTCAACATTAGTCTTTCCAATAAACACCCAGGACGGATCTCCTTTAAGATGGGCTGGTTGGATTTTCTTGAAGTCCAAGGGACTCGCAAGAGTCTTCTCCAACACCACAGTTCAAAAGCATCAATTCTTTGGCACTCAGCTTTCTTTACAGTCCAAGTTTCACATCCATATTATCACTACTGGAAAAACCATAGCCTTGACTAGACAGACCTTTGCTGGCAAAGTGATGTCTCTGCTTTTTAACATGCTATCTATGTTGGTCAGAATCTTCCTTCCAAGGAGTAAGCTTCTTTTAATTTCATGGCTGCAATCACCATGTGCAGTGATTTTGGAGCCCCCAAAATAAAGTCTGACACTGTTTCCACTGTTTCCTCATCTATTTGCCATGAAGTGATGGGACCAGATGCCATGATCTTAGTTTTATGAATGTTGAGCTTTAAGCCAACTTTTTCACTCTCCTCTTTCACTTTCATCAAGAGGCTTTTTAGTTCCTCTTCACTTTCTGCCATAAGGGTGGTGACATCTGCATATCTGAGGTTATTGATATTTCTCCCTGCAATCTTGATTCCAGCTTGTTCTTCTTCCAGCCCAGTGTTTCTTATGATGTACTCTGCATATAAGTTAAATAATCAGGGTGACAGTATACAGCCTTGACGTACTCTTTTTCCTATTTGGAACCAGTCTGTTGTTCCATGTCCAGTTTAACTGTTTTTTCCTGACCTCATTACTTCATTACATAATTCAGTACAAGACTATTATTGAGTAGTCAAAGATCTGAATAAAAAGTGTCAGGATGCTTGGAGACAGTGCTGGATATCAGACATAGGATGGAGAATTCGGTGAATTCCACAATGATTGAGTGGAGAGTTGAAGAGCAGGAAAATGCTATTTAGGTGTGTGAAATTCAGCAGTGGCTTCTCTGGGACAGTAAAGCAAAACAAACAAACAAAATATTTTCCTCATGATAGAAGTAATGAGGTATGCTTGAGCAGAGAACAGATTGTGTGTGTGTATACTCAGTCGTGTCTGATTCTTTGTGACCCCATCAGGCTCCTCTGTCCATGGGCTTTTCCAGACAAGAATACTAGAGTGGGTTGCCATTTCCTCCTCTAGGGGATCTTCCTGACCCATGTCTCCTGAGTCTCCTGCATTGCAGGCACATTCTTTACCACTGAGCAACCAAAGAATGTTGGCTTAAGGGAAATATTTTGTTTCTAAAAACATGCTTCTTATTACCATTATTGAAGAAGAAAGTGGCAACCCACTTTCTTGTTGGGAAATCCCATGGATAGAAGAGCCTGGCGGGCTACAGTCCAGGAGGTCTTAAGAGTTGGACACAACTTAGTGACTAAACAGTCATGCACGCACACACACATAACACACACACACACACACACACACACACACACACACACACACACACATGAGAAGAAAATGGCAACCCACTCCAGGATTCTTGCTTGGAAAGTCCCATGGACAGAGGAGCCTGGCAGGCTACTGTCCATAGGGTTGCAAAGAGTTGGACACAACTATTTCTCTTTGATCCTTTAGGAAAAAATTCATATGGAAGGCAGAAATGATTTGTGCCTCAAATCTGTAGCATGATATTAAATGCTCTAAAAGAATGCAGGGTTTGAAATTATTTGAACCTATTAGCCATGTAAAACATGGCCAAATTTTTCAACATTTCTAAGCTGAGTTTGGCAGCTCATTTCTAATATGAGTTTGGCAAAGACTGTAATAAAATACTTAGAAGAGTGCTTGGCATAAAGTAGGAAGTCAACTAATGGTCAAAATTATCAATGCTATTTATATTTAGGCTTTACTAATCTTCCAAATAGCACTCAAGCTAATCTTAATTAATTAGAGTATGATAAGGAAGCACAAATAAAAGGTTAATTAGCTCTTCCAAATATCATAGGAAATTAAGAGACAGGACAAAATACATTTTTTTGTTTTGGTGAGGGGATTTGTGGTCCCTGAGCCAAAAAAATTATAAAGAACTCCTCTCTCCACAAATTGCATCCTGGCTAATGGTGTTGGTATGAAAACCAACTTAATATGACTATCTGCCTGCCTTGTCAAGCCTCTACTTGGCTACTAACTACTTGATTACAACCCTGTATTTGAGTTCCTCCTCCACACCACACTCTCCCTGCTTCTCTTCATTTGAGGGCTGGTACCTCCAGTTTTTCATTTGCTCACACATACAATTAAAACACCCTCCTGATTGGCCTCTCTAATTCTAAGTTGTGTCTCCACCTATCCTGGCTTCCCTCCCTGTGTATGTAGCCAGAGTTATCTCTTCAAAAACATAAGTCATGTTATATCATTCTTATATTCTAAATCCCCCACAAGCTTCAAATCTCACTCTGAATAAAGCTCAGTATTTACTCTGGCCTCTCTACAGCATACCCACTATTATCATATCATCCCTGAATAATTTCTGTCTTTCACTCTTAAGCTGTATCAGAAATTCTGCTTTTCCTTGAATATGACAAACTTCCCACTCAAATCTATTTCTTTTACAGTTTCTTAGGCTTAAAATGACTTCCTCCAGTGAATCCTTATTCATCCTATGTAAAACAGTAATTCTCCATATTGATCTATAACTTTATTCTTCTGTATTTTCCATATAACATCAATAATATGTTTGTTGAGTGACTGAGTGAATGATTGAATATTTTATATATGTGTTTATTATGCATACCTTTACTATAATTCTAACTGGCTTAATAAGTAGTTTAATATTAAGACATTAAATATTTAACTTAAGATAAATATATTAGTTCCTTAAAATTAAAAATATTAACTTTTAAATTAACAATTTAATATTAATATACTAAGTACTTGTGTTAAATATTTAAAACATTGACTAAATATTTAAAACATTTAATATTTCTATATTTAATTTCATAAAGAACAAAACCATCCTAAAACTCACTTTAAAGGAAATAGATGACTCGAAAAAGGAATTCAATATAGAGCATATGTTTCCTTAAAGAGTCCATTTTTCTATGGAACTTTAAAGTTTTTCCAAATAGTATCCTTTGTTGGGGCTTCCCAGGTGGCACTAGTGGTAAAGAACCCACCTGCCAATGCAGGAGACATTCTCTGATTTCTACGAATTCATTGTATGAATATGTATTGAGCCTTTGCTAGACACTGTGGTAAACAAGAGTTTACGAGAATAAGCAGGAAAGTCAGAATCCTTTCCTCAGAAACCATACTCCTTTAATGCCTGCTGGTTGGACAACAGTCCAGCTACACTAGAGCAAAAAAACAGAATAGACTTTATAGACTTTGATCACTGTAAACACTTAGCCTCCTGTGTTTTAAACAAGACGTGAAACAACATGAAGCTTGTTAAATTTTTATAACAGTACAATTTCATTTTTCATTGGGCTTACCACCATTTCACACCATTTACTGCTAGTATATCTTTCATGTAGAATATCACTCTCCTCAAGTGCTAAAATGGAATTATTGTAAATTAAGTATTGAATATGTCTTTATCACAAAAATGAGGAAGTCCATAAGCTTATGAAGCAAGGAATTAACTTTTCTCCTTTAAAATTATCTTTCAAATCCCAAGCAGTTTGGTAGCTCTTATTTCCTTAGGTTTCCTGGTATAGGAATCACCATCCATCCACTTATGCCTGAAGAACACTACTTCCCTGATACTTTAAGTAGATGAGAAAAAAAAATACTCATAAGGCAACATTAACCACATAGGAATGCAAAAATTACATGCTTGTTGCTCTAACAATTAATGAAAGTGTGAGAGTCCTTCCTTGCCCATAGGTATATAAGGAATGAAGCCGTTTTCTTCTTGAATGGAGATATCACCCTCTTATTCGTCCATGGAAAAATTCTGGTGATCAACACAATGGCCTTTTATATTTTCCCATACAACAAACCTCACAAAAGGAGATATCAGGCCCACATACTATGTCTTCAAATAATAGTAATCTTCTATATAAATTCTTTTCTTAGAAGTTTATTGTCAAAGACAATTTGATAATATTTTCCATAATCCTAAAGACTTAGAGATGAAAATGTCTTTATTTTATTATATCACGGTGGTGTATTTTTAGGAGTTTCACTGTAAGGTGTCTGAAAAAGTCTACTAAAATCATTATTTTGATTCAGAGTGCTCATCTTCCCAAACATCTGTAAAAAATAAGGTAAAAAATTCCCTAATATTTAAATGTCCATAACCTCTGACGTAAAGGCAGGAAATCTGGTTGGAGGCCTGCCTGCTCTGCTACCTCATCATCCTCATGACTCTAATGGCTCTTTTTAGGTTGTAGTTGTTGTTGTTCAGTCACTAAGTCATGTCTGACTCTTTGCAGCCCCATGGGCTGCAACATGCCTGGCTTCCCTCCCCATCCTTCACTATCTCCCGTAGTTTGCTCAGACTCATGTCCATTGAGTTGCTGAGGCCATTCAACCATCTCACCCTCATCCTTTTAGATACCCTGAGCTGAAACCTGAAGGCTTGAAGATGCTTCCCAGAATTACAGCATAGATACAGGAGCAGAACTCAAGGTGATGCCATAAAGCAATTTGTAATTCTACATGAATCTAAATAATCTATATCAAAATAAAATCCTGTTTTCTTTTTAAATAATCAGTATTGACCACACTGTTTTCTTTTACATTTTCAGAACTTTTGGTTACTACTAAAGTATACATAAAGATATTCAGTTAGAATGAACATTTTCTATAATCTCAAACTAGAAACAAGAAAAATAAATATATATCAAAGGTGAAAATATATTGCCTAAAATGTATAACAAATACACACTTAAGTAATTAATTTATATGGATTTAGTGACTTTCTGCAAAAACATGTAAGAAGTAAAAGCAAAAATTTTATTTAAAAAATTTTAAGTAACATAACTTGAATAATTATTTTCAACTAAGCTATGATTCTACTCTGTTAAGAAAAAATGAATGTGCACTGAACTAAATAGAGAAACAAGGATCGATTTTCTCTTCCACTTGAAAACAAAATAAACACTATATCAACAAAACAATCGCTTTCAAGACCCTGGGTATTAAGCAACAAAGATCGGCGATTCCAACAAAATGGGATACAAAAGACCTGAACCCCTACTATTGCCCCAGGTTACTACCTTGAGAGAGCTTCAAGGCTGCAGCACAGAGGGAACTCAGAGGGACCTGGTAGACTTTCTGATTTGAGCAGAGAGAACTGGGGTTTTGGAGAAGCACAAGGAGGCTACTGTTTGGAAGAAAAAGTCAGTTGCTCAGTCATGTCTGACTCTTTGCGACCCCATGGACTGCAGCCCGCCAGGCTCCTCTGTCTATAGGACTTTATAGGCAAGAGAACTTGAATGGGTAGCCCTTATCTTCCCCAGGGAATCTTCCTGGTCCCTACTGAAACTGTGTCACCTGCACTGCAGGCAGAGTCTTTACCCTCTGAGCCATGAGGGAATGGTTGGTAGATAGGACCAAAGTGGAGAGAGCTGCACAGACAGAACTCTGTTCATCTGCAGAGGGTGCCCACCAGGTCTCGTATACGAGGAAACTATCAAAGGCTAAAAGAGAACTAGAGTTCACAATGCCCAGGGCTCACAGCAGAGCCAGCTCTAGCACAAGTTGCCACCAGCAGAATGAACCACCTCATGATTCACTGGGAAGTGGGTAGAGAACATGAGAACATGGAAGAGTCTTGCCTTAGTATCAAATAGCAATTAGTCCAAGGCTGAGCAAACTTAGCAATGGAAGGTCCTATGACATTTGCTTAGGAAGACATCCACAGTGATATTATCATTATCATATTTGGATGTTCACTAGAACTGTTCCAGGGATCACTGGAATCTTTTTAAGTCATCAGTATTTGTTTTAAGATTGCACTAAACTCAGTATGCTAACTTTTTCTATACTCTTGATAGGATACTTTTATTTTTTCACTAAGAAATAAATAGAAATATTGGTTATACATCTTTTAGTTCTTTCCCCAAATACAAAAGATAACAAAGACTTTAAAAGACAGTCTCAGAGAGGCAAACTTCCTTTTCAGGATGCTCAGTCACTCAGTTGTGTCCAACTGTTTGCAACCCATAAACTGTAGCCTGCCAGGCCTCAGCATCCATGGGATTTCCCAGGCAAGAATACAGGAGTGGGTTTCCATACCATCCTCCAGGGGATCTCCCCGATGCAGGGATCAACCCACGTCTCTTGCATCCCAGGCAGATTCTTTACCATTGCGCCACCTGGAAGCCTCCCTTTTCAGGAGCATGACTTTTAGTAAATACGACCCTCAGAATCTGTGCACTGAGATTTTTGCATTTCCAACGCTGAATTAAAATATCTAATATTTACACAGTTTTAATAAATATCAAAATGAGATACTAATTCAAATTACAGGTAGTTTATAGTTAGTTGTGCTTATTATATGAAAGTTTTTAGAGGAGTTGCCTGATACTGACCAAACTTTAAGACAGTACTAATAGTATGAATATGTATTTAACTTCAGCTAATATTCCATTATTTGATGCAAAAGGCATTTTACACTTTCAATTTCCACTTAATCATTTTTCAGTACAATGGAAAAAACTATATTTTTCATTGGCATTCACAGGAATCACTTTTCTAAGTTCTTGAAATCTATGCTTATTAGATAGGTAGCTTTGGTTAACATCCTCCCTTTACTAGTACACATTTATTACATTCATTTCATGGCTTTGAATTATAATTGATACTCAATTTAGCTCACATTTCTTTTTTCATATTACTTCAGTTACCACCTAAAAACTTAAGGAAATTAAATTAAATCCCAGTGGGCTTCACTGGAGGAAAATAGTATATATTGAAGTGACTTGAGAGATTTCACATAAGTCCTAAATTAGATCTAATTTGAGCAAGTGACACTCTCTGTTATGAGAGTACAACTAGATATATTGATTTTTTCTCCTAAGGATCTGTTAAAACCCATCAATATGAAAGCAATGGTTGCAAAATTTTAGTGCCCATAATGTTTTACAGAGTACAGCATCCAGGGGAATTGAAGACTATAAAAACCTGTTTCCAAACTTATATGAATAATCTCAAATGCCTCATTAACTTGAAATGTATCACTAAATAATCTGTTAGACATATCTGTACTAACTTTACTATACATTCTATTATGTGAAAGTGTTAGTTGCTCAGTCCTGTCCAACTCTTTACAACTCATGGACTATAGCCCACCAGTTTCCTCTGTCCATGGGATTCTCCAGGCAAGAATACTGGAGTAAGTAGCCATTTCCTTCTCCAAGGGATCTTCCCAATCCAGGGAATGAACCTGGGTCTCCTGCACTGCAGGCAGATTCTTTACCATCTGAGCCACCAGGGAAGCCTATATTCTATTATACAATCTTATTAAATATTCAAACTGTTTTGAGTCTATTATTGAAAAGGATAGCATTGCCTTTTAAGTTTTACTTTGGAAACATGCTAGTGCATCCATATTTCCATTTCAAACCCATATTCATGACATCACCCCATGCAGTGAACCCTGGCAGCTTAGGAATTGATTTCCCAAGCATTACTAAAGTAAAATCAACATGAAAGACTGTGGGTCATATCACTAAACTAAACAATATATATTTAAATGTATGCATTGCAAGTTTCAGTGAGAAAGGAACGTGCCTTTTTACATCTTTCTGGCGGCCATCAAATTGCTTTTTTGACTTTCAGAGTTATTTATGCAGAACTTGCGTACATTAAACAAGTAAGTATTTATCTACTCTGGTATATGCGTAAACAGAAAAGGCTGTTGGACTACAGCAGGGTCTGCAATTACAAGTCAGCCACAACTTTTCTGTGTGATTATTGGCTACAGTAAATCTGGAAAAAAAATATTTCTGTTGGATTTTAATGTCTTCAGATGCTTTTAAACATCCCTGAGACTACAAAGGCACTATAGAATTTTGCAAATAAGTGAACTTTTTTCCCCCTAGTTGCACAGCATGTTTGTAGCAAAGGAAAACATGTGTGGGAAATAAGCAAATGCGCTTTTCAAAATTAATTTGTGTCAAAGATGAAGCTGTCTCCAACTCTAATTTCAATCTGAAAAGGATTTCATCACTTGATATTTCTCTTTGTCGACATATCTACATCAGTTTCTCATATAGTTTTTTACAACAGTGGAAAAATCTTTGAAAACCATGCTATGAGTTACATGTTGTAATATACACCCTGTCTGGCTACATTTTAACCCAAGTAGCACTCATGCATGCCTAGACATTCAAATTCTCTTGGTGAACTTAATATTAAGGCCTCTCTTGCAAAGTCACAATGGGTAAATCTTCATTTTTATTTCTGTGAATTAGGTTAATTTATTTTGAGACTATATGCCAACTGTACTCAGTATTGATCAGTATATCAGAAGTTAGACAGATATTTAGATAGAGATGATGCAGCTTTTTTTCTGGTGATACTCGATTATCTAAACTCCATTAATGCACATATATTTTAATCAAAATGTAGGTGAACAAGTTAAAATAACAAAGTCATCAGTAATTGGATAATTATGTAATACTTGAAAACATGATTACGAGGCCCTAGGTGAAGCAATTAATAAGTCTAACCACTATGGTAGTTTGACAGCAACACACGCCTTGCTAAGAGTAATGTAACTCATGCTACTTTTAAGAAACCTTTGCTCCTGAAAGAAATTGTTGGCTTCAGATTTTGTTTCTTTTGAAGCTAAAGACAAATGAACTTGTTACAATGCGCAAGTGGTTTCATTAGCGTAGCACATATAGGAACCAGCAATGAGTACACCAGTATATTTCCTATCATGATATTTCCAAAGCATTTCTGGTGACACTGTATCCTATTTCTTCTTTTAAATTCATAGAATGGAAACTAGAAATGAAATCATTGTTTTCTGCTAAAATCAGGAAAGTTTTTTTCTGTAGATTTTTTTTAAGTTATGCATGGAGTGAGCGCACAAGTGAACGTGTCTATCGTCCAAAATCGGAGTCACTGTGTGTAGCGATACTGGGTTATTCATTTTAAATGCAAAAAACACACAAACATACATAGATCATTAAATTTTTTAAATAAGGTTTAAAATTAAAATGGCTTTCTTAAAGGCTATCCAGTATTCTCTGTAATAACTTTCTGTAAATCTATTTTATTTAGCAAGATACACTGTGACATACAGTTATTTGTCCAACCAGAAAATATCCCCCGTTTCTTCTGTATTAATACTATGCTGATTTTATCCAGGTATACGGAAGGGATATACTCAGCAAGAAAGTGAACCCTTTATCCCCAGGGCTTGAATTATGATATGATTTAATATGATTTATTCATATGATATATTCATGGTTAATTCATGATCTGGTGTTAGTTATTGTTTCAGTGTGGGCATATGAATTTGTCCTGAACAAAGAGACATGAAAGGCCATTTGCTGAGAAATACTCGGGAATTTCTCCCCTCTCTTTCTTAAAAGAAATTTCTAAGCAACGACTTGCTGCCTTTGGTGTCTGTCAGGACAGGATGCCCAGAACTGCTGTAATTGTGATGATGAAAGTCCAGAGAACTGGAGAGAAGCCTTTTGGAAACTCTGCATGTTTGAACTGCTAATCAATCCTCGAAATCCTCGCCTCTGAATTTTCAGTTTTATTTAAGCTGCATTTAATTGGATATTCTGTTCCTTAGAACAGACTCTTTGTGACCCTGTGAACTATAGTTTGCCAGGCTCCTCTGTCTATGAAATTCTCCAGGCAAGAATACTGGAGTGGGTTTCCATACCATCCTCCAGGGGATCTTTCCAACTCAGGGATCAAACTCAGGTCTCCTGCATTGCAGGCAGATTCTTTACCATCTGAGCCACCAGGGAAGCCTTTATTCACTGAAGTTATTTTAACATAACCTTACATTAGACTTATTTTTCTGCATATCTTATTATCAAGCTTCTACTATGGAACTTCCATGGATAGATAGAGTGATATCTGTCAATAATCTTTGAAAAAGGTAGTTAATCTTGCCTGAATTCAGTGCTCACTAATCCCATTTGTATTTATATGCATTTTCTTGGCTTTTACATTTTCTTAGACTTTTTCACACTAATTTTTATGTCTAAAGGTAATTTCTATTAGTTTTTTTATATCATTGTCTGTTAGCACTTTATCATAGATATATATTTTTTGCTCTTTTAATGCACTAATTCTCTCTTTAGTAGTCTTCAGGTGGTGTTATGGTAAAGTGGGGTTTCCCTAGTAGCTCAACTGGTAAAGAATCCAACTGCAGTGCAGGAGACTCTGGTTCAATTCCTGGGCTGGGAAGATCCCCTAGAGAAGGCTACTCACTTCAGTACTTTTGGACTTCTTTGGTGGCTCAGAAGGTAAAAAACCCACCTGCAGTGCGGGAGACCTGGGTTCGATCCCTGGGTTGGGAAGATGCCCTTGGAGAGGGCATGGCAATCTACTCCAATAGATTGCCTGGAGGACCCCGTGAACAGAGGAGCCTGGTGGGCTATCATCCACAGGGTCCAGAGTCGGACACAACTGAAGAGCCTTAAGAGCAGCAGCAGCAGCAGCAAACTGTCAATGAAGTCGTTGACCTCCTCATGTCCACTGTATTTTTGTGTTCTAGAAGTTTAATTTGATTATTTCTAAATGTGCTTCATCATTGTATCTCGATTTTCCATAATTTCTAATTTCTTTTTAATTTCAACTTTGCTATTCAGACATATTAAATTTACTTAATTCATGCTTTAATTGATTTTATTTTCAAAACCTATCAACTCCTTTGTTATTTCTGCTATAGTGCTTTGTCAAGGTAGCTTTCACCTAGTGTGTTTCTGTGCTTTTTACCTCTATGTTCATCATCATTGAGGTATTACCTGAGGACTATGCTGAGACTTGAGTCTGAGAGGACTGCTCTAAGCATGATTTGAACACGAGTCTTTTAAACATGAGTCCTCATCTGACACCAAACTTTGTATTTAGCCTAGGTTTATAAACTAATGATTAATTCAAATCCTGAATGCATATTTGAGTGAGAGATGGTTTGTAGCTAAAACATCACAGGGAAGACTTTTTTTTGCCTCCTCAAAGCCAAGTCCAGTAAGGGCAAGTCTCTGTTTTATGTGTTTTTTCCTCATCCTCCCTCCATCCCTTCACTAAGAGTACTTCTTTTGCTTTCAGTTGTTTTACTTGAAATTCTATAACTGACTTGCTACTCATGTAGACTCTCAGCTTTGTTTCGGGTCCCTTAAGGAACTGACCAATAGGGACTATTCAGTGCCTGGGACAGCAGTCAGGTCAGAAACAGCACCTCACTGAATTTGCACTTTCTCAATACTTTCAGCCTCTAAGGAGTACCTCAATATTTTTTGCCAACTCATCTACATAGTGTAAAGAGTTTTCTTAAAAATTACATTTGCCAGCAATTTTAGGTGCTCGATACACCTTAAAAAGTTGTCAGTGTATCTAACCCACTTTGCTGAAAATGGAAACTCCCTTTTCCTTGTTTCTTTAGAGCCTAACTAACTGTGATTCATACAGAGCTATGAATAAGTCCTCATTGAGTCCTCAACATTCTTAACTCCATGAGGTTCTTTTATGAGGTACGTATTTACTAGGTAACAAAGTCAAAGACACCGATTTTCCATTCTTCTCTCATTCCACTTTCAGTTTCACCTATTTCCAACCTAGCTGTGCACGCGTGCTCAGTCACTTCAGTCATGTCTGACTCTCTGCGACCCTATGGACTGTGGCCCACCAGGCTCCTCTGTCCATGGGACTCTCCAGGCAAGAATACTGGAGTGGGTTGCCATGCTGTCCCCAGAGGGTCTTCCCCACCCAGGGATCGAACCTGTGTCCCCTGTGTCTTCTGCATTACAGGCGGATTCTTTACCTCTGAGTCATGGGGGAAGTCTCCAACCTAGCTACTTTACTATAATTTATGTACTTCTTTGAACTATTTTAAGTATTTTTTGAAAAAAATGTGAATACATCTATGATACAAAATAAATACTTAAAAATACCTCTGTTTTTATCTTGTTATAGTTTATGGGGCATTGTTATGTGCATTATGCTATTTTTGTTTTCTTCAGGATGTAGGTGGTGAGGGTATTCATATGTGGCCAAAAAATGATTCCCCATGTGGTCAGAATCCAGATTCTAAATCCTGGTCAAGTGGCTCTTATGCTTGAGTAAGACAAATTGAATATTCTGAATATTTATAAAGGACACAATAAATAAACCTCACCATATATTGCAAATCCCCTAAATTCAAGTTATCAGGGTATTCTCTAAATGAAGATAAGCATGTTGAAATTGATGTAAAGTCCACTTTCCTCAAAACATTTCATTCTAACTTCTGAAATACTTTCCTTATAATTGTTGAAGAATTTATTTCTGGCAAATCATTTCCTACTTGCCATTTAGATTAATAATTTACTATTTGATGGACACTTTATGCAGAAATATTTTGGATATCAGTTCAGTTCAGTCGCTCAGTCGTGTCCAACTCTTTGCAACCCCATGAATTGAAGCACTCCAGGATTCCCTGTCCATCACCAACTCCCGGAGTCCACCCAAACCCATGTCCATTGAGTTGGTGATGCCATCCAGCCATCTCATCCTTTGTTGTCCCCTTCTCCTCCTGCCCCCAATCCTTCCCAGCATTAGGGTCTTTTCCAATGAGTCAGCTCTTCGCATGAGGTGACCAAAGTATTGGAGTTTCAGCTTCAACATCAGTCCTTCCAATGAACATCCAGGACTGATCTCCTTTAGGATGGACTGCCTGGATCTTCTTGTAGTCCAAGGGACTCTCAAGAGTCTTCTCCAACGCCACAGTTCAAACGCATCAATTTTTTGGTGCTCACCTTTCTTCACAGTCCAACTCTCACATCCATACATGACTACTGGAAAAACCATAGCTTTGACTAGACGGACCTTTGTTGGCAAAGTAATGTCTCTGCTTTGCAATATGCTATCTAGGTTGGTCGTAACTTTCCTTCCAAGGAGTAAGCGTCTTTTAATTTCTTAATCATCGTCTGCAATGATTTTGGAGCCCCCCAAAATAAAATCTGACACTGTTTCCCCATATATTTGCCATGAAGTGATGGGACCAGATGCCATGATCTTATGATTTTCTGAATGTTGAGCTTTAAGCCAATTTTTTCACTCTCCTCTTTCACTTTCATCAAGAGGCTTTTTAGTTCCTCTTCACTTTCTGCCATAAGGGTTGTGTCATCTGCATGTCTGAGGTTATTGATACAATTAACTTATAATTGGCTCAATTACTTAGATTGATTGTAGATGAATTCATTTACCTGTTTAAATGTGAGATATTGCCAAAATTCAAAAAACTACAGAAAAGAATAGAGCACAAGGAGGAGCTTATTTTCATTTTCAGAGTGACAATTTTTTCACACTCTACTTAAAATTACCACTACTTACAGTTTTAGCTGCAAAGGTCTCTTCATAAAATGCTAGAAGCAGTGCAAACTGTAGCATTACATATATCTTCAATAGCTGAGATGCTGATGATGAGAAAGGAATTTCTTTCCCCTCGACCTGGGAAGACAGAAAAAAACTTTTCCATGATATTGCTCCATTATCTCTCTCACTGAAATTCACACTAAGTGAAGAGGAGATATGAAAAAAGAAATGAAAGATTTTGCTTTTTTTTTAATCCTTGAAATGACTCATGTTTATTACTTTAGATAGAAAAAATGTAAAAATTAGGAGACTTGTTTCTCATTTCAGAAACATTATGAGTCTGATCTTGTCTGCTTTATATAGAGCAATGTAAGTATTGATACTGATAATTAACATAAACAAAATGAACACGCTATATGAAATATTAAAAATGTCTATGATTATACATCG
Organism: Antilocapra americana; assembly: GCA_007570785.1. NCBI lineage: Eukaryota > Metazoa > Chordata > Mammalia > Artiodactyla > Antilocapridae > Antilocapra > Antilocapra americana. The sequence goes on from ML661346.1 coordinate 17,033,227, forward strand.
AAGAATAGCAAAAGAGTAAATGGAAGGTGATTTGGGGTAGTGGAGATAATCTTGCTTCAAAGAGAAACACTGTCTTATTGAAAACATTTTTCCCAGACTCCAGTTTTCCAGAAACACTATAATCCTATCCTTTTAATGCAGATTTAGGCATTAGTATGACTTTAAAATATTCACTTAGAATTATTTATTGACAAAAAGGAAAATAATAAATGAGCCATAGGTGACTAGACTCTCTGGAGCTGAAATAAGCAAACTATTTTTACCCATATCAATTTAGAATATTGTTCTATAACTAGCTGTGAACATAACCAGTTTGGGAAATTCTAACACAGCAGCCTTCGTAACTGCAAGAGAAAAATCCCCATTTAAATTGAAATTTTTAAATAATAACATATTAAAATAAAGCATATGGCTTCATTTCTTTGAAATATTGGCTAATTTTTATACTCATAATTATCTCTGAAATCAAGAGTAGCTTATTGTTTTTGTATTACTATTAATGACAGTTATCTTGATAAGCAATCACAATATATATGCTAAATGACTGGAAAGAAATTCCTTTTTCATTTTCATCAGAGGAATTACATATTGAAACTGAATTTTTCATTTGGACTTAGATGTTTTACATCTCTGCTTTGCTTAATGTTTTATATTTAATGGATTTCTGCATTTAATGCTACTACTCCACTATGGAATGAATAAAGTTGTGGTCTAATCCAAAAACCACATCATTTTGGTGTGGCTTTAGACCTTCAATTCTGGAGATCTCAGTTTTTCATGGACAAATGAAGACTGGATGGAATCATCCAAAAGGCTCCCTCCATCTCTCCATTCTAGGTTCTGTGATGGACCCACAGTCGTCTGTATGGTTTCTGCACTACACAACTGCTCTTAGCTGTGGGTTTGAGCCAAGAAAACCAGTCTCCGGTGCTCTGCCCAAACCATGCTCCCTAGGAAGAGGCAGCATCGGACTGGGAGATGACACCCCTCTGACTGGCCCCTAGGTGGTGTCCACTCATTAAGTTACACATTGCGTGACTGCATCTGCCTCAGGAAACATCTTTTTTCAGATTTGCATGAAGTCAGCATGAATTACAGGCTGGCTGAAGACCTGACAATAGGAAATTAATCTTTGCCATCATCAAATTCATGAACACTATTTACCTCTGGGATTTCTTCAATCAATCCAAGTCTTGGTTTACCTGGACTCCATCCTGGTCCTTTAAATATGACAGAAAACTTATTGAAGAACCCAGGCGTGGCCCAGAATGTAGTCCATATGTTAACTAAATGATGGAACTAGAAGAATAAAATATAATTCATTTGAAATATGGAAAACCCATAATAAAAATGTTACATACATTAAGTCATGTGTTTTATTTTATTGTAAAATGCAATTTATAAATTATTCTTTAATGTATAGTTATATGTGATTTGCTAATTATGATTAATATGCAATGTGTTATAAAGTGAAATTTATTCTGCACATTCTGTATATCTTTATGCTTAAATGTATTCTTATCAGTATTTCCGAAACTCCATAAAATTTGAAATTTTAAAATATGGCAATAGCTTAGAAAATCAACAAAGAATAAAAAAATGAGCTCAGAGACTTTACTCCCAGTGGTATTGACTAGAAGCCTGCACACTCAGAGTACAACCATGTCGAATGACATCTTTTCTATACTTGCTAAACAGTTGTTAAAGTTGAACTAGAATCATATGAGTATCTGCTATATATTTTTAAAATAATTTTATTTACTATATTGAATCACAGGTAAACATATCATATTAAGAAAAAAATTTAAGCACCATTTCTGAGCATAGATTTATAAGTATTTTTCATATTCTGTAATAAAAAAGTTTACTGAGTTGAAAGTTTATCTTGAGGCTTATAGCAGCAATTCACATTCTTTAAATAAGACATATTTGATAGGTATAAAGTTAAAGTATGATCATATATGACAAATACTCATTAAATATTGGCTATTAGGATAATTATCTATATATACCACATGTTATAATAATGCATCATAGTATTAAAAATAGCCCTAGACATTGGGCATCAGCTATAGATTATAAATGAGATTTATTATAAGTGTAGTGATAAATTAATGCAGAAAGATGTTTTGGTTCTATCAGACTTCCTGGTCTCATGTGTATTTTCATGATCTCTTACAGAATTTAAACTGCTAACATTATAAAAATGGCTTTTAAAATTACTTGAAATATTACAAAAAGGAATCTAAAGCAATTAAGGAACAATGTAGGATTTAGTTAAGGCTTTGTAATAAAAATAATAATAATACAGAAAATTAATGGCATGACACACATTAATACCCTTACCTGTTTTGCTATTTTAAAAACTGACTGCAACTGTATAACTATCATTCTAGACACAAGCCATGCTTAATACGTAGTAATGTTTTTTTAAATAAGGAGCACTTTCTCACGTATTTCTTTGCCAATGGCCTGAAATACCTGGACCCCAAAGGAAAGCAAAATGAATGGTCTATGCTTAAAAATAAAAGAGGGGAAAAAAAGCCCTCTCTATCTAACAGGGACCATTCTAAGTTGCTTTTGAATCCTCTGATGGGAAGGTGAGAAATTTAGCTAAATATAGAGGAATACAAGTGAAAGTGAAGATACGCAATTTTGTAAGTTGCACATCTGATTATGACAATTTCCTGATTTGATATTTCTGACAATATAAAGGAGTATGAGAAGAGGAAACCTTGGACACAGTCTGACAATTATTATGCGAAAGGAAATTTTATTTGAGGGCAGAAGCCAGGATTACTGAACACAGATTCAGCAGCAGCTCATAAAGACCTGTGATTGTCCGAATACTGTGTCTTCAAAACCTAATCATTCAATTCCTTGTGTAGCTCATGCCATGCAATTTTCAACCTCTTGTTGTATCTCAAATAAGAATCCCTTTTCCTCCACGCGTACACTCCCCAAGCCCTGCTAGTTAAACGATCACCATGGACCAGCAGTGTCTGCGTCTCCTGGGAGCTTGTTAGAAACACAGAGTCTTGGATGGAATTCAGCCCTACTGAACCCACCCTTTAATCAGATTCTCCCATGATTCATATGCACATTAGGTTTGAAAGGCTCTCTCCTAGTGGACAGAGGCTAAGCTGTCTTTCCTTTTTAATCTCTACCTTATGAAGATAAGACCATACCCAACGAAGAAGTGTCTCTAAGTGTATTGTCTTGAAACTTGACTTCAGTTCTATAAAGAAAGTACCTAGAAATATTTATTAAGAAAGTACCTGGAAATATTTGCTAAAATCTTCCTGAAAAAAAAATCTATCACATTCTTAGTAGCACCTAAGAGTGAGAAAGTGAGAGAGAAAAAAATATCATTAGTTGAGAAGAAAGAAGAGAAATAATCAACTCTTCTCTTCTGAATGGTGACATAAAATTGACTTTCATTTGAAAAGTGAAGTCATTTTATGACAGCCTTTTCCATAAAATTGTGTTGATCAAGTTTGGGACTGGGTCTTCAACCCACTCTACTTTTAGGTTTGAATCTGACAAACTGTGAATAGTGGAGGAATTATTTAAATCCTAGGAATCTCAGTTTTAGCCACCAAAAAAACAAAAAAAAAAACCCGAGGCTAACAGAAGTTATGAAAGATAACAGAAGATATGAAACAGATAGGAATACCAGACCACCTGACCTGCCTCTTGAGAAATCTGTATGCAGGTCAGGAAGCTACAGTTAGAACTGGACATGGAACAATAGACTAGTTCCAAATAGGGAAAGGAGTACGTCAAGGCTTATATTGTCACCTTGCTTATATTTAACTTATATGCAGAGTATATCATGAGAAACGGTGGGCTGGATGAAGTAAAAGCTGGAATCAAGATTCTCAGGAGAAATATCAATAAACTCAGATATGCTTGCAGATGACACCGCCCTATGGCAGAAAGTGAAGAGGACCTAAAGAGCCTCTTGATGAAAGTGAAAGAACAGAGTGAAAAAGTTGGCTTAAAGATTAACATTCAGAAAACTAAGATCATGACATCTGGTTCCATCACTTCATGGCAAATAGATGAGGAAACAGTGAAAACAGTGGCTGACTTTATATTTTGGGCTCCAAAATCACTGCAGATAGTGATTGCAGCCATGAAATTAAAAAGTGCTTACTCCTTGGAAGGAAGGTTATGACCAACCAAGACAGCATATTAAAAAGCAGAGATATTACTTCACCAACAAAGATCCGTCTAGTCAAGGCCATGGTTTTTCCAGTAGTCATGTATGGATGTGAGAGTTGGACTATAAAGAAAGCTAAGTGCCGAAGAATTGATGCTTTTAAACTGTGGTGTTGGAGAAGCCTCTTGAAAGTCCCTTGGACTGCAAGGAGATCCAACCAGTCCATCCTAAAGGAGATCAGTCCTGAATACTCATTGGAAAGTCTGATGCTGAAGCTGAAACTCTAATACTTTGGCTGTGTGATGTGAAGAACTGACTCATTGGAAAAGACCCTGATGCTGGGAAAGATTGAAGGCGGAAGGGGAAGGGGACGACAGAGGATGAGATGGTTGGATGGCATCATCAACTCAATGGACATGAGTCTGTGTAAACTCTGGGAGTTGGTGATGGACAGGGAGGGCTGGCGTGCTGCAGTCCATGGAGTTGCAAAGAGTCGGACACGACTGAGCGACTGAACTGAACTGTATAGAAGATAAATCTTAGTAAGTTTTAACAGTGGTTAAATATTTGTGCTGTTTGCAATGCCCTGCATATAGTCAAAGCCCAATAAATGTCAATTTCTTACTTTAACTTCCTTTAAAAACCTTGAGGAAGTAGGCTTGTAAAGCAGACCCAACAAGAACCTGCACTTTCTCTCTTTCTGAATGTTGCATACCCAGTCCCCTGGACAGAGCTGTCATTGACTGACCTCTTCAGTTTTTCAACTGTTCTTATCTTTTTCTCATTTACTAGTCCTGACCCCAGGGAGTGTTTGCGGTGGTCTGCTGCTGACGGATCAGGGCTTCACAGACATTCCTCTTCTCTCTAGTGCCAACCATTGAGCCCAGCGAACAACCAATACCACATGTCTGACAGAAAACTGGTCCAGGGCAGAGTCTTAGCAGGTGAGGTAATGTGCAGACCTAACCCACCCATAATAGCTCCTGACATCTCGGTCCAAGAAGAAGAGGGCAAAGGCCTCACCTTGAATTTTTAACCAGAGTCATGTAGCCTTGAAGCAAATATTTTTCTTACTCTGGGATCAGCCTTAATTATACATTTTACTACCACTCCTTCTGAATACACGAATATATTTCAGGTCTATTCTGAGAGGTATGTTGCTAAAGAACTATTTCTTTTAATTCTAGGTAACAGACTTCTCTAAAAATTGTGGCAATGAATTGTTTTCAAATTTATTTGGCTCAATCTGATTCAAGTCTTGGAGTGTCAGAGTTATTTTCAAATTCTTTTACAGCTGAAGTAAATTTTTTTTCAGGTCAATGTAATGTACTTTTGCCTTTCAGCAACTAAATTTTCCTTCAAATATAACATTTGTAAAAATGGTATAATCAATTCAGAAAGAATAAAATCAGTAACATTACCTGCACCTTGAAAGGTTCAAATGTATTAATGGGATGTGTTAGACCATATACAACTTTTTCATTTTCTGCCTCAAATGTCCCTGGAAGAGAAACAATAATGATATCTTTGACTTTCTGTGAATTAAGGAGTTAATTTAATTTTTTAAATGCTTGTACTTTTTACTTACCAAAAATTCTATCCCATATAATAAGAGTTCCAGCAAAATTTTTGTCTATGCAATAACGGTTTCTGCCTATGAGACAAAATATTAAGTATTTTTTAAAAGGAAGTTATACTTTTGAAACAATGATATTCCTAAAAATATCTTTTCACTGAAAACACTAGATTCTATGAAGTGTGTACTCCATCGTCTGGTTAACTCTTTTTCCCACTACATCTGAGGAGGTCTAAGGAAAAAGGAAAATCTAAAAGCCAGACATGTAAAGGTTTTTTGGTTGTTTTTTCCCCTTCACTCCTTGCTTTGAAGATGGTTTGTCCAGCTACAAAAGAAGAAGCAAATGCCTATTTGTAAAATGTGTGGTGACTAGGTTGGGTAATTGTGATGAAATGATACAAAATAATATCATTTTTTTGAGAAATGAAGAAGAAAAAATCAAATATCCTCACCGTGATGAACCCTATGATGGCTAGGAGTATTAAGAATCAGTTCCAAAGGACCAAGGTTATCGATGACCTTTATAAAAGAAAAGGAATATAGTTATTATTAAATTATATCTAATATTTAAGTACTCACCTTAAAATTCCGCATAGGTTATAAAATGCTGCAATTTTCAGAGTCAGAAGAAATTTCTCTATCTTCTGGTGTTTATATTAAGATAGCAATAAGCTCATCATATATTCTAAGAGACAATATAGCATAATAGTGAGGTTAAGAGCTTGATTGCCTCAGTTCAGTTCCTGAATCCTCTATTTACTATTATGCGGTACTAGGGAAATTACTTAAAGTTTTTGTAATTCAATTTTCTTACCTTTAAAATGGGAATAATAATAATGTCTGGCTTCCCTGGTGGCTCAGACAATAAAGAATCTGTCTCCAATGCAGGAGAGTCAGGTTTGATCCCTGGGTTGGGAAGATCCCCAGGAGAAGGAAATGCAACCCACTCGGGTATTCTTGCCTGGAGGATTCCATGGGCAGAGGAGCCTAGAAGGCTACAGCCCCTGGGGTCACAAAGAGTGGGACATGACTGAGGACTAACGCTTTCACTTTAGTACCTACATAATAGTGTTCTGAGGATTACAGATGCTACTGTGTTTAGATGTTACTGTTGCCAAGGCATACTTCTTTCAGGTTTTGTCATTTTATGTTATTCGCCTACCAACTATTCTTTGTTGACTTATAATAACAGAGCATAACTAGCGGAAAGAAAACCAAGTATTACATTCGTTTTCTGGAGTTGGTTTATCGGTCATATAGCAACTTACAATGGCAGTAACATTAGTGTGGGCCTTGCTTAATCATAAACGTTCTCTGACTGTAGACGCCCCATGCTGCAGTCCATTTTTGAGGCATATTCAAAGTCAAATATGTAAAGGGGCCTTATTTTGGAGTTAAAGACACTTTAAAATTTGGTCTAGCATTCTCTAATGTTCTCTTCCAGCATTTCTCACTAAGAATCCATTGTGCCAGACTCTCCAAGAAATGTAGAAACCAGAAAAGTATCATAAAAAAGAGCAGGCCATATATAAAACATTTGTTATGGTATATGATTAATGTTAAACAATATGGGAACTCTTTTCATCTCGATCACATTATTCTTTCTTCCATCAATGATGAGAGATAACAATCTTTTACTTTAATCATAATCTAAATGATCTGTTAGAATCTACATATTACAAAATATGTACATTGTAATGATATTTTAAGAGGTTGCTCACTTCCAAAATTAATATCCTTTTAAAGGATATGTTAATATAAGGAATAAAGTAACAAGTTAAATACTGCCTAAGGGGAAAAAACATCACTGACAGTCATAACACTGACACAAATTTGGCAACAAGTCAATGGTACAAGAAAAAATATAGGGAAATGGGACTGCTCCAAACACAAAGATATTTAAGATACATAACACTCAAATGTATTGTGGGGGATCCTGTTTAGATAAACAAATCAAATATAAAAGACATTTTATAGGCAATGAAAGAAAATTCATTATAAACATGGTATGACATAATAAAAATACTTTTATTAGGAGTCATAATGTCATTGTCATTGCATAAGAAAATGTGGCTGTTTATTGAGTTGTACAACTAAAGTATACATGACATGAAATCTAGGTTTTGCAGCATTATATCTGGAAATTGAAAGTAAAAAAAAAACTAATGAAAATGAATCAAAATCATTATGTTTTTATAGAAATATAGTTGATTCACAATGTTGTGTTACTTTCAGATGTACAGCAAAGTGATTCAGGTATATATAACTATTCTGTTTTCAGATTCTTTTTCACTATAGGTTATTATAAAATATCATAATGATTTTTAAATTTAAGTGATAGAGCTGTGAACATTCACTGCATTATTCTCTCTACTTTTCTGAATGCTTGAAAATTTTTAATAAAAGAAATTACTACTCTGTCATTATACAGTTATGCTCAGTTAGCCAGTTGAAAATTTTAATAGGTCCCTACAGTTCCAAACAAACTTCTAGATTATAACTCTTTATGCAGCAGAGTTTAATCACATTTTGGCAACCTCTGACATTGAAACATCCAATTTACAATTGCAAACGTGGACAGTCGCAGCAGCCTCACAGTCCTCAGCTTGTGGGGTTCTGAAGGTTCCTAATGTAGAAGAATCAGCAGCACTGCCTTGGAACAACGAATGCCGCGACTCTCCATGTGGCAGGTGCAACCAGCATCTCCTTATGAGACTCACTGTTTACACACCTGAAAGAAACAGTCCTTGCCCTGTACCCTGCTGACCAGCTTCTAAGGGCTTCTTGGTTTCCATTACGGAACAGACGTGCAAAGCATACAAATGTTTGCAATGCAAAGGATGTGTAATATTATGTAGGGTATGTTGATTTAGGCCCCTCTCTCTCTTCTTGTCTATTTTCTAATCTATAGTTCTAGTGTCATTTTCAAAGTTATTTCCATATGAAATGTATTATGAGGTCCAAACAACAGACTTTTTGGTTGATTCATAGATCGGAACTCATTTATATATGAAAAACTCTGTTAATTTTTAGTTTCAGGAGTTCAAAATACTGTGGATATATAGCCCTTATATCAGACCACAGTTCTATGAAATAAGGTGCAAAAATATTATCCTACAAATGCATTACTAATGACCAGGAATTGGGAGTGGAGTTAGTGGAAACAACCCTGGATTTTATTGGACTCCATTGCTTTGTACTTGATGGAAAAATATTTGTTGAGAAGAAGAATGGTGATGGATAGAGAACAAAAAAGTGGGATTTCTCAGCAGTCGGGACATTGAAATCTGATGCTTTGCACAGGCCCTGTATCTCTGGCAGAGAACCAGATGGGAAAGGGGAAAAGCATTTATCCTTGTTGTCTCTCTGGTGGCTAACATATGTTACAAAAAACAGACAACAAAAGGGGGTGGAGGAGGCCACACTAACCGGCTTCTGCTCCCCAGATGCATCTCTGAACCCTGGTCCTGATGTGTGTGCAGCCACATGTAAAGCCACACAAATGGTGAGTGAATTCAGATGATGGGAGCTTGGCTGAGGGCATTGTTTTTTTTAACGTCAAGCACTTTTCCTCAAAGAAAATCTTATGCTTCTGCAGGCTAAAGCATGGTGATATCAATACTGAAAGTGAGGTTTTTTTTTTTTTTTTTTTTTTTTTAAACTAAAATGCCAAGTACAACATAGGCAACCACAGTCAAATTTCCTGGTAGTTCCTAGAGTACCTTGGAGCTGGGGAAGACCACCTCGGTGTGGGAGATGATTCATCATTTAGACAGCCCAGTCAGAACCTCTCCTGAAAAAAAAGCCCTTCTGATTCAAAGTCATGGAGAAGCCATTAATAATTAATTAGGATTGAGTGTAACAACTTAATTATCACCCACTTTTGCAAATTCAGTAGTTTAGCAATTCAACTATGTCCAGCTTTGAATCACTTCCTGAAAATATGTTACTGTGAAAATAACTGGAGCTATTCTCAATTTTTAGAAGTTATTGATTTATCTTGTCTTTTTAGATTTAGATGAGTTAATTTAAATTATGAAATTTTGGAATATATAGAGGACTTAAAAAGATAGTACGAGATTGTATTATAACAAAGCATAAAACTGAAGCTCAGAGAAGCTAAATTACTAGTCCAAGTTTAAATATCTTGGAAGGAGCCCGAAAGTCTTCCCAGTTTCAACTCTTATCCTTCTATTGCTCTCTCATGTTGCTTTTAAAAGATACAGCACTTTTTCCATCAAATAAAAGTAATCTACATTTTTAGAACTTTAATGGGAAATGCTAACTAAATGCTTTCTTACTACATTTCAAAATGAAATCCATGCATTTTATAAAGAGCCCAGGAATTTCAGCTTATAAATTGTGCTTATGGTTATTTTAGGCACTTCCAGAGTTTCTTAGATCTCTGAAACAATGGTCTATATTTTGTAGCTATAGTTTTCTGTCAGGATTTTTTATAACCCGAGGGCTATGGATGCCTAGAAAGGCCACGTATTGGCTTCAGAAGGCCAAGAACACCATGAAGTATCTTACCAGATTTTATGAGTATGTGACTATTGGTATTTTTCTTGGGGAAACTATCATTTTCATAGTATATTCAAAGGGATCATTTGGTTCCCAGAGGTTAAGAATCAGTGTCTTAAACAGACAGCTTCTGATTATATCCTTTGCTTTTCTTATTTATATTGTGCTTTTAGTTTCTATATTATTAAAACTTGGGTGCTAATTTCCCATCCAATCTCCAATGATGGTAATTTTAATATTTTTCTGCCTATTTCTTAATATCATTGTTTTCCAAAAAGATTATTTCGTAAGCTGTTTTACTTGTTTAACAATAAACTATTAAAAATGAATAAATAATAAAAGTAACAATTTTGTAAGTATAAGCTCCACCCATTCTATCAATTAACATTTACCCAGCAGAAGTACTCTGGACTGGATTTGTTGAACTGGTCACAAGCTCCTTACTTTTCTCCCCACAAGTATGGTAGATGTAGAAAAGAAGAGTTAAATGTAAAAGTCAGAGAACAGGGGCCATGAGTTTCATCATGTCACTTCCCTTCATCAAAAATAAAACAAACTCAAATGAAAGTATCTTCATAATGAACTAAAGTCCAAACATCTGGAATTCAAAGCTCTTCACAATTCTTCCTCAACACCTTCAGGTTCCATTCTGATCCACTGGAATCATGGGTGTTAGTCGCTCAGTCCTGTCTGACTCTGTGAGACACCATGGACCCAGGGATCTCCATGGGACCGAGGGATCAAATCCAGGTCTCCTGCATTGCAGGTAGATTCTTTATTGTCTGAGCCACAAGGAAAGCCTTTACCTCCAAGACCTAAATTTTCCAGCACTCTTTTTGATTTTCCAAAGGGAATTTCATTTTCCTCTTTCTGAATACACATCAAGAGATCACTACTTTTTTATGTCAGGTTGCCCTATGTTCTAGTTATTTGTATTCATTTCCTATATATTCCAGAAGTTCTATGAAGACAGAAACTGGACCTCTCCCTTCTCGAAGTTTTTCACAGAACATAATAGTAGTGCCTTGCACATCGTGATTGCTCAGCAGGATTGTACTGGAGAGATAAATCTGCCTCCACACTGTTTCTTTTAGGTGGGGATGATTCTTCTTAAAGGGGGGTGATTATGCTCCCAAGGGATGTGTGACAATGTCTGGAGATACATTTGGCTGTCTCAACTGGGGAAAGTAGTATTGTATCTAAAGATTAGTGCACTTTATGGGCTTTGCAGGTGGCACGGTGGTAAAGAACCCATCTGCCAATGCAGGAGACACAAGAGACTCAGGGTCAATCCCTTGTTTGGGAAGATCCCCTGGAGGAAGAAATGGCAGCACATTCCAGGATTCTTGCCTGGAGAATCCCATAGACAGAGGAGCCTGGTAGGCTATAGTACATGGGGTCCCAAAGAGTCAGATATGACTGAGCACACACACACACACACACACACACAATGGGTTTTAGTGCTGCTAAACATCCCAGAGGGCATAGTCCCCCAAAATAAAGTTATCTGATCCAAAATGGCAATAGTTTAAGGCTGAGAATCTCTACATCATGGGTGTGTCTTACTGAGCTCCAGTCTTGTGTAGTTCAGAAGGGAAGCTCTATATAATTTCCACCTTCTAATTGGGAGATCAGAGAGGAAGAGGTACATTAAGGAATGAGCCTGGTAGTCACTCCCAAGGGTGGAGGCAAAAAAATGACTCTCAAGAGTCCTCAGAGATTAAAGCCAGGGAAGTGAATCTAAACATAATGTTCATCCTAGTGAGGTGAAAAATTAAGATGAATAACTAAAATAAAGGGGCTAAAAACAACAACAAAAAGAATTACAAAATCACAGAGGCTAGATGATGGGATGGTTGAATTATGGTAACCACTGGCAGGTGACTTTCTTCAATTATCTTTACATTCTCTTAGAACAGGTTTGTTTGGACTTCAGTTTTAATGAAAAGAATCAGAAACAGAAAATACAGTTTCCTTGTCATCAAGTGCTTTGAAAATTTTTGAGAATTCTCATAACACGTCCCATGCTGTCCCATCCACCCTCCAGTTGCACTCTGAGGAAGCTGAATAACTTAGAGGCCTAAAAGAGTGATGAAATTTCCATAGTATGTGGGCTACCGACCTGAAATAATTTTGCTTTGGAAATTGATAAGCTAAGCAAACTAAGTACATGTGATAAATTAAATATTGAAATGTCTACTATGAACTGGCTGCAATTAATTCTTTCCATGATATACTTCTCAGAAGTCTCTCTCATTACCGTACATTACATGAAAAACGTATCTCCAGTTGAAATAGAAATAGAGTTCACTTAGACTTGAACTCTAAAAGCATTAAAATAAATGTTCAAAATGAGTGTCTTGTCTGAAATTATTTCTTATAAAAACAGCAGTCCATTTTATACATTTCTTAATTAGTTTCATTGATTCTTCTGAGTCTGAAATCTTGGTTAGATTTTTATAACTAAGCGTACAAAAATAATTAATGGTTGCTTAAGTTGGATGACAAGACTTCCTTTCAACAAAAGTAATTCAAGAGAAAAGTATTTCATTTGTCCATATTGCTTAGAAAATTGCTTCTTCTCATCTCACTCTGACTTTTGAGGTTAGGGAAGAGAACTTTCTAAATCTAATTTTTAAAACTTTTAATTCTATTTTTTCCCAATTTTAGAATATGATAATATCACATTCCATTTCTACTCTGCAGTTTTCTATCTGCAAACTGGCACTAAAATGCTGAAACATATTATTAAAAGGTAATAGACATACTTTTAACAACTTACTTTTTAGGAAGAAGACATGAGTTTATAGTTATTTGTAAAATTTCCAAATAAGAGATGCTTACAAATATCCATGCTTCCTGTCTGAGAGGAAAAAATTATAATAGGGAAAATGTGTCTAAAAAGCATGTGTTTTACAGAATTCTCATTATAAAACTGAATGTGCTAACAATATGATAAATGCTGAGGAGTGACTGGGTTGAGCGTGACGTGAAACGAAATCTCCACAATAGAAAAATACCTGCATTCAGATGAGCGTAGGTTAGAGTGACAACATTGAGTCTAACTAGTCAAGACTTCTCCTTACAGCATCATACATGATAGATGTTCCAGAGGGACCCATACCACTGCAGGCCTCTGGGTTTTACTGCATCAGAACTTAAGGGAAAAATATTTATCATCTGCTATAAAAATTATTGTCATGTTATATTTAACTGAGAAATACATGCATGAAGTGCAGTCTAGAAATAGCAAAACTTTTCAGGTGAATTAGTGGGAAGATTCAGTGCAAATCCAAATTAAATTAAAGAGAATAATAGTTATACTATGATTATTTGCCTTTTTTCTATCCAGTTTTCTTTCATTGTTTCTTCCTTTCTTCCCCTCTCTATTTTTTACTTTTTCCTTTTTTTCTTTCAGCTATCTATCCATGGGTGTTTTTGTATAAAAGAATGTGGCGAATCTCTTATTTGGAAAGATCTTTACAATTAACTATAGGCTATTTATAAGCAATTGGTTATAAATATTTCTATGGCATTTCAATAATATATTCCAGTATATTAGTCCCACTTACAGATTATAAATGCGAAGGGCAAAATTATTAATACACAGATTTATTCCTATTAAGGATATTTATTATATGCACTAAACATTAAATCCAAAGTCAAATGTCAATCAACAATTTTAGTTACCAAACTACTGATATGAGTTTTGTATTAGTGTTGGAAATAATCTGTTTCAGCAGATTAAAACCTTCATTTATAAGTCATTATCAAAGTCTATTATTAAAAGCTACTTACAAATAATCAGAGCACGAAGTCTCTTGTCAGCAATTCCATTCATTCTGTAAACTTTTATTGCATTTCTATGAAGTTTGCTAGGTTTTAGAAGTAGAAAGAAATAAAGTAGTTCCCACAGGAAGCATATTACAGGTACTTCCCATAGGAAGCTTATTTACAGTCCATTTCTTCAATGGAAGTATACAGTTATTTCAGAAATAAAATTTTTCCAAAAAGTTATCTTTCTCATAAAATTTTGAGTTTTGGGGGGGAAGGATGAGAAAAATCAGTTTTTTTGTTTGTCTTCAATTGCAATGCCTGATACAGATATTACCTTTGAGCTTATAATAAATTTGAATGTATAATTGGCACAAAAATTATTTAATAAGAAACAGATCGAGTTCCTTTTCCAGATCTCAAGCTGAAAATTACCTTTAATAAAGATTTATGCTTTTATTTAGTTTCCCTTAGTTCAGCTTTGCAAATAGTTCCATTGCTTGTTGCTGGAAAACACTGGAGAAGTCTCCCTTGTTCATGAACTTCATCTGATTATATGGAAATTAAAATAACCTATGTGGGCTACATTTATTCCATAGACATTTACTGAGTGCATATTTTATGGAAAGTACCATGTTAAGGTCTTTTAAAAGGTCACAAAAAAAACCAATAGAAATTAATACAATTTAGTAGCAGGTAAACTAACTATTGATTTAGAGGAAGTATAAGTGACAATGTTAGATTTTATTATTGCATAAATATATATACATATAGTAATATGTTTTTCACTCTCAAGAAAATCTATAACAACTCCTCATAGAAAAAAGGATAAAATACATAAACACTACAAGTCAACAGATTAAAATAATTTTACTTCTTGTTCTGAATTAGTTGATCTTTAAACACCCATTTTTTTCCTTAGGAAAACTTAATCAATCTGAATATTAATGGATAAATTTATATTGTAGAGCACCTGGTGGTGAAATGTAAAAATAAAATCTTAATTACACCCTCCACCAGATCTGTTGTGTTAATTCAAGACAACACATTCAAGTATTTAGACAGATGGCAGTGGAGGTCATATTAGCCTCTGATTTCTCTACAGGGAAGCAAGAGAAAGCAGAGCTCTTAGGATCTACGCTTGTCTGCCTAACTTCACACTTTGAAATCCTCGACAAACGCTGATTTATTCACAGCCAAATGTTTTCCTATCTGATTAGGCAGTTTTCTACTTCAGTAAGCACGTAATATGGAGGTAGCTGAATTTCCACACTAAGGAGTGAAAAAAAATATTTATAGTTTGGAAATAAAACAATCTGGAGGAATCAAGACTGTTGGGATCATAAAGAGCTTCATAGGGAGTAAATTTTTTGATGAATCCATACTGTAGGGTTAAAGAGTTAAAAGCTTAGTTTTAAGAAGAATGAGACTAGGCTATGTTTATACAATAAACAATGGTTTTAAAGGACCACATTTATAATAAATTAGCTTGAAGGCTGATTCTCGTGGCTTATGATTGTATTATTTCTCAAACAAGAGGACAAGAGATGGGCAAGTTAGCATTCTATTTGAATTCACCTCAGTTTACATTTTGATTATGACTTAACTTTTCCTTAAAAAAATGAATGTAAGTAGCTGCTGAAAGTGTTCCTTCAAAGGGAAGTGGATTCCAAGTCACTTTTTTTTTAACAACACTAATTAAATTGACATGGGGAAAATGAAAAATATTCATAAGCACAACTATATAAAACTTCATTCTCGTGTAACCGCATTTTATATTTACAAGTTGGGCAATCAGTGAGAAAAAAAAACCATGTAATTATTATGAGTAGTAGTAGTAACCCTATGTTAAAAGAAAATAACTGATAAACTGAGAGGTTAGGTGAATGTTTCACTCATTCTAAGACTCGGTACATTGTGACTGCCGTGATCATATCCCCAATTTCAGTGTCACTCTGACATTCATTAATCGACAAACAGCAATGAGTACCAACCTTGTACCTGGCCCTAAGTGTCAGATGCTTTCATGAGACAATGGGAAAACAAAGAGGAATAAAATATTGTCCTTGTCTTCAAGAAATTTACTGTCAGTTCCTACAGTCCTTGTGCTCAAACTTCATCACATCCATGTTCAATTGAATCTCTAAAGGTCCTGTTCAAAACGAAGTTTTTCTACACTAACTCTCCAAAGATTTAGACTCTGGAGGTCTTAGAAGGGGACCATGATTCCACATCTTAAATAAGCACAAATCATTCCGATGCACAGTAGTTATACTAGCTTCTATTATCTCTGTCTCTGTCTCACCAATTCCAATTAGTAGTTTAGTATATTTTTTTGTTCTTTCATAATTGCCATTCATTGAAAACATATTATTTTCCAGACTATGTACTTAACACACGCTATTTCATTAATCCTAACACATGCCTATAGGATAGGTAAGTCTACTTTCACTTAAAAGATTTGGAAACAAGGCCAGAGATTTTAAATAGCTTTACTAAGTATCTGTACCCACCCCTTCAACAAAGGGTACAGAACTACTATTAAGTAGGTACTTTTAGATTCTGGGAACACACTAGTGAAGAGGTTGTATAAACCTCTAACAGAGGATAGACTTCTCTTTGACTGTAAAATCTGTATTCTTAGCCATTAAGTTTTATTACTCCCTTTCACCTGAAATGTCTTCCTCTTCAATTCTGGTTATAGAGTCCTATCTCATTTCTTGTGTCTGAAGGCCTCCAGCCCTTTCACAACAGACACTTTGTAATTGATGATCTATGATTTTTTAAATAGTATATTGACAACCTTCAGGAAATTCAATAAAATTCTTAAAATTTCACCAAGTTTTTCCTTCGGGAAAGATTCACCAGAACCCAACAGTTTCTGGAAGGAGGCTGTGATTCTCAAATTGTTAATAATAAGGGGTACCAAATCAGGTCAGAAAATTGGAATCCCACTTTGGCCCTAGTAAGGGAGTAAGGAGAGCACAAGTGCTGAGAAATGTCTCAACTTATTTCAAGAACAAAAGGTTTATTATATTAGGTACTATTGGAATAAGCATTAGATAGAAAAATAGCATGATTTTTGTTAAAGTAAGCATTTTTCAAAAGCACAGATTTTGAAATATAACTTACTTCTCTCAAATTCCTTAAAATTCCAAAAGATAAGGAATCACTACCCTCGAAAATTCACATTCTACTAAGGGAGATATGAAATAAGTATATTCTACATATAAATGCAAATATGTACACACCATATATTTACTAATATCTAACACTAATAATTATTAATGTTACAACAAGCTATTTAAGTACTGTTACTTATCTTTATTTCATTTTATATGTATATATTTATATCATATATGAATGTATACATGTAAACAGATGTTCACACAAGAGATTAGGGACGTTTGCTTCCATCAAAGAACTCAGACAATAATTGGAGAAACAGCTAAGCAATAAACACAATACAGTGGTATAAGAATAAAACCACCATTATTAACTGAATGCTTCCTACGTGCAGAAATCGATACGTCATCTCATTTATGCCACCCAACAAAGCCCATGCTCTTAATCATTAACTGTCAATATGGAAACAGATTAAAAAAAAAAAAAACAAGACAGGGATACTGTCAAGAAAAGTGCACTTAACATTAAGTGGTGAAAAAGAGACATTTCAGAGTAACTGGTAGTTGAGCTGCATCATGGAGAATGTTTGGAAAAAGGCAAAGAGAGAGCCTGGACAAGTACAGAGAGGAAAAAAACGTGTTCACTGTGCTTAGGGAGCAAAAAGTTGTGTAGTCAGCTGATCCGGCTGACTAATGGGATGGGATTGGAGAGGGAAGCAAGGTCATAGTTCATGGTCGCTGAAATCTGTGGATGGATTTACGGTGTCTGATTCTATCTTGGAGGTAGGCGAGAGCCATTTATTATGAAAATGTCTGTTGTTAATGTTGGCTGTGTCCTGATATTGTTTGGGTTCTAAAAAGATCATCACAGTTGTATGCAAGTATATAGGAGAGAAAGGAATCAATGAACACAGGGTAAAAAAAACCAGAATTTTGTTATAACCACCTATGTAACAGATGATAAGGGTCTAAACTAAGGTGAGGCAGTTAGAAATGAAAAGGAAAAGAGAGATAAAAGAGCTGTTTAGGAGGAAAACTCAACAAGTATACCATGAATACTTCAAGAGAGTGAAAGTTTGTGCTAGTAACAACTATGCCAGAAACAAAGATGTATAACTGGGGATGCACCAGACAACCTGGGACATCACTGAGAGATGGGAACTCAATGATACAAGATTTCAAAGGAGGGAAAAACAGATACTTGTTTACCAGGATTTGAATCATACATCAGCTACTAATAGCTGGAACAGCACTAGTTTCTTCATCTCGATATAGCTCAGTTTCCTCATTCTGAATAGACAATAGGGCTGCATTAATAAATACAATGTATGATCAAATGAACACATCTTGTGACACACTTAGCATAGTGACTGACGTGAGCTACACAGGTGTAGCAGTGTGTGAGAAACTTGAAATGCAAGAAATTTAGACTTTGCTCAGCAAGCAGTGGGGCTTCCCAGATGGCGCTATTGGTCAAGACCCCGCTTGCGAATGCAGGAGACGTGGTTTGATCCCTGGGTCAGGAAGATTCCTTGAAGGAGGGCATGGCAACCCACTCCAGTATTCTTGCCTGGAGAAGTCCATGGACAGAGAAGCCTGGCGGGCTACAGTCCATGGGGTTGCAAAGAGTCAGACACAACTGAAGCAATTGGCATGCAGGCACAGCAAGCAACAGAACATCACCAGCGAACTTCCAGCAGATGTAGCCTCTGAGAACAGACTAAATTTCTGGAGGGACAAGTAGACAGGTGTAAAGGTCACACAACAGTTTGTGACAGGCAAGATTACAACTGAGTTCTGTCTTAACCAATTGCTGCTGTTGTTCAGTCACTAAGTTATGACCGACTCAATAGTCACCAGGCTCCCCTCAAGGTGTTCTCCAGGCAATACTGGAGTGGCTTGCTGTTCCCTACTGCAGAGGATCTTCCTAACCCAGGGATTGAACCTCTGTCTTCCTGCATGGCAGGCAGATTCTTTACCACTGACTCACCAGGGAAGCCCCTAAGTAATCAATAGCCTTGATCTTTTCACTGTACCATACTGGTTCTTTATGAACTCTGTTGTTATCAGCCACAGTATGCTGAGACATAATCAAATGAAATTTTGTTTGTAGAAGAAGTGTGATATGTAAGTACTGGCATAACATTAGTTCTGAGCCAGCTACATAACCTTATATAAACCACAGAGTCTCAAATTATTAGCTTTAAAGTGATGCTGTTTGCTCAGAGTTGGTGAATATAAAAATTCCAGTTTTCTAAAGTTATCTATTAAATTTCTGGTATGATTTCCTGCTGCATGTACTTCTCCATGCCCCTTAAAATAAAGCCCCTTTAACTAAAGTTACTTGAATGAATATACATTCTTTACAAACTGTAAAAGTTTAATATGCCTTTGGTGACTCAAATTATTTTATGGGAATTAAATGAAAAATTTTTGCTTGGCACATACTGGATGTTTAATACATGGTGGCTATTTTATTACAACATTAAGATGAGAAATGAACCATCTATAGAGAAGCTGTATAGTGTATTGAATGAAAACAAGGAATCTGCATCCTGACTACTTGGTAAAAAGCTGAGCTATGACATTTACTAATTATGTGACCCAGAGTAAGTTACTTAGTATATTTAATTTGAGGAAATAGTATTACCTAATTGATAGAGTTGTTATGAAGATTTAATGAGATAATATTTGTTAAGATGCTTAAAATTGAATATTTACATATTTTTATAATTTAATAAAATAACAAAATTAATTTAATTTTAAATGAATAATAAATTGAATTATATAATAATTTAATAAAATGCTAAAAAAAGGAATGCTATATATGTATATGATAAACAAAATGAAATAAGTAAACAAAGGGAAACATTATCTAATCCTATTTTCCTTGTGGTATCTCAGCAATAACAGCTATCAGTAATGGAAAATTATTGGTATGGGATGATTGTAACTGTTTATCCTCATTAACTTGTCTAACTTTTTTTTTTTCAGAATTTTCAAGCTCAGTTAATTTTCCTTCTTCTAGAATATTACACTTCATTATTCCAGTCTTTAACCCTATTTTGGTGTTTTGTTATTATGCACAAGGATAGCAATGTAGCAGGCACTTAGTGAATGTCTGTGGTATATAAAAATTAAGATATTTAAAAAGATACAATAAACAAGGCAAATTTAATAATTTGGTGTATTGATTAGTTTCTAAATCACACAAAAAGTTTATTTAGTATACCTGAACAGTGCACTCATAATAATGATCTCAAACTCTTATAGTTAAGAATGGATTTTTTTCCTAAAGTAAATTTGTGCATTAACTAGTTATTCAACTCTAAAATCCAACTGCATTTATTCTTAATAGTAACTTAGTATGACCTAAAATATAGACAAATGACCATAATGATGGCTAGGAATGAATAGTAAGTGACATACCATAAAATAGATATCTAGAGGGTAAAAATAGAAAAAAAATAATAAATGCACTGAAAAAATTTTTAGTACTTTTTATGCCACTTCTTCTAATAAACAGACTGTAATATAAACTATCTTTCATAATCTTTACAACAATTCTATGTGTTTTTATTATTTTTATTTTACATATGAAGAAACTGAAGCACAGAAAGGTAAACAGTTCAAAGTTGCAGTGATGATTGATAATAAGCAAAACATGGAAACAACCCAAATGTCCATGGACACATGAATGGATAAAGAAGATGTAGTACACAAATATAATGGAATGCTACTCATCCATAAAAAAGAATAAAATAATTTCATTTGAAGAAACAGAATTTAAATGCATTAGTATAATTAAGACTTAGAGGAAAAGATAGTCATAATAGGTGACAATTTCAGCAGAGAAATAAAAATTCTAAAACTTAAAGCATAATATCTGATGTTAGAAATCCAGTGAGTGGGCTTAAAAAAAATGGATTGATGAGAGCAAATAAAACGATAAGTGAACTTGAAGACAAATTAATCAAAATTATACAATCTAGATTTTGAAAAGTGAAATGTTAAAAATTTTGGATTACTATTATTTAATGAGTCAATATTGAATAGTCTAATAAACATGTATTTGGAGTCCCAAAAGAGTACAGTGAGATGGTATAGATATAATATTTAAGGAAATAACATGCAGATTTTTTCCCCAAAATTTGATTTAAAATATACTGTCTGTGAACTCTAACCAATAAGGCAAGAAAAATAAATAACATAAACACAGGAAAGAAGGAAATAAAAACTGTAAGTCATAAATAGAAAACATTCCTTGTTGTTGTTGTTTATTTGCTAAGTCATGTCTAACTCTGGCAGCGCCATGGACTGTAGCCTGCCAGGATCCATTGTCCATGAGATTTCCCAGGCAAGAATACTGGAGTCGGTTGTCATTTCCTGCTCCAGGGGATCTTCCCAGCCCAGGGATTGAACTTATGTCTCCTGCATTGGCAGGTAGATTCTTTACCACTGGGCCACCTGGGAAGCCCCCAGAACATTGCAGAGCCTCTTAAAACAGATTAGTTTAAACTTGTACAAACAATTCTTCCTATGAAGATATAGTAATCAATAAAGTAAATTATTTGTATAAGAGACAAACCAATGAAAAAGAAGTCAAAAGTTTGATCTAACCACATATATGGTCAATTTCTTTTCAAGAAAGGACTCAGATAATCCAATGGATAAAAGAAAGCTTCCACAATAAATAACCCTGGAGTAAGTGAATGTGTGCATAGAAATAATAAATTTTGACCCTTACTAAATACTATTCACAAAAATTTACTCCAGTGTTACATACCCAAAGTTAAAATTCAAACTCAAAAGTTTCTGAAAGTAATCCTAGCATAATTTCTCTCAGAGTTTATGAAAGCAAATATTTCTTAGAGAAAATATGACTAAACTAAATAACTAAAGGTTTAATGATAAATTAATCTTCAAAATTTAATATTTCTTTTCATGAAAAGTCATCAAGAAGAAAATGAAAAGGCATACCTAGGGAATGAAAATGAATATATTTAAAATATAAATATAAAATGCATATACTTAACAATGATTTATATCTAGAGTCTATAACAAATTTCAACAGATCAATTAGGCTAACAACATATAAATTATCTTATGTGAAATGAATCACCAGCCCAGGTTTGATGCATGATACAGGGTGCTCAGGGCTGGTGCACCAGGATGAACCAGAGGGATGGAATCGGGAGGGAGGTGGGAAAAAAAATTAAAAAAATAAAATTACTGTAGTGAAATAGCCTTAGGACACATGAGAAATATACAGTTTAAAAAGCAATATTTTCAAAGAATTATATATCAGTTTTACCTAATATTAGCCATAGGATTTGTTTACTACTTCTTGAGATAAATTTTCCTTTATCACAAAAAAGAAAAAGTCTGAACAATCATACATTTATTTAGTGGACACTGCTTTAATGCATCAGTGCCCAATAAATACATACAATACTGCTAAAGATCATTAGTTACTAGGGTAGTATTATCACAAAATGATAACTCTTAATCCTTATTAGAATGGGTAGAATGAAGGTTAACATTTCATTTTTATCCTATCTCTCAGCCATCCCAAATATCGCTCTCCTGGGAAAACAGTCAGTACCCAAGTATACTTCTAGAGGCATTTTAGGTACATGTGAACATGTAAAACAGATGTTTTTTAGCATACAAAAACAGAGTTGTTTTTTAGCACACGAATAGTAGTATATACTAGACTCTGTTGTGTAACTTGGGGTATTTGGAGATCCATTCATATTAGTACATAAAGAGATCACTCATATTTATAACTGAAAATAATGTTCCATATAGAAGCTCCAGTTCAACACTATTAAAATCATCAAATCATATGGTTCAAATCTTCAATATCAAATAATTATATTTTCTATTTCTTTACTCAACCATCACCTGATATGTTTATGAACAATATGCTAACCCAAAGTTAAGTGAAATCAAATGCATGATAAAGTTACTGCTATTACTGTATTGTCTAAATCAGTTAACACTTATCATCCGAGAGTTAGTTGCTCAGTGTCTGACTCTTTGAGACTCCATGGACTGTAGCCCACCAGGCTCCTCTGTCCTTGGACTTCTCCAAGCAAGAATACTGGAGGAGGTTGCCATTTCCTTCTCCAGGGGATATTCCCAACCTAGGGATCAAACCCGGGTCTCCCATATTACAAGCAGATTCTTTGCTGTTTGAGCCAATAGGGAGTCTAATATCTTAAAAAATAATTCCAATATTCCACAGTTACTAAGTTTAAAGCATATTAAATATTGTTTTTTCTAATTATATGTAGAAAACTCACAAGAAAAATTGCAAAACTGTATATTGCAGACACCAGATGAATGAACAATAAACAAAAATGTAGTCATAAAAACTAAGCAGCAGTGTATACTTTGAAGCAGAATGTTTTATAACTATTCCCCAAAAACGAAGGAGATAGATGATACTATTTTCACTGAAGTAACTCAAAACTAAGCAAAAAAATTCATTTTAAACTCATTATAAACTCTATATGACCTACTTTAGCTCTCATTTACAGTTTTTCAAAAATACGTTAGTTTGTTTTTTTCCTCCCTCTTATCCTATCTGATTAAAAGGAATAAACTTCTCTTCACTTTTAGAAAATCACTCCTTCCTTAAGGCCAGATTCCTCTCTGTTTAAGGAGTGATTTTACGGTTGTCAACAGAAGCAAAATAACTGTAAGAAATCAACCCTCCATCCAGGTACGGACAGAGGTCTTCGGTCAACAAGGCCATATCTATGGCTCATGTACTGCTTCTGTTGAATGGAGCCCCAAGGATTACTTCTGAAGTTAAACAGTGCCAAAGTGGCCTAAAGGGGCTAACATACTTTAAAGTCACGGAGTGGGTATTTCTCTAGGCTAAAGCCCATTGTTTCCAGCTTTTGTTTCTTAATCTAATATGTATTCACCTTTAAAAAGTAGGGCAAAAGCATGATAATTTTTTTTCTTTTAAAAAGGGGGTCTTCTCCCTCCAGTTCTCTGTATCACTTGATACAGTTTTCTCCATCAATTCTCTATATTACTCTCTAGAGGCAGCCACTGCTATGAATCTCTTGGCTCTACTTCCCGAGTGGTCTTGTTATTAGTAAAAATTATAGTATGATGTCTATGATAATCAATGTAATAAAGGACACAGCTGCAAAAAAATCTTAGCAATGTACTCACAGCTAATGTATAATTTAAAATTCCAGGAACTTTAATTTCAGAAGGCATGTTCTTACTTCTGTGCAGCTCAACTGTACATGATACAGTCCTTGCAAAAGTACAAAGTATGACACAAGTGAGAGGCTCTAATGCACTGCTTTCAAGTTAGGAGTGAAGCTACATGGAGCTTCTGAGCCTAAATGTCTGACTACTGACTTTCCTCCACTCTCCACTTTCTTCCTAGGAACTCAAGCCCTGGCTCAGGGACTTTTCGGATGGCTATAGGGAAAGGCGGAAGTTGCTTAGGCACCATTGTTCTGCATCCAGACTAATGCTAGACCCAACACATGGCATGACCTGGAGCAGAGCTGCTATAAAAATGTAATTCTCCTTTAACCCCTCTGTGTAAATCATCGGAAAGTTTCCCTCCACTGATTTAAACAAATTTGGTCTTTGACCTCTGGAGTCAGAACTGGCCTCAACCACTCTTTCAGATGGTTGTAGTATTGACTGTTTGATGTATGTCAGCTACCATAAAACGCAATACTATTTCATGACAGATCTTCACATAATGCCACATATGTCCAAAGTTATGGTAACAGTCTCTTTATTCCAAGTAAATCAGTAGCATGAAATACTGCAGATTAATGAAATAATGCACTTTGTTGTATCAAGCCTTGGCATCTACTGCAGCTGTGATTTGTGGTATTGTTCAACCAGTTGCAACACCTGTCAACATGCTTCCTCTAGGACTTCAAAAGGCTTCCGATAAATACCAAATGCTCAAAAGGGTTCTCATGTGCATAGTAAGAATTTTTCTGGGTCTGTGATTTTGGGTATTTAGCAACCAGAGCAGTATGATAGTTCATAAAACAATCAGTTTCTTAATGATCTATCGGCAAACATTCAAATCTGACAATTTGAAATACCACAGAAGACCTAAGAAGTTATACTTGTCCACTTTTTCTGCAGGAAAAAAACCTTCATATACTGAACACTCTTTAAGTAAAACCTAAACTCTAAAATTAGAGCAAGATTTCCAATCAAAACATATTTTGATAATTTCTTTAAAATTAAGCTTCACAAGGGATTTTCAAGCAGTGTCAATTAACTGATAAATACATATATATATAAATGTATAACTATTATATATCTTATATAATTAAATATTGCCTATTATATAACAAATTATATTATAAATATAAATTATTATACTAATATATTAAACACATAAACAAAGTAATCACAAATATATACTTTATATACATATATATTTACAGATAAATTTATATCTCTAAATTGAGATGAATTTCAACATCTTTGGTGAACAATGTTTAATAAAGTGTAATACAGGAAGATATTGTATTGAATACAGTATTAAAATGTTTTGGTACTTAATAGTTCAAAAAATTGTTTTATTTAATTGAGACCAACTGGCCTCATTGGTTCTTATAAACTTTGCAATATATATTCAGTAAAAAGGAATAAAAATGAACAGATGTTTCTCCTTAAAGAAGGCAGACAAAGATTTTTCTTACACAATAAATCAGTTGCTAGTGGAATTCCAGGACATTGCTTTAGGCTATTTAGGTAGAAAACTTAGAGAAAAAAATTACCTCTGTATGGATCCAAAACTGGTAGAGGAGATTGAACTGAAGATGAACAGCATATACTGAAGGTGGTACGAAGAGGGCCAGGGGAGAGTAGAATATCTGAAAGATTAAAACATTGTACATTTGCACATAGGATTTCTTAACATAACATATACTATTACTAATGGTTCAACATTCTGAGTCTATACTTCAGTGAATATGCCTTATTCTTTAGCAAATACATCTTATTCTGTATACTTTATTGTCATGTTTGACTTTGCAACATTAATTTTCCACATGATGATAATGTTATAGACATGTTGAAGCTAAGTCCACTGGACTTCTGCTTTACTGTTTGTCTGGCTATAATAGCATACACAGTAGATTATTTCCTTAATTTTGAAAAGGTTGGGTATATTTCCTAGAAGTAAAGAGGCTTTTTACTATACACAAAAATAGTTTCTTTAAGTAAAAAAAAAAATGTAGGAGCATGTTCCTTTATATCTTCACAGCTCCTAAACACTGTATCATTATGACATTCTGAGTAATAAAATGGAATTATAATAAAAGAAAATAACTTCATATGAGAAGAGGATAGAATACGTTTTCCGTTTAATTTTTTTTCTTCTCTTTTGTGGTTTACAATATCTCTTGATGTTTTCAAAGTTATTAAGGAAAGGGCTATGATATTGTGCCATCGTGGAAAAAGTTTCGAAGGTCCCTATTTCCTAACAGACGGAAATGCCTCCGCCTTGGAAAAACAACTTGTGCTTAAACCACAGAACTGGTTAGAATCAACTAACAAGCACAATCTGCTGTGTGCTCCTAATGACTTTGGTCCCCAAGAGTGGATTCATGTTGTGAGAAGACATTTTGTCAAGTGAAAAACTAAATAACCAAATAGGAAGAAAAAGAAGCTGACTTCCACTTACATTGTGGGATTTATAAAGCTAATATTTCCAAAAGATGAGATATTTTTTTAAAAAAATATGTTTTCAGAATATTACAATTTTATTTCTGAATCATTTTAAAGCTTTTGTTCTCAACTAGACCAAATATTATTTCAACAATGTTTAGTAATGATGATGTATTTGAAATGAGACATTTGTGTAAACTCTTGTAGTTTTTGTTTCAAATTTTAAGTCATGAAAAATCTTAACTGTCATCTAAATTCATTATTAAGCATTGGGTTAGATTAGTGAGCAACAAAAGAACACTGGGCTCTTATTCAAGACATTCCCTTTTAAGCCTTCATTCCACTACAGAATCACTCTGTAATATTTACAAATGTCTTAAACTTCTCAAGGCTCCAGTTTCCAGTTCAAATGAATGGTGAAGGAGAAGACCATTTGAAATCCAGCCATCTTTTTAGTTCTAAAAGATCTCTAGTATTTTTATTTAATTATAGTAATATATTATAACAGTTCTCTTATAATAGGTTAATAACAATATTTGAAAAACATGCATGTTCTATAGTTTAACTATTTTGTTTAATAAGTTAAGGAATATTTTAGAAAGTTTGAGATGTAAATAAAAATGTAGAACAAGCTTATCTGGGATGCTTACTAAACAGTTCTATTTGGTAAAGCAGTGTATTCAAGATGTACATTTAAAGTTCATTATGATTCCTTAAAGTGTGAAAAAATAGTCATTTGAGATAACAACAGTTATTATGGGAAAGGGTGTTCTTTCCCATAATCAGAAAAATTATGAAGAGGTGAGTTAGGCAAGTGAATTTTCTTTATATGGTAAAGAAACTTCACTTGCCTAACTCAAGTCTGTGAACCCAAACGACAAGTCTGTGAACCCAAAGAACACTTCCTTAAGGAATTTTCCGTAATATTAGATTTCCTAAACATGTATTTGTAGAACCATGCTCTTGAATTGGAAGACTCAATATTCTAACATGAACATACTATTCAAGGCAATATGCAGATTCATTGCAATCTCTATCAAATTACCAATGGTATTTTTCTCAGAACTGGAACCAAGAGAATGAAAAAAACAATTAAATTTGCATGGAAACACAAAAGACCCAAAATAGCCAAATCAAGCTTGAGAAAGAAGAATGAAACTGGAGGAATAACTTTCCTTGACTTCAGACTATATTACAAAACTACAATACTCAAAACAGTATGGTACTGACACAAAGCCAGACACATAGATCAATGGAAAAGGACAGAAAGCCCAGAAATAAACCCATGCATTCATGGTCAATCAATCTATGACAAAGGAAGACAGAATATATAATGGAGAAAACACTGTCTCTTCAATAATTGGTTCTGGGAAAACTGGAGAGCTATATGTAAAGGAAAAAAATCAGAACATTTTCCAATACCATATACAAAAAGAATCTCAAATTGGATTAACAACCTAAATATAGGATGGGATATGATAAAATATCTAGAGTAAAACACAGATAGAACACTCTTTGACATAACTTGTAGCAAATTTTTTTCTGGATCCATCACCTAAAGCAATGGAAACAGAAGTAAAAATAAACAAATGGGACTTAATTAAATATAAAAATCTTTCACAGAACAAAGGAAACCATAAACAAAAATACAAAATATGGAATGGGAGAAAATATTTGCAAAGAATGCAACTGATAAGGGCTTAATTTCAAAAATATACAAACAGCTAATATATTCTAATATCAAAAAGCACATCAACTGATGAATGGATAAGAAAGCTGTGGTACATATACACAATGGAATATTACTCAGCATTAAAAAAAATTCATTTGAATCAGTTCAACTCAGGTGGATGGAACTCGAGCCTGTTATCCAGAGTGAAGTAAGCCAGAAGGAGAAACAAAAATACAGTATATTAATGCATATATATGGAATTTAGAAAGATGGTTAGGAGAACCCTGCATGTGAGACATCAAAAGAAACACAGATGTATAGAACAATCTCGTGGACTCTGTGGAAGAGGGCAATGGTGGGATGATATGGGAGAATGGCATTGAAACATGTTAATTATCATATGGGAAATCAATCGCCAGCCCAGGTTTGATGCTCGGGGCTGGTGCACTGATATGTCCCAGGGGGAGGGAATCGGGAGGAAGGAGGGAGAGGGGTTCTGGAGGGGGAGCATATGTATACCCATGACGGATTCATGTCAATGTATAGCAAAACCAACACAATAAAGTAAAGAAAATTTAAAAAAACAGCAAACAATTAAAAAAAAAAAAGAGCAGAAACAGAGATTTCTCCAAATAAGATACACAGATGGCAAAGAGGCACATGAAAATATGCTCAACATTGCTAATTATTACAGAAACACAAATGAAAAATACAGTGAGGTATTACCTCACACCAGTCAGAATGGCCACCATAAACAACAACTACAACAAAAAACTCTAAAAATAATAAATGCTGGAAAGTATGTTGAGAATTTCTCTTGGTGCATATTAAATTGGTACAGTCACTATGAAGAACAGTATGGAGGTTCCTTAAAAAACTAATAATAGAGTTACCATGTGATCCTGCAATCCCACTCCTGGCAATATATATGAGGAAAACTCTAATTTGAAAAAATACATGCACCTCAATGTTCATAGCAGCCCTTTTTTTCAACAGTAAGGATATAGAAGCAACCAAAATATCCAATGACAGATGAATGGATAAAGAAGATATGGTACATACACACAATGGAATATTACTC
This sequence comes from Antilocapra americana, assembly GCA_007570785.1. Classification (NCBI taxonomy): domain Eukaryota; kingdom Metazoa; phylum Chordata; class Mammalia; order Artiodactyla; family Antilocapridae; genus Antilocapra; species Antilocapra americana. The sequence continues at coordinate 17,062,825 of ML661346.1, forward strand.
AGCCATTCAAAAATAAGGAAATAATGCTAGTGGCTTCAAGAAGCATGGATCTAGACATTATAATGCTAAGGGAAATAAGTCAGAGAAAGACAAATATCATATGATATCACATACATGAAATGAAAATATGATAAAAATGAATTTATTTATAAAGCAGAAATAGACTCCCAGGAATAGAAAGCAAATTTATGGATATCCAAGGGGAAAGAGGGTTTCCCACGTGGTGCTAGAGGTGAAGAATCTGCCTATCAATGCAGGAGACAGAAGAGATGTGGATTTGATCCCTGGGTCAGGAAGATTACCTGGAGGAGGGCATGGCAACCCACTCCAGTACTCTTGCCTAGAGAATCCCACGAAAAGAAGAGCCTGGTAGGCTATGGTCCACAGGGTCACATAGAGTCAGACATGACTGAAGGGACTTAGCACAAGCATACAAGGGGAAAGAAAGGAGGGGTTGGGATAAATTAGAAATTTGGGATTAACAGATACATATTACTATACACAAACTAGATAAACAACAAGGACCTACTAAAGCACAAGGAAGTAAAAACTAGATAAACAATAAGGATCTACTACAGCACAGGAACTTATAGTTCAGTTCCCTATAAAATAGGTTATATCTTATAACAACCTATAATGGGGAAGACATGAATAAATTTTTCATATATTTATAAATGCATTTTATAAACATTAATATATTTTATAAATGTTTTCATATATTTATACATATATATATATATATATATATACACACACATATACATATATGTAACTGAATCATTTTATCCAAATTAAAAAACGCTTGCTCCTTGGAAGAAAAGCTATCACAAACCTAGACAGCATACTAAAAAGCAGTGACATTACTTTGCCAACAAAAGTCCGTATTGTCAAAGCAATGGTTTTTCAAGTAGTCATGTATGGATGCAGAGAAGGCAATGGCAACGCACTCCAGTGTTCTTGCCTGGAGAATTCCAGGGATGGCGGAGCCTGGTGGGCTGCCATCTATGGGGTCGCACAGGGTCGGGCACGTCTGATGTAACTTAGCAGCAGCAGCAGCAGCACGTATGGATGAGAGTTGGACCATAAAGAAGGCTGAGTGCCGAAGAAGTGATGCATTTGAACTGTGGTGTTGGAGAAGACTCTTGAGAGTCCCTTGGACTGCAAGGAGATCAAATCAGTCCATCCTAAAGGAGATCAGTCCTGAATATTCATTGGAAGGACTGATGTTGAAGCTGAAGCTCCAATACTTTGGTCACCTGATGCAAACAGCTGACTCATTAGAAAAGACCCTAATGCTACAAAAGACTGGAGGCAGGAGAAGAAGGGGATGACAAGAGATGAGATGGTTGGATGGCTGGACTCTATGGACATTGAGTTTGAGCAAGCTCCAGGAGATGGTAAAGGACAGGGAAGCCTGGCATGCTGCAGTCTATTGGGTCACAAAGATTTGAACACAACTGAACAACTGAATAACAATATATTTAACTGAACATATATTTAATTGAATCACTATGCTGTATACCAGACACATTATAAATCAACTATACTTCAATTAAAAAACTGATGAAACAATGTCTCAAATCCTACCAATCAGTAAATATAATCATGAACTGACAATTAGAAAAATGAACTCAGACTGAATTCCAAAAAATGAAATTTCTAATAAGAAAGAAAAACATATGTCAGGGAATAAATCACATGAATCATATTAAAATTAATTTCTTGTGATTAATATAATACTGTAAAAAGAGACTAATGATACATTTAAGTTCCAATTTCTAAAACTGAAAACAACTTAGTAAATTACATCCAGTTCTGTGAATTCTTCTTATATATTCTATTTCCAAATCCTATACAGTGTTTAAAAATCAGTTTAAATGCTACTTTCGTCATAAAGCTTCTGATGGTACTAATTTTTCAGAAGAAATTTATTCTTCCTCAAATTTAAACTCTCAGTATGTAGGCCAGATGATATGATACTCTTTTCCAAATATATCCACTTCAGCCATGCATTCAAACCCATGTTATTCGGACTCCAAGACTTTTTAGCCTAAAATTACACTATTGAAAGTAAAAAGGAAAGTTGATCAATCATGTCCAACTCTTTGCAAACCCTTCGGCCTATAGCCTGCCAGGCTCCTCTATCCATGGAATTCTCCAGGCAACAATACTGGAGTGAGTAGCCATTCCCTTCTCCAGGGCATCTTCTCACCTAGGGATTGAACATGGGTCTCCCACACTGCAGGCAGATTCTGTTCCACCAGGGAAGCCTAGCCTGGGTTATTTTTCTTATCCTTTTATAAATGCCATATATAATGGGGTTATAAAGGAAAGAAACAACACAAATCTGTAAATTTGTGAGGAGAGAATAATAAGTCTTGGGGTAACCTTACTGCAGTGGTGAGATGACTGGATTTCATTCTGTTCATCAGGTAAGTGGGGCAGGCATGGGTGATGTGAGGAACATCATAACGAAGAACCAACATGGTCCTGAGGAGGGACCATATGTATCCTGGCATTGCTGAAGTTGTTGGGAGAAGGCAGCAAGAGATTGGATGGAGCCATGGAGTCTCAAGGATTCTGTGAACTCCCTTGATAGGACTACATTGAAGTGTGAGCTTGTGTGCATGAGGAAATGTGTGATTTCTAAAGAAACAATCTATATGAGATGAGATGGTTGGATGGCATCACTAACTCGATGGACGTGAGTTTGAGCAAGTTCTGGGAGTTGGTGATGGACAGGGAAGCCTGGCATGCTGCAGTCCATGGGGTTTCAAAAATTGGACACAACTGAGCAACTGAACTAACCTGAACTGAAAGGCTAACAGAACACACTGATTATAGCGAACATCCTTTTCCAACACAGGAGATGACTCTACACATGGACATCACCAGATAGTCAATGCCAAAATCAGATTGATTGTATTCTTTGCAACCGAAGAGGAGAAAGTCTATACAAAAAGATCTGGAGCTGACTGTGACTCAGACCATCAGCTCCTTATTGCAAAATTGAAGCTTAAGTTAAAGAAACTATGGAAAACCACTAGACCATTCAGGTATGACCTGAATCAAATCCCTTATGACTATTCAGTGGAGGTAATGAATAGATTCAAGGGCTTAGGCCTGGTACACAGAGTGCCTGAAGAGCTATGGATGAAGTGTCATAATACAGGAGGCAGTGACCAAAACCATCCCAAAGAAAAGGAAATGCAAGAAAGCAGTGGGATTGTTTGTGGAGGATTTAATTCCCTTTTTTTTTTTTTGACAAGGTAACTCATGATAGTCCTTTATTTATTTGTTTATTTATTACTTCATAATATTGTATTGGTTTTACCATACATTTACATGAATCCGCCATGGGTGTACATGTGTTCCCCATCCTGAAACCCCCTCCCACCTCCCTCCCCATCCCATCCCTCTGGGTCATCCCAGTGTACCAGCCCTGAGCACCCTATATCATGCATGGAACCTGGACTGACGATTGGTTTCACATATGATAATATACATGTTTCAATGCCATTCTCCCATATCATCCCGCCCTTGCCCTCTCCCATAGAGTCCAAAAGACTGTTCTATACATCTGTGTCTCCTTTGCTGTCTCGCATACAGGATTATCATTACCATCTTTCTAAATTCCATATATACACATTAGTATACTGTATTGGTGTTTTTCTTTCTGGCTTACTTCACTCTGTATAATAGGCTCCAGTTTCATCTACCTCATTAGAACTGATTCGAATGTATTCTTTTTTTTTTTTTTAATTGTTTTTGCCATACATTGTCATGATATCACCATGGGTTTACATATGCTTCCCCTCCGGAACCCCCCTCCCTCTTCCCTCCCCCCCGCCGGGAAATCTCGAATGTATTCTTTTTAATGGCTGAGTAATAGTCAATTGTGTATATGTACCACAGCTTCCTTATCCATTCATCCGCTGATGCACATAGCTGAGAAAAGAAGAGAAACAAAAGAAAAGGGAGAAAGGGAAAGATACATCCAATTGAATGCAGAGTTCCAAAGAAGAGCAAGGAGAGATAATAAGGCCTTCTTAAATGAACAATGCAAAGAAATAGAGGAAAACAATAAAATGGAAATGGCTAGAGATCTCTCCAAGAAAACTGCTGAGTTCAAGGGAATATTTCAAACAATGATGGGCATGATAAAGGATAAAAGAAGAAAGGACTTTAAAGAATCATAAGAGGTTAATAAGAGGAGGCAAGAATAGATAGAGATACTATACAAGAAAGGTCTTAATAATTGGGATAACCACAATGGTGTGGTCACTCACCTAGGACCAGACATCTTGGGGTATGAGTTCAAAGCTAGTGGAGATAATGGAAATCCAGCTGTGCTATTTCAAATCCTAAAAGATGATGTTGTTAAAGTACTGCACTCAGTATATCAGCAAATATGGAAAACTCAGCAGTGGGCACAGGGCTGTAAAAGGTCAGTTTTCATTCCAATCCAAAGAAAGGCAATGTCAAAGGATGTTCAAACTACCATACAGTTGCACTCATTTCACATGCTAGTAAGGTTATGCTCAAAATTCTTCAAGCTAGGCTTCAGTAGTATGTGAACTGAGAAATTTTAGTTGTACAAGGTGGGTTTAGAAAAGGCAGAGGAACCAGAGATCAAATTGCCAACATTAGATGGATCATTAAAAAGGCAAGGAGATTCCAGAAAACCATCTATTTTGCTTCAATGACTATGCTAAAGCCTTTGACTATGTGCATCACAACAAATTGTGGAAAATTCTTAAATCAATAGGAATACCAGGCCACCTGACCTGTTTTCTGAGAAACCTATATGCAGGTCTAGAAGCAACAGTTAGAATCAGACATGGAACAACACACTGGTTCAAAATTGGGAAAGGAGTAGTATAAGGCTACTAGCATAGTATACTACTAGAAGTAGTATAAGGCTGTATATTGTCACCCTGTTTATGAACGTCTATGAAGAGTACATCATGTGGAATGCCAGGCTGGATGAATCACAAGCTGGAATCAAGATTACTGGGAGAAATATCAACAACCTCAGATACGCAGATGACATCACCCAAATGGCAGAAAGCAAAGAGGAACTAAATAGCGTTTTGATGAGCATGAAAGAGTAGAGTGAAAATGCTGGCTTAAAACTCAACATTCAATAGATAAGATAAGAAAGCTGTGGTACATATACACAATGGAATATTACTCAGCATTAAAAAAAAAATTCATTTGAAGCAATTCTACTCAGATGGACGAAACTGGAGCCCATTATCCAGAGTGAAGTAAGCCAGAAGCAAAAACAACAATACAGTATATTAACGCATAAATATGGAATTTAGAAAGACAGTAACGAGAACCCAACATGGGAGACAACAAAAGGAACACAGATGTATAGAATAGACTCGTGGACTTTGTGGATGAGGGTAAGGGTGGGATGAGATGGGAGAAGGGCATTGAAGCATGTTAATTGTCATGTGTCTAATCAATCGCCAGCCCAGGATTGATGCTCAGGACTGGTGCAGAGAGATTTCCCGGGAGGGAGGGAGGAGGGAGGGGGGTTCCAGAGGGGAAGCATATGTAAACTCATGGTGATATCATGACAATGTATGGCAAAAACAATAAAAAAAAAAAAAACCTCAACATTCAAAAACTAAGATCATGGCATCCAGTGCCATTGCTTCATTGCAAATTGAAGGGGATAAAATGGAAGCAGTAACAGATTTTATTTCCCTTGACTGCAAAATCATTGTGGATGGTGACTGCAGCCATGAAATTAAAAGACACTTGTTCCTTTTAAGGATAGTTATGACAAAGCTTGACAGAGTATTGAAAAGCAGAGATACCACTTTGCCAACAAAGGTGCATATAGTCGAAATGACGGTTTTTCCAGTAGTCACGTATGTATGTGAGAGTTGGACCATAAAGAAAGCTGAGTGCCCAAGAATTGATACTTTCAAATTGTGGTGCTGGAGAAGACTCTTGAGAGTCCCTTGGACAGCAAGGAGATCAAATCAGACAATCCTAAAGGATATCAATGCTGAATATTCACTGGAAGGACTGATGCTGAAGCTGAAGCTCCAATATTGTGGCCACCAGATGTGAAAAGCCAACTCATTGGAAAAGAACCTGATGCTGGGAAAGACTGAATTCAAGAGGAGAAAGGGGAAGCAGACAAGGAGATGGTTAGAAAGCCTCACCGACCGAATGGACATGAATCAGAGCAAACTCTGGGAGACAGTGAAGGACAGGGAAGTATGGAGTGCTGTAGTCCATGGGGTCCAAATAGTCAGCTTAGCGAATGAACTTAGTCATTCATTGTTCAGCTTAGCGAATGAACAACCAGAAACAGCAACAGACACTGGTTAAACCAGAGAGGGAGCCTTTTAATGTGATTACAAGGAGACTGAATTTATCCTAGACCAGGAGAGAGTAGTTAATGTACATGGCTTTTTAAGCTTGTGAGAAATTTTAAAATGGCATGAAATCCTATTTCTATAGCCCAGTGAAAAATCATATACATTCAACCACAGTAGTAGCTGTAGGGATGGAGAAGCAGAATACTTGCAAGAGATCTATGGATTTGGTAACTATTTAAACATGGGAGATGAGAGAAACAGAGGAGAGTCAGAAGACACCCAGATTTCTGGCTTGTGTAAAGAATGATATTTCATCAGGATGGTGTACAGGAGGAAGACTAGATTTATAAGTTTCAACCTAGGGGATATTGTGTTGAAGAGCTTGAGGAATATTCAAAGGAAGCTGTTGAGTAAGCAATATGTCCTACAAATATGAATTAAACTAAAAAATGACCTTGGATTTGCAGCAATGGATCAGTGAGGCAGTGGGCCTACAATCAAAACCTCAGTAGGTTTAAGAATCATTCAAAGAGAATGATGAAATAGAAGCAGGTTTGATTTACTTCTCTTTTTCTCTGAGAACAAGGAAGAAAAGAGCTAGAAATATTTCTTGAATATAAGATATGGATGAGGGAGCAGATTATGTACATGTATGTATGGTGTGTGTGTATAGAGATATGTGTATGTATAGAGGTGTGTGTGTGTGTGTAGGTGTGTGTATGTATAGGTGTGTGTGTGTGTGTGTGTGTGTGTGTAGGTATATATGTACGCATAGGTGTGTGTGTGTGTGTGTATGCAGAGTTGTGTGTGTGTGAGTGTGTGTATGTTTTAATGTGAGAAACATGAGTATATTTATGGTGTATTCAGAAAAAAGTCAGTTGAGAGGAAGAAGAATAAATGCCAAGAGTTGGCGATAAGACAAAGTTCAAGAGAGAAACAAAGTAGAAGCAATGTCACCAACCTAAGAATTGTTGTCATTGTTCTTTTAGTCGCTAAGTTGTGTCTGACTTTTTTTTGTGACCCCATGGACTGTATTCCACCACGCTCCTTTGTCTATGGGATTTCCCAGGTAAGAATACTGGAGGGGGTTGCCATTTCCTTCACCAGGGGATCTTTCTGACCCAGGGATCGAACCCACATCTCCTGCATTGGCAGGTGGATTCTTTACCACTGAACCACCAGAGAAGCTCTATCTAAGGGTTAGATCTCTTGAAGAGAGGTGAACATTTTCTACAAAACTGGAGGTTAAAATGTATATGTACTTGTGAATTCACAAATCTTAATGAAAATATCTGAGCAGAAGAAAAAAGAGGGAAAACCAGAAAAACTCTCATTTCTCAGTGAAGTTTTAAATTCATACATTGGCTGATAAAAGAAAGAGGCAACAGTAGAGATGAGATCTTGAGAAAACTGCAGAGTTCTAGAAAGGCTTCCACCAGGCAGGGGGAGGCTTATGTTTATATCTTGGCAAATATCACTGACAGCTCATCTGCATCTGGAAGCCATTCATGGAGAGACACCAAGCTCCCAGTTGGGACTGGAGGACTTCATGGTGCTTGACAAGCTGAGAATAGGGGTGATGTAGGGTGACCACATTCAAGCAAGGCTAGGGGACCTACAGGCAGATGTAACAGAACAAAGTAGCTTGTGCTTGCCAGGGTGTAGGTGTTAGTCACTCAGCCATGCCCAACTCTTTGTGATTCCACGGACTATAGACCACTAGGTTCCTCAGTCCATGGTATTCTCCAAGTAACAATACTGGAGTGGGTTTCCATTCCCTTCTCCAGGGGATCTTCCTGACCCTGTGCTGCAGGCAGGTTCTTTACCATCTGAGCCACCAGGGAAGCCTTTGAAGTCCTTGCCAGAGTCCTTGGAATTAAGCATCTTAGACTAGACGTAGTAGGAAACATATGCTGAGAATATGTGCTTGTGTTTGTACTTCATTCAGTTCAGTTCAGTTCATTCACTCAGTCATGTCTGACTCTTTGCAGCTCCGTGGAATGCAGCATGCCAGGCCTCCCTGTCCATCACCAACTCCGAGAGTTCACTCAAGCTTATGTCCATTGAGTCGGTGATGCCATCCAATCATCTCATCCTCTGTTGTCCCCTTCTCCTACCGCCTTCAATCTTTCCCAACATCAGGGTCTTTTCAAATGAGTCAGTTCTTCGCATCAGGTGGCCAAAGTGTTGGAGTTTCAGCTTCAGCATCAGTTCTTCCAGTGAATAATCAGGACTTATTTCATTTAGGATGGACTGGTTGGATACTCTTGCAGTCTAAGGGAATCTCAAGAGTCTTCTCTAACACCACAGTTCAAAAGCATCAATTCTTCAGTGCTCAGATTCCTTTATAGCCTAACTCTCATATCCATACATGATTACTGGAAAACCAAAGCTTTGACTAAATGGACCTTTGTTAGTAAAGTAATGTCTCTGCTTTTTAATATGCTATCTAGGTTGGTCTTAACTTTCCTTCTGAGAAGTAAACGTCTTTTAATTTCGTGGCTGCAATCATCATCTGCTATGATTTTGGAGCCCCCAAAAATAAAGTCAGCCACTGTTTCCACAGTTTCCCCATATATTTGCCATGAAGTGATGGGGCCAGATGCCATGATCTTAGTTTTCTGAATGAGCTTTAAGCCAACTTTTTAGCTGTTCTCCTTCACTTTCACCAAGAGGCTTTTTAGTTCTTCTTCATTTTCTGCCATAAGGATGTTGTCATATACATATCTGAGGTTATTGATATTTCTCACAGCAATCTTGATCCAGTTTGTGCTTCATCCAGCCCCGCATTTCTCATGATGTTCTCTGTATATAAGTTAAATAAGCAATGTGACAATATACAGTCTCGACATAGTCCTTTCCCTATTTGGAACCAGTCTGTTGTTCCATGTCAAGTTCTAACTGTAGCTTCCTGATCTGCATACAGGTTTCTCAAAAGATAGGTCAGGTGGTCTGGTATCCCAATCTCTTTAAGATTTTTCCACAGTCTCTTTAACAATTTTCCAAGTGTGTCTACTTAGAAAGTCTTTGTTTCTGAATTACTTCATTCTGTATAACAGGCTCTAGATTCATCCACCTCCTTAGAAGTGACTTAAGTGTAGTAAGTCAGAAAGAGAAAGACAAATACCGTATATTAACATGTATATATATATAACCTAGAAATATGGTGTTGATGATCCCATTTGCAGGGCAGCAAAGGAGACACAGATGTAAAGAACAGACTTTTGGACTCAGTAGGAGAAACAGAGGGCAGGATGCTTAGAGAGAATAGCATTGAAACATATATATTATCATATGTAAAATAGATAACAAGTACAAGTTTGATGTCTAAAGCAGGGGACCCAAAGCCAGAGCTCTGTGACAACCTGAAGGGATGGGGTGCGGAAGGCGATGGGGGGCAGAGTTCAGGATGGAGGTGACATATGAATTCCTATGGCCAATTCATACTGATGTATGGCAAAACCCATCACAATAGTTTAAAGTAATTATCCTCCAATTAAAATTAATTAATAAAAATAAAACAGGAAAAATATTTTTATCTTTAAGAAATCTAGGTGCACCTTCTTTTCTCATTTCTGTGCTCTTAGCCATTTCCCCCTTTCCTCATTCCACCTTTTTATACATCCTATATTCTCACCATAATCATGCTGTGAAGGGTTGAGTTATGTCTCTTACAAAGGGAGATTTGGACATGGACATGAACAGAGGAAAAATTCCATGTGAAGAGGAAGGCAGAAATCAGAGTGATAACCTCTATCATCAAAAGAATACCAAAACCTGCCAGCAAACCACCAGAAGGAAACAACCTCGCTGATATTCTCATTTTCAATTTCTAGCCTCCAGAACTATGAGACAATGCATTTCACTTGTTCCAAGTCACAGAGCTTTGGCTTCTTTGTCAGGGCAATTCTAAGAAAATAATATGTGTACCATATACCATACGCATATGTATGCACCATATATTGTATGCATATCCCCTAAATTTGCCATCCCTTAATTTTATCATATATGTGCTAGGTTACTTCAGTTGTGTTTGACTCTCTGCGACCCCATGAACTGTAGCCCACCAGGCTCCTCTGTCCATAGGGATTCTCTAGCCAAGAATACTAGAGTGGGTTGCCATGCCCTCCTCCAGGGGATTTTCCCAACCCAGGGATTGAACCCCAGTCTCTTATGTCTCCTGTATTGGCAGGCAGGTTCTTTACCATTAGTGCCACCTGGGAGGCCCCAATAATTTTGTGGTTTCGTAGACATTCTCATTCCACGTAATGTTCCACTTAAAACCATATTCATGGCAAAATTTTTATTCTTCTTACAGATTGGGCTCAAGCCTCTACTGTTCTGCCATGCTTCCCTTGACCCTCCAGGGTTCTCAGAGCAGATACAACTTTCTACAGTCTCAACAACTTGTATTACCATGGTTTAGGGCTGCCTCAATCTTTCAAAGGAAAAAAAAATCACCTTTAAAGAATAGAAGTTCGTATCTTACTTCTCTTCATAACCCCAACCTCTGCTACCATGAAGACTTCTACCAGTCAAAAGTGCATATGCAAAAAAACAAAACAAAACAAAACACAAGTGAATGTACTTCTCAAAACAACAACATGTGAAGGGAATTGAGTATTTTAGCCACTTGTACCTGTTTTTCTAAAGTGCCAATAAGTTGATGCGGTTTTATGTAGAGTACCTCACTATGATAGAGGCTTCCTTGGCAGCAATGCAGGAGATCTGGCCAGGAAGTTCCCCTGGAGAAGAACTGACACCCCACTCCAATATTCTTGCCTGGGAAAGCCCATAGACAGAGGAGCCTGGCAGGCTACCCTCCATGGCATTAAAAAGAGTCAGACATAACTGAGAGACTGAGCGCACATGTATGCTTCACTATGACCCCCTTATTTATCCTTCATTGTAAGGACTACAAATGACTATTGTAAAGAGAAGTATCAAACGTCAAGGGAAAATTTTATTCTTACCCAATTTCAAAGCAAGTCAGTAAACAGCAAAATAGTTCCATTTTGCTGATCTATGCTGCACTCAGGGATCTGAAACAGGTCATGACACAAACTGGTAGAGGGCTTCGTTTATTTAACGTCTGGACACAAACTTTGCTTTAGTAGCTGTCTCGGAGTGGAGGTTGAAGGTAGTGAAGGAAGACCATGGAGTTCTGGGGCAAGGTCTTGAGAGAGGTTTTGTTTTCTCACTTCGTGGGGGGGCTCAAGGCATGCTTTCCTTCCATGACATAAGAGTTATGAGAATTTTATCCCCAGTGAATTTGACTGCATTACATCAAAGTTGTTAGTTTCTTGTGTCTATTTGTTCACATTTATCTTTATAGAACTCCAACTCCCTCTATATTGAAAAATACTCTTTGCTTATGTAGTTTGGCAGGGAGTACATTGTAATAAAAAGATCTGAGATTTTGTCAAAAGTTTCTCTGCAGTTTTATGTGTAATATAAAAACAATATTATACATGTGAATCATACTTGATATAGTTCAAAGAATTTACACACTCATTATTTAAGGTGATCCTCAAATAAAAATATGAGAAGGCAGAGAAAATATTAATTGCCTAATTTCATGTACAAAATCACTGAGATTCAAACATTACTTAATTGGTTCAGGGTGGCAAATCTAGCTAGTAATTTATTTAAGGCTGGGACCCAGACTTTTTTTTCCCAGTTAATTGTTCTCTTCTGTTTTCTAAATGAAATTAATATTTATTTTGAAACTACTGTGCTCAAAAATAATATCATACCTTAGCATATTCTCTAACTTACATCAGTTTTCACAAATTGATGTTATAACTATATGTCTTTCCTTTGATGCTGGCTAAAATTTACTTCTTTTTTGATTTTTTAATGCACTCTAAACATATTTAACTAATTCTTATAATATTGATAATATTAATCTAAAAACAAGTATCTCTGAGAGATACTACAGAATCTAAAAAGAAATTATGTAACCCAGTCATTCAAATTAAGTGTTTATCATTTTTACTAAGCTTTTAAAAGAAGTACTCAGCTTATTGAAATGTGTAGCTTACTACTTCCCATTCAATAGCTTCATATGTTATGTAAATATGTTAAACTATCTTTTATTACAAAAAATAAATAACTTACTTACCCTGTACTAAGTTTTTGAGAATCTACCTATTAGAACACAAACACTTAAATTATTTCACACTGTGGCTTTTTCATATCGACAACTATAAAACTTTGATTTCCTTCATTCATGTTATGTGCATTTATTAAGCACTAACTGCATTGGGTACTTTATATATGCTAGTATAATAAAAGTGAAAAATAGAAACAGATTCATTTCCTTTAAATTTATATGCTGGCATGAAAGTCAACAATGCAAATGATAAATATTTACAATAGAGATATAAGGCTGGTAGCTCAGCTGGTGAAGAATCTGCCTGCAATGCAGGAGACCTCAGAGTTGGTAAAGAATTGGCCTGCAATGCAGGAGACCTTGGTTAGATTCCTGGGCCAGGAAGCTTCCCTGGAGAAGGGATAGGCTACCCACTCCAGTGGTAAAGAGACGGTAATGCATCTATCTGCCTGCAATGCAGGAGAACTGGGTTTGCTCCCTGGGTTGGGAAGATTCCCTGGAGGTGAGCATGGCTAACCCACTCCAGTATTCTTGCCTGGAGAATCCCATGGGTAGAGGAGCCTGGCGAGCTAAAGTCCATGGGTTCACAAAGAGTTGGATACAACTGAACCACTAAGTACAAGCATGCAGGACAAAAAGAAAAGCAACTTGGGGAAAGCTATGTAGAAAGGAATTGAATCTTGAGGGAGATAATCAAAGGTAAAGCAGAAATGACTTTCTAGGCAGAAATACATGCATGTTCAATAAAAACCAGGGCATTATGTCACAATAGATTTAGAGAATTGAAAACTAATTGCTCAGCTGGACATGGAGTAACAATGGGGGAGGGATGAAAATGAGATCAGAAAGACAGGTTGGATCAGATTTAGACCAGCTCTGCCTGTGATAAAGACTCTATGATGTTCCTTTCTAACAGCTATAAATGAGTTTAGTTTGTTCTGAGCAGGCATATTGGAACAGTAACAGTGAGTGATGGATTGAGGGATTAAGAATGGAAACATGGTTACTTTAATACCAGCCCAGGTGAAGTCACTTCATTGCTATCTGATTCTTAGAGACCCTGTGGATTATAGCCCTCCAGGTTCCTCTGCCCATGGGATTCTCTAGGCAGGAATACTGGAGTGTGGGTTGCCATGCCTTCCTTCAGGGGATCTTCTTGACTCAGGGATCAAATCCATTTCTCTTAGGTCTTCTGCACTGTTTTGCATGTTCTTAACCACTGAGCCACCTGGGAAGCCTGGTTACTTTAGAATAACAGCTGATTTAAAATAGCATGGAGGACAACCTCAGAGACCTCTGGGACAATGTTAAACGCACCAACATTCGAATCATAGGAGTCCCAGAAGAAGAAGGCGAAAAGAAAGATCATGAGAAAACACTTGAGGAGATAATAGTTGAAAACTTCCCTAAAATGAGGAAGGAAATAGCCACCCAAGTCCAAGAAACCCAGAGAGTCCGAAACAGGATAAACCCAAGGCAAAACACCCCAAGACCCATATTAATCAAATTAACGAAGATCAAACACAAAGAACAAATATTAAAAGCAGCAAGGGAAAAACAACAAATAACCCACAAGGGGAATCCCATAAGGATAACAGCTGATCTCTCAATAGAAACTCTTCAGGCCAGAAGGGAATGGCAGGACATACTTAAAGTGATGAAAGAGAAAAACCTACAACCCAGATTACTGTACCCATCAAAGATCTCATTCAAATTTGAAGGAGAAATCAAAAGCCTTACAGACAAGCAAAAGCTGAGAGAATTCAGCAACACCAAACCAGCTCTTCAACAAATGCTAAAGGATCTTCCCTAGAAAGGAATCACAGAAAGGGTGTATAAACTTGAACCCAAAACAACAAAGTAAATGGCAACGGGATCACACTTATCAATCATTACCTTAAACGTAAATGGGTTGACTGCCCCAACCAAAAGACAAAGACTGGCTGAATGGATACAAAAACAAGACCCCTATATATGGTGTCTACAAGAGACCCACCTCAAACCTAGGGACACATACAGACTGAAAGTAAAGGGCTGGAAAAAGATATTTCATGCAAATAGAGACCAAAGAAAGCAGGAGTAGCAATACTCATGTCAGATAAAATAGACTGAAATAAAGGCTGTGAAAAGAGACAAAGAAGGACACTACATATGATCAAAGGATCAATCTAAGAATAAGATATAACAATTATAAACATATATGCACCCAACATAGGAGCACCACAATATATAAGGCAAATGCTAACAAATATGAAAAGGGAAATTAACAGTAACACAATAATAGTGGGAGACTTTAATACTCCACTCACACCTATGGATAGATCAATTAAATAGAAAATTAGCAAGGAAACACAAATTTTAAATGATGCAATGGACCAGTTAGATCTAATTGATATCTATAGGACATTACACCTTAAAACAATGAATTTCACCTTTTTCTCAAGTGCACACGGAAACTTCCTCAGGATAGATCACATCCTGGGCCATGAATCTAACCTTTGTAAATTCAAAAAAACTGAAATCATCTCAAGCATCTTTTCTGATCACAATGCAGTAAGATTAGATGTCAACTACAGGAAAAAAAAACTATTAAAAATACAAACATATGGAGGCTAAACAACACAGTTCTGAATAACCAACAAATCACAAAAGAAATAAAAAAAGAAGTCAAAATATGCATAGAAATCAATGAAAAGGAAAACACAACAACCCAAAACCTATGGAATTCAGTAAAAGCAGTGCTAATGGGAAGGTTCATAGAAATACAAGCCCTATCTCAAGAAACAGGAGAGAAATCAAATAAATAACCTAACTTTACACATAAAGCAACTAGAAAAGGAAGAAATGAAGAACCCCAGGGTTAGAAGAAGGAAAGAAATGACAAAAATTAGGGCAGAAATAAATGCAAAAGAAACAAGAGAGACCATATCAAAAATCAACAAAGCTAAAAGCTGGTTCTTCAAGAAGATAAATAAAATAGACAAACCATTAGCCAGACTCATCAAGAAAAAAAGGCAGAATAATTAAATCAACAAAATTTGAAATGAAAATGGAGAGATCACAACAGACAGCACAGAAATACAAAGGATCATGAGACTACTATCAGCAGCTATATGCCAATAAAATGGACAACTTGGAAGAAATGGCCAAATTCTTAGAAAAGTACAACTTGCCAAAACTGAACCAGGAAGAAATAGAAAATCTTAACTGACCCATCATAAGCACAGAAATCGAAATCATAATCAGAAATCTTCCAACAAACAAAAGCCCAGGAGCAGATGGCTTCACAGGTGAATTCTACTAAAAATTTAGAGAAGAGCTAACACCTATCCTACTCAAACTCTTCCAGAAAATTGTAGAAGAAGGTAAACTTCCAAACTCATTCTATGAGGCCACCATCACCCTAATACCAAAACCAGAAAATGATACCACAAAAAAAGAAAACTACAGGCCAATATCACTGATAAACATAGATGCAAAAATCCTCAACAAAATTGTAGCAAATAGAATCCAACAATATATTAAACAGATCATACCTCATGACCAAGTGCGCTTTATCCCAGGGATGCAAGGATTCTTGAATATTTGCAAATCAATCAATGTGATATACCACATTAACAAATTGAAAGATAAAAACCATATGATTATCTCAATAAATGCACAGAAAGCCTTTGAAAAAATTTAACATCCATTTATGATAAAAACTCCCCAGAAAGCAGGAATAGAAGGAACATACCTCAACATAATAAAAAGCTATATATGACAAAACCACAGCAAACATGATCTTCAATGGTGAAAAATTGAAATAATGTCCCCTAAAGTCAGGAACAAGACAAGGGTGTCCACTCTCACCGCTACTATTCAACAGTTTTTGAAGTTTTGGCCACAGCAATCAGAGCAGAAAAAAAATAAATAAAAGGAATCTAGATTGGAAAAGAAGAATTAAAACTCTCACTCTTTGCAGATGACATGATCCTCTATATAGAAAACCCAAAGACTCCACCAGAAAATTGCTAGAGCTAATCAGTGAATATAGTAAAGTTGCAGGATATAAAATTAACATACAGAAATCCCTTGCATTCCTATCCACTAACAATGAGAAAACAGAAAGAGAAATTAAGGAAACAATTCCATTCACCATTGCAACAAAAAGAATAAAATACTTTGGAATTAATCTACCTAAAGAAACAAAAGACTTATATAGAGAAAACTATAAAACACTGATGAAAGAAATCAAAAGGACACAAATAGATGGAGAAATATACCATGTTCATGGATCAGAAGAATCAATATAGTGAAAATGAGTACAGTAGTATTCAAAGTAATCTATAGATTCAATGGAATCCCTATCAAGCTACCAATAGTATTTTCAGAGAATTAGAACAAATAACTTCACAATTTGTATGGAATTACAAAAAATCTTGAATAGCCAAAGCAATCTTGAGAAAGAAGAATGGAACTAGAGGAATCAACCTGCCTGACTTCAGGCTATACTACAAAGCCACAGTCATCAAGACAGTTTGGTACTGGCACAAAGACAGAAACATAAATCAATGGAACAAAATAGAAAGACCAGAGATAAATCCATGCACCTATGGACACCTTATCTTTGACAAAGGAGGCAAGAATATACAATGGAGAAAAGACAACCTCTTTAACAAGTGGTGCTGGGAAAACTGGACAGCCACTTGTAAAAGAATGAAACTAGAACACTTTCTAACACCATACACAAAAATAAACTCAAAATGGGTCAAAGATCTAAACATAAGACCACAAACTATAAAACTCCTAGAGGAAAACATAGGCAAAACACTCTCCGACGTAAACCAAAGCAGGATCCTCTATGACCCAGAATACTGGAAATAAAAGCACAAATAAACAAATGGGACCTAAGTAAAATTAAAAGCTTCTGCACAACAAAGGAAACTAAAAGCAAGGTGAAAAGGCAGCCCTCAGAATGGGAGAAAATAATAGCAAATGAAGCAACGGACAGACAATTAATCTCAAAAATATACAAGCAACTCCTGAAGCTCAATTCCAGAAAAATAAACAACCCAATCAAAAAGTGGGCCAAAGAACTCAACAGACATTTCTCCAAAGAACACATAAAAATGGCTAACAAACACATTAAAAGATGCTCAACATCACTCATTCTCAGAGAAATACAAATCAAAACCACAATGAGGTACCACTTTACACCAGTCAGAATGGCTGCCATCCAAAAGTCTACAAGCAATAAATGCTGGAGAGGATGTGGAGAAAAGGGAACCCTCTTACACTGTTGGTGGGAATGCAAACTAGTACAGCCACTATGGAGAACAGTGCGGAGATTCCTTAAAAAACTGAAAATAGAACTGCCATATGACCCAGCAATCCCACTGCTGGGCATACACACCAAGGAAACCAGAATTGAAAGAGACACGTGTACCCCAATGTTCATCACCACACTATTTACAATAGCCAGGACATGGAGCAACCTAGATGTCCGTCAACTGATGAATGGATAAGAAAGCTGTGGTACATATATACAATGGAATATTACTCAGCCATTAAAAAGAATTCATTTGAATCAGTTCTACTCAGGTGGACAAAACTGGAGCCTATTATACAGAGTGAAGTAAGCCAGAAGGAAAAACACCAATACAGTATACTAATGCATATATATGGAATTTAGAAAGATGGTAACGATAACCCTGTATGCGAGACAGCAAAAGAGACGCAGATGTATAGAACAGTCTTTTGGACTCTATGGGAGAGGGCAAGGGGCATTGGGGTTGATACGGGAGAACGGCACTGAAACATGTAAATTATCATATGTGAAATCAATCGCCAGCCCAGGTTTGATGCTAGACACAGGATGCTCAGGGCTGGTGCACCGGGATGACCCAGAGAGATGGGATGGGGAGGTGAGAGGGGGGTTCTGGAAGGAGAATGCGTGTATACCCATGGCGGACTCATGTCAATGTATGGCAAAACCAACACGATAATATAAAGAAAAAAAATAAACTGCATCAAAACAATTAAGGAACTGACAGTGGTTCATTACTTCTAACTAAACTCCACACCTTATTTAAACTTCACTAGTTCTGTTTCTCCCCACTAATGTGCTTTTTCTACCTTAGGATCCATCTAAGATAAAACATTATGTTTAGTTTTTATATGATAGCCTCCTCTGATCTGTGATTGTTACTCAGACACTCTTTACACTCTCAAATATTGGTTAGTTATTTGTGTAGAATGTCACTCAATTTGAGATTGACACATGTCTTTTCTTATAGTTAGACTGGGTTATGGGTTTTCGTGACAGAGACCATGGGGGTAAATACTCATTCCCATGTATCTTGTCATAGGGTACGTACTATCACCAGCATACATTTTTTATCACATCTTATCAAATGGTACCTGCTACCAAGATGTCACTGCTGATGTTAACTTTGATCTTTGATTGATTGATTGCTAAGTTTCTCCATTGTAAAGTTAAATTCTCAACCCAAATTTTGTCCCCTTTCCATACTCTATTCTTTGTAAAGGAGTTTTTAAAGTAGAGCCCAGTGATTAAGACTCTGTACTCCCACTGCAGCAGGGACAGTTTCCATCCCTGGTTGTGGAACTAAGATCCCACATGCTGTACAGCATAAAAATAAATATATAAATAGAGTGAAGTCCAAGAGTAAAAGCGGTAAATCGGGCATTAATTCCAGTTTCCTGGAAAGGGGCATTATCTACAGATATCACTTCAAATTCTTTAGGGTATTTCATTTTCTGTTTGCTTGCTCCTATTTATTTACATATTCAATCATTGATCTATGTCATTGTGGACTGATTTCAAGTGTATTTGAAATATATGGGCTTCCCTGGTGGCTCATATGGTAAAGAATCTGCCTACAATACAGGAGAGCCAGGTTTGACCCCTAGTTGGGAAGATCCCTTGGAGGAAAGCATGCAACCCATTCCAGTATTCTTGCCTGGAAAATCCCATGAACAGAGGAGCCTGGTGGGCTACAGTCCATGGAGTCACAAAAAGTCAGATACAACTGAGCAACAGTCATCTTCACTTTCACATGGCAGTGTTGACTAATTTTAAATGTATTTATTTTATGCTTTGGATTATAACTTCACACTATGTTATGTATTAAATTGTTCCACATTATGGCCATTGGGAGATCCTTCAAGTTGCCTATTGTATCCCCCTGATTGATCCCATTCTTTTATTTTTTGAGTACTTCTAAAGCTAAGTTCTGAATATAAAGCTTTAGCTTTCAGATTATTTTATTTATAAAGTGGGAATAAAATGAGATGCTAATCCTGACCCTAGTATATATTACACAATATTCATGAGTCTAGACACGTTTTACTATTTGCAAAGTGAAGAGACATCATGTTTAAGGCATTATATTAAGATATATAATAAAAGACTGAATAGCAAGTAAAACCATATATTTAATTACATAATAAATAAGCCTCACTTAAACTGCACTCCCAGAAGGGGCAACATAGGGATACGGGATTAAGATGTATAAACTATAATGTACAAAATAAACTACACAGATATATTCTACAATATAGGAAATATAGCTGATATTTTACAGCAACTATAAATTGAGTACAACCTTTATAACTGTGAATCACTATTTTGTATACTTGCAACACATTACATTGTTTCATACTTCAATAAAAAATGAATCAATAATTTGATGGAGGGAAAGGTACTCCATTAATTGTAGCTCTTTGGGGATGAGTAATGTTAAATTAGCCAAAACCGGGTTTTAGAAATGCAAAATGTACGTTATAAATTCTTGAATTTTCAATTCTCATTTTAAACTACTTTAAATGACAGGTATACCCCCTTAATTTTCATAGTAATATGAAAGAAAATACTCTGAGCTTACTCTTGCCTTTCATTTCACAAATCAGTTTATTATTTGCTCTAAAATACCTTATTGCCTTAGTAACTACCAAATTATATGCCTTATGTAGCTGTGTCAATGAAGACAATCCTACAAAATACTCAAAGAAAATGAAGAGAGCTGACAGCTCTTTTTGATTTTAATGTGTAGGCAGACCTATCATAGAGTGACAAGCTTCATAGACCATCTAAGTTATCTTCAAACACACCTACAGATATTAACCAAGAATCCAGGCTGATTTACAGTCCCTTCCTTTCATGTCTCTACTGCACATCCTTTCTTCCTCCCCATCTCCACCCCAGATTAGCAGGTTGTGATGCATTCCCAATGCTAGTTTATTTATTCAGCATATCTTCTGTCTGTGACAAAGTGATTCAAGGTTATAAAGGGAACATTGTCTGGCAATAAATAAGTGTGAACCTACATTTCATTTAGATTTTCACTAATCTGTATTTTTTCATGTTTTGGCTTAATAGGGGAAAGGACACACGCTAAACCAGGATAAAGATGGGAGTCAGATGTCTGGACTCAAATTCCAAATGACAGTGTTCAATATTGTATGATACAGTGGGCTCCCCTGAGATTTATTTTGAGGCTATAAAAATAGATTATTTAAATATATGTAATATGTTTAAATATATTTAAATAGATGATTTAAATATAAACCTCCCAGGATCTTTCTACTTCTGAAATCTATGATGCGCAGATAAAAATTTACCTCTGACAATTGCTCAGGTAATTAACTCACTAACAACATGTTTCCCTGGAGCAACTTCTAACATAGCTACATCATTTCTTAGAGACTTTCTCCTCCAAAATGCAAATACTGGAGGTTTGAGTTATCATTATGTAATGATTAACATATATATCAGGAGAGAATAAATATCTTTGAGGTTATTATCTTTGAGGTTATTATTTTAATCAGTCATATATTCAGCCTATTTTGTACAGGTTAATAGAAGTTTGCATTAATGCAGCTATTTCCTAAGAAGGGAGGGTGGACACTATTTCCCTCCCTAGTCAAAGGCCTGTCCTTCCCTCCATTCACTGAAGCCCTGAACAACTCCTGAGGTATATACAGCTGTGTAAGAGGGAGTATCTTCTACATTTAACGATATAGAGTCCCAGCACAAGCTATAGAAGATATGAGAGGGAAATTACCTACCTATCTTTTCCATCTATATTGCTTAGAGCTGTGTTATAGATGGAATCGTTTCTCTCTAAAGTCCATGTGTTGAAATCCTATTCCCTAAATACCTCAGAATGTGACCTTATTTGGAAATAGGATCATTGCAGATGTGATTAGTTAAGAGGTAGTCATAATGGAGTAGGGTGGGCTCCTAACCTAATATGACTAGTATCCTTATTTAAAAAAAGAAATTTGAACCCAGATTCAGGGAGACTCCTATGTGAAATCGGACCCCCATGATTTCCCCAAGATTGGGGAACCTAGGGAAAAGACTGGAACAGTCTCTCCCCTAGGAGCTGACCCTGCCAACACTGGTTTCAAACTTCTGGCCTCCAGAATTCTGCTGCTCTAAACCACACAGTTTGTAGTACTTGGTTAAAACAGGCTTAAGAAATTATAGGCTATAACATAGGCACACTGGTATGGGGAGGAGGGGCTTGATTTCTTTCACTATCCATTTCAGCACACATATTTGTGCTATCATTGGCTTATCCATTTGTATGGCCTATGTATCTGTCTGGGTCAGAACACATGCCACTATATCTTTCTACGGACTATGTGAAGCATCTGATTACAAATATGGGGCTTTGTCACCTACTAGCTGTGTAATTAACCTCATTGATCTAAAGGGGTTCTGGAGGGGAACATATGTATACCCATGGCAGATTCATGTCAATGTATGGCAAAACCAACACAATAAAGTAAAGGAAATTAAAAATAAATAAATAAAAAATAGTAATACTTGATCTAGTATAGCATGGGGCTTATTTGTGAGGATCAAAGGAGATGACAAAAGTGAAAGACAATACACAGGCACACAGAAGAGGATTCAGTGTAGAGGTTAAGATCGTTACAGCCAGGGTGAATGTGTTCAAGTTCTACTCTACCCTTTACTAGTTTTATGACTGAACTGTGGATTCAGCTACAATTTTGGAATGAGAGCTATAATAGTACCTGTGCCAGAAAGATCAAATAAAGTAATATATAAAGAGGTCTTAGAAGATTGCCTGGCACATAGGAAATATTCAATAAATGGTATCTGTCAGGCAAGCTATCAAGAACCATACAAATATTAGATCATTATAATTTATAGTTAGTAAAAGATATTGACGAATACCCTTGTACAATGACAATTTTGATATTCTAGCTCAAGGTGCAGTTTAGTAGCAGTATTTTAGACAGCTATTAATGCAAGAGTTAAAGACAGAATCACAGATGATGTCTGATAGCAGGTAGATCAGGTTTGTCCAGTGACTCAAAAGAACCTTAGAACTAGAGGCAATTTCTGATATTCATTAGTCTTGTCATTTACTTGCTTGAAAATATTTTGGAGCCAAACTTTCTGTTGAGCATTTTACTAACTGCTCTAATATGTAAATAAAAAGCAGAAGATTTAATTGGACTTTACTTCTGCATGCAGAATTGGGAATTGATTTTTTTTAACAACTGTTTTTAAAAGTTTCTAATGAAGCTTTTGCATATATTTGAGTTGAGATACACTGTCATTATATCATGCTCCTTCTTCTTGTTGTTCAGTTGCTAAATCACGTAAGATTCCCTGTGACCCCATGGATGGCAGCACACCAGGCTTCCCTGTCGATGACCAACTCGTGGTGCTTGCTCAAACTCATGTCCATTGAGTTGGTGATGCCATCCAACCATCTTATCCTATGTTGCCCCTTCTTCTCCTGCTCTCAATCTTTCCCAGCATCAGGGTCTTTTCTAATGAGCTGGCTATTCACATCAGGGGCCCAAAATATTGGAGCTTCAGCTTCAGCATCAGTCCTTCCAATATTTATTTCCTTTAGGATTAACTGGTTTGATCTTCTTGCAGTCTAAGGGACTCTCAACAGTCTTCTCCAGCATCACAATTCAAAAGAATCAGCCTTATTTATGAACCAACTCTCACATCCATACATGCTGGAAAAACCATAGCTTTGACTATATAGACCTTTGTTGGAAAAGTGATATCTTTCTTTTTAATATGCTGGCTAGGTTTGTCATAGCTTCCCTTACAAGGAGCAAGCATCTTTTAATTTCATGGCTGCAGTCATTGTCCACAGTGATTGTGGAGCCTAAGAAAAGAATATCTGTCATTACTCCCACTTTAGCCCCATCCATTTCTCATGAAGTGATGGGACAGGATGCTATGATCTTAGTTTTTTGAATATTGAGTTTTAAGCCAGATTTTTCACTCTTGTCTGTTACTCTCATCAAGAGGCTCTTTAGTTCCTCTTCATTTTCTGCCATTAGAGTGGTATCATCTGTGTATCTGAGGTTGTTGACATTTCTCCCAGCAATCTTGATTCCAGCTTGTAATTCATCCAGCCCAGCATTTTGCCAGATGTACTCTGCATACAAGTTAAACAAACAGGAAGACAATATACAACCTTGTCATATTCCTTTCCAAATTTTAAACCAGTCAGGTGTTTCATGCAAGGGTCTAACTGTTGCTTCTTGACATGCATACAGATTTCTCAGGAGATAGGTAGAGTGGTCTGGTATTCCCGTTTCCTTAAGAATTTTCCACTAATTGTTGTGATCCACACAGTCAAAGGCTTTCACAGATTATCAGTGAAGAAAATGCAGATGTTTTTCTGGAATTCCCTTGCTTTCTCTATGATTCAGCGAATGTTGGCAATTTGATTTTTGGTTCCTCTGCCTTTTCTAAACCGAGCTTGAACATCTGGAAGTTCTTGGTTCACAGACAGCTGAAAGCCTAGCGTGAAGGACTTTGAGCATAAATTTACTAGCATATGAAATGAGCACTACTGTACCACAATTTGAAAATTCTTTGGCATTGCTCTTCTTTGAGATTGGCATGAAAACTGACCTATTCCAATCCTGTGGCCACTGCTGAGTTTTCCGAATTTGCTGGTATATTGAGTGCAGCACTCTTAACAGCATCATCCTTTAGGATTTGAAATAGCTCAGCTGGAATTCCATTACTTCCACTAACTCTGTTCATAATGATGCTTGCTAAAGTCCACTTGACTTCACACTCCAGGGTATCTGGCCCTCGATAAATGACCACACCATCACGGTTATCCTAGTCATTAAGACGTTTTTGGTATAGTTCTTCAGTGTATTCTTGCCACCTGTTCTTAATCTCTTCTGCTTCTGTTAGTTCCTTACCATTTCTGTCCCTTATTGTGCCCATCCTTGCATGAAATGTCCCCTTGATATCTCCATTTTTCTTGAAGAGATCTCTAGTCTTTCACATTCTATTGTTTTCCTCTATTTCTTTGCCCTGTTCATTTTAAAAGGCCTTCTTATCTCCCCTTACTGTTCTCTGTAACTCTGCATTCAGTTGGGTATATATTTCCTTTTCTCCCTTACTTTTTGCTTCTCTTTTCTCAGCTACATGTAAAGCCTCTTCAAACAACCACTTTGTTTTCTTGCATTTCTTTTTCTGTGGGATGGTTTTTGTCACTGACTCATGTACAACATTATGAACCTCTTCCATAGTTTTTCAGGCATTCTGTCTACCAGATGTAAACCCTTGAATCTATTCATCACCTCTACTGTATAATCAAAAGGGGTTTGATTTAGATCATAACTGAAGGGCCTATGGGTTTTCCCTACTTTCTTCAATTTAATTATGAATTTGGCAATAAGGAGCTCATGATCTGAGCCATACTCAGCTCCAAGTCTTGTTTCTGCTGACTGTATAGAGCTTCTCCAGCTTCAGCTGCAAAGAATATAATCAGTTTGATTTCACTATTGACCATCTGATGATGCCCATGTATAGAGTTGTCTCTTTTGTTGTTGGACAAGGGTGTTTGCTATGACCAGTGGGTTCTCTTGGCAAAACTCTGTTAGCATTTTCCATGCTTCATTTTGTACTCCAAGGCCAAATTTGCCTGTTACTCCAGGTATCTCTTAACTTCCTACTTTTACATTCCAGTTCCCTATAATGAAAAGGACACCTTTTTTGTTGTTAGTTCTAGAAGGTCTTACAGGTCTTCATAGAACCAGTCAACTTCAGCTTTTTCACCATCAGTGGTTGGGGCATAGATGGATTACTGTGTTATTGAATGGTTTGCCTTGGAACTGAACCAAGATCATTCTGTTGTTCTCAAGATTGCACCCAAGTACTGCATTTTGGACTCCCTTGTCTACTATTAGGGCTACTCCCTCTCTTTTAAGGGATTCTTGCCGACATCAGTAGCTATGACGGTCATTTGAATTAAATTTGCTCATTCCCATTCATTTTAGCTCAGTGATTCCTAAGATGTCAATGTTGATTCTTATCATCTCCTTCTTGACCCCTACAAGTTTGCCTTGATTTATGGACCTAGTGTTCCAGGTTCCTACACAATATTGTTCTTTACAGTATCGGATTTTACTCTCACCACCAGACACATCCACAACTGAGCGCTGTTTCCACTCTGGCCCAGTTGCTTCATTCTTTTTGGAGCTACTAGTACTCTATTACTAATTGTTACTAATTAGTACTATTACTATTAGCTTCTTAGTTGTCAGTAAATAAGGATTAGCCAGACACTTTCTCACCTTTCCATACACCTGAGTGAGTTTTGGGCTGTTAAATAAAACAGTACCTTTGGACAACACCACCTGCTTCCTATGTGTCTGGCTTCACAAAAGAGCAGGAAATACTTCAATCTCTAGCCTTATAGAGGAGAAAGAAGTGTTTAGCAAACCACCTTCCATTCGTTTACTCAGAAGAAGAAGCAGGAACAGCTGTGACTGAATGAAATTATATTATCACATGAATTCAGTTTTGTAAACTTACCCAGGAAGTGTAAATTTGCAAGACGGATTGTCTCAGTGCTGTGGATAAGTTATAGCCTTCAGAACTGTGGTGTGTTTGGTGACCAGCCCACATAATGTTAACCTCTGCAAAACACATAATTTGAAACAAGCCATGAGAATAAGAACAAAGCAACTTCCATTTTCAGTTGCGTATGCTGCTCTGTTGAATGAGAAAGAAAAATCTGGAACATCTCTGGAAAAGCAGGCCAATATAATTATAATTAAAATAAGCTGCCTCGAATCAGTTTTGGAAGCAGAGAGGAAATAAATTATAAACAAAACTGAAACATAGCCAATAAATATGTATAGTGTATATGATATAATTAATTGCCTCCAGCAAACTGAAATGACTTCCAAAATTTACACTTTGCTAACATATTACAATATAACAGATCATAAAAGCTAACTTGCAATGTTCGAACAAAACAGTTGATGTACTGTGATGATTTTTCAGCACTTGATAAAATATTTCTAATTAAAGAAGAATACTCTGATGGGAGAAATGGTGTATAAATTTAAAAATGAAATATTATACCATATTCTTCTCTAATGGCATTTTAATAAATTTCCAAATCTGTCTATTGCAATAAGAGACAATGGAGAATAATATTTGGCCCTAAGATTTAATGTTTCAGTTTTATTTATAGATATATATATTAGTAACTAATAGTTACATATATTTCTTCCCACATCTCATCACTTTACCATTTCTAAAACTGTCCCACATAACTGCTGTTTATCCTCAAAAAAAGAAAATGTAAACTGTTTATTTGCATTAAGCATTATTCAAATTGTCCTCATACTATCTTGAAATTCATATAAATCCAAAAGATGGCTGTTTGCTTTTTCTGCAGCAATCTGCCTCTCTAAATTAACCATATGATATGACAGTTATCCCTGCCAGTATACATTGAAAATTTTTTTTAAAAAATTAGATTTGGATGCATGGGAACTGAACAGTGAACCTAACAATGGAAATACTGAGTTATTGGTCTTTGCAATTGCCACATAGAGTTATAAAGAACCATCTGCTAATGCAGGAGACATAAAGATGCATAATAACATGTATTGGGCTACCTTCTAAGAACCTCTACAGACCTAGGGTTAGATTATTAGGTCAGGAATATGCCCTGGGGGAGGGCATGGCAACCCACTCGAGTACCTTGCCTGGAGAATCTCATGGACAGAGGAGACTGGTGGGCTATGGTCCATAGGGTCACAAAGAATTGGGTAAGACTGAAACAACTTGGCATGGACACACACACACACACACACACACATTAAAATACATGGCACATGGCACAATAATTTGTTAGAGTTTCAGTGAAAAACGGATATATGGAGAGATAGACATAAATACAGTCAATCTTGGTGGACTTTTCTTAGCCAAGAAAAAGCTTTCCTTTAGGAAATGAAAGCTCTCTGAGCAATCTATATAAAGTGAAGTGGCTCAGTTGTCTCTTTGTGTCCATGGAATTCTCCAGGCCAGAATACTGGAGTGGATAGGCTTTCCCTTCTCCAGGGGATCTTCCCAAACCAGGGATCGAACTGGGGTCTCCTGCATTGCAGGCGAATTCTTTACCAATTAAGCTATCAGGGAAGCCACAATCTATATAGGGAGTTGCCAAACAAAATATGCAAAAAGAGTTTTGGTAAACAAAAGAAATATAAGAAAGATTTAATTCTGTGAGAATGAAATTACGAACAGGATTATGAAGAGACAGGCTGATCAGAAGTCATTTCTATTCAAGTCATATATTTTCAAGTGAGGCAAGTATTTTCATCAGACATCAGTTTGTATCTAACTTAGATTCTAATCGGTCCACACTTTTCTAATCATTCCTAGTCATGACCCCGTATTTCTACTCAAGTAATAAAGGAAACTGTTCTTACACAAATAAGAAGTACTTCACCATAATGACCTCAAATATCCCAGGCATAATCCCTGAAATAACCTAAAACCTCCATCTGTGGTTTACTGATTAGCCTATAGAACTATGAATAAGAGAAGTACAAAGAATTCCATGACACTCAAAATCTTCAGATGTTGTATGGAAAATTATTAAGACATAATAAATCTAATGAATGTACTAAATCTTTTAAAGCTTCTTACAGGTTCAACATTTGAAGTCATCTAAACCCCATTTTCTCTTTAGAACATACTCATTATTGAACATTGCAGAATGTATCACAAAGAAACTTCACTACAAATCAAAATTATTTCATTGGACCTTTCAGAATTTGTGTAAAAACTTCATCATAATATATCCATGCTATAAGTTCATAAGTGGATGAGCTAGGTAGATGATTTGATTAAATGGCAATAATATGTGTTGGAACTACCTTCTTATAACCTTCACAGAAGCTAAATGGTGGAAGAAAGAATCCACCAGGGTGGAGGTTAAAGACCTGTCTCTATAGTTGTTTTAAAAGCATTGACTTCCTATCAAAAACCATGTGTAACACAAGACTTCATTCAATGAAGTACAGCTGTATAAACAGGTTACAGTAACTAGATCCCACTGCCTTACCTCTGTTGCTTTTCAGAATTGGGGAAAACAAGGAAGTAAATTATTTTCAAAGGTGGCTTTAAAAATACATTTTTAGAAAATTGTTCCAACAGTACTTTGGTAAACAAGATACATTTAACAGTACATTTACAAATATGTTCACCTTCCCTAATATTTGAATTGATGAGTTGCCCATTCTAAGGAAGAAAAACAAATGTTAAAGAGAAAAACTGATATGATCACAATAAACTTCTTGCAGTGAAAAATTCATATAAGTTGTCATCAATAATAATTTTCTTTTTCTATAAGAAAATTATTGATTATAAAGCTTATGGTATATTGTTATGGCTTTTCAATGATATTAGAAATAATAATGCTATTAATACTTTCCATTGCCAAAATAAAGATTTCTTTACATATATTTATTTACACATCAATTATTCCTTCAATTTGGCCAAAATTTAATGCAATATATATGTGTATGTATGTTATATTCTTGAGTTGGCTATCTCGTTTCTTTTTTATTAAAGTCCAACTTACAATGAAATATATCCCTCTTGATATTTACTTCTATGAGTTTTTACCAAACAAATACAACTGTACAATCACTGCCAATATCAAGATATGGAACAGTTTTTATCATCCCAAAAGATACAGAATAGTTATGATCACCCCAAAGTCCTCTCTTCCATTTTGTGGATGGCAGGCTGACTCTAACATGGCTCCCAGATTCAGATGATAAGATTCCAGGGGAACCTAGGAGAATTTAATGTGTTTTGGGTGTGAAATAAGAATCCATGGGATCCAGAGGGCTTCCTACGGGAGGCAGTCTCTAAGGCGGTCCCCAATGATTCTTGTCTACTGGTACTGAAACCCCTGTATAAACTCTGGCCTTGAATGTGGTTGGATTTGACTTTCTTCCAGTAAATGTAGGGCTCTCCTGGTGGCTCAGTGGTAAAGAATCTGCCTGCAATGCAGAAGACCCAGATTCGATCCCTGGGTCAGGAAGATCCCCTGGAGAACAGAATGGTTACCCACTCCAGTATTCTCACCTGGAAAATTCCATGGACAGAGGACCCTGGTGGGTTCATGGGGTTGCAAAGAGTTGGATACAACTGAGAGATCCAAAAGTTTCAGACACAACTGAGTGATTAAGGCTTTTCGGCTTAATATACTTTTGGCAAAGGTGACAGGCTGTCATTTCTGATATCAGGTGATAAAAAGACTGAGGCTGACATCTTGAGTGCTTTCTCTTACATTGTCACATGCTCTGTCCGAGGAAAGTTGGCTGCCATGTTGCAAGCTGCCTTTTGGAAATGCACATATGACAGGGAACTAGGAAAGGCCTCGGGTTAACCAGCTAGCAAGAAACTAAGCTCCCCAACCCAAATTCCACAAGAAATTGAATCTTGCCAAAAACCATATATGTGAGTTTGGAAGCAGATCCTCTCCAATTTGAGACTTCAGATAACACTACAGCCAGGAACTAGCTTACTGCTTAAATGCAATCTCATGAAAGGCCAGGGACCAGAAGCACTCGTCTAAGCTGCCTGCTGATTTCTGACCCACAGAAGTTGCAAGAGACACCATGGATATATTACAGAGCAACGGACCACTGATACAGTGGGCAGTCCTCCCTGATCTTATGCTCTGTCCCTAGCGTCCACTGATATGGTTTCCTTCACTTGTTGTTGGTGTTTAGCTAAGTCGTGATGGACTCTTCTGCAACCCCCTTGGCTGTAGCCCGCCAGGCTCCTCTGTCCATGGGATTCTCCAGGCAAGAATACTGGAGCAAGCCC
>ML661346.1:17093864-17159795 GCA_007570785.1 Antilocapra americana
TTGTGGATGAGGGTAAGGGTGGGATGATATGGGAGAAGGGCATTGAAGCATGTTAATTTTCATATGTCTAATCAATCGCCAGCCCAGGACTGATGCTCGGGGCTGGTGCAGCGAGATTTCCCGGGGGGGGGGAGAGGGAGGGGGGTTCCGGAGGGGAAGCATATGTAAACCCATGGTGATATCATGACAATGTATGGCAAAAACAATTTAAAAAAATAATAAATAAAAATTAAAAAAAAGAAAAAGAATACTGGAGCAGGTTGCCATTTCCTCCTCCATGGGATCTTTCCAACCCAGGGATTGAACCTGTGACAGCTATATCGGCAGGAGAATACTTTACCACGGAACCACCAGGAAAGCCTTTCTTTCCCCCACTTTTGCTTTTCTAAGGACGTCATATAAGTGAATTATTGTGTATTAGGCCTTTGAGTTTGGTTTCTTGCACTTAGCATTACGTATCGCAGATTTCTCTATTTTGCTGTGTTTATCAGTAATTTGTTCCCTTTTTTTGCTAAGTAGTATTCCATTTGTACGATACGCCACAGTTTTTGTTTTGTTTTGATCCACTTAGTAGTTGAACATTTCAAGCGTTTCCAGTATTTGGCAATTACAAATAAAGCATCTGTAAATTGTCTAGCATATTTTTCAGGTGGACATAGTTTCATTTTACTTTGTTACGTACTCAGGAGTGAGATTACTGAACTGTATGGGATGTTTACATTAGGTTGCCCAAAAAATTCAAATCATTTTCCAAAGTGACCATGCCTTTTTGTATTATTACTGGCAGTAAACGAGAGTTAAATTTCTTTCACATTTTTGATGGCACTTGACACTATTAATTTTATTTTTATTTATATTTAATAACATTCTAATAAGTGCATATTGTTATCACATTGAAATTTTAATCCACACTGCTGCAGTGGCAAATGACAACAATTACTTCTCCAAGTGCATTTTTGCCATTGATATATCTTTTTGGTCTATTAAATATTAGTGCCTTCAGTTTAATTGGGTTTCTTTTTTATTATTAAGTTTTGAGATTTCTTTATATATACTGTACACAAACATTTTCTCCTTATGAAGTGTCTTATGAAGAACACTTTGTTTTAATTTTTATGAAACTCAATTTATATACTTGAGAGTTTTATTAAAAGATACTTTTAGTATATGAAAGAACAGAGACTACTTTGAAGAAACTTATCAGAATGATGAGAAATTTGCAAATAGAGTAAACTCATAATCTAGAAGCTAACAGATTCTATATGCATTACACATCTAAAGTATATCTAAAGAAGTCTCCTATCTCATATCTTGTCACCTATAAAGTAGACAGATATAATTCTCTAGGTTAATCTGAGCCATAAACACAGGTCTACAAGGAATGTTCACAGCTATATGATAACTATTTAATCTTCAGCAGCGACAGGCCAGGAAGTCTTGGGGCATCCTGGGGGTGATGATGTTGCCTTCACTCATAGTGTGAAAAACCTTCAGGTTCTAAAGGAAAAAATGTTAGGCTTATTTGTAATATGTTAGTGATGTTTAGCACCAAGAAAGTCATGTTAGTAACACTTTATGGAACATTTAGCATATTGTGTAGCAGAACATGGAACATGAGAACTGAACTACAAAGGAGCCTTATGAAGTAACTGAGTTCAAATTATAAAATTGTTATTTTATAACTAATAAAAATGAAATTGAAAAGAAGAATGGAAAAATTTACATTAGAGGAAAAGAAAGCTTTTTAAAATTTTATCTCTCTAAACAGTGGTTTATTTGGGACATTCACCCCCATATTGGATTTTTCTTCCTCTTTCAGAAATGGAGGTGAATGGGACCAAGTGTTCTATGGGCCCTAGTTGACACATATTTGGTGATGTTCAGGATGTAAAGGACAAACAGAGCTCAAAACACATTATTGAATGATAGTGCTAAGCTTCTTGAATTAGCACAACTGCCCATTGCTTTTTATAGATAATCCAACTCTATAAAGCACTGAACTTAACAGTTTTTGAATGATAACAATTGTCAATTTGAATTTGAAAATACTGAGTATAAGTGAACCCTTCAAAATTTGTTCTCTCTCTTCCCAACAGATAAACATGATTGATAAATGATTTGAAAAAATTAAATTAACTAAGTAATCAAGATAATAGTAATGGACTTAAACTATCAAACTGAAGTCTAAATGGGAAATATAAGCTCATGCATAACAATGAGTAGATCCTCATTTATTTTTTTATTCTTTACTCAATGAACTGATGGTGATATCATCAATTTTACCATCACACTTTCATTTACTTACCATAGCAGCAAATCAAACTAATGAGAAAACTGATGATATTGCAAATTCATTCAATGAATAGAGATTGATATTCAGTTCAGTTGCTCAGTCATGTCCGACTCTTTGCAATCCCATAGACTGCAGCATGCCAGGTGTCCCTGTTCAAAATCAACTCCTGGAGCTTGCTCAAACTCATGTCCATCGAGTCAGTGATGCCATCCAATCATCTCATCCTCCTCTGCCTTTTCTAAAACCAGCTTGAACATCAGGAAGTTCATGGTTTACATATTGCTAAAGCCTAGCTAGGAGAATTTTGAGCATTATTTCACTAGCATATGAGATGAGTGCCATTGTGCAGTAGTTTCAACATTCTTTGGCATTGCCTTTCTTTGGGATTAGAATGAAAACTGACCATTTCCAGTCCTGTAGCTACTGCTGTGTTTTCCAAATTTGCTGACATACTGAGTGCAGCACTTTCATAGCATCATCATTTAGGATTTGCAATAGCTCAACTAGAATTTCATCACCTCCACTAGCTTTATTCTTAGTGAGGCTTCCTCAGGCCCATTTGACTTTGCACTCCAGGATGTCTGGCTCTAGGTGAACGATCACACCCTTGTGGTTATTTGGGTCATGAAGATCGTTTTTGTATAGTTCTGTGTATTCTTGCCATCTCCTCTTAATATCATCTTCTTCTGTTAGGTCCATACCTTTTCTGTCTTTTATCATGTCCATCTTTGCATGAAATTTTCCCTTGGAAAATGTGCAGCTAGTTTTCTTGAAGACATCTCTAGTCTTCCCCCATTCTATTGTTTTCCTCTATTTCTTTGCATTGATTATGAAGAAGGCATTCTTTTTTTTTTTTAATTTTCTTTACTTTATTGTGTTGGTTTTGCCATACAATGACATGAAACCACCATGGGTTTACATATGCTCCCCCTCCAGAACCCCCCTCCCTCCTCCCTCCCGATTCCCTCCCCCTGGGACATCTCAGTGCACCAGCCCCAAGCATCAATCCTGGGCTGGCGATTGATTTCACATATGGTAATTAACATGTTTCAATGCCATTCTCCCATATCATCCCACCCTTGCCCTCTTCCACAGAGTCCACAAGTCTGTTCTATACATCTGCGTTCCTTTTGCTGTCTCGCATGCAGGGTTCTCGTTACCATCTTTTTAAATTCCATATATATGCATTAGTATACTGTATTGTTGTTTTTCCTTCTGGCTTACTTCACTCTGGATAATAGGCTCCAGTTCCGTCCATCTGAGTAGAACTGATTCAAATGAATTTTTTTTAATGCTGAGTAGTATTCCATTGTGTATATGTACCACAGCTTTCTTATCCATTCGTCAGTTGATGGGCATCTAGGTTGCTGAGGAAGGCATTCTTATCTCTCCGTGCTAGTCTTTGGACCTCTGCATTCAAATGGATATATCTTTCCTTTTCTCTTTCACCTTTCACTTCTCTTTTTTTCTCAGTGATTTGTAAGACCTCCTCAGACAGCCATTTTGCCTTTTTCATTTCTTTTTCTTGGGGATGGTCTTGAACACAGACTCTTGTACAATGTCAGGAACCTCCATCCATAGTTCTTCAGGTACTCTGTCAGATCTGATCCCTTGAATCTATCTGTCACTTCCACTGTATAGTCATAAAGGATTTGATTTAGATCATACCTGAATGATCTGGTGGTTTTCCCTACTTTCTTCAATTTAAGTCTGAATTTGGCAATAAGGAGTTCATGATCTGAGCCACAGTCAGCTTCCACTCTTGTTTTTGCTGACTGTGTAAAGCTTTTCCATCTTTGGCTGCAAACAATATAATCAATCTGATTTCGATATTGACCATCTGGTGATATCCATGTGTAGAGCCTTTTCTTGTGTTGTTGGAAAATTTGTTTGCTATGACTGGTGCATTCTCTTGGCAAAACTCTGCCTTTGACCTGCTTCATTTTGTACTCCAAGGCCAAATTTGCCTGTTAATCCAGGTATCTCTTAACTTCCTACTTTTGCATTCCAGTCCCCTATAATGAAAAGGACATCTTTTTTAGGTGTTAGTTCTAGAAGGTCTTGTAGGTTTTTAGAGAACCATTCAACTTCAACTTCTTCAGCATTACTGGTTGGGGCACAGACTTAGATTACTGTGTTGTTGAATGGTTTGCCTTTGAAACAAACAGAGATCATTCTGTCCTTTTTGCAACTGCACCTAAGAACTATATTTCAGACTCTTTTGTTGATTATTAGGGCTACTCCATTTCTTCTAAGGAATTCTTGCCCACAGTAGTAGATATAATGGTCATCTGAGTTAAATTCACCCATTCCAGTCCATTTAGTTCACTGATTCCTAAAATGCCAATGTTCACTCTTGCCACCTCCTGTCATGCACACACCTCCTCAGCATAAAAACTGAGAGTGTTTTGAAAACAACATAGTTTTCCTGTAAACTGGGAGAGAAGTTTATAGAGACCACAGCTGATGGCAGAAAGACTCAGACTGTCTGCAACTTTACAGATGGCGCATTGGTTCAACATCAGGAATGCGATGGAAAGGAAACCACAATAACAAGAAAACTGGAAGATGGGAAATTAGTGGTGGTATACATCATGAACAATGCTACCTGTACTTGGGTCTATAAAAAAGTAGAGTAAAAATTCCATTATCATTTTGCACAGAAATTAGTTGTAAGGATGAACAAGCTCAGTTTAATGAGCAGATCTCCGTACTGCTGTTTTTTTTTTTTCATTATTGCGTTCAATTATCTTTATCACAAACAATTAAACTATTTCAAAGTGTTGGTGTAATTAGGGTCATCTCTTTGGTTAGTAAATAAATCTGTTTGTGCTAAAAAAAAAAAAAAAAAGCTTCTGTAAGCGTCATCATTCTCCATGTACATCCCTCTGCTCCTAGTCATTTTGTGTGCTGAGATTTGCCCAGTCTAAATATTAACCTAGATTTCTCTTCTTTCTGTTGATATTACCTCAGTTCTAGGCCATGGGCCAAGTGATCTGCTAAAAGATCCTGATTCCATCTCTGGTGATACATGGAAGGAGCTCTTGCCCACTCAGGAAAAAGCATTATTGTATTAAAGTAGTAAGTGGTTTGAAAACTGGTATCTCTGGGAATATAACAGATGAGCAAAGAGAGATTTTTGGTTAAGGGAGATTCCCATACCTTTCAACTGTTAAAAATTAGCTGTTTATAGAAAAGCGAGGGCTCTCCTTGTGGCTTAGCTGGTGAAGAAATTGCCTGCCATATGGAAGACCTGGATTCGATCCCTGGGTCAGGAAGATCCAGGAGGAAGGCATGGCAACTCGCTCCAGTATTCTTGCCCAGAGAAGCCCATGGACAGAGGAGCCTGGTGGGCTATAGTCCATGGGGTCGCAAGAGTTGGACACAACTGAGCAACTAACACACTCATACACACACATACAGAAAAACTATCCTTCTCTCCAAAAGTTGGCAGAATTAGACAAAAACCCTTTGAAATCAAAGTTATCATTATTACATTTTAAAAGAATTATGAAGCTGACAGTTATTATGTCCCACAAAGGCCACTTATCTATTGACTGAAACCAAATTCTAGTGCACATGGGTGCTGATTAGCAGCAGCAACAGTAGCATCTGGCTTTAGGTCTGGGGACTGTTAGTCGTTTCATCATGGGACTTACCATATAGCCAGATTAAAAAGGAATCCACATGCTTTGCATAGAATAAAAATCAAGAAATCATCCAGAGGACTTAATGACATCCATCGGCATTCATAATGACCCAAACTAGCACAATCCGAAGGCAGAAACCGTGGGAGAAGAACTGTCTTTATGTCAATAGATTTAGCTACGATTGGCAAGCACTCCTACAACACTCCTTCTGTGCAGCGTGCTCACCTGTGGTGAGACACAATGAACTTCTGCTGTATTATGTTCAGAATAATGACTTCTATAATTTATCTCCACAAGCCATAGAATGCAAGAACACATTAACCTCCAAAGTTGAAAAGGAGAGCAATGTTAAGGAAGTGAATGGGAATGCAAAACAACCAGGGATTGTCAGGAAAAGACAAGAAAGCAGAGGAAAAAATGGCACTAAAACCACAGTTAGAAAGTGGCTGCAATGGGTCTTAATTCTCCCTCTCTTAGCCTTATGAGTGGATGGAGATTATCCTTGTCAACGGCAACAAAAACCTACCAGGATCTCTCTGCCAATAATAAGGGCTTTCTATTGGTCTTACCGTTTGCCTTTGTGTTCTGAAACTGTTTTACTGCTTCACTGCAAATGAATAAGAAGCTTGCAAGATTACTGAATTTGCAAGAAGTGTGATGGTGGCCATGGAAGGTGCCAGAGTGAATCAGGATTGATGTCCCAGTTGGCACAGGTCAGTCTCTCCTTTGGTTGACATAGACTAGCATGGTCCCTGGTCTTTGAGGAACCAGTCTGCATCTGATAGATTTTTGTTCTACATGTTTAGGAGCTGTTGTTCCTCACTATGTTATTATTGCTTGTTGACACCCCATAGAACGGAATGTTCTTTGTTACTCTGTTGAGGTACTTTGCCCCTTCATCTATTACCTGCAAAGTAAATGTATGTCTGAAATCTGAATATATATCTGATTTTAAAAGGAGGCTATCAATGACTATAAGTCTCACTGCTACTGGAGGAAGAGGTCTCATGGAATATTCTTTGACCACTGAAAGATGGAAGTGGTTATGTAGGAACATAACTTCCATTACTCTAATAGAAGTAACCTCATATTCTACCCTCTAAGTCTCTAAGCATGACTCCATTGCTATATGACCTTCAAACCCAAATGTTATTTGTTAAATGAATTCATCATTTTCTGCCCATGCTTCCTTTTTCTGTTTCTGATCTTGTAATATGACAGTTATACCTTTGATCACTTCCTTTTCCTCCTCCCAATCCCCACTAAGATTTCACAACTGGCTTCAATCAACCCTTCGAGTTACCTGATTCTTTCCTTTCCTATCACATACCTGCTGTCCTAGGTGAAGGCCTCATTGCCTCCGTACAGTCAGTAAATATTCACTGTGTGCTATCTATGTGCTAAGAGACTGCCCTTATATCACTCACAGTCTAGTGAAGGTTAGCAAACTGACACCACAGGCCAAAGTCTAGCCCACCAACTGTTTCGTACAGCCAACAAGCTAAAATAGTTTTCATATTTTTAAATGACTGAAGTAGAATCAGAAGAGTAACAGTTTGTGACACCTGAATAGTACATTTAAAAAAAAAGAAATACATATCTTTATTTTTTTTTTCTCATGTACCCTCCATTTTGGGGGCATCTTGAACTCCCTGAACAGTTTCCTGGTTACCTGTATCTGTGTGACCTGTCAAAATATCCTTCATCTTTCAAAAACTGTCATTTTCTCTAAGCAATCATACTTGGGTCTTCCCAGCTACAATTATTACACAATCCTTATTACTCCTAGGCTTCTAATGCCACAAATACTAGGTTATTTTCCTCCTCTATTTTATGAGTTTCTTTTAAAAAAAATTATGCATTCATTTGGCCACACGGGATCTAGTTGTGGCACGCAGGGTCTTTAGTGAGACACGTGAACTCTTAGTTGGAGCATGTGGGATCTAGTTTCCTGACCAGGGATCAGACCTGGGTCCCCTGAACTAGCAGCTCAAGTCTTAGCCACTGGACTATGAGGGAAGTCCCATAAGCTTCTTAAGAAGAAGGATGAATTTGTCCATTTTGTATTTTTCACAGCACCTACTATTAACTTTGCATAGTGGATCACTAATATATTTTCTTGATTAAACTTATGCTTACCAAAGAAAATGTTTCATTAGAATAATCAATGACCAAATAAATAACTATTGATTTTATCTGTGAAGTACATGTATTTTCACTAGTGAAATCAATGCTTTTACAATTTTTCTTTTTCCTGCCCACTGATTTCATCTCCCTAATTTCAGTCATATCTAAACATTCCACTTTGTAAAACATGAACCATTAACCTTCCTTTCCTTAATTTGTTTGTATCTCAAACGTCTTAAAAGAGTGATTTACTCACTTATTTACCTCAAATTCATTCTTTAACTCATTGTCAATACCACTTAGTTCTCTCCAAAATCATAACTGGTCCTTTTTTTCTTGTCAAAACTAAAGATCTCATTCTAGATGTCATCTTATTTGAACTTTCTGAAACAGTTGCTTTCTGAAAGACTGCTCTGTCTTGAAAATCTTTTCTTTTGGCATCAGTAACTCCCTTTGCTCCCAGTTTTCTCTTTATTCATTCAGGTGTAATTCCCTGACTTCTTCCCTGTTTCACTTGGGACCAACTCTTGTTTTCTTTGCTCCTCATTCTCACAGCTTTTCATGGTGTGAAATGACTTCAGTAATCACTTAACCAAAAGTTGATGGCTCCCAAATACTTCAGTCTACAGGTTTCCATTGATTCTGGGTCCGAATTCCTTTTAGGAAATTCTACACATATTGTGCCCTGAGTTTGTGTTATGGTCTTATTTTCTGTTCCCTGTCATCCTTCTTTCTCAGTGGGATTGCTATCATCTTGGGCACCCAGGCAAGGGAGATAACAGCCTGGGAAGGTCTCAAGGCAAAATTAGATCACAGTGCTTTTTTGTATCCTTCTGACCACTCTTTTGATATTTATGCACTGCTTAGTATATAATCAGGAAAAAAAACCCAGAATCACTAAATGATTTTTAATAATTTTATATTAGCTTATGATATTGTCCTTTAATACACTATAGAAAGCAGGCCCAAAAGTTGGCTTTATTACTAATAGGAACAACCATATAGAAGAGAAAATATAAAGAGAAAAGTGGAGTGACAAAGGCAACATGGAAAAACATCATATTTGTGAAAGTCAGTAATAAATTATGAGATATTTTCCTCAAAGAACTGACATTTCAGGAAATACCAATAAGGAACAGTATGTGAAGAAACTCAAAAACTATTTGACACACACTCTAAAATAATGAGCTTCCCAGGTGGCACTAGTGGTAAAGAACCACCCCCTGCCAATGGCAGTAGACATGAGATGCAGGTTCGATCCCTGGGTCAGGAAGATCCCCTGTAGGATGGCACAACAACCACTCCAGTATTCTTGCCTGGAGAATCCCACGGACAGAGGAGCCTGGCAGACTATAGTCCATAGTGTTGCAAAGAATCAGACTGAGCACACCCACATGCACACTGAAATAATGAGATAGCTTTTATACTAAAGAAAAATTTCCTCTAATTCGTTAAGGTGTTTTAGACCTTATTAAATTGTGTGTTACTTTCCCTCTAGTCCTCAACTTAGAACATCAAAATTGGAGCCTGTGCCCCTGATGCTGTTTATAAATTTCTTAACAATTTTCAAGGAGTCATGACTACAGTTATCTCACCTGCTAACAATTAAGCTTACCTTACCTTCACTTGAACATATATATTTTGATACGCTTAGATTGGAAGAATATGAATGTGATATAGTACTTTAGCATTATTTTTTTTATTTATTTTATTTTTTTATTATTGTTTTTGCCATACATTGTTATGATATCACCATGGGTTTACATATGCTTCCCCTCCGGATCCCCCCTCCCTCCTCCCTCCCCCCCGGGAAATCTCGCTGCACCAGTCCCGAGCATCAGTCCTGGGCTGGCGATTGATTAGACACATGACAATTAACATGCTTCAATGCCCTTCTCCACATTAAAAAAATAAAATAAAATAACTAAGGCTACACAAAGTTCCCTAAAATTCTTAAATCCCCAAATGGATAACAAAGAAATTGTCAACACACAAAAGGGTATCCCCATAGTTCTGTTGCTATGTAACCCCCACTTACTCATAACATCCAAAGAAAGTTGGAGATTTGCTGCACCCCCTTATCCCTCACTTCTGCCATTCCAAAGGTGGCTATTCTGTGAACTGAACTTAAAGTTACCCCATCAAAGACAGAGTGCTAGGTTTTTTACTGAAAAAATATTCTTCCCTAGGAGAACCATTGTATTGACATTTTAATATAATTTTGAAAACGAGTTGTTGGAAATGTTTTATAATATCATCAGTATCCAGAATAGTTACTTTGCAAGCAATGAAGATCAATTAAATAGGCTGCTAGTGGTGGCTCAGCAGTAAAGAATCTGCCTGCCAATGCAGGAGAGGCGGGTTCTATCCCAGAACATCACCTGGAGAAGGAAATGGCAATTCATTCTAGTGTTCTTGCCTGAGAAATCCCATGGGCAGAGGAGCCTGGTGGGCTACAGTCCAGGAGGTCACAAGGAGTCAGACACAACTGAGTGACTAAATAACAACAACAAAAAAGTCACAAAGCAAAATATTATCCAGGTTTAAGGCGAACACTGAACATTTCTCAGCACAATCTAACACCCAGGAGTCCACAATAACTTGCCTTTTGATCCCTGAGCTTTGCAGTGCAGTGTGAATTAGCAGCCACAAATCTATTAACAGTAATGCAACAAATTTGTGTAGGTCAAAACAATGATTTGAACACATTTCACCTAGTAATTCCCTCTTTCCTTGTGATCAATCTGTCTGAAATCTTGTCCAATGAACAAAAAACCCTGGTGTTGCATAATGTGATTTCCTATAATGATGTCATGTTTGATGCCACAGACCATGTAAAACAGGTTAACTGTGACCAAATTAGCTTTCCAAGGCCAGCTGATATGCACATGTAAAACATGAAACATACTCATACATTGAGAGGCAATTAAATGACTCTCAAACACTATGCCATAAATAATTTAAACCTCATGAATATCTACCTTATAGAGATTGTTTTTTATTTGTTTCTTTAAATATCCATAATGATGACCTAAGTCATTTCAATGCATTATCATCTTGGGGAAACTTATTAGGAAAATGCTTTGGTGGATTATTTTTTTTTTTGGTTGGATAATGCCTCATTTGTTCTTTTTAAAGTGTTCTTATTTTCATAGGTTCTTGGTTGTCTTTTGGAAAGATTGATGTCTGGTGTCACTGCTAGGAAGTGCAAACTGTTCAGCCTCACTTGCAACCTATGTCCTCACCCTCTTGCTCCACAGGATATCACATACTTTGGCAGCGAACGCTCAGAAGGGAAGTGTTTTAATGGTAATAAGTGATGCCAATGAAACCTTTACCCCAGTTCTCAAAACTCAGTGATTGGAGCCTGAGGAACCAAATAGCAGAACTGAAGGGAATAAATGACCATGTTAGCTGAAAGGGACTGAGGCTGTTTATCTAGCCAATGCTAAAAGAGATTCAAAATTTCCTCCGTCATTAAACTTTTCACCAAAATAGCATCCTCAGGGTAACCTGGGAGAATCTGGATCTATTTAAGGATGGCTTGACCCTTTTCTTCCAGATGTAAGGGTTTAGTGATCAATTGTGTTAATAATAGCAATTGTCAGAGTGCTTTTTAGAAGTAATTTCCACAGTATAACATGTTCCAGTTATACTTCTACCCCTATGGAGAGTCAAGCAATAGGAGGGAACCCCTTGCACTGTAAGTAAAATGTAAAGAATTTATACAAGATGACATGAAGCAGGTGTTTGAGACACACTGAGCTCCTTAGTGGGGGGGAAAAAGTGCTATTCTGGAAGCAGTATGTTGAGAAGCAGTGTGATGGTGGCAAAGTCGTTTAATTTAAAGTGTGCAATGTTCTCATCTCAATGAGTGAATGAAGGTATTGTTTTTCATGAAGAACAATATGCCTACCTTTACAATATCAAGCAGAAATAGAATAGGAACTTTTCTTTCAAATAGATAAGTTGGATTCTGATTGATAGACATGAGTTATTCACTTGATTGCCTCAGTCAAAATTAACAAATCCAGTGAAAACAGCTAACTACATGGGGACCTCACCTACCATGTTGCTCTATGTCCATGCTTTAATCAAATTACCTAGTTCTTTGAACCATCCAAAGAAACTGACATCCAGTTGTTCACAAGCAAAACTATTAAGGAGGAAAACTCAACTTAATCTTAACAGCCATGAGTAATTTCTCTGGTAGTTTAGATTGGCTTTTGTTTGTTTCTTTCAGTTTTTGCCGAGGTCGCTGCCAAAATAACTATTAAAAAAATTTTAATATTGCTTTTGAATTAGAGACACCAAAAACCAATCATAAAAGGGGGGGTAGTAAAGACTTA
Organism: Antilocapra americana; assembly: GCA_007570785.1. Classification (NCBI taxonomy): domain Eukaryota; kingdom Metazoa; phylum Chordata; class Mammalia; order Artiodactyla; family Antilocapridae; genus Antilocapra; species Antilocapra americana. The sequence continues at coordinate 17,106,284 of ML661346.1, forward strand.
AAAAATGATTCTTGCAAGCAATTGTGAGGCAAGATGAAGGTAGTTTGAAAGAGAAAGGTGAAGAGTGAAAATGTATAGAGTTCTAGGCAGATACTTAACAGCGAGTTAACTCTTATTTTCTTGCTGTTTTAAAGAAGAGGAAACTGAGGAAACAACTTTTCAAGGTCACAGCTAGAAAGATGCAGAGCCAGAGTCAGAATCCAAGCCTATCTGGCCCCGGGGACCACACTTTTTCCTGAGTTCTAAAGTAGGTACCTGCCCACAGCTCTGTAGGAGATAAAACATACAGTGAGTGATGTACAGTGTCTACTTTGAAAAGTTTATTGTTTAGACAGAAAGAGAAGATAAAGACTTTCAAATGAAAAAGTAAATGTTATAAAAGTGTAAACCGAAAATGCTGGTGAAGATTAGTTGTGTAAACACTACACATAATAAAGATCAGGGAAAGACGATATAGCTCAAACTTGATTACTTAGGTTATGTCCTCAACAAAGGTTAGAGTCAAAGCTCGGCCTGAATGTTAACCATTTCTAGAAGACTGAAGCTTAGCATATTAACAGAGTAACTTTCATTTAAAATATACAGAATGCAAAATAATTGTTATAGTATGCACTTAGTCACTCAGTCTTGTCCAACTCTTTGTGACCCCGTTGAGCTGTAGCCCATCAGGCTCTTCTGTCCATGGGATTTTTCAGGCAAGAAATACTGGAGTGGTTTGCCATTCATTCTCTAGGGGATCTTCCAAACCCAGGGATCAAACCCACATCTCCTCTATCTCCTGCATTGCAGGCAGATTCTTTACTCCCTGATCCATCTGTGAAGTTCTTTTGTTATAGTATGCCTTCCTTTAAAACAAACTCAAAACACTGATATTGAAATTAACTCTATTTATGTATGGCACCCTACTCCAGTACTCTTGCCTGGAAAATCCCATGGATGGACAAGCATGGTAGGCTATAGTCCATGGGGTCACAAAGAGTCGGACACGACTGAGCAACTTCACTTTCACTTTTTACCTTTATAAAGTATTACTTGGTTTAACAAAGGTAAAGTACTACTTGGTTTCATACTTTAAAAAAAATCACTTTATGTTTATTTTTAGGAACTATTACTAACTTTCAAAGTGAAGAATACAAAACATAAACAATTTAATAATGTTCTGTTTAGGGAAAGGAAAAATGAATTCAAGCATCTCTTGTTTTAAATAAAGAAGGACCACTTAACCCTTCATCACATCTTTAAAGCACCTTTTCTCAGATTTTACAATAAAAAGTTTTAAGACACAGACACTAAAATGAATTTCTGCTCAACTTTTTTTTCAATTTAATTTACAAAATCATGAAGCTTAAATTTTCTTTAAAAGCCTCAGTGAAGTTTTAGTAAAATATCATAAATGATTTCTATTGGAGCAGCTAAATATTTTAAATTTCTATTTCAGGTCACTAAATTTACTGAAAATATTTTTTTCCTCAGAATATATGTGCTAATGTTTTCAAACATCAACAAAAATATCTATCTAGGTGTATTTACTTTTTTTTTTTTTATTATTGTTTTTGCCATACATTGTCATGATATCACCATGGGTTTACATATGCTTCCCCTCCGGGTCCCCCCTCCCTCCTCCCTCCCCCCCGGGAAATCTCGCTGCACCAGTCCCGAGCATCAATCCTGGGCTGGCGATTGATTAGACACATGACAATTAACATGCTTCAATGCCCTTCTCCCATATCATCCCACCCTCACCCTCATCCACAAAGTCCACAAGTCTTCTATACATCTGCGTTCCTTTTGCTGTCTCCCATGTTGGGTTCTCATTACTGTCCTTCTAAATTCCATATATATGTGTTAATATACTGTATTGTTGTTCTTGCTTCTGGCTTACTTACTTTTGAAAAGAAAGAAAGGAACAAGTCCCAGATTTCAGAATGAATATTTACATAAATAGGGCTTGCTCAGTGGCTCAGCAGTAAAGAATCTGCCTTCAATTCAGGAGACCTGTAGGATACATGGTTTGATCCCTGGATAAGAAGGTCCTCAGGAGAAGGAAATGGCAACCTATTCCAGTATTCTTGCATGGAAATCTCCATGGACAGAGGAGCCTGGTGGGCCACAGTCCATGAGGTCACCAAGAGTTGGACACAACTAAGTGACAAAACAATGACACATTTACATAAATGAGATTACCCATCTTGCATAGTATATTCACAATTACATACACACACACACACACACACACACACACACACACACAAATGCAAAGTGCCTGATATTATTATCAATGCATAAAGCTATTGGATTCTATACATTTTTAGCAATAAAATGTGATCCTAGCAATTAAATGCACATGAGCATATGCTACTTTCTTTGGTTTTACTGAAAGGCCTGCTGCTAGCCCATTCACTCTTCTTTAATACAATGTACCCATCTGAAAATGTTTTAACTTATCTTGGAGAAATAGATTTAGGAATCAAAACATGAAATACTGACAAGAAAATTAGATTGTTTTATGCAATACTTTGGAAGGGCCAAAATAAAATTTGAACTAAAATAAAGAAAAAAGTTTTCAATAGATAATATTTATTATTATGTACGCAAAAGACCTGGAGCTGACTGTGGCTAAAATCATCGCTTTCTTATTGCAAAATGCAAGCTCAAGTTGAAGAAAGTAGGGAAAACCACTGGGCCATTCAGAGATGACTTAAATCAAATCCCTTATGATTATGCAGTGGAGGTGATGAATAGATTCAATGGACTAGATCTGGTAGACAGAGTGCCTGAAGATCTATGGACAGAAGTTCATAGCACTGTACAGGAGGTGGTGACCAAAACCACCCCCAAGAAAATAAATGCAAAAAGACAAAGTGGTTTTCTGAAGAGGCCTTACAAATAGTTGAGAAAAGAAGAGAAGCAAAAGGCAAAGAAGAAGGGGAAAGATATTCCCAACTGAAGGAAGAGTTCCAGAGAATAAAAAGGAGAGATCAGAAAGCCTTCCTAAGTGATCAATGCAAAGAAATAGAGGAAAACAATAGAATGGGAAAGACCAGAAATCTCTTTAAGAAAACTGCAGACACCAAGGGAACATTTCATGCAAAGATAGGCACAATAAAGGACAAAAACGGCAAGGAAATAACAGAAAAAGAAGAGATTAAGAAAAGAAGGCAAGAATACACAGAACTAAACAAAAAAGCTCTTAATGACCCACATAAGCAGGATGGTGTGGTCACTCATCTAGAGACAGATATTCTGGACAGTGAAGTCAAGTGGGCCTTAGAAAGCATTACTATGAACAAAGCTAGTGAAGGTGATGGAATTTCAGATGATCTACTTCAAATCCTGAAAGATGATGCTGTTAAAGTACTGCACTCATTATGCCAGCAAATTTAGAAAATTCAGCAGTGGCCCCACACTGGAAATGTTAAATTTTCATTTCAATCCCAAAGAAGGGCAATGCCAAAGAACGTTCAAGTTCAGTTCAGTCACACAGTGGTGTCTGACACTTCATGACCCCATGGACTACAGCATGCCAGGCCTCCCTGTCCATCACCAGCTCCTGAAGCTTGTGAAAACTCATGTCCATTGAGTCAGTGATGCCATCCAACCATTTCATCCTCTGTCGTCCCCTTCTCCTCCTGCCCTCAATCTTTCCCAGCATCAGGGTCTTTTCAAATGAGTCAGCTCGTCACATCAGGTGGCCAAAGTATTGGACTTTCAGCTTTAGCATCAGTCCTTCCAATGAACACCCAGAGCTAATCTCCTTTAGGACTGGTTGGATCTCCTTGCAGTCCAAGGGACTCTCAAGAGTCTTCCCCAACACCACAACTCAAAAGTATCAAATATTCTGTGCTCAGCTTTCTTTATAATCCAACTCTCACATCCATACATGATCACTGGAAAAACCATAGCCTTGACTAGACGAACCTCTGTTGGCAAAGTAATGGCTTTGCTTTTCAATATGCTGTCTAGGTTTGTCATAACTTTCCTTCCAAGGACTAAACATCTTTTAATTTCATGGCTGCAGTCACCATCTGCAGTGATTTTGGAGCCTCCCAAAATAAAATCTGACACTGTTTCTACTGTTTCCCGATCTATTTGCCATGAAGTGATGGGACTGGATGCTGTGATCTTAGTTTTCTGAATGTTGAGTTTTAAGCCAACTTTTTCACTCTCCTCTTTCACTTTCATCAAGAGGCTCTTTAGTTCTTCTTCACTTTCTGCCATAAGGGTGGTATCATCTGTATATCTGAGGCTATTTATATTTTCCCCAGCAATCTTGATTCCAGCTTGTGCTTCATCCAGCCTGGCATTTCACATGATGTATTCTGCATATAAGTTAAATAAGCTGGGTGACAATATATAGCCTTGATGTACTCCTTTTCCAATTTGGAACCAGTCTGTTGTTTCATGTGCAGTTCTAACTTTTGCTTCTTGACTTGCATACAGATTTCTCAGGAGGCAGGAAACATGGTCTGGTATTCCCACCTTTTTCATAATTTTCCACGTTTTTTTTTTGTTGTTGTTGTTATCCACACAAAAGCTTTGGTGTAGTCAGTAAAGAAGTAGATATTTTTCTGGAAACTTCCTTGCTTTTTTGATGATCCAGCAGATGTTGGCAATTTGATCTCTTGTTCCACTGCTGTTTCTAAAATCAGCTTGAACATCTGGAAGTTCTTGGTTCACATATTGCTGAAGCCTAGCTTGGAGAATTTTGAGCATTATTTTGCCAGCATGTGAGATGAGTGTAATTGTGTGGTAGTTTGAACATTCTTTGGCATTGCCTTTCTTTGGGATTGAAATGAAAACTGACATTTTCCAGTCCTGTAGCCACTGCTGTGTTTTCCAAATTTGCTGACATATTGAGTGCAGCACTTTCACAGCATCATCTTTTAGGATTTGAAGTAGCTCAACTGGAATTTCATCACCTCTACTAGCTTTGTTCTTTGTGATTCTTCCTTATGCCCACTTCACTTCCCATTCCAGGATGTCTGGCTCTAGGTGAGTGATCACACCATCATGATTATCTGGGTCGTGAAGATCTTTTTAAACAGTTCTTCTGTGTATTCTTGCCACCTCTTCTTAATATCTTCTACTTCTGTCAGGTCCATACCATTTCTGTCCTTTATTGAGCCCATCTTTGCATGAAATGCTCCCTTGGTATCTCTAATCTTGATGAGATCTCTAGTCTTTCCCATTCCATTGTTTTCCTCTATTTCTTTGCATTGGTCACTGAGGAAGGCTTTCTTATCCTCCTTGCTCTGCATTCAAATGGGTATATCCTTCCTTTTCTCCTTTGCTTTTCACTTCTCTTCTTTTCACAACTATTTGTAAGGCCTCCTCAGACAGCCATTTTGTCTTTTTGCATTTCTTTTTCTTGGGGATAGTCTTGATCCCTGTCTCATGTACAGTTTTACGAACTTTCATCCATAGTTCATCAGGCACTCTGTCTATCAGATGCAGTTCCTTATATCTATTTCTCACTTCCACTGTATAATCATAAGGGATTTGATTTAGATCATACCTGAATGATCTGGTGGTTTTCCCTACTTTCTTCAATTTAAGTCTGAATTTGGCAATAAGGAGTTCATGATCTGAGCCACAGTCAGCTCCCAGTCTTGTTTTGCTGACTGTATAGAGTGTCTCCATCTTTGGCTGCAAAGAATATAATCAATCTGATTTCAGTGTTGGCCATCTGCTGATGTCTATGTGTAGAGTCTTCTCTTGTGTTGTTGGAAAAGGGTGTTTGCTATGACCAGTATGTTCGCTTGCCAAAACTCTATTAGCCTTTGCCTTGCTTCATTCTGTACTCCAAGGCCAAATTTTACTGTTACTCCAGGTGTTTCTTGACTTCCTACTTTTGCATTCCAGTCCCCTATAATGAAAAGGACATCTTTTTTGGGTGTTAGTTCTAGAAGGTCTTGTAAGTCTTCATAGAACCGTTCAACTTCCGCTTCTTCAGCATTACTGGTTGGGGCATAGACTTGGATTACAGTGATACTGAATGGTTTGCCTTGGAAACAAACAGATATTGTGTCGTTCTCAAGATTGTGTCCAGTACTGCATTTCAGCCTTTTTTGTTGACTGTGATGGTTACTCCATCTCTTCTAAGGAATTTCTGCCCACAGTAGTAGATATAATGGTCATCTGAGTTAAATTCACCCATTCCAGTCCATTTTAGTTCACTGATTCCTAGATTGTCAGTGTTCACTCTTGCCATCTCCTGTTTGACCACTTCCAATTTGCCTTGATTAATGGACCTAACATACCAGCTTCCTATGCAATAGTGCTCTTTACAGCATCGAACCTTGCTTGTATTACCAGTCCCATCCACAACTAGGTATTGTTTTTGCTTTGGCTCCATCCCTTCATTCTTCCTGGAGTTATTTCTCCACTGATCTCCAGTAGCATATTGGGCACCTACTGACCTGGGGAGTTCATCTTTCAGTGTCCTATCTTTTTGCCTTTTCATACTGTTCATGGGGTTCTCAAGGCAAGAATACTGAAGTGGTTTGCCATTCCCTTCTCCAGTGGACCATAGTCTGTCAGACCCCTCCATCATGACCCGTCTGTCTTGGGTGGCCCCGCAGGGCATGGCTTAGTTTCACTGAGTTAAGACAAGGCTGTGGTCCGTGTGATCAGATTGTCTAGTTTTCTCTGACTATGGTTTCAGTCTGTCTGCCCTCTGATGCCCTCTCTTAGTGCCTACCGTCTTACTTGGGTTTCTCTTATCTTGGATGTGGGGTATCTCTTCACAGCTTCTCCAGCAAAGCACAGCCTCTGCTCCTTACCTTGGGTGTGGGGTATCTCCTTTTGGCCACTCATGAGCCATGCAGCCTCAACCCAGCTTGTACATTCGTCAGTTCAATGTACTGCTGAAGCCTAGCTTGAAGGATTCTGAGCATAACGTTACTAGCACATGAAATGAGTGTAATTGTGTGGTAGTTTGAACATTCTTTCCCATTTTATTACTTTCTTCTATTTCTTTGTATTGATCACTGAAGAAGGCTTTCTTATCTCTCCTTGCTATTCATTCAGATGGGTATATCTTTCCTTTTCTCCTTTGCCTTTCACTCCTCTTCTTTTCTCAGCTACTTATAAGGCCTCCTCAGACATCCATTTTCCCTTTTTGCATTTCTTCGTCTTAGAGACGGTTTTGATCACTGCCTCCTATACAGTGTTACGAACCCATGGTTCTTCAGGCACTCTATCCATCAGATTTAATCCCTTCAATCTATTTGTCACTTCCACTGTGTAATCGTATGAGTTTGATCTTGACCATTCAGGCAAGACCTAAATCAAACCCATACGATTATACAGTGGAAGCAACAAATAGATTGAAGGGATTAGATCTGATAATATATTCAAATAGCAATGTATCAGGTAGACTATGAAAGTTCCCTCTTCTTTTTCTTCTTGTATATAGTTTGTGGAGACTTTGGGTAATCAGCTTCTCCATCTAGATTGACTGTTCTTTGGTTGCCTTCAGAGGTTTTGTCTGAAGATAATAAATTAGGAGTCTTCTTTAATGCCTCTTTCATTTGTTTTCCTAGTTCCTAAGTGCCACTTCTTTTTACTCTTTTTTTAATTATTCTCTTCTCTTGATAAATACCTCTTCTAATCCACAGGAGGTAAGTTTTTTTGATATCAGGCACATCTGAATATTTGCTTAGGTATATGATTTCAGGTTGGGAATGATCTTCCTTCACAATTTTGAACACTTTGATATATTGTCCCCTAGCATTTAGATGCTGATGAGAAATAGGCTGCTTTTATCCCATCACCACTGGATATCTGACTGGACTTGTCCACCTTTCTAGAAGATGTTAGTATATTTTTTCCCCTAATTTTTTGAATTTTCAAGATGAAGTATTCAACCGTAACTGTTATTTGGATTTGCTTAATTGGAACATGCTAAGTTTGGTAACTGTCATCCCTTAGGCCTCAAAAAAATTTATTTATTTGATTAAGTTTCTTTCCATTTTCTCTATTCTTTCTTTTTGGTGGAAAAAAAAGTTGGTTAACCAAAACCATACAAAATCAATACAGGAAAAGAAAACTATAGACTGATGCCTGTCATTAACAAAGGTGCAAAATCCTCAAAATATTAGCAAATTGCATCCAACAGCATATTAAAAATAGTATATCACAATCAAGTGGGATTTATGCGACGTATGCAACTGTGGTTCAGTATTCAAAAAATAATGTAACCTATCACATCAACAGGCTAAAAGGGAAAAAAAATCACATAATCATATCAATAAATGCAGAAAAAGCATTTGTTAGAACCCAACACCAATTCAGGGTAAAAAGTCTCAGTGAATAAATAGAGGGGATCATCCTTAAGTAGATAATGAGTATCTACAAAATCCCTATAGCTAATATGATATGTAATGGTGAAAAACAAAGTTTTCCCACTAAGATCAGGAATAGGTCAAGGATGCCTTCTTTACAACTTCTTTTCAACACTGTCCAGGACAGTTTGGGCAATACAATCAGACAAGGAAATAAATGGTACACAGATTGGGAAAAAAGATATTAAAAAATTCGTTGAGACAAGATGTGATTGAATGGGTGAAAAATCCAAAATAATTGATTAAAAATTCCTGGTAATAATAAGAGATTACAGCAGGTTACAAGAAACAAGGTTAACATACAAAAGTCAATTGCTTTTAAATATATCAACAATAAACAAGTGGAAGTTGAAATGAAAGACACACACAGGTACAGAAAACAACCCTATGACTATCAGATTGGGGGAAGTAGGGGAGAGAGATAAATTGGGAGACTGGGATTGATATAAATACACTACTATATTTCAAGTAAATAACTAATAAGGATGTACTGTATAGCACAGGTTACTCGTCTCAATACCTGTAAGGATCAATATAGGAAAAGAATTTCTAAATGTGTGGATAAATGTATATATATAACTGATGTACTTCACAGCAGAAACTACCACAACATTTTAAATCAACTATATTCCAATAAAAATTAAAATAAAGTAAGCTTATTGGCTTGAAACAAAACAAAAAATAAAGACATAATACCATTCCCATTAGCACTCTCAGAAATGAAATACTTATGTATAAGTCTAATAAATTATGTGTAAGACCTATGTGAGGAATACTAAATAACTCTACTGAATAAAATTCAAAAACTAAATAAATGGAGGGACATTCCATGTTAATGAATAGAAAGACTCAGTATGGTCAAGATGTCAGTCCTTTTCAAATTGATTTATAGATTCAAATGCTATCCCCATAAACCTTTTAGCACATTATACTATGGATATTTACACATTGATTCTAAAGTTTTGCAGAGAAGCAAAGGACCCAGAATAGCCAACACATTATTAAAGTATTGAATAACTGACACTACTTGATTTCAAGACTTATAAACTACAGTATTAAAGACAGCATGCCATTGGTGAAAGAATAGACAGGTCAATGAACCAAGCAGAATAGAGAACCCAGAAACAACTCACATAAATATAGCCAATTAATCTCTGACAAAGGAGCAGAGGAAATACAATGAAAGAAAGATGGTGTTTTCAACAAATGGTGCTAGAATATACTGGACATCTACATACCAAAAACAGTAGAAACAGTGACAGACTTCACTTTGGAGGGCTCCAAAATCACTGCAGATGGTGACTGAAGCCATGAAATTAAAAGACGCTTACTCTTTAGAAGGAAAGTTATGACCAAACTAGACAGCATATTAAAAAGCAGAGACATTACTTTGCCAACAAAGGTCCATCTAGTCAAGGCTATGGTTTTTCCAGTAGTAACGTATGGATGTGAGAGTTGGATTATAAAGAAAGCTGAGCACCGAAGAATTAATGCTTTTGAACTGTGATGTTGGAGAAGACTCTTGAGAGTCCCTTGGACTGCAAGGAGATCCAACCAGTCCATCCTAAACGAGATCAGTCCTGAGTGGTCATTGGAAGGACTGATGCTGAAGCTGAAACTCCGATACTTTGGCCACCTGATGAAAAGGATTGACTCATTTGAAAAGACCCTGATGCTGGGAAAGATTGAAGGTGGAAGGAGAAGGGGACGACAGAGGATGAGATGGTTGGATGGCATCACCGACTCAATGGACATGAGCTTGGGTAAACTCTCGGAGTTGGTGATGGACAGGGAGGCCTGGCATGCTATGGTCCGTGGTATTGCAAAGAGTCAGACATGACTCTGAGACTGAACTGAACTCAACATACAAAAAAAAAAAAAAAAAAACTAGAATCTACAGTCCTTCATAAACATTAACTCAAAACACATCACAGACCTACATATAAAATACAAACTCTAAAACTTCTAGAAGATAACATAGTAGAAAATCTAGATGACCTTTGGTATTACAATGACTTTTAAGAACTGATGAGATGGGCTTCATTAAAATTAAAAACTGGTCTGTGAAAGATGTTGAGAGGATGAGAAGACAAGCCAGAATAAGAGAAAATACTTCCAAAAGAGACAACTGATAAGGCACTCTTATCCAAAATTTAGAAAGAACTTTTAAAACTCCATAATGAGAAAACAAACACTCCGATTAAAAAATTGACCAAAGGCCTGAACAGACTCCTCACCAAAGAAGAAATATAGATGAAAATTAGCATATGAAAAGATTCTTCATTTTATACTTCCTTAGTACTCTTGTCTGGAAAATTCCATGGACAGAGGAGCCTGGTAGGCTACAGTCCATGGGGTCTCGAAGAGTCGGACACGACTGAGCGAATTCATTTTCACTTTTCACTTTCATGCACTGGAGAAGAAAATGGCAACCCACTCCAATATTCTTGCCTGGAGAATCCCAGAGACAGAGGATCATGGTGGGCTGCCATCTACGGGGTCGCACAGAGTCAGACACGACTGACGCAACTTAGCAGCAGCAGCAGCAGGGAAATGCAAATTCAAACAATGAGATATCATTATATACCTCTTAGAATAGGCATAATTTGGAACACTGTCAACATCTAACTCTGATAAGGATGTGGAACAATAGGAACTTTTATTATTGCTAGTGGGAATGCAAAATGGTGTCACCACTTTAGAAAACAGTTAGGTGGTTTCTTACAAAACATACACTTACCATATAATCCAGCTACTGCACAACTTGGTATTTACTCAGAGGAGTTGAAAACATATATACACAAAAACCTATACATAGATGTTCATGGCAGCTTCATTCATACTTGTGAAAAGTTGGTACAACCAAAATGTCTTTTAATAGATGAATGGATATATAGTAGAGCATCCAAACAGAATATTATGCAGCTCTAAAAGAAATGATCTAGAAAGCCACAAAAACATTTGTAGGAACTTTAAATATGCATCTTAGTAAGTGAAATAAGCCAATCTAAAAAAGCCACATAGTATATGATTTCATTTATATGACTTTCTGGAAAAGGGAAAACTATTGAGAGAGTTAAAAAATTAAAAAGATCAGTGGCGCCAATGGTTGCAGTTGGGAGAGGGATGAATAGGTGGAGCTCAGAGGATTATTAAGACAATGAAAATACACTGCATTACCATAATGGTGGGTACATGTCATTATACATCTGTCCAAATCCTTAGAATACACTAGAGTAAACACTAAAGTAAATAGACTAAAGTAAACTAGAATGTTAGCTATGGACTTTGACTTATTATGATGCATCAGTGTGGGTTCATCAACTGTAACAAATGTACTGTGTTGTGGGTGATATTGATAATGGAGCAGCTATCGTGTATGGGGGCAAGTGAGTATACTGAATATTTCTGTATGAACCGTTCTCTCAATTTTTCTGTGATCTTAAAACTGATCTATAAAGTCTTAGATTTAAAAAGTGGATTTGTTACACAAAGTTCTACCTCCTGTACTAATCCTCAAATTTTTAAAAAACCTTAATTCTAGTTTCATTTTCTGTTTTGTTTTTCTCTCCAGAAGACTTTCTCAAATTTATGTCTCAGTCCTTGTTTTGAGTATTTTATCTCTGTTCTCATATAGCAAATTTAAAAGAATTCACTTTTGTTCTTGCATATCCTTTTATTTAACAGTCTATTCTTATTTCTACAATGTTTACTCTCCTCTAAAGACATAATTTAATTATAATAGGATTCAAAAACTATTGCTTTTGCTCCTTGTACTGTCTTTATTTATCTCGATTTTCTTTCGTAGCTATTGCTGTTGTTTTGTTTTTTATTTATATTTCTCTGACACTAAATATCCACGAGTCAGGGAGAAATTCCCCTGTTGTGGACATGAAGAATTTTCCAGATATTTTTGAAGCCAGTAGGGCAACATTTCCTCAGTTTTCCTCAGTTTAGTTTAGTTATTGTACCTTCAACTCTGTCTGCTGTTCCCAAGTGCAAGGACCTTCTATTTCACTCCAATCAAAAAGAAAGTTTCATATCTTTTCCTAAATAAAAAAATAAAGTTTGCCCAGCTGTTCTGGGGACCTGGGGATCACTAATGCTGATAAGGAAAATCAACTTACCCTCTAGTTTTCAACTCCAACTATATATTCTCTTCAGATACACCTACTGATCCACTTGTTGAGACTTTCTCGGATTTTCTCATGCAGATCATCTTTATTCTTAGCTTTATAATCAGGAACTTTGGGTTTCAACCTTCTTGATTCCACTAATTATTTTAACCTCTGTCCATCAACTTTCAGCTTTCAAGATTTTGTCACACTGCACTCCACTTATTGCTTGACATTCTTGAGGTTTATACCTTTGTCTGTCTCTTTTTGTAATTTTCATGAAGCGTTTCAAAGGAGCAGCGATGAATGCAAGCAGTCAATCACCAGGTTTAAGTGGAAGTGTTATCCACGATTTTATACTTTAAACTACTATGTGTGTACGTGCGTGGTAAGTCACTTCAGTCGTGTCCAAGTCTTTGCAACTCTATGGACTGTAGCCCACCAGACTCCTCTGCTCATGGAATTTCCCAGGGAAGAATACTGGAGTGGGTTGCCATTCCTTCTCCAGGGGATCTTCCTGACCCACAAATCAAACCTAAGCCTCTGAGTCTCCAGTGTCTCCTGCATTGACAGATTTTTTACCACTGAGCCACCTTGGAAGCCCATCATGAAGTAAACTGAGGCAAATTTACATAAAAATATTAAGAATAAGAAAGTAAAATAAAAAATTAGAAATGTCATATAACTCATAGGACTATTTCTATTTATTCTCTCACTTGCCTACGAAAAGTATCACTTGAATGACCAAAGTAGCTATTTTTCTGCTGTTAGAGCTTAACCAAATATTGGCACCTAAGAACACCGTCTCTCCTTCTGTGGATCAAGCCAAGCACAACTACAGCCCAAAAAAGACATCCTGTCCCTCCTTCAACAGCCAGAAGTCTCCTCTTACAGTTCCAAAGAAAAACAAGAAAAAATATTTGCAAAGATTTTTGTCTTGTACCAAAAATGAGCATTAATTAAATCATGCTTGGAAGGAAGTGCTGAGAGACTATATAAAAATGATATTGTAATGTCAAAGTGGAAAGCATTAATTCATAATGTGCAGGAATATTTTTAGATGGTACTGACAGTTTGCGTGAAGCTTGGGAGTGGTGTGACTTGCTTTCATAGGAAAGGAATGGCCTAGCCTGGGAATTTTACTGGCAGATATCATAGCTCAAAAATGCACATGGGATGTCTGTCTCATAAAGCAACAAGTATAATATTTTACAGTTTTTTCATTTTATGATAGGAATCAGTTATTATATAAGAAAAAAAGTTTTCTCATTATTCATTGCATTTTTGCTAGACAGTATTAAACAGAAGACTGCATCTTACCTTGGATTTTATCACTCTCTATGGTTTGTAAAATACTTTCACATTCATTGCCCCTTTTAATCCTTGCAACAACTGTTGAGGGTTTTATTAACATATCTTCTTTATCAAAGAAAAAATGGAAGATCAAAAGGGTTTAGTGAGTTGCCTAAGACTACACAACCACTAAATAATAGAAAAGTGTGGACCCTTGAACTTCTGCTCCCAGATCCAAAGAGGACAATCCCCTCCCCACCCCTGTGAAATGTTCTTCCTTGTCTTAATTAGCTTAACATGACTCAGGACTTTACAAAATGCCTGCCTACATTAGGGAGTTATTTTCCATTATATGCCAGATTGAGGCACACATAATTACCATTTTTTCCAAGTCAAGAAGCAGGTGAATATATCAGCATTTTACACAGTACAATCTAATAGATACAGAACCGCTGTAAAGGTATTTGATCATTTGCAACACTGCATACATAAATGCCCTATTTCAAACCTATATCATAAAGTTTAATGATTAAAAAAAATCAGCTCTAGTACTTTAAGCTGTGCCCGTATACACACACTCGTTTCATCAGTTTGATTGACTTCATTAAGCCAAGGCAAATAAAATCATCCAAAGGGTTGTTTGGACTTAAAATGTTTTCGTTTCTGTTTTGTAATGAATAAATCAATACAGTTAGTTTAACAGGAGTCATGTGTGTAGAAACAATGTAAGCGGTGCAGTGAGGAAGGTGCTTGTGGGCAGGGGTTCGAGGGAGTTCTCCGATAACAGAGGCCCTTGTGCAAGGCCTCAGGATGCTGAGAGGGAGGGAGTAGTGGTTGTGTTCAGAATGCTCTCATTTCCTGCCCTTTCCCCAGGGAGGCATAGATATCATGAAAGGTCCTGGAATGAACTCTTCTGAATCTTAAAATAATTCATTTTCAACTTTTAAAGGATGGATAAAATTTAAGTTTGATCTTTCTTTGAAAAAGACATGATTTTCAGTCATTTAAAAAAAAAAAAAAGAAATATTGCCCAGACTATGAATAACTTGTGTTCATAGAATTTTATGATGGTTTTAAACAAAGCGTATATTTTAAGAAGCATAAATTTTCACTCAGTTTAAACTGAGAGAGAGAAATAAGAATAAGAAGAGCAAGATATTCATACATCAAGCTATTTGACCAGGCCAACTGTAACATTTATTGCTTCAGATATAAGTAGTCTCCTTCACGTTAATAGATTCTATCAGACGGGTAGTATGTTTTATATGGCATAATCAATATCAAATTTTAAGCTATGCTATTATTAATATTTATTAGAATTGTCATTCATTGTTTCATTTATTCCTTGATTAAATTTTATTTGTTCAAATACCTAATGAGTGCTTAACATGAATACAACAAGATTACTAGGGTGCTTTGCAGTCCTGGGGGCACAACAGTAAACGTGATACAATAGATACATGAAGTTTCAGAGTGGGCTATTTACTCAATTTCACATTTTTTTCTAATGAAACCTATTTGTCAAACCTTAGATACAAGTCCCCATTTTTCAATTTTTCATAGATACAATATCAATAACAACATGTTTCAGTAATGCATTCTTTATTATGAGCCTCAGAAAAGTACATTCATTATCATTTTGGAAAATATTTTATCTCATTAAATATAAAGAAAGTGAAAGTGGTAGTCGCTCAGTCAAGTCCAACTGTTTGCAACTCTTTGGACTATAGCCCACCAGGCTCCTCTGTCCATCAAACTCTCCAGGCAAGAATACTGGAGTGGGTTACCATTTGCTTCCTCTGCGTAACTTTACAACCCAGGGATCAAATCTAAATAGGGTTGTGTTCAATTATACTTACTATATTACAAATGCATATGACTATTAAATGATAGATGGAAAGAAAAAATATTAATTTAATAAGCTCTTCAGCACAAACTGAGAAATTAAATATGGACCTAGGCTATCTGCCATTTAGAAATAAGATTTTCAACTCACACTGATATGATTTCAAAATATGACAGTAGTAAAAAAGCAGCAAACATAGATAATTAGTAACTTTTATAAGCAGCTGATCAGAAAAAGTGGGGACAAAAATAACTTCTATGAAGCAGCATTTAAGGTAAAATATGAAATGAAAGGAAATAATTTATAACTTCTAAATCGGAAATTAAACTGAGTTTTTTTTATTATTAACAACATAAAGCCTGTGATATATTAGTGGGTAATTCCTCCACTGAATTATAATCATAATGTTCTAGTAATTCATGCAACAGACATTTATTGTGAGTGTAGTGTATAATACAGCCAATGTTGAAGGAGAAACAGTTAGTCCCTGCTTTAGTGGGGCTTGCTACTGAACAAAGGAAATGAAAGTTGTATAAGTGTCCAGAGATTAGGAGACATCTCTAGCTAAAGCACGATCATCCAACAAGAAGTCATTGCTTCAAAGTAGTTAGAAATCTCTACCCACTTGTTAACCGTCTCATTATTACAATGCTGTATGCTTTTGAGATTGGCACAGCATTTCTTTAAAATAATTATAAATATCTCATGTAATCATAAATAAATGAGTAAATAAATATAAACCATATAATTATAAATATCCCATATTAAACCCCATGTATATAGAAATAATTTGATCACCCTATTTTCAAAAAATACATGTTAAATAATGGCTGTGGAATAACTTCTCAGTGCTATAACTTCATCTTCACCACCTCTAAATAATAGCAACCATAATGGGTTATACTCAAGGTCAAGCATAAAGAGCTTCAGTAAAAAATCTATAGGACATGGTGATCTACTTAGATATTAGCATAACCACCAAGGACCTATTTTACCAGAGTTTCAACTTGTCTATTTCTGAGCAGTAGGAGTTTTCATTAACATTCATCAAATCCTCCTGCAGAGAGACCTGAGCTGCTGGTCTCTCTAGAATGAGCATGTCTTTTGGCAGTTTGTTGATCAGACCCCTGGGAGATCAGAAGGCAAGCCTACTCAGTATATGATTCAGGATTGTAGAATTCATTTCCCTTGCCAAGAAAGGAAAAGCAGGGTCTTGGGGGGCTGAGAAGCACACATATTTACGCATGTATTTACTTGAAGAAGTGTGTGCAAATTCCCAGGACTCCTAGTGAAATAAGAATACCATTTTGTGGTTATATTTGGCAAAAGGGACCAGGGATTCAATGTCATGATAGACAAATATTACAAACACTGAAGTAAATGAAAGAAGACCTTTTCCTTATTTATGCAGCACAAATGTTTCAAATAATTCATATTAGTTCTGCAAATGACCACAGGTCCACAAGCTTAAGGTTGAATGATATTAACTTGGATCCAGAAGAATCTTACATTGAAAAAGTAAAAAATTTTCTCAAACAAAAACAAGACACAAAATATGTGGGCTAATATAGGCCCATTTTATCACCTATATCAATATAGAATTTTAAATTAAGATAAGTTTTAGAGAATATCAGAAAGGTAATTTCATTGCACATATTCCCAGTACTCCAAATAATGCCTAACATACCATATGATCTTGATAAATATCAGTTGAAATTGATGTATTATAAAATTTTTGTAAATTAAAATTATTCCATCCTAATTTATTTGATATTCTAAAAAAAGATGGAAGGTTTCAAGCCTGTAAAAATTAAATGTGCTTATATAATTGTTCCATCAAATGTAAGTCACTGAGATTACTTATTAGTCTGCTGGAAAATCAATTCTACTAATGTTATGGAAGATTTTCTTTCTGTATTGTGCAATCACTGGCAGAATCCTACTATTTCAAATACCCAATTATGAGCTAAAATATACTAAGGAAAAATGTAAAAAGATAAAAGCACATTTTATGTAGCAAAATGATGAGCCTTAACTACTGAGCACTAAAAACTTAACAGGCATAGCTAAATCACAGTCATTCAAATTGCAAGACATGTAGGAACCCTAGGTCCATATTAACTCTATCAAAAGCTGTCTACATTTCTGATTCACTAACTGCAAAAGGTATAAACTTTTCTTTACAGAACTCTATCACAGGAACGAAGGACATGCTAAGCTCTATCACGTGACTGGCCAAAATGTCCTAAATAAACATGTTACATACCTGATCCACAATGGTAGGATAATAGTGATTTATAAATTAATCCATGCAAAATATGGAGAGAAAAAATGAATTATTGTACAAAGCACAGTCAGTCCTGTTTCCTAAGATCCATGGAGCCAAATTTCCTAGAGGGTTGGGGAAGTTGGCAGGATAAATTGTGTTATACGATGACAGGCTGTCAGATTCCCTGAAGAGATCTCCTTTCACAGAGTTTTACTTTAAAGTGTGAATAAATACATGGGTTGTAAGATAATTATGAATTAGATAACAGGGATAAATTATAAATAGGAAGTATATTCTACTCTCTTTTACATCTCAATCACCAGATAAAAGATTGATATGCATATTGGGGATATAACAATTAATCAGTCCAGAGTGGAAAAAATTTAAAAAAGAGTGAGTGTAAAAATTATAAGTAAAGGCATTTTGTTGTTGTTGTTGTTGTTAGTAAGCAGGGGCAATGGACAAAGACCTTAATAAAGAAGCATACTGGAAGAAGTGAGGACATCCCAGAAATTTGTTCACTGTTGGCAAAGTACACAATCTTACTTAACAGTGCTTCTCTCCCTTTCCTACTGCAGTCCAGTAAGTTGAACTGTATTTATTTTAAAATAGTTGCTTGAAGATAAAGACCAGTGTTTCCTCTACCAACAAGCTTCTATACCCAATTCTACTGGAAACACACACACAAAAATATTAATAATAATAATAAATTGGGTTGTCCTTAAGGTTCTGTAATAATACTTCATTTCTGTTTACTTTCAAGAGAAAAACAAGCATTTCTCATACACATGATAGATTCAATACTGGAGATCCAAGGAAAAAATTAGATAGGAACACTTCTCATTCTTAAAAAGTTTACATGGGTGTATTTTCAATGGGCTGCCTAAGCCAATGCCTCTATCTGTGAAACCTGGAAAATCCAGTAACCTTCTACTAGAGTTTTTATCACATAGAATAGGAAGGTGGGAATTCCAGATGGAGAGAAAAATAAACAGGTAAGGAAAAATTTAAGACAAATAAGAATAATTAGGTTTGTCTCAAGTGTAAAGAAATGTTATAGTAATAGAGAAATTGTAATTTGAGCATTCAGATACAGGACTACAATAATCATTTCAAATATTTGTGACTATAAATATAAAAGCCTCTAAGTTATATTTGATTATTTTCATCTAGACTTGATGAAGCTCTATAAAACAAAACTGGAAAAATGTCCTCAGAGTATTTCATCAGGCTGACTGAAATTTAGAATATAACTTGGTATATTGAGCCATGAGAAATATTTTAACCAATGTCTAGGCTTCAGCAGTACATGAACAGTGAACTTCCAGATGTTCAAGCTGATTTTAGAAAAGGCAGAGGAACCAGAGATCAAATTGCCAACATCCGCTGGATTATCGAAAAAGCAAGAGAGTTCCAAAAAAACATCTACTTCTGCTTTATTGACTATGCCAAAGCCTTTGACTGTGTGGATCACAATAAACTGTGGGGATCACAATAAACTGTGGAAAATTCTTAAAGAAATGGGAATACCAGACCACCTGACCTGCCTCTTGAGAAACCTGTATGCAGGTCAGGAAACAACAGCTAAAACTGGACATGGAACAACGGACTGGTTCCAAATAGGAAAAGGAGTACATCAAGGCTGTATATTGTCACCCTACTTATTTAACTTATATACAGAGTACATCATGAGAAACGCTGGGCTGGAAGAAGCACAAGCTGAAATCAAGATTGCTGAGAGAAATATCAATAACCTCAGATATGCTGATGACACCACCTTTATGGCAGAAAGTGAAGAGGAACTAAAAAGCCTCTTGATGAAAGTGCAAGAGGAGAGTGAAAAAGTTGACTTAAGGCTCAGTATTAAGAAAACTAAAATCATGGCATCTGTCCCATCACTTCATGGGAAATAGATGGGGAAACAGTGTCAGACTTTATTTTTGGGGGCCCCAAAATCACTGCAGATGGTGATTGCAGCTAGGAAATCAAAAGACGCCTACTCCTTGGAAGGAAAGTTATGGCCAACCTGGATAGCATACTGAAAAGCAGAGACATTACTTTGTCAACAAAGGTCCGTCTAGTCAAGGCTATGGTTTTTCCAGTAGTTATGTATGGATGGGAGAGTTGGACAGTGAAAAAGGCTGAGCGCTGAAGAATAGAGGCTTTTGAACTGTGGTGTTGGAGAAGCCTCTTAAGAGTCCCTTGGACTGCAAGGAGATCCAACAAGTCCATCCTAAGGGAGATCAGTTCTGGGTGTTCACTGGAGGGACTGATGTGGAAGCTGAAACTCCAATATTTTGGCCACCTCATGCGAAGAGCTGACTCATTGGAGAAGACCCTGAGGCTGGGAAGGATTGCGGGCAAGAGCAGAAGGGGACAACAAAGGCTGGATGGCATCACCAACTCAATGGACATGGGTTTGGGTGAACTCTTGGAGTTGGTGATGGACAGGGAGGCCTGGCATGCTGTGGTTCATGCGGTCGCAAAGAGTTGGACATGACTTAGCGACTGAACTGAACTGAACTGTAATAATATGCTCCATTAATAGTCAAGGGGATTCCTTAACCATTCTACTTGTTGACTTGAAGAAGATAAGATAGAACTGTGATCACTTAATGAAGATCTTCTTCATAAATTACCCAAGCAAAACTGAGATAAATGCACACTCACTAGAGTTCTTTTCTGTGTGCTATTCTGGTGGAATCAGGGTTTTCCTGGTGGCTCAGATGATTAAGAATCTGCCTGCAATTCAGGAGACCATGGGTTTGATTCCTGGGTTGGGAATATCTCCTGGAGAAGGGAGTGGCAACCCACTCCAGTATTCTTGCCTGGAGAATCCTATGGACAGAGGAGCTGAGCAGGCTACAGTCCATGCGGTTGCAGAGTCAGACACAACTGAGCGACTAACACTGGTGGAATTGGATGGGACCAGAAATTTACCAGATATTTTAAGCTCCTCCCTCCATTAAAACATGTCATTTTAATCAGAGCTACTTGGTCATTTGCCATAAACAAACCAAGCCCTTGTCTGTTGACTGTCTTTTAGATATTAAAAAAATTCTACAGCTTAAAGCAGACTTTAGCTTATCTTTTTAGGCAAAATTAATTTCCAGTGCTACATGATACCTCTGACAATAAAAAATTTCTTATAAGATTCTTTTAAACAGCCAAGTCATATCTATGTTCATGAATTACTTAATTCCTGTGGTAGTTTCTTTATTATTATACTTTCTTCACAACTCACGAAAGACACTGGTCAATAAAGTCTCAAAGTAGTCACTTCACTAACCTAAAAAGAATGTCTTCTAATATAAAAGCATTCAGCCAAATGAGCCTAGAAAAATCTAGGGTGAGGTTTGTGGTTGTTTCAGAATATCACATGATGGTGTCACTTGTACACAAGACAGCAGTTATAAGCATCACACATTATATTGTAATAATAAGCAAAGGCTTTTGTTTTCTTATAAAGGGAGCACCAAGTATAATTACAAAAGAAGCAATAACAGAACTTGCTGACCTCAGGACAATCAATAACTTTCAAACAGAAAATAACAACTTGATATTTTGTAATTAACATGAACTGAGACAACTTTGATTAGAAGCACAATTTGCAAGCACAGACCAAGAGTCAATGATGACTTGACACATCACTGACTCCACAATGCCACAGCATGACAGAAAAATACAATCTGTTTGTTAAATGTAAACCTCTGATCATGATTTAAACTCTTGCGGAAAAGTCATAATCAAAAAAGGGCACAACAGTTAATCTCAAACATTCACTGCATGGCTTAGGGGTAAATGAGACAGCAGCAAACAGACATTATGATGGCATATATATAATGGCATATATTGGAAAAATGCATGCTTCAATTTATGTGAACCTCTATTCAAAAAGAACAGAAGTTATTTTCACTTTATTAATCCAAAGGAAGAAGCTCCATAACCCTAAACTTTATAATTTGCCCGAAAGCAACAATTTCAGTACAGGAAATAGTCTCTTATATTCAGGAGTTAGTCTATGCTACTACTATTATCTATCTTTCTTTACTTAAAGCTGTGTCCTCAAGGTCACCCAAGACAAGTACAACAAATAGTTTATTACTGTAAAAACTACTCTGCACTGTTGTAAGTGAAAGGGAAGTCACTCAGTCGTGTCCAACTCTTTGTGGCCCCATGGACCGTAAACTGCCACACCCCTCTGTCCCTGGGATTTTCCAGGCAAGAGTACTGGAGTGCCATTTCCTTCTCCATTGTTGTAAAATCTCTTCTAAATCAGTGTAAGGTTCACTTTCCAGATCACAAATAGAACAAATATATTAAGGTCATTGACTCATTTATCTAATCACTCTGAACATTCTTCTTAAAATACCTAGTACATTTTAAAGTATCTCTTATTTTATAAGTTGAAGTTCCAAAAAGAAACAGAGAAGACCAAAACCTCAGTTCTCACAGATTCCATGCTTTATTCCTCCAGAGCTGTTCTGCAGGCACCAAAGTGCTAACTGCTACAGGAACAAAGATGATGATGGTGGTGATAACGATGACAATAGCTAAGATTAACTAAGTGTCTCTCCTTTAACGGGTGTCCCTGGTGGCTCAGATGGTAAAGAATCCACCTGCAGTGCAGGAGACCTGGGCTGGGAAGATCCCCTGGAGAAGGAAATGGCAATCCACTCCAGTATTCTTGCTTGGAGAATTCCATGGATAGAGAATTCCATAACTGACACGCTACAGTCTGTGGGGTCACAAAGAGTTGCAAACGACTGAGCGACTAACACCCAGTTTCCCCTTTAACATTCATAGTGGTTCTATCTTTACCCTGATTAGTACAGAAATGGAGCACAGAGAAATGAGATAATTTTCCCAAAGACACAGAGTTAGCAATTAGTGGAGCCAGAATTCAATCTAGGTAATCTGAACCTTATGCTGCCTTCTTATCTTTAAGGATTCTTTCAGTCTAGAAAGAAAAAAAAAAAAAAAAAGGATTAAAGTAAATGAACTTACAAATAAATATGTTATTGCAAACTATGAAAAACACTATAAAAGAAAAGAGACCTGGATTTATAAATGTGTATAACAGAGCATACTGATCTGAGTTCTGCATGTCTTCTACTCATTTTGTGTACTTGACCTGCTTTATAACCTGAAATAGCCTAGCTGTCCTCTTCCTGAAATCATGAAGCCAAGTGCTGATGCTGCAGCCGCCTAGAGTCCCCACTGCACACCCAGCTGTCCTGCAGTGGTGGCTGTTTCAGTCTGCATGTGACTCAAGGGTGCACATGGGCTTGGGTCTTAAACCTAGGCTTTGCAAAGAACCTCTAACCTCTCATCTTGTGTATCTGATGTTGCCTTTGAAGCAAGAACCATGGTAGACCTGCTTGGCACCCAGGTATGCACAGAAATACATTAAGGCCTTAAAACCTCATGGACCACCTTTGAGTAATGGAAGCAAGAACCGGCAGAAATAATTATTGTCCCTTCCTAACCCTGAGGGACCACTTAGGAGGCTAATCGGGACTCTGGAAGATGCAGCAGGTGAAGGAGCAATTGGCTTGTCAAGAAGCTGGGCCATCTGAATAATGTTCTCCTTTGCATTTACTATCTCTCCCCTTTAATGCCTGGCTTTCATTTTCCTCACTCCTGCTTCCCTGGGATTGTACTTCCCAAGAAAGTGTCTAGCCAAATGGAAAAAACATACGCCTTTGCCTCAGGCTCTTTTTCCCAGGAAGCCAAAGCTAAGGGGAGGGGAATGCTCACCCCATGTAAGGGTCAGGAAAGGCTTCCCTGAGGAAGGCACATTTGTGCAGGTCTTTTCAGTGTATAGGCTCATTGGAGATGAAGGTCAGGAGGGTCAGAGGTAGACACAGGGAGACTTGCAGCTTGCCAGTGCAAAGCTCTGATGAGGGTAAGAGGATAGTGCTTCTAAAGAAATTAAAGAAGGTCAGTAGGAAAAACAACATCCAAAATAACAAAACTTAACACTACATACTATGTGCTGTGCTAAGCATTGCATGGCCTTTATCACATCTAATTTTCACAAATCTCTGAATCAGGGATCATTAGCAGTCCTATTTTATAGATGAAGAAAGGCTGGGAAAGTTTAAGGAAATTGCCCAAGGTTGTGTAAATGGAGAGGCAGCATAGAACAATTTAAGAATTCAGACTTTAGAACTAAACTACCTGAGTTTGAATAACTGCTCTGCTATTTGTGAACTGTGTGACTCTGAATTCTGTGATGCAATTTATTCATCTATTTAAGGATCTAATCATATCTTTCTCATATTATTGCTATAGAATTAAATAAGTTAATATTTGTAAAGCATTTCAAGCAGTTTCGATTTCAAGTAAATGCTGGGTCTAAATCCCGTACTTCATAGGCACTATACTGTTTTTCACTATGTTAACAGTAACAGATAAGGTTAACCAGAAAAACAGAAAGGAGAAAAATAATTAGTAATGACTCAGCATGGTAAGTACAAAGTAGAGGTATAAAACTGTATTTGCTAGTGTGGACCTGTTGATTCTCAAATACTTTTGCAATAACATTCTCAAATATGGATCATATAGTTTCACAGTACTGTTAAATTTAAAAATATAGAACAAAGAGTGGAAGAATGTAAATCTTTTTCAGTGTAATAGTCTCTGGGCATTTTACATGGGAAAGCACGTTCCAGACAACAATGAAATGTTGTATCCTTACTTGCCTAATAGATGTGTTGAATTTACTAGGGCTCTCCCGATTTCGTGTAGACATGTGAAATATATTGAGCAGGAAAAGGGGACAATGAGGGAACGTAAAGGCCTAAGAAGAGCAAGGGGATTCTGTTGTTGGAGGAAAACTTGGCCAGACATATCAGACTTAATTCATGGGAAAGGAATGGCAGCTACAATATTTGTCCTGACAATGTAAATGGTTATACTATTTTTACTTATTTGGACATAGGTGTTTCTTAATGAAACTTGTTTTAATTGAAGACATTGTGGAGTTCTCCCTTTACCAAAAAACAAACAATAAAAATAACAGAATCAAACGCATTTAAGTATTTACAAAAGGAGTAAAACTTCACAACAGTGCATGGAAATTTAATAATAGCAGGATTCCTGAAAATATTTACACCCCAACACTGAGTCTATAATGGCTCTTGCAGGCAAATAGAAAATCCAGAATTTTACACAGGGTATTTGCACCATATTAAATAACAGGTATCTGTAGTTTTTAGATATAATTTCTGAGGCTGTTATGGGATTTGTTAAATAAATCTATATTTGAATTTTTAAGTCATATTTATAATTCTATAATTTTAAGGAGATATAATAAGAGATGAATATCTTTAGAGGAGTAGTTTTATATGTTTATGCTTTATGAAGATGCTCGTTGTTCACTATAGTACAATCCTGAGATGCCGGGTGAGACATTTGTCCCATTCCTGACCCCTGTGAGGCCCCAGGTACCTCCCACACAAACTCAACTTCTCCTTTGACCTCAGCAAACCTAATAATCTGTTTCTCATTTGTAACTCTTCCTCTTCCTCACTTAACAAGCTATTCTAACAGATCTGTTCACAAACAGCTCTCCTACTCCCTTCTGACTGAATAGGTAAGCAATTTATTCAATTCGCATATGTGTGTGGGATAACCCATCAAGAAGACAGCGAATTTAAATGCCGGCTCTAAATTGCTAATTCAAAATGGTGATGGCCACCAATCATTACAAGTGTTACATCCATTGTCATTATTCTTACAACTGTGGCAAAACACGCAATGCAAAGTTTGCCTTTACTTTCGTTTTTATCTTCGCCCTGAATTATGACAGTAACAGACATTGGTACCAAGATGTCAGTGCCAAGGATATATTTTGTACAAGACTTATTTTTTCTGAACATTCAAAGGCAAGATCATTATGTTTGAAATTTCCTGTGTTGCTTAACTGTTTCACTGCAGGAAAAAACATAGTCCTGTGAATTGTATAATAATATGTACATGTATAATATATATATGTGTGGGTACTAAACATAGGTAATAATTATACATATGCATTAAATATTTATGTATACATACAAGTGTGTATGTGCTTATGTACACAAATTATATATACATATATAATTTACATACAAGTATATATATATACACATATATGTGTATGTGTGTGTGTGATATTTTTTCTCTACTTGGTAAGATCATGTCTCAGAGGTATACACTCAGATTATCCCTGAAGATATACATTTATATGTATTTGGGGTTCCTGGGCTCAACTGCATGCTGTGTGAGGGGAGGGGGCTTTTCACACACACTGGGAAATTCTTGGTCACCAGCAGGGTATCTGAAAAGCCAACTCAACTCTAACACCACCTATCCAGGCGTAGCACCAGAGTCCACAGGTCAAGGCAGGGTTCTGCCCCACAAGACTGCCCCGACCCACTTCAGACTGCTGTGGCAAGCTGAGGTGCTTCTGACCCAGCACCTGCAGACTGGAAGTTCTCACGACCCTCTCCTTGGACTTCAGGCTCCAGCCACAAGTTCATGGTGTTAGCTGTACTCAGAGTTTCCCACACCTCTCTCCTCAGGTTCAATTACTTTGCTAAAGTACCTCAAAAGAACTTGGAGAAACATTTTACTGACTAGATCAGCAAAAGGATGTTATAAAAGGATGTCACTCAGCAACAGCCAAATGGAAGAGATGCACAGGGCCAGGCAAAGGGAAAGAACACAGAACTTCCATGCCCTCCTGGAGCTCACTATTTCTCCCCAAACCCCCAAAGTATCAGCAACACAGAAGCTCTCTCCTTCTAGTTTATTTTTCCCTATACAATTTATTTTTAATTATGATGTATTTATACAGCATTTAAATACACATATTCCTTTCATGCAATTTAATCAGATTCATGTATTCACAATTTTTATCAAGATTTTAACTTCAGCAAAATGCCAACATCGTATAGGCTAAACATGTAGTCTATAAGGCTTACACAAACCTATAAAATATTACATCCAAATTCATGTTTTAATTAAAATGCTATGAATTGATTTGCATGCATTAAAATATATTAGCTTTATTATCAAGCAAGCATTCTGCAAATATTCAGAATATTTTGCAAATATTATAATTTTGGATTCCTTAATATTATGAGGAAAGAAATCTCATCTCACCAAATAAAACACTGTGATTTATCTACATTTTCAGAATTACATACTGTTTGATTTGACAGTATCATCAATGTCATCTTATTAACAGAGGCTTCATTACAAAGATATTTAATGAACGTTGTAGGTATGTAATAGCAACTGAATTCAATCTCCAGTCCCTTCCCTTCTAGAAGTTCTGGGGGTGAGACTGGAAATCCCCTAAACAGGAGCAAAGACCAAATATATATATTTCTTATTATAAATCACAATATCACAGCATATATTTATATAACATATATATAGACACTATAAGTTTATATACATTTTATTAATATATATGTATATATGAATGTACTTATTTATGTATTTGCTGATATTAATTCTTATCAGCAAGAGTTTATATTTGACTTGCTTTTCAAATAATGACTGAAGCTTACACAGGTTTGTGGATTGGAGTAAAGAAAGTAGAGATGAGTTACCTTAATATTCAGTTTTTCTTCTAAAACTCAATACTATTACTGCAAACTGAGAAAATTTGCTAAAATAATGACTTTCTTGCTATATTCAATGTTTTTATATCAACAAAATATCACAATAACTGAGTAAACTAAAAGTTCTATTTGCCTTGAGGGCTAAATTCTGTTTCCCTTTTCTTCTCAATTTGCGTAAATGTATACTCAGAACATGGTTAGGGAGTCAACGTTTCAAATGGGAATTTATGAGATGTTTTCTCTGTATGTTACAAAGTAAGGACATAATAACTTGGTTGGCTCGATAAATTACCACAGTATAAAATCATGAGGGAAGTTTTGAACACTCTCCACAGCTTCTCTTTCCTCTTGGAAAGTATCTTTGGTAGTAACAGGACTCTCACTGTTATGCAAAACAATGTTTTCTTTCATCTTTTATCTACTTCTCATTTTGGAAATGAGAACTTTTAGAACTCCTTATTTTTAAACTATTTTAATATCTTACACCTTTTGTCTATTTGATGGCTATTTAAAAAATCTGATTATGGATGTATAGTTTATTCCTCTGGTCAAAAGCTACAGAGATGAAACTTCTGATGAAAAAATATTTGATATCACATTATCTTCATGTATATAACTCAGGAAAGTCAGTTAATATTTTATCCATACCCATCCAACATGGTCTTTTAATCAAATAGAAGGTCATGTAAAGGCAATACTAACTACAACATCTATAAAACCAGTTTTAACAAAATGAATGAATGGATTGTACCATTTATGATCTGACTAAAGAACAAGGAGTCCGAGAACTCACTGAAGTTCAGCCACTGGCTGAAGCAGTTACTGACTGTGTAACCTTCGATGGTCGATGGAGCTCCTCATGAATTAAGTGAAGAGACAGAGCCTGAACTAGGCCTGTAAGAATGAAAAGGTTATGGGCAGACTCAAGAAGTTGTTGAAGTTAACTAACAGGATTTTGTGATGGGCTGAATATGAAAGAGAATTAAAGGGGCAACACCTTAACGTGTGAGATGGCTTTCACACTGCAAGATAGTTTATAGAGATATGAAATACCCAAGGAGAGTCTGGATGGAATAAGGTTTCGTCTTGACATGCTTAATTTTGAAGTGGTTAGAGGATATCAAAGAAATAATGTCTTGGATATACAGTTGATAATAGAAATCTAGATCTCAGGAGAGAGGAGTCAGATGAGGATTTGGTCTCAGGCTGATTTTATTTAATCACTGCAGATGGTGGTTGCAGCCATGAAATTAAAAGACGCTTACTCCCTGGAAGGAGTGTTATGACCAACCCAGACAGCATATTAAAAAGCAGAGACATTACTTTGCTGACAAAGGTCCACATAGTTGAAGCTATGTTTTTTCCAGTGGTCATGTATGGATGTGAGGTTAGACTATAAAGAAAGCTGAGTGCCGAAGAATTGATGTTTTTCAACTGTGGTGTTGGAGAAGACTCTTGAGAGTCCCTTGGACTGCAAGGAGATCCAACCAGTCCATCCTAAAGGAGATCAGTCCTGAGTGTTCATTGGAAGGACTGATGTTGAAGCTGAAACTCCAGTACTTTGGCCACGTGATATGAAGAGCTGACTCACTGGAAAAGACCCTGATGCTGGGAAAGACTGAGGGAAAGAGGAGAAGGGGACGGCAGGGAATGAGATGGCTGGATGGCATCATTGACTCAATGGCCATACGTTTGGGTGGACTTCGGGAGTTGGTGATGGACAGGGAGGCCTGGCGTGCTGCGGTTCATGGGGTTGCAAAGAATCAGGCACGACTGAGCGACTGAACTGAACTGAATGTTCAGCACACTTGGAAAGGCATCTAGAGAAAATCAATACAATAGAAAATCTTCAGCAATAGCTGACTTAGTGGTTCAGTTCAGTTCAGTTTAGTCGCTCAGCTGTGTCCGACTCTTCGTGACCCCATGAACTGCCGCTGACTTAATGGTAAATGGACCAAATAACAAAAACTCAATAGGAACAATCTTTAAGGTTTCTATTAACAACAACAACAAAAAAAAGGAACAGTGAATGACTAGAAAGGTTAGTGAAGATGCAGGAGACTCAGAAGAAGTGTCATGAAACAGAAGGCAGACACGCTGGAAAGAGGGAGCAGAATGGAAAGAGATCAAATAAAATAAGGTCTGGAGATATGGCAAGTAATTTAATCATTAGGAAGTATCTTTTAACATTTATAGGAAGATTTTTGTAGAGTGTTGGAAAGAGAAACTAAATGTGACAGCTTTGAGGAGCGTATTGCAAGAAATTTGAAAGTGAAGAGATATAACATTAATAGTCAAAACAGTCATATTAGCATGATTTCAGTTTTTTCAACACATTAAAATGTTTTACCTATTACAGGGGCTTATAAAGCTTCAAACAGTAAGAAATCATAGACTCTATCTGTTTCTCTAATCTTACAGCTTCAGGTATCCATAATTAGGATGCTAGCAGATTGACTTTCACAAATTAAAATGTCAATTTGAAGTCTTATTATATTAAAGATGGAAATAGTTTAGAATACTATAATGTGACCTAAGTGAAACTGCTCTTCTCAAACTGCTGTTACACCAAAACTAAACTTTGAGTAACCTTAGATCACTTTAAAATCTTTGCTATTTTTTCACTGTTATTATTTTTGAATTTTTAATTCCCACGGACAGAAACTAAAAGAACATAAATACTTAATCTTATATACATACAGAACTTTTTAGAATACTCATACATACAAATATTTATTTCAAATGTATCCCTTTTTTTTGAGGAAGTGAATGAAGAGGTAACATTTCTTTTTCTTATATATGGCATGCATATATTTTTATGAATAACAATATATTCATAATCTTAGACCCAAACTGTATATATTTTAAAAGAATAACCAGATCCTTTGGGAACAAACAGCTGCCTTGAGTAAAAACTAAGTGCTTGTGGGGATATATCTGCCCTCTGGATTTCATGATATATTGCAACTCCAACACATTCAGATGAACACATTTCCCTAAGTGGCTTATTTATACCTCTAGACTAGTGTGCACATAAATCAGAATCATACCCAATTGTCATCATTATCATTTCCCCATTTCCTCTATAATTCTTCGTATTGATATTGCACACTGGTATGATCTCACAACTTTGCAAGCTGGAGATGAGATATTAAATACCATGGCCATTAGTGGACAGAGGTAATACACTGAAGTACAGGACTTTAAACTTAATATTCTCTGACTTCATCATATTTCTAGCCATAAACTATGATGCTAATAATACCCCCCCCAAAAAATAATAATTATGGGTCTACATGGAACCTCTTATGAGCCTATTCCATTCTGTATAAAAATGAGATCATGGCCCAGGATACTTCTTTCTGCCTTAATTATCAATGAATAATATCATGATTGTCATGTCTCAGCCATACTTGGCAGGGCATGAAGGGGAATCTTCACTCTTGAACGTTGTTTAGTAGCTTAACTATAAATGAGGATTACCTCCACACTATAGCAGCATTGTTTCAGAGACGATGTTAACTTTGTGATTAATGAGGTGATGGATGAGGCACATATGACCGTTTCCAGGTTCATTCCAGCATTTTTCTTAACCTCAACCCCAGCCAACACTGTCAGCACTAATGACAAGATGACCAGATAATGTTTCACCTGCAAGTGGGGATCTTGACTGCAATTTTAAATTTCCAAAACTTCCACAAGGCACAGCTCTTATGCAAAGCCAAAAAAATTTTCTTTTCTTTCAAACAGCTTAAAAACAAATGGGACAGCAAATCTCTAAGGAGGAAAAGCAGCAGCTCAGTTTGCACTTTTGGAAGTCATGTAAGTATAGACTGATTAGTGGGGTGACTCAGCTGCACCGAGGCTGGAACATCCAAACAAGGAATTTTGTATTAAAAAAAAAATGATAGAAACGAATTTATACACAAAACTGAAATAGAGTCACTTACGGGCTACCAAAGGGGAAAGATGCAGAGAGATGGACTGTAGCCCGCCAGGCTCCATTGTCCATGGAATTTTCCAGGCAAGAATACTGGAGTGGGTAGCTATTCCCCTCTCCATAACATATACACACTACCATATATAAAAGAGATAACCAACAAGATCTATAAGCACAAGGAACATATACTCAATATTGTGTAATAACCCATAAGGGAAAATAGTCTGAAAAAGAATCTGTATAAATGAATCACTTTGCTGTACACCTGAAACTAACATCACATTGTATATCAATTATACTTCAGTAAAAAAATAAAGTACCAAAAAAAAAGAATTCTAATAATAAAGATGAGCCTGATTCTGAATGACCTATCTATTCAAGAAAAGTTTTTGAAAGACATATTGAATTTTAGCATTTTGCAATATGCTTTCAAGTCTTTGAAGTTAAGGACTATGATAATTCAAACCTCTAATTTCACAGCACCTTGTATACAGAGCTCTCGACCACTCAGATATATGCACATAGAAAATTATTTTAACTCATTTCCCTTCTATAAAATGACAATATGGAACTAAATCTGGAGTATCTTTAGTGTGCTGAAACACCATAGAATCGTAATGTTTTAGAATTGAGACTAGACCTTAGATGTTACCCAGACCTTCAATTTTACACATAAGAAAGTGAAATGAAGTCCTGACTTGAAAATTGTCACACAGTCCAGTGGTAAAATCACAGGAAGAACGTGATGTCACAATTACAAAATATTTTTATTGTGAATATGTATTTGTTTTATGTTTTAATAACATTAATATGATCATATATCTTGACAGTATTTAAAGGAATTTTGTCATGGTGATATTGACGTGTAGGTTGTGCCAATCACTATTAGCGTATATTGTAAACATACACTATGAAACCAAAATACTTCATCTTTCTATGTGAATGAATTCTTTTATAAGATAACTGAACATGTGTAATGTGATTAAGAGAAAACCTAAAAGCAACGTACAAATGCCCATTTAGAACAAACCTGAGTAGTAAACCAAACAATAAGAGATCTGGTGTCCTCCTTCTACAGTTCCAAACTATTAACTGAACTCTCTACATGTTTATCACATATTTCACTAGCAGAGGCAAACCTAACTTTCCTCAGTGGAATATATTAAGATCTGTAAATCTACAAGTAAACTTACTAAGAAGAAATTTAAGTGTGAAAGTGAAAGGTGAAGTTGCTCAGTCGTGTCCTACTCTTTGCGACCCCATGGATTGTAGCCCACCACACTCCTCCGTCCCTGGGATTTTCCAGACAAGCTTACTGGAGTGGGCTGCTGTTTCCTTCTGCAGAGGATCTTCTCCACCCAGGGATCGAACCCAGGTCTCCCGCATTGTAGGCAGACACCTTACTGTCTTAGCCACCAGGGAAGTCCTTTTAAGTGTATTAAATGTAAATCAAATAATGCTTCTCTGCCTCATTTAGAATCTCTAATGTTGTAACTCAGCTAGACAGAACTGTAGGCTAAAAAAGAAAGGAGGAAAATGATTTGAGAGGCAGGACTTAAAGAGGATTTAACTGAGCTGTAAATATAAATGGTTGTATTTTCCATTTGAGATCTAAAATAAACAAAAATTCATTTCTGTGAGCCCTGATTCTCAAACCCTGGGACAGAAATACTTACAAATCATCACTTAATAGAGCATCAGCAATGAATTGGAGTTTAATAATCAAAGCAAGTGAAATGTTGAGTCTGGTTCAAATTGGACTGAGGCAAAATTTCTACGCAAGCCATAGAAGTGTCACTTTAAGAGGAAGCTTATTGATATAAATATGTACAAAGTGGGAATGCATTTCAAAGTAGAAATCTAATTTCACTTCTGGTTTGTTTTTAATCCTAAATGACTAGAAAATGACCTCAATTACCAAGAATCATTGCTGTTTGAATAAGCAGAGGCTATTAAGAAGGAATTGTGGAAAATAAGGTAACCGTTTTCCAAAACAGGGTCTCACATTACAAAGATTTCTATGAGAGTACCTTAAGCCACACATGAATTGTATCACTCTTGACTTTTTCCTGAAAGTAGTCAATTATAACACTCATGAAAAATTCAGTCTCTGAAGACAGTCTTTCCATGAAATGCTTCTTCATGCCCCAATGTGTGGTTATTTGACAAGAAGATCCATGGAGGGCAGGACATGAAGAAAGGATATTGTTGTTTCATCTTCATCTTTCTATGGGTATAAGGTGCATTATTTATGGCTTTCTTGGTGGCTCAGTAGTAAAGAACCCACCCATCAACATAGGAGACATGGATTCTACCCCTGATCCAGGAAGACTGCCGCAGGCTGTGGAGCAACTGAAACCTGTGTGCCGCAGCTGGCGAGCCAGTGCTCTGGAGCGTGGAGGCTGCAAGTACTGAGCCCGTGAGCCACAGCTACAGAGCTCTGTGCACCGAGAGCCCCTCCTCCATAGCAAGAGAAACCATCACAAAGAGATGCCTGCACATCACACCTAGAGAAAAACCCACGCAGCAACGAAAACACAACACGGCCAATAAATAAATTAAAAAAAAAATTTAAGTATATTATTTTCTCTACAACTTTCTCCTTCCAATTGGATTCTTTTCAAAAACTGGGAGAAAAATTCTGAATCTGGGTTTGCGGTGGTGGTGGTTTTAATCTTTTTTGTTTTTCTTTTCTTGTAAAGAGTTCTTTCTGACTAGGTCCTGGTTTGTGTTCTCTGAGAGGAGAATGAAATGCTGAAGAACCAAAGGGCCTTTGAAAATTGTTGAGAAGGCTATGTCTGCTGGACTTTAAAACATTTGACACCCATTTCCAAATATTGCAAAACACATGTAAAACAAAGTAGGTGAAGGTTTGCATTATTTGACGGACTTTACTTGTCACATAGTTTAATTCTTACAATAGCCCTTCAAGACCAATTTTATTATTACCATCCTCCTAATGTTATTCATGAGGAAATGGAAACAGAGACACTCAAGTAACTTAATAATTGGGCTGGGAACTGAACCCAAAATTCTGAGTCTCATGATAACCTCTTCATCAACCTGAGGGTGTATAGACACAAAGGCCTCAGTCATCTAAGAGTATTTTTTTCATTGAATTATATCAGTTTGTGCCAAACAAATTATGTATATACAACAAAACTATGTCTGTCAATAACTATGCATTCTAGAATGTGCTTTTTATAAACGACAAATTCTTCAAACGGCTTTATGAGTTAGGTAAAGTTGAGAATCTCAGATTAAGAGAATGAATGAAACTTTGAAATAAAGCAATGAAGAAGAAAACCACCTAGAGCAATACATAAACAAGAAGGGATCACTTGGCTGCAGTTACTGGATGCAACTGAAACAAGTGACTAAATTGGATTATA
Organism: Antilocapra americana; assembly: GCA_007570785.1. Lineage (NCBI taxonomy): Eukaryota > Metazoa > Chordata > Mammalia > Artiodactyla > Antilocapridae > Antilocapra > Antilocapra americana. The sequence continues at coordinate 17,141,101 of ML661346.1, forward strand.
GAATTTTCCCCATAGAAAATAGCAGAGTGTTAATCACTCAGTCGGGTCCAACTCTGTGAGACTCTATGGACTATAGCTTGCCAGGCTCTTCCGTCCATGGAATTCTCAAGGTAAGAATACTGGAGAGGGTTGCCATTCCGTTCTCCAAGGGATCTTCCCGATCCAGGGACGGAACTGGGGCCTCCTGCATTGCAGGCAGATGAAAATAGCATAGATTTGTGTCAAATAATGTGCTACATACACATTCACTCCATCTTCTTACATAATCCTACTATCATATACAATGATATAACTAAATTTAGCAAAGTAGTACATTGTGAATGTAAATGAGTAAGAAGTTAGGACAGGGAAATGAGAAAACACTATTTGCCAGTAGAATATAAAGTTTCATAGTTTATAGACTTTGAAAGGAAAAAATAGGCAATTCTTGGAGGTCACCTAATATTTTAGGTGGCTGGTATCTAAAATGCCAGTGAAGTATAACCAGTTCCCAGTGAGTCAGTAAAATAACTTTTTTTTTCCTTATTGGATTCCAAATTTCTTATCATTAACTATCACAAGAAATGGTATTACCTTGATACTAGACCCTCAAAAGTGATGTTTCCTTTCTTTTTTAATTGTATGTCTCTTCTTCAGAATCACTGCTATGAAATTGGTTTTTTCATACATGAAAGCTGTAGAAGGATTAAGTCAATTTCAGATTTTTAGGTCAAAAACCTAACAGAATAAAAAGGCCAGTATACTTGGCAAGCAATTTTAAGTTATTTACCTAAATGTCAACATTTTTCCACAGTCATTCCATTTTTAAAATAATACACACGTCAGCTCACTCCTTCCCTGACTCTGCTTTGAAAGCTATAATTTTAACTTGAAGTTCACATTTGAGACTTTGATGAAATGTAGGAATCATCATGAATAATCCATAAAGACAACTTTTATAGATGATAACCTAAAGCTTTGTTGCCCCGGAATTTCTATGTGGTATTATTCAAAGTTTGAAATTGCCTTCTACACACCCATTTAAAAATGTTACAAATATTCCAAATGATGTCACTGCCCCTCAGGTTAGGGCAAGAATACCAGTAGAGAAAAAGAGATATTCTATACTTCTCAGGCACAATTCTGTCCTAAAATACACATGTCCATTCCTGATGGCTATTTAGCTACATATTATGGAGAAAATAATATCTTATGAAAAGACCAGAAAGGCATTATTGTCTAAATGTATGGACTTGTCAATGTGGAACAAACTTTCCAAACTTTATTGAAAGGTGTTATATGACCTAAACATTTCCAGTTGTAGCGCATAGCTACATGGCGTTACAGTGGTTTATGCTACAGAAGAAAACCACAAACAGCTGAGTCCTCCTTCCACAAAGGCTGTGAATCCAAAAACTGACTGCAAGTCAGAATCACCTCAGAACATTAAACCAGTACAGATTCAAGATTCCCTAACAGAGGTTATCATTCTGCTGCTCCTTCATGACTCTTGAGAATCTATATGAAAATATAAGTAAATAAAAACATAGCAGATGAATAAATATGCAATCACAGATTCTGATTCCTAGCCAGATTTGAGAAAGACTTCTGTGCTGGACATCTGTTGAATGTGAGTCACCTCGCAACCACTTTTTTATATTTTGGAGGAAATCCCAAAATATAAGATAGTGAACCCTTGAACCCTTCTCCCATATGTATTAAAGGGACATATACCCTCCAGAGAAATGCTCCATCTTTTACCAGCTACCATCCACTCATGGGAAAAATAAAGCCTGTTTGTAGGGATAGTTTAATCATATGTATGAATTAAATACAGCTCTAACCTTAACTGGAAAATAAGCATAGACAAATGGAAAACCCTGAACTCTAATAAGTTAGGAGAAATTGAATTCATATACCTAATGCATTCCCTAATTTGATATATGACCTTAAGCATGCCACTTAATCCCTCCAGCCTTTAATTCCTTCCCTATGAAATGAGAAGGTATGGTTTGGTGGTCTCCAAGGGTCCTTCTATAAAAGGAGGGACTCCCTTCTCTCAAGTATCCTTGAGGACACAGAAGAACAAGGAAAAAGTTTCATTGCTTTTTTCCTTTCCAGACTCAGTGTGGAGCAGACTGTAAAGTGATCACTGAAGCAAACCAGCCAATACACTATACAAAAACCAGAAGAGTGAGTCCAACACATGCTCACAACAGGCTGTGACTTTCCTGTCTGCTGACAGACATCAGATCTTGTCACTAGTACAGTCAATGGGGTGCAAAATCCTCTGGAATTCGCTGAACTGAACAGGACACCACACAGAACGATGGGAACCTCAGACACGGGCCATGGCATATGTTGTCAACGCTGATCGTGTTCCTGTTCTCACTCCAGGGCCAGCCAGAGAGTCTGTTACTTACATTAAAGACAAGACTCTTCAGATCAGATCAAATCTCAAGTCATTCTTTTGACTTAACCAAGACCTCCTCTTTCAATTGTGAGTTAATGATTCAGTTTTTGAAAAATATATACCCCAGATAACCAACTTTATTTGGAATTTAGGGCCCTAGAACTGTAATCCATCATGCAGTTCAACATCTGGGCTAAGTACTGGAAATGTAACTTTGTGCAATAACTTTACATCCTATGATGTCAGACAAATGAGCTAATAACATTGCGCCTGTGAGCAATGCAGCTCTGAGGCTGAGGAAGTTAGACACACAATTGCTCATGCACAGTTTTCATTAGAACCAATATACATTTCTATAGAGACAAAGCAAAGATGCGTTGTTTTACACAACCATTTGCTCTGCAGAAATGACAGCCATTAAAAAAACCTTTAATTGGTATGGAAACTAGGGGACAATCCAAAATAAGAGGCCCTTTTATGTTTGTGCTACCAGAGTTTAAAATGACAAAAGTGAAATGAGGCAAGATCAGGAAAGGGAAGAAGCCAATCAGAGCCCAGAATCAGAGCCTAGAAAAACAGAATGATCCTAATACAAACATGGGTGATATGAGGCTCAACCTGAATCCACAGAATTCGAAAGCTGGAAAGGCCTGAGAAAGACCTAGAAGAAGATGAGTTGCTGAGACATTAGGTGATTTGCTTAAATTCATAGGACTAGAACCAGGAGCCCTGGACTCCTGAGCCCGAGTTCTTTCCACTTCAGTCCACAGCTACAATTTTAGGTTATTAAGTAACTCTACAGAATATGTTCTGCTCAAACAGAAAAGGTTACTTTTTTTTCTTTTTTCATGGACTACCACAGGATGAAAACAAAGAAGCAATGGGTGGGTAGGTTGGGACACTGGCAGACATAATTCTGTGGGAATCATTCAAATGAAAATTGACCTTTCCTCTCAAGCATCTTGCATTCCTGCATTCCATCTACACTGAGGGCTTACCTCTTGCCTGGGCATTTCCTCTCTATAAAGAGGACAGGAATATAAATAGACGGCTGCAAAAAATAGATGGTAGTTGGGGTGATAAGAGGTTAGTAGAAGGGCTGGAATTGTAAGAAGGACCCAGATTAAGAAGAAGTTGTCCTTGATAGAAATTTTCAACAGCCAAGAGTCAGTAGATGACTTAAAGCAAAAAGTGACTTGAACAGGTTTATTTAGGAAAATTATTTGGGCTCCTTGACAAAGTAAGTGGAAAAGAGAAGGGAAGAGAGCAAGGTGACCAAATCAGAAGCAGTTATCATAGCCTGAGAAGATAGTGAGCTTGAAAGAAAACAGATATAGAAATGTTTGCATCAGTAGTTATTTCTGAGATGGAAACGTTAGTCTCGAGTAATAATTAGAAAGTGATTGTAAATTGCTCATGCGTGTAATAAAGGAAATTTCTTTTTTTTCAAATTAAAACATGAGTGCTTCAGTCATGTGGAAGAAAGTACAGGTTTAGGAGCACAGAGAAGTTCTGGTCAAGGCACCTTTAGTTTAAAGTTCTGAGAGAAAAATAGCTAAGTCAGTTGAAGATAACTTCCTAAAGTTTGTAGTGCGGGATGGAGTAGGAATGGGAATTGAGTAACCTTTAGCATGTAGCTAATGTCATGGATGGGTAAAGGAGAGTTACAGGTATGGAGAAAATGACATCATTGCATAGAATAAAGAATCATACCATTTTCTATCACTAAGTCATAAATTAATAACCAGATATCACAAGCAGGGTAAGATCAGATTAAAAAATTTAGTTGCCCTTATTTGGCTGGAATTCTCCTGGTTCCACACTAATTTAAACACTTCTTCAAATTTGGTTGATTCATTAGGGTCACACTATAAAACACTTTTAGATGGAAATTTTTTTATTTCCCATTTCATAAGAAAAGTTTATAGTTTGAATCTTATAATTCATATTTTTCTGAGTCTTTGCTATTACATATATAGATAGATAGATAGATAGATAGATAGATAGATAGATAGATAGATAGATAGATAGATGTTAGAAAAGTCACCTTCCGTTGCCACAGCAAGGTGCTGGTAATTGTCTGAAGCCTCATCCAAGTCCCACCTAAGGTTCAAATGAGAATTAAGTGTGTGCTGGTTATGATGCCAGAATTATTGAATTATTTATTAATAAGAAATCCTCCAGCCAAAGGCTCTCAAGTGTCAGAAAGAAATGGAAGCAGCGATAGCATTAATATATATTGTGACATCATCACAAGACTCTGGACTTGAAGGAAAATTACTTCTAGATTTTAATAGTTTCTCTTCACTGCTTTAAAGAGAAATATTGGCATATAAAAGGAAAAGGAAATAGGGGAGAAAATATGATGGTCCTGAGTACAAAATATTTTATTGCAGAGATGCTATCCATAGTTTCTAATAATGGGAAGGTCTGGAAAAGTGCTATGGAAAAGTAAGTAGGAAAGGACCTTGAAAACAGTTTGAGAGTGACATAAGTGTTGGGAGTTACCACCAAGTCCTTGAACTGCTGCCAAAGAGATCAAAGCCTAACACGAAGAAGAACTAGATAGTTTCCTTGATTCTAGAGACATGTAAAGCATCGCTAACAATAAAGAGGAATATTTCATAGTGAAAAGAAGATCAATCCATGAGGAATCTATAACTGTCTTAATTGTATATACCTAATAGTATAGCTTTCACTGACAGAGTAGCAGTGACGTATATAAATTACCATGTGTAAAACAGCTAGCGAATGGGAAGCTACTGTCCCCTCAGGGAGCTCAGTTCGGTATTCTGTGGTGACCTTCAGGGGTGGGACTCAGGTGGGGTGGGAGGAGGCTCCAGAGGGAGGGGATATATACACACATATAGTTGGTTCACTTTGTTGTTCAGAAAAACCTGACACAACATCGTAAAGCAACTATGCTCCAATTAAAAAAAAAAAAAAAAAAAACTTTACCAGACCAAAAAAAAAAAAAAAAAAAAAAAAAAAAAACTTTAACAAACCAAAAAAAAAAAAAGGAAAGAAAGAAAATGACAGAAATAAAACATAAAATCAATCTGTATTCAGACTTGGATATTTAACATACCTTTCAATAATTGATAAGACAAGTAGACCAAAAAAAAAATCTTAGTAAGGATACAGAAATTAGATCAACTTTGTGCATTTTGTTGTTGAGGATCCACTACTACAGAATTCAATTCTTTCTGAGGAGTCCTCTTGTAATCTGAGGGCTAAATGCTGGACCATAATCCAGTTAAATAATTTTCAAAAGACTGATGTAGTACAGAGCATGTTCTCTGAACACAGTAATTAATCTAGAAATCAGTGAGAAAAATCTAATTAGAAAACTACCAACTGGAAATTAAGCAATACACTTATAAGTAACACAATGATGCAAGAAGTCACAACAAACTGAATGATAATAAAATCATAATTCATACATTGTGAGACAAATATAAAGCTATGTTTTGAGTATTAATTATAGTTTTAGTGCACAAAAAAGGTTAAAAAGGAGAAATTAATAAAAGTAAGTAGAAATGAAGGAAACATAAAATAAACATACAGAAGAGATAAACTAAAGCAACAGATATTCCTATGGAAAAAAATTGAAAAAGTGGTACACCAGCAGTAAGACTGATCAAGAAAATTATAAGGAAGGCAAACACTACCTACATAGGAAATAAAAAGAAGATACTCTAAAGTCTACAGTTTTCAAAACAATGTCAATAGGATGACATTATAAGTCGTTTCACTGCAACATATTTTGAAAGTTTAGATAAACTGAACAAATACCTAGAAGCAAAAATCTATGGGAAAGAAAATAATAATTAAAACATCTTAAAGTTGTATATTTCCTAAGGAAATTAAATCTATATTAGAAACTGCCCCAAACTAAATATCCAGCCCCAGACGGTTTCATGAATGAATTCTATCAATCAGTAAGGATGAAATAGTGCCCAATTTAAACATGAGAACTCTATATACTACAAAAAGCAGGAATACTTCCCATTTTTATTTTGTGGGAGCATTTCTTCTGTATCAAATTCTAAAAGTAAAATTGTAAAAAAGGAAAATAATAGGGCAAAATCTACAAACATAGATGAAAAAGCACTAAAGTAATGAGATGTATCAGAGCTGAAGAAAAAAGGTAGTATCACATACTTAAAAACATTACTGAGGACCGACTTGTTTAATAGGTCTTATGATTTCTATTCAGCTAGGTTTACACATGAATGAAATGCGTATGAGGTGGATGAGAAGCACTAGTCGCCAGAAGTTGCCAGAAGTTACCAGAAGTAAATGAGAACGTTTATAGGACAAAATGATATGAGTACAGAGAGAGACGAGGAAGATGATCAGAAGACGATGCTTTAAGTATGGGAAAATGTGAAAGAGAGAGAGAGATAAAAGACTCATGGCCAACAATGTGAGCTCAGAGGACAAAAACAAACCCAAGAAACCCATACATTATTGTTTACTAAGCTTTTTACTGTATTTAAGTGAAAACTGATCAGACCCACAGAGGAGGTGGAGGCTTGGGGATGCTGGGGATCAGGTCTCCGGCACATCTGTGTAGAGTTCCTGTTCTCATCCCAAGTCTTCCTCTTGCTCCTCAGTGCTCGTAGGGACAGCCAGATCAGATGTCCCCAGAGCAGTGAGTTATTACAGCGACCGAAGGTGAAGAAGGTAAGAGATAGGTCTGTATACAAAGCCCCGTATCGGTGGTCAGAAGCTTGTAGCAGGCTTCATCAATTTTCTCATGCTCAGCTGGGGTTTCTGGGGTAGTTGGTGCTGTGGTGACCAGGGAACCCTGCTCAGTGCTAACAAATGCGCGTTGTAGCTCACTTCCCAAAGAACAACACAGATATTTCTCCCACTTTGATGGGAGGTACGGGAAAAGCTGGAGTCTGATGGAGATTGATGACAGCCTTGGAAGAAAACTGAGATGACAAATTATAGGCTTCATACTCCTCACAAGGTACCCCCTGGATCACTACCAGGATCGTGTTACTCCTTCTCACTCTTTTTTTTTTTTATTGAGGTATAGATGATTACAACATTGTTTTAGTTTCTGGTGTATAGTAAATACATATATATGCATATTCTTTTTCATATTATTTACCATTATGGTTTATTACAGGACAGTGAATATAATTTCCTGGGTTATTCAGTAGGACCTCTATTTTATATATAGTAGTTTATATCTGCTAATCTCAAACTCTTATTTTATCCCTTCCCTCTCCCCTTTCTTCTTTGGAAGCCACAAGCTTGCTTTCTGTCTGTGAGTCTGTTTCTGTTTCATAAATAAGCTTATCTTTATCACATTTTAGACTCCATATATAAGTGATATCATGATATTTGTCTTTCTCTATATGACTTATTTCACTTAGCATGATAATCTCCAAGTCCTTCCATGTTGCATCATTTCATTCTTTTTCTTATTGCTGAGTAATAATCCATATATGTACACACACACAGGCTTCCCTGGTGGCTCAGACAGTAAAGAATCTACCTGCAATGCAAGAGACCAGGGTTCCATCCCTGGGTCAGAAAGATCCCCTGGAGAAGTGAATAGCGACCCACTCCAATATATTTGCCTGGAGAATCCCATAGACAGGAGCCCAGCAGGCTGTAATCGACGGGACTCCAAAGAGTAGGATGTGACTTAGCAGCCCACACTTTCACTTTCATCCACATACAAATACCACATCTTCTCCATTCATTTGTCAATGGACCTTTAGATTGCTTCCATGCCTCGCCTATTTTAAATAGTGCTCCTATGAACTTAGGAGTGCATGTATCTTTTTAGAGTTTTTCTCTGGATATATGCCCAGGAATGAGATTGCTGGATCACACAGCAACTCTATTTTTAATTTTTTAAGGCACCTCCATACTGTTTTCCATAGTGGCTACACCAATTTATATTCCCACCAACAGTGTAAGTCCTTTGTACAGTTCTTATAATCAAGGAAGAGTAATTTTTTTAAATTTACAAACAAGGCTACATTCTCAGTGAAGCATGTTTCATCTCCTTGTATCAACCTCTCTTTGTATGCATGCGTGTATGTGTGTGTAGGACTTATTTGTGGCTCTAAGGAATGAAATATTCCAAGGTTATTGGTTTGGTACAGAGACTTTTTTTGGGTAGTCTTCTTAAGAGGAATTCAATGTTACTTAACTACATTTTTGCAATTTCTCTGCTTTGTAGGGTTAAAAAATGCTTATTGAAAGGAGTTATAAATTTGATATTCAGAATAGTATTACTGCAACACAACTGTTTTTCCCACTGTACCATGAAATTCATGCATTTGATTCTTGCTGTATCATTTGCAGAGAACTTATGCCACCTTTCATAGGTACAGAAATGTTGCTATTCAGTGTTTGCAAGCTTGGCCTGTAAAATTGCTGGTTCAGTATCTAGACTCCATCGCCCCACCTCAGTGGTCTCTAGGAACACAACACATGGTCTTCAGACACTCAGGAATGTAATCTGGATTTAGGAGGCAGAATGTTGTTTCTAGAAAGTGATGTGACCTATGTACAGTTTCATCCTGTGATCCTGGGTTTATGAAAAACATTTTCTCAGGAGTTGAATTTAAAAAGTTTGAAAATGTGACAACAGCTACTAAATATGAACACATGGAGATTTTGCTTGATGGAGCAAAATATGCAAATGATTCTTGAATTTTTGTAAACCAGTCCAAATAAACACGTAAGAAAAAAAAATCAAGGTGAGTTTGTGCAAAGAAAAACAGAGACTGACAATATGTGGCAGTTAAAAGGAAACTGTGCTGTAACTAATATAAGAAAAATTTAGCTACATTATAAGAACCCAAGTATAAATATACACTGCATGCTAATAGTGATTTTATTGTCATGGCAAATAAAATGAACAATGCTCACTTTAGATTTTTTGGAAAAAAATACAGTATTTTTTTAATTTATATCTTAACTCAATATTCAAGATGATTTTGATAAAAACATGTTCTTCATGGGGAAAATGTCTTACTCAATGGGGAAAAAAATGGACAAAATCATTTTTCATGAAGTAACTTCTTTGCTCTACATTCTGCTTTACAAAAATATATGCAAGCAAGACAAAAACAAAGAACCACTGAGAGAGTGTCTTTCTTTGCTGCCCTGTTTTCTTGACAACCACCAGGTACTTCCTCCATCCCTCCCATCCTCTGCAGAAGATCTGTCAAATCTCATTCAGCCTAAATACATTAAGAAAAGTTAAGAATTAATGAAAAGAACATGGAGTTACTTTATTAGTAATTGCTCTAAAATTTATTCTAATCTATTATATTTAAAATAATAGTAAATTAAAGTTTTTTTAATAAAAATTTAAATAAAATATGTTTTATGCTCCAATTTGGTTAAGACTGAAAATGATTGTAAAAAATGATAAAAATGGAAAAATATAAATACAAAACTAAACAGAATCATTGACAATGAAATTATAAAAGGAGTTAAGAGACTAGCCATGGAATGGAACACAGATAAGTCAAAAGCCATATATGATCGTATAAGCTTTTGACAAGCGCATTTTATGACCTCCTGTGCTGGCAAATTTAATTCAAGGGTAAGTGAATATATTAAGTTAAATTGAATAATGTACTTAAATTTGTAGAATTGAAAAGTATATATTTACTTGCATAGTAAGTTTGGCATTTGATCAACTGGACAGTGGTTCTGTTTATATGGCATCTTGTTTGGGCAATTTACTTAGATATACAATTACTTTTAAAAATATATTTTAAAAATACAGATTTCCCAAACACACAAGAATCAGTTCTCTCCTGAAATACAATGAAAAACAATGAGAAAATTTACTATTCTACTTAAACATGTTTCTTAATTTCAGCTTTTATTTTATATTTAAACCATTTTTGCCAGATATTTGAAGGGAAAAATAAAAATAAAAATAATGTCAGATATTTGAAGGGAAAAAGTATGTAAAATGGGCATAGCTTTCCAAAGTAATTAAACTATATTCAGAGCTTTTAAAAATATTTGAAAACATTTTACAAATTCTTGGGAAGTCAATTCCAGTTAAAATATATTTTTCACCTACAATGTGATTAGAACAGACACAGAATAGTACATTAGCTTCTGAGGATAATGACCTAACAAATTAAAACTCTTGGAAAAAAAAAAAAAAGTAAAGAGCAAGAATTAAAATGCTAAGTCATCAGTGGTTTCTTCCCTTGATGATATAATTTCCCCCCAAGATCTGCTTAGAATGAAGCTCTGTTTCTAACAAGGGAAGGAAGCAGCATTTTATTGTTGGCCCATACACAGGGAACAAGGCATAAAGCCACTAAGTTTATTGAAATGTGGAACACATTTATCCCAACTTCCAAAGGCTATTCAACTTCAGCTAAACAAAAGGTAGAAAATGTTTTTTGAATATCATACTCCTAGTCAATCTATTTAGCCTAGATTATTAAAGATGCTCTTTGGAATTGTAGTTTCCCAGGCAAATTATTTTTTTAATAGTTTGACTTGTTGATCATTCCCAACAGGTACATATAGCCAGATATCTATTACAAAAGAGGAGGGCTTTTGTTTTGTTTTCATTTTGTTTTGCAGGGAAACATACTAAAAAAGAACCTGACATTTGTCATACTCTCCATTTTCACGATAATATATTTTGGTAATATCTTAAAATGACTTTAAGCAACCAGACTCAACCAACTTTAAACAAGCCCATTCTTGATGTTATTATATAACATAAACCTTGCTGTATCATCTGTTTGGCAAAGCATAGCAAATTACTGGACTTGGATCTAACCTTAGAAAGTCATTAAGAATCATATCACATACTTCATTTAAACTGCAAAGCACCTTAGTAGGTACATAATAAATATTTAAAAATTATTGAATTTGGATTCTCACAAACTTTCCAGGATAGTTTAAACTGCCAGCAGGAAATATTACATCTTGACTTTCTCATGCCCATGCCCAGCTACATGTATATAAAAACACCTTCTGTTGTGACCCTGATACTATCTGTAAATGATAACAGAAATATAATTTGTGCTAGTAATAATATATTTTAAAATGGATGGAAACAAATGACAATATTTGATAAACTGTGTGGTAAGCTGGTTTATTAAAACTAAAGATTTCTAATCAAATAGAAGGGTTTGGGAAATAGTTACAATATAACATTATCAGTTTATCCTTGCTTCCATTTGTAATAATTGATAAAATATAAAGATTTCAACAAATTATATACTGTGTCTTCAAACTGCGACCACTACTATAAATAAGGTGAAGTATGTAGTTTGTCATGATTGTCTTTGAGTTTAGGAAAAGCTCTTGAATATGTTCAACATAAATAACTGAGAAACATTTTCATAATGGCCATAAAATAACAAAAGATAACCAATATTTATTATAAGATTGTGTCGAATTTTAGGAGGCCTTTCACTGGGAAAGAAAACTCCAAATGACAATAAAAATGGTATAACTTTAAGAATTTTCCTTGATGCAGAAGAAAAAGAAGAACCTAAAATTAAAACTGTTATTAGAAGCAGTTGAAAGCAGGCAGGAACTGAAGCTGTGCCTTGCAGTCTTGGCTATTGTTATATTATTGCAGAGTCCCATAGGCAATCCCCACATGCACAGTACATCCTGGATCTTTTGGTTCTTTTGTCCGCCCTCCAACCTGCACGGCCAGGAACCTTCAGCCAGGAAAGATTTATGGAGCTCCCACTAACGGGGTCAACCCTGTTTTATCACCAGAGGCCTTCTTCGTAAAAATAATAACATCCATCTACAGGTCTGTTGGGCTGATTCTCCTGGCACCAACGTTGTGTGTTTATCTTAACAACCAGTGTGCACTCAAAGTCCCTGGTTGCAATGAGCACGGGCATCAATTCTGCTGGGCACAGTAGCCCTGACTCCTGCGGTTTGTCAACTCAACGTCACCTAAGGTAATGAATAGTTCAGAGTGTGTGTCCACTTCAAAAGGTCGATAGGGTTTGCAGGGTGAGGTGAAGATGGTAAGAATTTGCAACAAAGAGAGCAAACCTCCTTCAGTATAATCTTGAGTAAATGACCTCAGTTACAATGGTGACGATTTAAAATACTACAGAAAACTAACTGGAAGAAAGCTAAAATATTTTTAATCATTTTTTAGAACTGCGCTGCTACCCCATGCATGTGGCACTCAGAACTGAAAGATGTCTAATTTGAGGGTATATCTCAACAAGTTATTTCAATGTAATCTTTGTTCTACCTTTAGAAGGCTTCCCTAAGCTATTTTAAAATATTAGATTTATATAAACCTAGTCTCCTGAGTTGTAAACATTACATACTTTTAGAGGAGCAAAACTCACTTTTAGCAATTTAGTACTTGGGATATTTTATGGATCAACTAAATTATTGTTTCTGAAATGTTGATAATTTATTTAAATCATTCCTTTTACTTGCTGGTAGTATAAATTTGTGAGATTTTACAAAATGTTTTGGGATTTCCTCTTGGAAAGGAATGTGCATAAAATCCAAAGAAATGCTCAATATTTTATTATAATTGCATAAAGTAGTTCTCTCAGAAAGATCGTTCTTAACAATCTTAATCCCCTGTGTTGTGATGAGAGAGGCTTTTCATGGGTATTTGGCCAAAGGTTTTTTTCTAGAGTTAATACTCCCACTCTTCTTCTCTAAGTGTCTTGGGATTTTTAACATCCGCAACACAGACAGGAACTTGGTTTTATGCCTCAAGAAAAGAATGGATCTTTTTTCATATAATAATCTGCAGTGCAATTACCAATGAAAAAGTAATATTGTGCACCATAAACTGAACAATCTGCAAGGAACATTTTAGTAATAGACAATTCTAAATGCAGGGAGCATACGGAATTTAAATCAAGTAAAGAAGGAAACCAATACAAGAAAATAAAAAAGAATCCCGCCATTTCTTATATGAAATAAATTAGGGAGAGGGGAATGGAATACAGTTGTCTGCCCCAGACTTTGAACTCATCAGAAAGTCAAGACTTACAAAAAGAGTCTTATAATTTAAAAATCAAAATTTATAAGATGCTTGAAGACAGTTAAGTAAATACCTATACTGATGAAAAGAGTTATTAATGCTAGCTTAGTTCAGGAATCACTACTTTGGTAAGAATGTCACCTACCAACAGGATTTTACGCCAGGAGGAGGCATAAAGGAGAATCCTGATGGTTCAGTGTCCCATCTAAAAACTGAGAACTCTAATTTGCTCAGTCTTATGGTTAGGTAGGATTACATGTATTTATTATTTCTTTTATTTCTTGGTCTGTTAATCAACAAAGATGAATCAAAGAACGACTCTATGTTCAGGCCCTAGAATATACAGAAATAATGGACAAAAAGTCACTACCGACCAGAATCTCTTGGTGTAGCTAGGGGGACAAACATATGAGTAAGTAATAATTTTTCAGTGTCATGTGTGTGAAATAGAAAAATAAACTAAGGTGGGTATTATGAGATAAACAGTGCTAGGAACAGTCTCAATCCCACAGTGATCTTAACATCACTTGCTGAAGTGGTCTCACTGGTATTTATTCTATTTGCTCTCCATTAGTTATGAGACTGAAAATAAGTAAATTCACCCATGTCTGCTATTAAACACTTAAATATAATCCTTATTATGTGTCATACCACAAAGTAAGCACTATATATAATGTTCTACAGAGTTGAACGATATTAACTTATTTATTTCACTTCATCACACTAGTAACAAAAAATGAAGTACCATGTCTCAAGGCTACCTTTAAACAGCACAGCCCAGGATGACATCTTAGAATCATAAAGACTAAATAAAATATTCATCTTTTTTTTTTTTTTGCTATGTCATGTAGCTTGTAGGACCTTTGTTCCTCAACCAAATATTGAACCCAGACCCTTGACAGTGAAAGCACAGTCCTAACCACTGGACCGCCAAGACTTTTTAAAGTCTATCATCTTTCAGCTGGTTGGGGGAAGCAGAAATATTGTCCTGGCTTCATGCCAATTACTCTAGTTAGCCAAAGCTATGAATATTTGCACTACAGTTCTAGAACAAATGATCTAGTCACTAAGACCTTGCATGGTGGCAACACTAACAGTGATGGTCCTAAAACATCATATTTCACTTTGCTATACAATAAAAACACAACGTTGTAAAGCAACTAAACTCCAATACAAATGAATAAAAATAAATAAAAAAGCATCATATTCTGAAACATTTCCTGCATTCTAAATGTTTCAAAGAAAACATTTATTTGATATTCATTCCAGGATTGTAAATAGAGCTAGATGTGTTTATCATTTGGGGAAACTGAATCTCTGAGAAGTAAAATGACTGAATCGCTATGAAGGGAATGACTGTGAAGTGAAATATACAGCAAGAACTTGACTGTCAAAGACTAGTCCTTTTTAACACTCTACCCCAGACCAGAGTTAATCTAGCTCCTCTCTAGAGATAAAACTGTTCTACTGAGCTAACAAGATAGATAAATGCTACTTACGGACACTTGTAGCAGGTCCTTTTGAGGCCTGATACAAGCAACAATAATCATTATTATTATGTTGATGATCATTATTCACTCACTAGCAATGGAAATGTTCTGATTTTCTACATACAGAGCTACAAAAGTTCTGTGGAGGCCAGAAATGGAATCGTCTAGAATTGCAGTTTCCAAATTATTCCTTAGGTAACCGGGCCTCTCACAGCTATACTTAATGTCTGTCTGATACCATACAAAGTACTAACTCTGAAGGAGGAAACAGACAGAACAGGCTCCCTCTTGAAAGCAGGACTCCATCTTGGGCCGGATTATGGACTTTGAGCTATATGCAGTAATCTATGGAAACTGACACATCAACTGGGAAACCAGATCCCCAGAAGGAAGAGCCCCAGGGCACGTACCTAGACTCTCCTTCACCTAAAAGAATACCCTCATTATCTGTGTAACTGAAAGGAATCATACATTCATTATGCTTATTGGGGTATGACCACAGGTCTATTGATAATTGTCCACTGTTAACTACCTAGGCTTAAGGCATATGAATCGCGGGTTAACTTTGATCGTATCTTTCTTTTCCTTTGTTCAGGCTAGTTTCAGGGGATTTGGGGTGGTAGGTTTGGGCACGTACACTTAGGGTATATAAGGTTTTCACAAAAACTGGTCGGGGTCCTTGGCTAAGAGTAGACTCTGCCTTGGGCCCGCTGGTGTAATAAACTGCACTCCACGACCTGCATTGTCCTTCGGAGTGAGTTTGTTTCTTGGAACGCGTGGCTATAACAACTCAAAGAATTCTTAGTTCCAACGTTACATTGCACTACATTTCTTTCTAAGACATCCTGTCTTCGTGAAGTGGGATTTTCATAAAACACAAGTACCATGCCTAATGCAATATAGGAACGGAAATGAGAGCATCGGTGTACAATCTGATTCCCAGATCTGAGAAACTGTGCAGTGCCCAACAGACACACATATCCCATTAGGAAGTAATTGTGGTTGTTTAAGAATGAAATACATGTCTTCAATTCATATATCTTACTTTTTCAAACAGCTACTAAGTTGTTAGGACATAAATACGTTTAAGTTGATTTGACCTAACTGCCTAATAAACAGAATGGCTGGCTATTTCTCCTAGCCCAGGGATGCTATGAAAAAGTAACAGAGACACTAACATCCTCTTAAGCCAAGAACTTTGGGAACTTCTGTTTAGTAGTTCAGAATGACTCTAAATTTCTCAGTAAATGGCTTCTTCAGGTTCCTCTATTAAGGAAAAGGGATAACTTTGTAAAATGGAGAAAGGAACTGTATTATAGTCAACCCTCTCACAAAGTAGTGGATGTTGATCTTATGATAAACTAACCTATTTTTCTTTTAACAAAAATGGAATATGTTCACATAGTAAAAATTCAAATAATCCAAATGCACTTACATTAAAGAATATCCATTCCATTTTACTCCCAATGCTCCCTGAATGGGTTTGAACACAAATATTTCTGATGTTCTTTATGTGTTTTCTTACTTAAATTGTTTATAACATTAAACGCTCAATCATCTTCTCCTTTTGTTATTATTTTATTGGATCATTGGTTCAATAAAGGGAAGGAACTTCTTTACCTCGTTCATTATTTTCCCAATATCAGTAAAGTGCTTGGGACCTAGTAGGTGTGAAATAAATACATATTGAATTAATAGAAGAAGGAAGGAAAGGAGCAAAGAAGGGAGGAAGACTGCTTCCAAAACCCTCTTAATCCTGGTCCTTTTATAGCTTTATCGTTCAGTCCTGCTTTGGGTTTGGTTTTGTGTTTTGGTTTTCTGCCCGATCTTTGGCCTTCTACAAATAAAACTTGCCATTTCTGATTTCATCACTCTCTTCTCTTACTATGAGATAATCAGGATGTGTCTCAAGTGTTGGGTTCTATAACCACTGCTTCAATAACAACCTTCCAATTATCTCCTTAGCACAGATGTCTGAGAAGAAATGTTCTTTTAAACCTCATATATAAACATGTTAGACATGTTGAATTGCTCTATCAAAGGTTTATATCAGAGCTTTATTTACTCTTGTTTCTATAAAATCTTAACCTTAGTTAAAATTGGAAACAAGGTACAAGGAAGCCCCGGATAATCATTGCCCATACTCATCAATTGTTTTGCACTCGCCTCATTGGTTTTCTTTTCCTCTCCTTTTCTCTTTCTCTTCTTTGCAGTGCACACACACATGTACACACTAAAGATTGTTTTCTGACCATTTGTTAGTAACTTGGAGGCCTCACGTTTCTTTACCCCTAAATCTTTCCATGTATATTTCCTAAACCAGTATATTTACTTACATAATCCCTGTACAAAGATCAAAATCGGGACATGATTTTACAGATATTTATTTGTAATGCATGTTTCTTATTTCCTCCTTAACACTAAATTAAGGCTCTTAAGTTCAATGACTGAATCCCACAGCACACATACCTTCAGAATCTGGCAGAGTCTATTACTCATAGCTGGGACCAAGTAAATGCATCCTGATTACTTTCTTAAAGCAGAGAAAAGGGCTTTCCTGAGGCACTGCTCGATCAGGTTTTTTGAAAGCAAAGGCTCATCAAAATTAAAGCATAAGGAGTTCTGGGTATTTGAGCACAGCTATTCACAGGCTGCAGCACATGAGAAAACTGAACTTAGTATCAGATCAAGAGCATTATGTTTGATTATATTCATGCTACAATTAAAACAATTACTCCATTTAAAAATTAATGCTCTCTAAATATGTTTAATGACTGAAATGAAAACGGGCAATTATAGAATAAATCCATGAAATTATGTTGGAGTATGTTTATACTAAGCTGAAGTGAACACTTTAAGACAGGCTCCAGTGAAGTTGTTCACAGCCCATCTAGCAAAGGTGCTTCTGGACCAAGCTCCAGGTGGACAAAGCAGGTCATTGTGACTGGAGGTCTGGGCAGAGAAAACGTTGCTTTCTTCCTCAACAGTTTTGACAACTATGCAAGAAAGTAGCTAGTTTGCAGAAAATACCAAAGGCATAGCAGTACAGCAGCAGCAGTATAGGAAGCCACCTTACACCCACCAGGGAATGTTTGCTCAGTTGTGTAGGACTCTTTGTTACTCCATGGACTGAAGCCCAGCAGGCTCCGCTGCCCTGAGATTTTCCAGGCAAGAATATTGAAACAGGTTGCCTTTTCCTACTCCAGGGGATCTTCCTGATTCAGGGACAGAACCAAGGTCTTTTGCATCTCCTATATTGGCAGGCAGAGACTTTACCACTAGTGTAACCACCAAATGCATGAATATCCTCAAATAAGATGTAAAAGATCTTGAATCCAGAGTTCCGTTTTACAGGAGCTTAGAAATAGTCACAACCTACCAGACTAAATACAATGTCTTAAAAATATAATACTGACTTTTCACCTTGCTTATGGTTTCCTTTGTTGTGCAAAAGCTTTTAATTTTAATTAGGTCCCATTTGTTTATTCGTGTTTTTATTTCCAATATTCTGGGAGGTGGGTCATGGAGTATCCCGCTTTGGGTTATGGCAGAGAGTGTTTTGCCTATGTTATCCTCTAGGAGTTTTATAGTTTCTGGTCTTATGCTTAGATCTTTGATCCATTTTGAGTTTATCTTTGTGTATGGTGTTAGAAAGTGATCTAGTTTCATTCTTTTATAAGTGGCTGTCCAGTTTACCCAGCACCACTTGTTAAAGAGGTTGTCTTTTCTCCATTGTATATTCTTGCCTCCTTTGTCAAAGATAAGGTGTCCATAGATGCGTGGATTTATCTCTGGGCTTTCTATT